>JAVIAB010000159.1:43482727-44195658 GCA_032433765.1 Megaustenia siamemsis | reverse complement strand
CACTAGCAGATTTTCGAAAAGTGAAATCAGCGCCTCTTACGATTCCAATGAGTCGTTTTTGAGATTTCAATATCATATTCTAATTGTAGTCGAACTTTAAGTTTCGGCAGTGTAACAAGTTGATTCCATTCAAACATTTTCAAAATTCCACGTCTAATACACATTAGTCAAAATCATCAACTTCATTTTTCTTCCTTGCTTGACGGTCGCCGCTGCAGATTCAAATTGTGTCCTATCCATAGATTGAAAGACTTTCTATCTATATTTAGTCTTGTCCGAGTTTTTTTCTGTTTTTTTTTTTTACATCGTAATAACCGACCTCTTTTAGATTCCTTGCAAAAGTGCCTGTAGAATAACGTATCTTTCTTTGCAAAGTGATTAATTTACCAGTTAAACTCTTAATGATTTGAAAATTCAAGTAGTCACTTCACAACAGTTTACAAATTATGACCTATAAAGGAATATACATGAATAGTAAATATTTTGTCAAAGTACACCTCTGGACCTATTTAACAAGAAATCGGAATAGACAAAAAAAAAAAAACCTCGTAGTGGCGCCGTCTTACAAGTTACTGTTCTGTGACTGCGACATGGTGTTAAGATTGCGTGGAGAGCACACGAAATTTGTTTTTATTTTAACGGTGAATCGAGTACAACTTATGTGGGTATTGTAAAATCCTAAAATTTTGGACAACCAAGAAAATCATGTTTTTGCATACCTCAAAGAAAAAAAAATCTTTCCTAAATTCATGACAGTAGGAACAAAATCAGACTTAAGCTTAAGGTAGGTAAAACAAAATAAGATTTCTTGAAAAAAGAATTACAAAAATACATCAAACATTCTACGAGATAATTAATAGACTCTATGGGCACGAATTTATTTCTGAATGAACTATAGCCATAGTTTGAGGACCGCTCATTTACACCTTGAACAAAAAGAGTCGTCGATAGCTAGAGTGTCAGGACGTGCACGTTTTACGTTAGTTTAAAAAAAAGCATGGCGGTCCTGCTGGCGTTAGCACAAGTAATCAATTGTGTACATGTTGTGTGTTGTGTTTTAGATAAGATTGAATATGAAAATGTTTGCTGTAGACTTTAACTCGTTGTGGGATATATTTGTGTTTTGACTTTTAATTTGAGAGAAAATGCAGACGAAATATTGTTTGCTTGCTAACTTGCTTACATTCGCACGATGACTAAAGTATTCTAGAGTATTACTGTAGAATTCCTCTTCGTCATCCGCCCTTAAAAGGACGTAAGTGGACGTATCTGCGTTGTGTTGTGGTTTGCAGTATAACTGTTATATTGCGCCTTTCGGCCCAACACATCCGACTTCAGCACGACATTTTTGAGTGCCGGGTTGTCTCCCTCTTCGATCCCTGCTCGCTTGGCCAGACTAGACAGGTTAGTCTGTTACTGGAGACACCGCGAGATGTGGAGCAGGGTCTGGATGTTTTGGTTCACCGATCCTGGCCAAGCCATCAGCTGTTGGTCGCTCACAACTTCCAGCTCTGGTGCTGGGAGGCGAGCCTTCGCCTCCAAATATTGTTTTATTTCTTTAAATGAAGTATAATGAACTATCTTTTGACAACATTGTTTAATATTTGGTATTACCCATTAATATATGTCTAGTTTTATTTATTACCTATCCTTATACCTACCTACTTTCAAATCTCTTTAAATACGTAATTTTTCCTCCACCCAAACTAACCACTGAGTACATGCATGAATAAAAATTGTCTCTAGCTAACTAAACCTGTTCACTAGCTTCTGTTTAGCTAAACAGATCCATAAATGACTGATTCAACGTACGGATTACAGTAGGGGCTGAAAAGAATAAACAAAAGAGTATCTTTTTTGATTGAGTGAAAAAAATTCACTGGTCAAAGACTGACCGCGAAGAAATATTAGGAAGTATCTAAATAAATACATGGGTAACTTCCTGACTAATAAAATATAACGGTTGGCTAGTTGAAGATTTATTTATGCTTTTCTAAAGAACGTTATCAATGAAGGACTCATTGGATACAAACACTGTTAAATGGTTACAACAGAGCAACAATACTAGTGACTGGTTAATGATGGGTGCAAGTGGCTTGTTAGCAGGGCAACAGTAACGTACCGGACAAAGCAAATAGTGAATGTACAACTCACCAGCTACAACACTGAATAAATGACAAATTAAACCCAATAGTAACTATCCAACACATGAAATACACGATTTACTAGCTGACAGAACAAAGCCAATAGAGACTGTCCACCAGACTAAATACAGAACTGACAAACAGATAGGATAAAGCCAATAGGTGTGTCCAAAACACTAAATACACTAGTGACTACATGACAGGACAAAGCAATAGTGACTGTCCAAAACACCAAATGCACAAAATTACTAACAGACAGGACAAAACCAATAGTGACTGTCCGACACACCACAAAAACACAACTGACAACTGATAGGACAAAGTCAATAGTGACTGTCCGACACACCAAAAATACAACTGACTAACTGATAGGACAAAGTCAATAGTGACTGTCCGACACACTAAAAATACAACTGACTAACTGATAGGACAAAGTCAATAGTGACTGTCCGACACACCAAAAATACAACTGATTAACTGATAGGACAAAGTCCATAGAGACTGTCCAAGACAACAAATACCCAAATGTCTACGGATATAACAAATGGAAAAGTGACGGTCTAACACACAAAATACATGATTGAGTAACTGATAAAATAAAGCCAATAGTGACTGTCGAAAACAACAAACAAGAAATACCAAACTGACTAACAGTCTGAACAAAGCCAATAGTGGCTGTCCAGCTAACCAAATACACAAATGACTAACAGGACAGGACAGAGACTATAGTGGCTCTCTAACACATCAAATATACCACTGACTAAATGACAGGACAAAGCCAACAGTAACTGTCTAAAACACCAAAATACACCAAAGACTACATAGATGGTAGGACAGAGTCTATAATGACTATCTAACTCGCCAAAAACACAGCTGACTAAATAAAATGACAAAGCCAACAGTTACTGTCTAACACACCAAATACACCACAAATAACATGGATGGTAGGGAAAGGTCTATAATAACTATCTAACGCGGCAACAATAAACTGACTAAATGACAGGACAAAGTCAATAGTGGCTGTTTAACACAAACCAAATACACAACTGTCCAAATGACAGGTCTTAGTCAATATTGCTAAACACACTGAATTAACAACAGATTAACATAACGGACAAAACAAATAGTGACTGTACAACGCGCCAACTTTAACACTGACTAAATGACACGTTAAACCCAATAGTAACTATCCAACGCATGTAATACACGACTTACTGGCTGGCAGAACAACACCAATATTGACTGTCCAAAACATCAAATACAGAACTGACTAACAGAATGGACAAAACCATAGTGACTGTCCAACATGACAAATACACAACTGACTAACAGATAAGACATAGCCAATATTGACTATCCAACACAACAAATACACAACTGACTAAAAGCCAGCACAAAATCAATAGTGACTGTCCAACACAACAAATACACAACTGACTAAAAGACAGGACAAAACCAATAGTGACTTTCCAACTCGACAAATACACAACTGACTAACAGACAGGACAAAGCCAAAATTGAGTGTCCAACACATCAAATACACAAATGACTAAATGACAGGACAAAACCAATAGTGACTGTCCAACACGACAAATACACAACTGACTAACAGACAGAACAAAGCCAATATTGACTGTCCAACACACCAAATTCACATCTGACTAAAAGACAGGACAAAACCAAAGTGACTGTTCAACATATCAAATTCACAACTGATTAACAGGTAGGGCAAGCCAATAGTGACTGTCCAACACGTCAAATATACTGTTGAATAAATTACAGGACAAATCCAATAGTCACTGTCAAAGACACAAGTAACTAAAAGACAATACAAAGCCGATGTTTACTGTTGTATAAACCAAATACACAACTGACTATCTGACAGAACAATTAAGTGGTGAATAACTGTCGTGGGAAAGAGAATTTGCGAAGACTAAATGCGCACGGACTTTTGAAACTGAATCAAAGAAAAAATACACTAATGATTGACTGACTGAACAAAGATAAAGACTGAGACAAGAAATGCATTAGCGACTCTACTATTTGTGTACAAACATTTACTTACCACAAAACACTGTTATCAAACACAAGAGTGCCACTCTTCGGAAAGGCATTTTTACAGGGGACAACTCTGGTGTTTGTGAGCCCTCACCGCCTCGGACTGTGACGCAACAAAGCTGAAGAGTCATATTTTATAGAAATTGTGAGACGTGGAGACTTGATAGTCTAAACCTGAAGTGTACACGTGTTTTGTCTTGGCAAGACCCTTCAAATGTTTGCTATCTAACACATGAGTTGTCAATGTAAGATTAAAACAGGAAATTCTTGACTTTTCTAGTTTCTATAATGTTGTATCTAATTATGTAATACAACATTGAAGTTATGTCCACTAAATAGTGCAAACATCACAAGTTTAGCTAGCGACAAGAATCTCTCCAACTTTCATCAATAAACTGTTGGATTGTTCAGCACTCGACAACCCGTATATCACGTTTATCCACGTAATGTAACATTGGCAGATTCAACGTTAAATGTCACTTTGTAAAGCTCGCGGCATGATCGTCTTATTCTTTGTTGATGCACCAAGATTGTACACGTCGCCACTTCAACTACAAACGTAAATGATGTTAACTTTGAGACAAACTAGATGTGAATATTTCCCATCTCCATGAAAACATTACGTTTTTACCACTTGATATTTCACGAAGTTGAGTTGCAAGCTTCCGACACGGTGGTCTTAAAGCTGTCGACACGACACAACATAATTTATTACAAGATAAGTTCTTTTACAATCAGTCTGTTTTTAATTTTATTTCTGAACACCGCAATAACGCGAGAACCCATTCTTCTCTCTCGCCGACTCTGGTGGCGCTGACAAGATACACGTCCAGCATCCATCGATGAATAACAACATGGGCGTGGCTAGCTCGCCCATCATTTCTAAACTTGTCTTGCACATTCTGGCTGCGGTCGTCTGATGTTGTTGAGAAAAGAAGCAGATGGAAGGAAACTGTAGAATTCTGGGATAGAGTTTGTTGTTGTTCAATATCATCGTTCCGTGTTGGTATTGAAATAAACTAAATAGCAAATTTAAAGCTGATGACACTGTCCTAAGTTCCTTATTAATTGTTATTTAAATAAGAATAAAATAGAATGGGTCACTTTAAAACGTTTGTTAAATAGTTTAGTTTACAGATATACTAATTCAAATATCCGCATCTGCCCCCAACAATTCATACCTTAAAGAACACAATGTATCCTCTAGTAAATAAAGTCATCGCAAATATTCTCACATTTTCTATTAACTAAACACCACAAAACAAAAACAACTGAATTCATGATTCCCCATTGATTGGCAACGACAACGCCCACGCTTTCCTGTCTCACGTATTGTGCCCGTCGCAGAACTTCAGTTATCGACGTCGTGTTTGAGAACTAGAGGTACAGTGGTCCTCAAGCTGTGATTGGCAACACTATTTTATGACAGTGAGCAAGGAAATAAACACACATCACAATGAATCTGTAAATGTATATACTTTTGAATTGAAGAAAAAGCCGACAACAGTTTTTTTAGTCCTGTAAATAGACGAAACAAACAAGTTCAGACTAAACACAAAATAGGACAGTATGACTTACCCTATTGTACAACAACAGAACCACTGATATATATTTCCTACTTTCTGTGTGCCCTCAAGCATCGCTCGCACGCCTGCTGACAGACGAGTACCGATCACACTACAGACGTGGCAGATTCATCATCATCAATGTGTGCCGTCTGCGCATCGAAGGTTGGCCACTATGGAGCGCCATTCTGCTGTATCTTGCTTTGATTGTGCAGGTTGGTGGCAGTTCAACATATACAAACAAGGGTGTGGCTTTGTGCAACGTGCTGTATCTCAGTTAGACAGCACGTCATGTTTAACCGACCAAAAACGACGCGTCCATTGCACAAAAATGCAATGTCGTGTCTTTCGCATTTTATTTCATTTTCCAGCACTTGCGTGGCAGCATTAGTTACGGTGAGTTTATTATTTATGCAAAGTTTGAATTTCTGAAAGGAAAACACACAATCCTTGGTAACTGTATTATTTCATGTCAAGCTGGAATGATGAAGACAATGATGGTGTTCTCAGTCAGCATCAAGAGCCATCAACGTTGCAAAGAGGCAAAAGCGACATGACACGTTATTTGGATGAGTTTGTGAGCTTTGATTCTGTGCAGCCAAAAATAGAATGTCGTTCTGTAGTTTTATTGTTCTGTAAAATGAAAATACCAACACGTACAAAACGAGTCATTTGTTTAAACTTAGTTTGGTAGACACCGATGTCAGGCCGGTAGTATATATATCTGGAAGTAATTGATTTAGTTTGGTGAAGAACGTCCCTTTAAATTGAACCCATCCATTAACTTACGTGAGAGTGGGCTTGTCGCTGCGTGAATTCTGCGATGAGAAGTTGTTTTTCTAGAAAGAACTGACATATTTATTGAAAACAAGACGAGGTCAGGATGGTTTTGTTGACTAAACAAGTCTTGGCAATGAGAAAACTTCTCCGCTGATGTATTCTACGGTTAAATCTTCACATCCAGCTGTTTGTTTTATTGTTTATCAGTTCGGCCGCCTCTGGGTAACTTTGTTATTCATCTGGTTGGAGTCACAAGTCTACACCCACGACTGTATACTAAAGTGATTCGATGAGCGTGATACTAAAAGTGAAGGCTAGCTTTATTGGTAGGCAGTGGGGTCGAGTCATTACAAAAGTCAATGCTACGTAGAGAACACTTTGTCTTCGTCTCTGGACATGCGAGATTTAAGAGACATGAAATAGTGGATAGGATGTCTAGATGGGCTGTCGTCGAAGACGGTCAACCAATACACCGACATAAGTCATTAATGCTCTCCAAGATGTGGGAAGAGCACAGGATTTTCACATTCATTTAACATGACTTATGTGGATCAAAGAGATGGAAGCTAACATGGGCACAGTCCCAAACGAGAGGCATAGTGGGCGCATAAGACGACTTAGCAATCAATACAGAGCTGGAGTCGTCAGTCATTGGACGCTGCGTGGCATGAGGAGGAGATCTGAGCACCTATGACACATGGACATATTTAGAGTCCAGTGATGATAACCCATCAATAACTCAATAATTGAATGGACACGTACGGTAAGGAACGGGATAAAGGTGTGTCATCAACGTGTTGTTCAAATAAAACAATAAATCGCCGGTTATCAAACAAAGCCACTAGCTCACACAAGAATGTGCCTATCAACCTTTAGCGTTTCTTAGCTCAAGCGTCTGACAAGTTTCTCGCTAAGTCTTTAGCAGGACATAGTAATGTCCTGGGGGGGGGGGGGGGGGGGGGGGTGATACTATTTGTTTATTTATGTTTCTCTTCTCATTCTTCTCTCGCTTCCAACTGTGCTTGTTATTTTTTTTCATTCTTCAATGATTCAGTCCTGTATTTTTACAAATCTGTATGTAACATTTCTCTCACTTTCTCTTTCTGGCAGTTTTTTTCTCTCAATTTCAATGCGTCACTTTACTCTAAGCTTCCTCATCCAACAATATTTTCGTCAAAGACTCTCTCTCTCTCACTCTCTCTCTCTCACTCTCTCTCTCACTCTCTCTCTCTCACTCTCTCTCTCACTCTCTCTCTCTCACTCTCTCTCTCACTCTCTCTCTCACTCTCTCTCTCACTCTCTCTCTCACTCTCTCTCTCACTCTCTTTCTCGCTCGAAAGCACTCAACTCCCACTCATTCTCTTTCGTCATCATCGTCATCATCATCAAGTAACATGCCTGCTGGCGTAGGTGATCATGTCTCTCCACAACTTTCGATAACGACAGTTATTTATCATTTCTGTTGTTGACCTTCTGCCAAGCCATTCACTTAATCTGTCTGGTATCTTTTCTCTTTGCTTCCCTCTATCTCTTCGTCCCTCAATTTTTCCAGTTGATACAATATATTCCAGTTGTTCTCTTCTCATTACATGGCCAAAAAATGATGATTGTTTCTTCCTAATATTCATTCTCTTTTAGCCATCATTAAATCAAATATTACAGTCTTCAGCACTCGTTGTACCCAAAATTTCCCCTTTCTCAATATCAAATCTTATTTTTTTTCGCTCACTTATTTCTCCTCTACTGTTACTGCATTAAAAAAATATTCTTACTCTCTAGAAATACTTTTTTTCTTCAATACTCGTTCTATACTCACTTTTTCAAACACTCTTACTTCTCATTACTTTGGCTCTTATTCTCACGGTCCCACTAAACCATTATTTATGTCCATCCCTCTATTTCTCCCACACTACCTGTTCACTTAGCTTATATCGCACTTGTCCTCAAAATTACACACTCCCCCCTTCCCCCCCCCCCCCCCACCTCTCTCTTACCATCAGGATATAGAAACTTTCTAGTTTGATAAATGGGAACCGGTTTTCATGACGTCACATTGCTCAAATCTACACAATACATTTATAGATTTTTTTTCTGTACGACAAGACCAATAGAAATAAAGGACAAAAAAGGGGAAGATTATAAGCAAAGAAATGCATTATACGTCATTATATGTCATTGTTGTTTTTATTTTCCTCTCTAAAGTGGATTGTAATGTTAGTTGATTCTACACATCTAAATGGTATTAAAGGCATTTTAAAGTTATAAGTGAGCTACATATATAGTATCAACACTGTAAGGAAAGCCCTCATTAGCCAGGCACGGCTAAATCAGACCAATTATTTCTCACGTGTGCCGGCCATGTTATTTAAGTGTGAAAATATTATCTCTAGCGCTGGAACACAACAACCACCAAGCCATGTTGCAATTTAACACGAACAGAACAAGTGCTCACAGACTCGCTCAAACTATTTCACAGCCGACGACTCTCCTCAAGATGTTAACAACATCTGTCCATAGTCTCTTTACAGAAAACATCAACATTTTCATAAAAAAGATAACCCAACCTCACCATGTTAATACCTTCAGTAATTCCTTCTACAGATTCAAACTCCATATTGCTATATTCACTCAGCAACACCAACATCATCATGTGACAGCCGACACGTGTGTGGATATTTAATGAACAGTTAAAGAAGTGTTACTTGTTATGACGCGTCGTCTTGGTGGATACATAGGACTAGTTTATCTATATGACATTAACACGTTGCTAGCTGCCACGCCCTTCACTAACACGGACAACTGTTGTGTGTGAGGTTTGAAGAGTGCGATGTAGTAACATCCATGGGTCAAGTTTAAGGAGAGAATGTGTAACAAGATAAATTATTGACCGTTAAATGTTGACTTTCATCAATGAAATTTAACTTTCTTTTTATGTGTAGCACAACGAGCTCACCCTGCCATTTAATAATAACAATTTCTATTTAATTTTTATTCTAATAATAATACAATTATGACTAATAATAATAAAAAGACTTACATCGTTCTAGTAATGTACTGCCATATCGTGGAATTTAGAATGGGACATTAACCTCGCCACATGAGGTGGGAGATGAGAAATGTGTCAAATTTAACAGAAATAAAAAAAACATGGTGAGGGCGTGTCCCTTGATCGTTAATTCTCGAACAGAATGTTCCAGGATGAAAACAGCGCTCTACAGGCCACGTTGTTCCACGACAAACGCTGACAAGACATCGATTAGATCCTACAGAAACACAACACAAATAAACATATACAAGAGGCAGTTAGAAAACGTGCAGTTTTGTGAATAAGATGGAGGTTAATTTCACTGTTGTTTTCTCCTTCTATCGTAGATAAGCAGGCATATTGAGGAGTAGAATATGTGAGAAAGGCAATGAGGGAGAGACAGAGAGAGGGGAGAGAAATAGGATAGTAGAATGAGGTATTGTTAAATGCAGTTGGAAAAGGAAAAGAGTGACAGTACGAGGAGTGGAGATTGAGAGATGAAGAGAGCAAGGAAAAGCATTGAGAATAAAAGCAAAGAATAAGGTGAGAAGATCAGAGGGATGAAGAGACAAAATTTAATCACAAGAAAAGAAAGTATTTTTTTTTAAGGAGGGACAAAGTAGTGAGAAAAAAAGTATTGTGAGCGAGAGAGAGAGAGAGAGAGAGAGAGAGAGAGAGAGAGAGAGAGAGGAGGAGGAGAGAGAGAAAGATCATGTGAGAAGTTGAAAGAAAGTTGGGCGAAAAATGAAGAAGATATGAGACAATGGTGAGACATTTGGGAGATTAAAACCTAAACAATGTTGGCTGTAACGATCTGCACCTGCCCTCGCCAGGCGACAAGTCCCTGCACAATATTGACGACTACAAGTAGACCGACTCACACAACTACCCGCACTTTCTTTAAACAAACCTACCTAACCTCGCCATGCTAACTTTAACTTCGTGTTTTCCTCAAGAAAATCAATCTCGAAAAGACACGCAGATTCACATAAACGCCACTATGTAAAAATTTGTAAACAAATAACATTTAATGTAAGCTTGGTGGTATGTTTGTTCTTGCATCTAGCCAACTTGGTCGAATATAGTGAGCAGGTTACGCAAAGCTGGTTTAAGATATTGCTCAAATACACTTTCTATGAAGATAACTTTCTCATGTCATTGTTGTAACTCTATCGAAACACAGATATTACACAAAAACAGAAAATATTTAAAATACAAACAGTAAGAAGGAAACTAAGAGTATAAACTTAAGCATGATACAAATAGTAAGAAGGAAACTACAGACTGTAAACATAAATAAGATATAAACAGTAAGAAGGAAACTACAGAGTGTAAACATAAATAAGATATAAACAGTAGGAAGGAAACTACAGAGTGTAAACATAAATAAGATATAAACAGTAAGAAGGAAACTACAGAGTGTAAACATAAATAAGATATAAACAGTAAGAAGGAAACTACAAAGTGTAAACTTAATAATTTGGTTATTTGGTTATGGAAGGCTCCGGTATCACTGGAAACGAATTAAAATCCATAAATGCTCAACTGCCCGTGCCAGCGGAATCATCCGAATTAATATCTCATCTTCCAGACAAAGAAAGGTAACTGTAGTTCCCATCGCAGCAGTCTCAGCACATGCCAAAAGACATAAGGCGAAACCGCGCAGAAAGTGAACACAGCCAACTGTTCCCTGTCATACGATATCCTCATTCATCTTGAACAATTGGAATATCGAAACACGATCAAAACGGATGAGACACACAGCTCACGGTGTGCACAGAGCACTTAACTCAGTAGCTCCTGCAACAAACCGGACTTGGAAAATGATGAAACTGCAACAAGAAACACTTTTCATGCATAGCCTACAATGGTTCCTGCCGCCTATCCACCATATACCGGAAGTTCACGTCCTCATGAAAATGATGATCGTCCATTTTTTTTTTTATGTATAGCGCTTGATGATGTTAGGCCACCGTTATTTACTCAAATTCCGAACATATAAACACACAGTTAGTCGTCAGATTATCCCCGTCGCACATCAAACAACAGACAGTATGATTAGCGTATGGCCGGTCTAGGGATATACGATAACATAGCGCACACAACAATGTCCTTTAGTTTCCTGATTACTCTAGTGAATGCAGCCTACGACGAACAAAACCAGTTGCAAATTCCCTAAAGAGATACAAATGCTGCTGACTTGACGAAGCACTTCACATTAATGAGTAACATATAAATAACTTGAGTCAAGTAATTCCAACAACGGCCATGAACAGCACCAATGTGACGTAAAGCGTAGATCAAGTCTAGACGGTTGAAGGTCGCATTCACAACTCTTGATTTGTCGAAAAGGAAATATTGCCGGCGTACGACTTCACTTTATCAGCGCAGATGTATTAAGTAGAACATCATTTTTACTTTAATGCAGAATAGTACATATAAGTAAAAGATAATATAGGGCTGACATAACAAAATACATGCAAGTAAAAGCTTATATGGGGCTGACATAACAAAATACATGCAAGTAAAAGCTTATATGGGGCTGACATAACAAAAATTTATGCAAGTAAAAGCTTATACCTCAAGGCAATTGATAGACATAACTTAATACAAGAAAATATGTTCAACATCATTTGGAAAGCAGAGAAGACGCCTCATAAATGAAAAAAAGGAATCATTGTTAAGATTCCAAAAAAGGGCAATCAGATTGTAAATGCCTCAAAGTCTTTGCCTCAAAGTTATTCTCCAAAATCATACTAAATAGAATAAAGGATTCAATAGATACAGTAATTCGTGAAGAACATGATGGGTTTAGAAAAGGGAGAAGCTGCCTTGACCACATTTTCACTCTACGACTTATATTGGAGGAATACAATGAAAAACAAAAACCTTTTGTACTTAACTTCATATACTTCAAAAAAGCATTTGACAGTATTCATAGAGATTCTTTGTGGACAATTCTGAAGCAATATGGCTTACCATCAAAAATCATAAATATTATCAAAGACATGTATGATGGTTACACATGTGCAGTTCGAACAGAGGAAGGACTGAGCGAATGTTTCCCAATAGAATCTGGGGTTAAACAAGGATGTATTTTATCGCCCTTGTTATTTGGAATTGTTATGGACTTCATAATGAAGAAATGATGCACTGGTAATAAAGGCATCGAATGCACAAGGAGACCATTTGGAGGACCTCGACTTTGCTGATGACATATTTCTCATCAGCAGTCAGATAAAAAGATGCAAGAAAACACAAATGAACTATCATCAATAGCCAGCAAAATTGGGCTTGAGATCAATCATGAAAAGACTAAAGTCATGAACAGCTTAATTCCAACAGACGACAAAATATACATGGAAAACAGCCCAGTGGAAGAGATCGATCATTTTATCTATCTTGAAAGTCACATTGATCGAGAAGCGGATACAAGGAAAGAAATTAGAATACACAACAACGTAACAAACTAGATGTAAGGAAAAGATTATATGTGGCTGACATAATAAAATATATGTGAAAGCTTATATGGGGCTGACATAACAAAATACACCCACTGCTACAAGAATTACAGTTTAAGAAAGGTAATCGTCTAAAGCGCGGAGGATAGTGGTTAGCCAAAGCTAAAACTACACCACAACATGGAGGACATCGCTACTAGTAGTGAGTTGAAAAGATATGAAAAGTAGGCACCTGCTAACACCGGTCGATATCAATTTTGTACAGGTACTGCAATTACTGGGTGCAAAGTGTAACTAAATCAGCTATATAGGACGTAGTGAAACTATACTCCAGAACACAATTATCAACATTGAGGACTCTTTCGGGTGTGTTGGGCGGTTGGCTTTGCTGTGTGGAATAAACAGTGAGAACGATAGAGCGCTCAAAGCTAATACCTCCAGCACATGTATGGAGATAGAGGCTGTGACAGTAGCTATAACAAGGCTGGTTAGGATATCGACAAACGAATACCGACATATTGACTGAATGATAAAACACCCTTCGCTGGACTGACAAGACCACACCGCGCAGGCAGTGGATGCACCTGCGTGACGTTTTTCACGCTAACAGCCTAACTTGGATTAACGAGAGAACATGGAAAAGAGATGTCCAATACGTTGGTAAGATCTACTATTGCATAAGTGACCATAATAGTGGACACAAATATCATTTGAAGGCTTTTAAATACCATCCAGCATGCGAAGTTGCAGCAGTCACCCCAGATAAAAAAACATTTCACCAAGCCATGCAATTGCAGCAATGACCCCCCCCCCCCAGATAAAAACATTTCACCAAGGCATGCAGTCGCAGCAATGACCCCCAGATAAAAACATTTCACCACACACATGAAGTCGCAGCAGTGACCCCCAGATTAAAAACATTCCACCAAGTCATGCAGTTGCAGCATTGATCCCAGATAAAAAAAATTCACCAAGTCATGCATTTGCAGCAAAGATTCCCAGTTATAAACATTTCACCACACACATGAAGTCAGAGCTGTGACTCCCAGATAAAAACATTTAACAGTGTCATGAAGTGCATCAGCACTATCTGATTGTTCGTCCGCAGCCATTTTTGTCAACCTTTATCCGAAAATCTCTAACGCTTTTTATTGTGAAAAAGAACACTCTCATAATGATACGAGTCACATAATCGGGAACAATATCAGAGGCACCTCTCTCATCACATATAAAGTTTTCACTGAGTTCAGCACTGACATTACACGCAAATGCTTTAACTACCCTGTATTAGAGCAGCGACATAACCGCAAAGTTATTGGACATCACATATCATTGCATTGACTATTATGGCTATCTTGAATGGCTATTTTGGAGTTACAAAGTAGAGTAAAGATCGTCTTGACGCCTGAAGCTGTGAAAAGTGTTATCTTGGGGCCCAAAAGTGGGGTAAATCACGGAGCCAAAAACTGGGTTAAAAATCATCTTGGAGCCCAGAGATGGGGGTAACTGTTTTCTTGAATATAAAACGTGGGTAAACGGTCATCTAACAGAATATCTAACGGTCGTGTTGGAGCCTAACGGTGGATTAACGGTTATCTTGTACCCCAAAGGTGGGGTACGGTCATCTTGAAGCTTAATGCTGGGATAACGTCTTCCTGAACACAAAATATGGGTAAAAGGTCATCGAAAAACCCAAAGAATGGCTAAAGGCCGTCTTGGAGCCCAAAGGTGGGATAATGGCCACCTTGGGCCCCAACGGTGGGGTAACGGTCATTTAACAGACAAAAGAATGGCTAACGGTCATCCTGGAGCATACAAATGCACGAAAATATCAACACGTTCTTTGTTTTGGTCAGTGGTAAGTTGGGTCTACCGTTGTCATTTGGTCAATTTTGGATAACTTTGTGTCATTAGTCAAATGTTATGCCACTGTTCAGTTTTTGGTCACCTGTCATCAGCGGTAAGTTTGGGTCAATTGTCAGTTTTGGGACGTTGATCACTTTTGGGTTTCCTGTGTTCAACTTTGTCCAGTGGTCTGAATTCGATCATTAATAAATTTAGATCAGTGGTCAGTTTTCGATCACTGGTCATTTTTGGGTCACTTCTTTGTCAGTTGTGAAATTTTATCAACGGTCTTTTTCTGAATATCGGTTAGATTTGGTTCACCTGTGGCAGTAGTCAATTTCCGGTAATGGTCAGGTATGGGTCATTGGTCAATTTTTAATCACGTTTGTTAACGTTAGTTTTTTAATCACGTTAAGGTTGGGTCAGTGGCTATTTTGGGTGAAATGCCAGTTTTAGGTTATCCATTGTCAGTGATAAGCATGTCAGTGCTAATTTTGTGTCAGTGGTAAGGTTTTAATGATTTTAGGTCAATGGTCAGTTTAGGTCAATCGTCAGTTTCGAATAACGCCTTTTTTTGAGTTAGTATGTTCTTCAGGTAATTGGTCAATTTTGGGTCATCTGTGGTCAGTGAACATTTTAGTTCAGTTTTTGGTGGCCTGTTGTTTTAGTGTACAGTTTAAGGCAGTGGTCAGTTTGGGTCCGTAATCACTTTTAGGTCACCTCTGTTCAGTGTAAGTGGTCAGCTTGGGTCATTGGTCAATATTTGCTTAGTGGCCAATTTCAAATTATTTGTCAGTTTTGGGTTATAGGTCAAGAAGTGGAGGGGGAGACATATTTTATGTCAAAAGGGATGAAAGAAGTGGGAGATACCATCAGATGGTACCGAAGTGGAGGACTTTTTGCCATTCCTATTCTTTTGTTTATTTCAGTTGTGCATTTTCCATCATTGGTTATAGTATGTACTAGGTAGTTGTAACTCTGGACTGTCTCCAGATGTATTCCCTCAACTGTGATATTTAATTGTAGGTCTTGAGAATTTTCTTTGTTTATGATCATAGTTTTAGTCTTTTTGATATTCATTTATATTCCAGTTGTATATAGACACCAGCTAACTATGTACTCCATTCAGCTACGTACTCCAGCCATCTGTGTACTCCGATAATCTATGTACCCCAATCATATATGTAGTCCAGTCATCTATGTTTTTCAGTCATCTATTTAGAGCAGCTAGTGCCAGCAGCACAGCGGCAAGTGAAACACGTGAACTTTTTGCTTTCATCTTTAGCTGATAGGAGGCCAGCGTCACGTTTCATTAGTGCAGTCGGCAGTTGTGTCCAGAGGGACAGGAACCTAAAGCCTAAAGACAATTATTAAAAGTGATTGCCTCATTTTATGTGGTATTCAGTAATTCTTGTTGATTTTTAAAACAAAAAAAGCATTATTGTGTCAGGTGAAAGATATGAAACTCCTCTTTCTGCTTACTCAAACTCTGTTCACTATGTAAACATCATAACTGTCTTGATTGTAACCATAAAACTGAAATTTGGCTCACTCATAATTTATATGGAATATTCAGCTCTCCACTAAAGCTGCATCAGTTAGCGATCTCCTTGCTCACACATAATGAATATGACAAATACTCAGCTTTCCAACCGAAGGTGAATTAGTCATCGAGCTCCTTGCTCACACATAATGAATATGACAAATACTCAGCTTTCCAACCGAAGGTGAATTAGTCAGCGAGCTCCTTGCTCACACATAATGAATATGACAAATACTCAGCTTTCCAACCGAAGGTGAATTAGTCAGTGATCCTTTTGCTCACACATAATGAATATGACAAATAATCAGCTTTCCAACCGAAGGTGAATTAGTCAGCGATCTCCTTGCTCACACATAATGAATATGACAAATACTCAGCTTTCCAACCGAAGGTGAATTAGTCAGCGAGCTCCTTGCTCACACATCCTCACATTAAGACTTCAGTTGTCCAACTAACACTAATCAATGGCTGAACTCTGGCTCACACATAATTAACAGCAACACTTAACCCAACACAATCGAAGGTTGGTAAGCCATAATGGCCACCGCCTCCCACACTCCACTGTTACACCAGCTCCCTGTAGAACATAGGCCTCCAACAAACAATTCAGCTCCCTGATGAGCAGAGATCTTCAACAAATACTTTCAGCTCCATGTGGAGCATTGGTCTTCAGCAAACACTTTTGCGTACCAGTGGAGCATAGGTATTTAACAAAACTGTGAAATCCCTGTGATTTATAGGTCTTCAACAGATACTTGCCACTTCCCTGTAGTGCATATATGTCTACAACAATCAATTTCAGCTCCCTGTGGATCATATGTCTTCATCAAGAACTTCCAGCTCTCTATAGAGCATAGGTTTTCTACAAACACTCTCAATTCCGTGTGGAACATAGACCTTCAACAAACACTTTCAATAAACCTGGGGAGCAAAAGTCTAAACAAATAAAAACACCTACAGCTAACTGTGGAGCGTATGTCTTCAACAAAATTTTTCCCCGCCTGGTTAGTATAGGTCTTCATAAAACGCTTTCAGCTGCCTAGAGACCATAGGTCTTGAACAAACACTTTCAGCTCACTAAGGAGGATAATTCGTCAATAAACACTTTCAGCTCACTGAGGAGGATAATTCGTCAATAAACACTTTCAGCTCACTGAGGAGGATAATTCGTCAATAAACACTTTCAGCTCACTGAGGAGGATAATTCGTCAATAAACACTTTCAGCTCACTGAGGAGGATAATACGTCAATAAACACTTTCAGCTCACTGAGGAGGATAATTCGTCAATAAACACGTTCAGCTTCTTGTGGTTTATAGAATTTTCTTACACAATTTCAGATCCCTATGGAACATCATCATCATCAAGTACCGGGTCTACTGGCGTAGGTGATCATGTCTCTCCACAACTTTCGATCTCGACAGTTATGTAACATTTCTGTTGTTGACCTTCTGCCAAGCTATTCCCTTAAGCTGTCTGGTATTTATTCTCTTTGCTTCCCTCTATCTCTTCGTCCCTCAATTTTTCCAGTTGTTACAATATATTCCAGTTGTTCCATTCTCATTACATGGCCACAAAATGATGATTGTTTATTCCTAATATTGGAAATTAGCTCTATTTTTGCTTTGACCTCTTTCATTACTCTACTTAGCTGTCCATGGTATTCTCAACATTCTTCTGTAAAACCACATTTCTACAGACTCCAGGGATTTTCTTGTCTGTTGTCCTATTGTCCATGATTCACATCCATATGTTAAGACTGGCTCTACATAACATTTAATAACTCTTTTTTTTTTATTCTATTGTCAAAAATGGATTGCATAGTATTTTCCTCATTTTTGGGAAAGCTGCTTTTGCCTGAGCCATTCTGCGCCTCACCTCTTTTGTACATCCTCCGTCTGAGGTTAACAAAGTTCCCAAATATTTAAATTCATTTACCTCTTTTATATTGTCTTGTTATCTTGTTACCTCTTTTATGTTATCTTGAATATTGTTCCACTTGTCTTTATTTTGCAGTGAGGTGATGTCTTTTTCTTTGTTGTTACCATTACCTATGTCTTTTCGCTATTAAGGCTGAGTCCTTTATTTTTGCTTTCCTTCACTACAATGTTCAACATTTCTTGTAACTCATTTTCACTCTTAGTGTTTAAGACTGTATCATCAGCATACTTTAGATTATTTATATTGTGACCTCCAATTGTTATTCCAGGCATGTCCCTTATGGATCTTAAAATAATCTCATTATAAATATTAAACAAATCTGGTGACAGCACACAACCTTGTCTAGCACCCTGTTTTATTTGTTGAAACATTCCCAATTGGTTTCCAGTTCTTATGGCCGCTGTTTGTTGCCAGTACATGTTCTTTATTTTCATGGAACATATAATTTTGAAAAAAAACACTTTCAGGTGCCTCTAAAGCATAGGTCTTCAACAAACACTTTCATCTCCCTATGGACCACGGTTCTTAACAAAACCTTTCAGCACTCTGTTGCGCATATGTTTTCAACACAAATTGTATATCCCTGTTGACAAGTCTTCAACAAACACTTTCAGGTTTACCTTGGAGCATATACCTTCAACACAAACTCTCAGCTATCAGGGGACCATAAGTCTTCAACATATACTTTCAGCTCCCTGTGGAGCATAGGACATCCAAAAAAAAAACATTTTCAGCTCCCTGTGGAGTATAGATTTTTTTACACAATTTCAGATCCCTGTGGAAAATATGCCTTCAACAAACACGTTCGGCTGTCTCTGGAGCCTTGATCTTCAACAAACATTTTCATCTCCCTGTAGAGCACAGGGTTCAACAAAAGATTTCAGCTCTCCTCTGTGGAGCATAGGATTCAACAATCACTTTAATCTCCCGGAAGAGTATAGGTCTCTAACAAACACGTTTTGCTTCCTATAGGCAACATTTCTTCAACAAACACTCTCAGCTGCCTGTGAGGCATATATCTTTAACAAACACTTTCAACTGCCTCTGGAGCATAGATTTTGAAGAAACAAATTCAGCTACGTTTGGAGCATTGGTCTTGAAGTAACACTTCTCAGCTTCCTGTGAAGTATAAGTCTTCAAAAAACACTTCCAATTCCCTGAGGAGCATAGGTTTTCAACAAGCACATTCAGTTCCCTGTGGAACATATGTCTTCAACAAAAAATGTATTGTCCATGTGCATCACAAATCTTCAACAAACACATTCAGTTCTTTGTGAAACACAGGTCTTCAACAAACACTTTCAATTACTTGTGGAGCATGTGTCTTCAGCAAATATTTTCAGCTTCCTGTCGAGGATAGATCTCCTACAATCACTTTCAGCTCCTTGTGGAGCATATGTCTTCAAAAACACTGTCAGCTCCATGTGGAGCATATGTCTGCAACAAACTCTTTCTGCTCTTTGTCGAACAATGGTTATAAACAATCACTTTCAACTCTATATTGATCATAGGTCTTCATCAAACAATTTCAGCTACATGTGATTTGGTATGCAACACATTCAGCTCCTTTTGACCACATGTCGTCAACAAACTTTCCGCACTCTGTGGTGCACAAGTTTCAACACTTTCAGCTCCCTGTGGAACATAGGTTTTTGACAAACACTTTCAGCCATCTGTGGAACATAGGAATAGATCTTCAATAATCACATCCAGCTCCCTGTGGACAACAGGTAGTCAACAAGCAAATTCAACGTCCTGTAGAGCACATGTTTTAAAAGATTCAGCTCCTTGTAGAGCAAAAATCTTCAATAAACACTTTCAGCTCCCTATAGAGTTTAGGTCTTCAACAAAAGTTCTAGTGTAACATACACAGATTATGCCTGCACAGGCTCGCTCAAACACATTGTCATTGTACTACATATATATTAACATAATATTGACAATTTCCTGATAGAGATTCCCACAAAGAACAACAACATTGTTTCGAGCTCGAGATGTAAAGAGTAAAATGTGAATAATGTAACTTAAAACGTGCATGAAAATGACTCAATGTAAACAACTGGTCTGTCCGCCGTGATGGAATTCGAATGAATTGATTGTATTGAGTGAAGAATTGAGTGTATTAGTAAGGAATATTGAAAAGGGTAGATTAGTGGTATAGATAGTGAGATGTCTGTAAGGATCTGATATTGTTTGTAGCGGTCATGATGTGGGTTACGCTAAGGTCACGTTTATTTATTGTCGGTAATAAGGTTTACAGACACACTTTGATTAGTATGGGTGTAAAGGTCATTTAGATTGCTACTGGCGTCATGTGACCGCTGACCAATGACCACAAGTACCACAAAACTGACCAATGACCACAAGTAACACAAAACTGACTAACGACTAAAACTCACCCACAACAGAACAATGATCCGAACTCACCCAAAAGTGAGCAATGAGCACTGACATAAACTGACTACTAACACAGGTGACCCAAAACTGACAAATACCCCAAAACAGACCAATAGCCCAAAACTGACTAATAACCCAAAACTGACCAATAGCCCAAAACTGATCAATAACCCAGAACTGATCAATAATTTAAAAATAACATCTTAGCAAAAACTGACCAATGGCCCAAGCTGACCACTTACACTGACGCAAACTAAAAACAGGTAACCTAAAAGTGACAACTGATCCAAACTGACCACTGACGTAAATTGACCACTGGAACAACAGGCCACTAACACTGATCCAAAAAGTTTATTCACCACTGTTGACTCAAAATTGAACGATTACCTAGCACTGACCAATAAATAAAAATTGGAACTTATATAAACTGACGGTTGACTCAAACTGACCACTGAAAGTCATCAAAAAAGTCATCAAAGCACAAAATGATCACTGACAAGCTTACCACTGACAACAGGCAACCTAAAACTGACAATTCACATACACTGGCCACTGACCAAAACTGACCAGTAACCACGGGTGACCAAACCTGACCAATGATCATAAACTAATCATTAACTAAAGTCACCTACATTGAGCACTGACCCAAGCTGTGCACTGGTGATTAAAAGCTGACCAATGACACAAATCTGACCACTAACGGAAACTGACTACTGCCACAAGTGACCCAAATCTCACTGTTGGTCCAAAATTGACCATTGATCACAATTAACCATTGACCCAAATTGACCACTGACAATAGCTGACCAAAATGACTAGTGATCAAAAACTGACAACTGAATTAAACTGATCAATGATCGAAATCTGAACATTGACAACAGGTAAGCCAAAATTGATCAATGTCCCAAAAATGACAATTTACCCAAACTTGCCGCTGACCACAGAAGACCCAAAACTGAAAAATGACATAAACACTGACTAATGACACAAAGTTATTTAAAATTGACCAAATGACAACAGTTCTTTACTTGTGGGCTCCAAAACGACCCTTTTCAGTCCTTTGGGCTCCAAGATGACCGTTTGCCGTTCTTTGGACTCCAAGATGTCTGCTATCTCAGCTTCGGCCTCCAAGACGACCGTTACTCCACTTTCTAACTCCAAACTGGTCATTCAAGAAAGGAGACACATAATAATAAATTAATATTATTATAGAGGGAAACTTCCGAGGCGATAATTCAGGGAATCATATGAGGAAGAGGTATGTACTACAGCACTCAGAAAAAAATGACAAATAAACAACAACAGAAAAAAACAAAGAACAATATATGGTCCGAAGCAGGATCGAACCCGTACTCCATGGCATTGCGCATTGCCACGGGAAGTCGAACGCTTAGGAACACTGCCACTCGCCTAACTAAAGTTAGCCTTGGCTGCTAGCTCAGCTTTGGCCTCCAAAACGACCGTTACTCCACTTTGTAACTCCAAGCAGCAGGTCGTTCAAGAACGTTAAGTTAAAGATTTCCGCTACCCCAAATAACCTTTTGGTCACCCAACCAACCTTTGGGCTCCATGATAACTGCTAGCTCACATGTGACCTCCACATTGGCGACAGCACCCACTACTGGTATCATGCACACATATCAGGATATAAATAATAATCGGTGAAAGATTGTTATTGATTTTTGGGGGGTTTATTTGAGCATACGGTGAGATCACCGAAGCGGGTTCCCCTGAAACGTTAGGTCACGGTGTATTCATGGGAATATTTTTTTTTTTAATGACGGGGCTAGGATAACAATTGAGTTGGTGACAGTTATTATTGATTTTGGTTTATAAGATGCAAGGTAGAAATAAAGAATTGCGGGGTTTTTTTTATGTGAGAAGCGTGTCGGAACATAGAGTGGCGTATATAAGGAATAGTGAGGATTAAAATAGTGTACATAATTTTTCGATGACTGAATAAGAAGTAAATGGTTATAAGTTCATTATACATGTAACATAGACACAATGGCAATTGTAACAGAGACACAATGTTAAATGTATCAGAGACACAAAAACAATTGTAACAGAGACACAATGTCAATTGTAATAGAGATACAATGACAATTGTAACAGAGACACAATGACAATTGTAACAGAGACACAATGACAATTGTAACAGAGACACAATGACAATTGTAACAGAGACAAATGACAATTGTAATAAAGACACAATGACAATTGTAACAGAGACGCAATGACAATTGTAACAGAGAAAAATGACAATTGTAATAGAGACACAATGATAATTGTAACAGGGACGCAATGACAATTGTAACAGAGACAAATGACAATTGTAATAGAGACACAATGACAATTGTAACAGAGACAAATGACAATTGTAATAGAGACACAATGACAATTGTAACAGAGATAAAATGGCAATTTTAACAGAGACCACAAGAAAAAACAAAGTTTATTTAGCTAATAAAAATTCACAAAAGATATCGCATTCAGCATTACATATAACATTCAGCAGCACTATACTGCTACAGGTGATCTCACGTGATTGTCTGGAACGAATCAAAACAAAATAATTTTGTGACGACTTTGATGCTGGTCAGAATAATCATTGGTCTTTTTGAAGTAACGCATGTGTTGAAATTTGGTGGTGGCATTGTAAGGGATATGAGCCGTGATAGCTCAGTGGTTAGTGAACTGGACTACAAAGGACAAGAGGTAGGGTTCGATCCCAAACCGACGGCTTCAGGGCTCACACAGCCTTAAATGGATACCGGATTTTTTCTGGGAAAGTAAAGCGGCACGGGCGTAATACCGACCACATTACCCCAAAAATCTGTAAAATTTATGGTCACTAACGCCATATTCGCTATACGCCACTTGGCGTGACGGGGGCACTTTACTTTACTTTTTACTGTAAGGGATGTTGCAGATTGATCAAAGTGTCGAATGTACTGGCCAAGCTGGTCTAGTGGCACATTGGAACTACAGAGATGAGGGACTAGAAACGGGATGATGGTTATGTTGTAAATCACTTCACGGTAAGGGGAATATTGCATCTGGTTATATGGCCGGCGATACAGAAATAGTCATTGGTGGGTTTGAAGAAGATGACTAGTAGAAGCTGGAAAGTTAACAATAGGTTACTGGGGGGGGGGGGTGAATTGAAGGATAAATCTTGCTAATTGTGCGTCTGAGTCCATAGACATTATAGGACCAGAAATATGCGACCTTGTGATAGTGACGATGTGATAGTGACGATGTGATAGTGACGATGTGATAGTGACGATGTGATAGTGACGATGTGATAGTGACGATGTGATAGTGACGATGTGATAGTGACGATGTGATAGTGACGATGTGATAGTGACGATGTGATAGTGACGATGTGATAGTGACGATGTGATAGTGACGATGTGATAGTGACGATGTGGTCGGTCAAATAGTTGACTGTGTTGATTGTTCTAGTTGACTGTGTTGATGGATCTAGTTGACTGTGTTGGTGGATCTAGTTGACTGTGTTGATGGATCTAGTTGACTGTGTTGATGGATCTAGTTGACTGTGTTGATGGATCTAGTTGACTGTGTTGATGGATCTAGTTGACTGTGTTGATGGATCTAGTTGACTGTGTTGATGGATCTAGTTGACTGTGTTGATGGATCTAGTTGACTGTGTTGATGGATCTAGTTGACTGTGTTGATGGATCTAGTTGACTGTGTTGATGGATCTAGTTGACTGTGTTGATGGATCTAGTTGACTGTGTTGATGGATCTAGTTGACTGTGTTGATGGATCTAGTTGACTGTGTTGATGGATCTAGTTGACTGTGTTGATGGATCTAGTTGACTGTGTTGATGGATCTAGTTGACTGTGTTGATGGATCTAGTTGACTGTGTTGATGGATCTAGTTGACTGTGTTGATGGATCTAGTTGACTGTGTTGATGGATCTAGTTGACTGTGTTGATGGATCTAGTTGACTGTGTTGATGGATCTAGTTGACTGTGTTGATGGATCTAGTTGACTGTGTTGATGGATCTAGTTGACTGTGTTGATGGATCTAGTTGACTGTGTTGATGGATCTAGTTGACTGTGTTGATGGATCTAGTTGACTGTGTTGATGGATCTAGTTGACTGTGTTGATGGATCTAGTTGACTGTGTTGATGGATCTAGTTGACTGCGCTAATGGATCTAGTTGACTGTGTTGATGGATCTAGTTGACTGTGTTGATGGATCTAGTTGACTGTGTTGATGGATCTAGTTGACTGTGTTGATGGATCTAGTTGACTGTGTTGATGGATTTAGTTGACTGTGTTGATGGATCTAGTTGACTGTGTTGATGGATCTAGTTGACTGTGTTGATGGATCTAGTTGACTGTGTTGATGGATCTAGTTGACTGTGTTGATGGATCTAGTTGACTGTGTTGATGGATCTAGTTGACTGTGTTGATGGATCTAGTTGACTGCGCTAATGGATCTAGTTGACTGTGTTGATGGATCTAGTTGACTGTGTTGATGGATCTAGTTGACTGTGTTGATGGATCTAGTTGACTGTGTTGATGGATCTAGTTGACTGTGTTGGGTGGGGAAATATAGAGTTCTAGAAGATTGCTTCGGGAAAAGTATTCTGATTGAATAATACAGTGAAGATGGAAGGCAAGCAAAGAGAAGGCAAACTTTTTCAGCCGCATGCCATCGTTCACCAAACGCTGTTCGCAATTGATCGCGCGTCATCATAGAGCACTACGGAGATCCCCAAGATCAGTGGTAATGTGATGTAAATCTAGGATCGTTTGTCGATTCTCAAATGGTTTGAGTCAGAAATGCCCCAGCGGTGACCATAAATAGCATTGTATCTCTCGCTCCACTCGATCCTCGATGATACAGAAGAACGAAAGTTCAACCTGTGATCCTAAACTGCACAGATTCTCTCCCTTTAGTTGTGACTATACATGTATCGGAAACCGCCATGGGAAAAATGTCTAATGCGCAATAGTCAGTTAGTCTAGTGGAACATGTATGACAATTTAAAATAATTGCTACACATTCATGACTTACTTAAATATTTTTGTACGGTCTCATTTGTGCAGTCAATTGAACAATTGTATGTCACGTCGCTGGTATACTCACCGAACTGGTTATATGAGGTGTCTCTACTGTATTCAATAAACATTTTGAAATGTTTGTATGCGCTGAAGATGGGAGCTTTGGACATTATAATCAAGTGAAGATAGAGGTATCAGCGCTAATGTTCATGGACATGTTACTGGTTTTGGATGTTACCACAGTTGATATAACAGCCAATGCAATGGAATGTGATACCGACTAACTTTGCGGATATGTCGCTGCTCTAAATCTACAGCAGTCTGTGAAGCATTTGTGTTGAATGTGAGCGCTGCACTCGCTGAAAAATCTGTATGTGCTTAGAGAAGTCCTTCTGATTTTGATTCCAGTGATGTGGTTGTTGTCTTTATGAGAGAATTTTTTTTTCGCCACAACCTAAAGCGCTTTAACTTTTCCGATAAAAAGTGATAAAATATGTCCGTGAAATGTTTTTATTTGGGGGGGGGGGTCAATGCTGCATATTTATGACTTGGTGAAATGTTTTTATCTGGGTTCACTGTTGCAACTTCTTGATTTGGTGAAATGTTTTATCTATTCTCAGTGTTTCACGCACGGAAATGTTTCAATGTGGTGATTAGAGGTGCGATGACTCATACTCACAAGCGACATGTTCGGACACGACGACCCGACTGGATTGGACACTCCATGAAATTCCGAAGATGTTGATATCAAGACTGCGCTCTGTGTCATGAGAAATGGCCTGTTCCCTTCAAGGACGATACTGTTTTCCTTTTTGGTAATATGTACACATATTCAGTCTTTTTGATAATAAGCACTGATCAATGACCATAGGTTACTCAAACTGACCACACGTGATTTAATATAACCACTGACAAAAGGTAAACCAAACAGTGACCTACACTGAACAAAGTGACCCAAACTAACCACTGACCACAGGTGAACCAAACTGACAACTGGCCAAAACTGATAAAACTGGCAACTGCCAACAGGTGATCTAAACCTACCACTGACTCAACAAAGAGGATGTGGGCATCAGGCCCACCATTCGCTTTCCTTTTTGCTCCAAGACAACCGTTAGCCGTTTTTAATGCTTCAAGACGACCTTTTGCCCACCTTTGGAGTTGAAGAACACCCAGCTTTGGGCTCCAAGATGGCCGTTACCGCACCTTTGGGCTCCAAGATGGCCGTTACCGCACCTTTGGGCTCCAAGATGGCTGTTACCGCACCTTTGGGCTCCAAGATGGCTGTTACCGCTCCTTTGGGCTCCAAGATGGCCGTTATCGCACCTTTGGGCTCCAAGATGGCCGTTATCGCACCTTTGGGCTTCAAGATGGCTGTTACCGTACCTTTGGGCTCCAAGATGGCTGTTATCGCACCTTTGGGCTTCAAGATGGCTGTTACCGCTCCTTTGGGCTCCAAGATGGCCGTTACCGCTCCTTTGGGCTCCAAGATGGCCGTTACCGCACCTTTGGGCTTCAAGATGGCTGTTACCGCTCCTTTGGACTCCAAGATGGCCGTTACCGCTCCTTTGGGCTCCAAGATGGCCGTTACCGCACCTTTGGACTCCAAGATGGCCGTTACCGCACCTTTGGGCTTCAAGATGGCCGTTATCGCACCTTTGGGCTCCAAGATGGCTGTTACCGCACCTTTGGGCTTCAAGATGGCCGTTACCGCTCCTTTGGGCTCCAAGATGGCCGTTACCGCACCTTTGGACTTCAAGATGGCTGTTACCGCACCTTTGGACTCCAAGATGGCCGTTACCGCACCTTTGGACTTCAAGATGGCCGTTACCGCACCTTTGGACTCCAAGATGGCCGTTACCGCACCTTTGGGCTTCAAGATGGCCGTTATCGCACCTTTGGGCTTCAAGATGGCCGTTTGGCCAGCTTCGGGGTTCAAGACGACCGTTGCTCCACTTCGTAACTTCAAAATGGTAATAACAGTCAATGCAATGTGATGTGATGATGACTAACTTTGCGGTTATGTCGCTCTTCTAATTCAAGACTCGGTGAACCATTTGCTTGTAATATTTGCGCTGCACCACTGAAAAGTGTGTATGTGATGAGAGAGGTGCCTCTGATATTGTTCCCGTGATGGGACTGGTGTCATTAAGAGAGTGTTCATTGCCACAACTGAAAGCTCTTGAACATGTTGGATAAAGGGTAGCAATAAATATCTACGGAGCAATAGTTAGATCGTGCTGCTGCACTTCATGTCTTGGTTAAATGTTTTTATCCTGGGTCACAACTGCAACTTCATGTATTAATGAAATGCTGCATCTACTCTCAGTGTTTCACGCACGGAGGTGTTTGGATGTCGTGATGAGAGGTGTGATGTACTCATCATCACAAGTGACATGATCTGATACGTCGATCAGACTGGACTGTCACTCCATGAAATCTCGAAGATGTTGATATCAAGACTGTGGTCAGTGCCATGAGAAAAGACATTTTCCCTTCAATAAAGATGTTGTTTTCCTTTATGGTAATATGTGAATTTATTCAGTCGTGTTTACACATAATAAGCGCTGATCAATTATCACAGGTGACCCAAACTGAATTAAAATGTACAAATTTGACCAGTGACAATAGGGAACATAAAATGACCACTGGTGACCTAAACTGACCATAGGTGATTTAAACATACCACTGAACACAGGTGAACCGATATGACAACTGAGAAAATATTACCCAACTGGCAACTGACCACAGGTAACCTAAACTGACAACTGACCAAAGCTGGCCAACCTGAAAACTGATTACAGATGACACAATCTAGCTACTGATGGAAATTCACATGCCACTGATCATTTACTACATGTTACCCAAATTGACCAGGTACAAGATGTGATTTATACAAATACTGACCACAAATTATCACTGACCTCATGTGACACAATTTGACCACATGTGATCAAATTGACAACTGACTAAAACTCACCCGAAGCTGCCAACTGTGAACAGGTGACCCAAAGTGACCACTGATCACATGTGACCGAAGTGCCTCTGACTGAAACTGATCACATATTGCCAAACTGATCAATGAACACAGATAACTGAAACTGACCACATATTGCCCAAACTGATCAATGAACACAGATAACCGAAACTGACCACATATTGCCCAAACTGATCAATGAACACAGATAACTGAAACTGACCACATATTGCCCAAACTGATCAATGAACACAGATAACTGAAACTGACCACATATTGCCCAAACTGATCATTGAAAACAGATAAATGAAACTGACCACATATTGCCCAAACTGATCAATGAACACAGATAACTGAAACTGACCACCGACCAAAACTTACTATTTCCCAAATTATGAACAAACCGGATCACTGACCAAAACAGACCACTGACCACCGATGACCGATCTGAACTACAGTTTATCCAAACTGACCACCGACCCAAACTGACCAATGACCACAGATGAACAAACGGACAACTGACCTTAAGTGAACTAAAGTGACCAGTGACCACATGTGATCAAAATTTACCACGGACCAAATTGTTAACAGAATACCCAAAAAAAAAAATGATCACTGACCACAGATGACCTAAACTGACGAATGACCAAAACTGACCACTGTCCAGATTACCCAAAACTCAATGATTATCCAAAACTAACCATTAACAAAAAATTGACCACTGACATGATGGGGGTCCAAAAATGGCCAGTGATTGAAAACTAAAATGTGACCTAAATTGATCAATGATCGAAATCTGACCACCGAACAAAAATGACCAGAGGTAAACAAAAATTGATCAATGTTCCAAAACTGACCATTGACCCAATCTTATCGTTGACCACAGATGACCCAAAACTAAACAATAACTTAAAAACTGAATAATGACACAAAGTTATCAAAAATGTATCACATGACAACGGTTGACCCAACATACCACTGACTAAAATAAAATACTTGTGGGCTCCAAGACAACTTTATCCGTCTTATGGGCTCCAAGACGACCGTTAGCCATTCTTTGGATTTCCAAATGACCGTTTGCCCACATTTTGTGTTAAAGAAGACCGTTACCTTTCCTTTGCGCTCTAAGATGGTTGTTAGCCCAGCTTTGGGCTCCAAGATGGTTGTTAGCCCAGCTTTGGGCTCCAAGATAATTATTAGCCCAGCTTTGGGCTCCAAGATGATTGTTAGCCCAGCTTTGGGCTCCAAGATAATTGTTAGCCCAGCTTTGGGCTCCAAGATGATTGTTAGCCCAGCTTGGGGCTCCAAGACAACACTTACACCACCTCTGGACCCATGATGATTGTTAGCCCAGCTTTGGGCTTCAAGACGACCGTTACTCCACTTTGTAACTCAAAAAAGACCATACAAGATGGACATAATAGTAAATGCAATGTGATGTTATGTCGACTAACTTTGCGGTTATGTCGCTGCTCTAAATAAGAGCACAGTGAAACATTTACGTGTAATATCAGCGCTGCACTCACTGACATGTTTGTCTGTGATGAGAGAGGTGCCTCTGATATTGTTCCCGGTGATGTGGCTGGTGTCAGTATGAGAGTGTTCTTCGACACAATCAAAAGCGTTATACTTTTCCGGATAAAGGGTACAAAATATAATACGGAGGAATAGTCACATCGCGCTGCTGCACTTCATGACACCATGACAAATTTTCATCCTAGTGACACTGCTGCACTTCATGCACTGTGAACTGCTTTTTTTTTAATCTGGGGGGGGGGGTGTCCACTGCTGCAACGCAATGACTTGGTGAAATGTTTTTATCTGGGGTCACTGAAGCACTTGATGACACTGGGGAATGTTTTTCTTTATTTATGTGGGTGGGGGGGGGGGGGGAAGTGCCCTGATTCAACTGCATGACTTTGTGAAATGTTTTTATCTGGGGTCACTACTGCAACTTCACATGAGTTGTGGTCTTTAAAAGCTCTCACAATGATTTGTGTGTCCATTATTATGGTCTCGTATGCAACGGTAGCTCCTACCGACATGTCGGACATCTCTTTCCAAAGTTCTCTCGTTAATCCAAGTTAGGCTGTTAGCGTGAAACACGTCGAATAAGTACATCTACTACCTGTGGGGGGTGGTCTTGTCAGTCCAGCGAAGCATATTTTATGATTTAGTCAATATGAAGACATGCGTTTGTCGATCTCTTAACCAGTCAGGTAATAGCTTCTTTCCAACCAAACATGTGCTGGAGGTATTAGCTTTGAGCTCTCTATCAATTTGCTACTGTTTATTCCACACAGTAAAAGCCAACCACACCGCACACCCGTTATGACCGAGCCCACAATGTAGATAATTGTGTTCTGCAGTGTAGTTTCAGTAAGTGCTGTATCTCTGATTCAGTTACACTTTGCACCCAGTAGCAGCAGTGCCTGACAGATTGTATAACGACCATGGTTAGCAGTTTCCTACATTTCATATCTTTTTCAATCACTGCTAGTAGCTGTGTCCTCCATGTTGTGGTGTTGTTTAGCTTTGGTCAGCTTTGATCCTCCCCGATTTAGACAATTACCTTTCTTAAACTGTAATTCTGGTCGCAGTGGATGTATTTTGTTATATCTCAGCCCCGTGTAAGCTTTCACTTGCATGTATTTTGTTACATCTCAGGTCCGTGTAAGATTTCTCTTGCATGTATTTTGTTATATTTCAGCCCCGTGTAAGCTTTCTCTTGCTTGTATTTTGTTATATCTCAGCCCCGTGTAAGATTTCTCTTGCTTGTATTTTGTTATATCTCAGCCCCATGTAAGCTTTCTCTTGCTTGTATTTTGTTATATCTCAGCCCCGTGTAAGCTTTCTCTTGCTTATATTTTGTTATATCTCAGCCCCGTGTAAGCTTTCTCTTGCTTGTATTTTGTTATATCTCAGCCCCGTGTAAGCTTTCTCTTGCTTGTATTTGTGTCGCGGGTGAGTGCCTGAAAGTTCCAGCAGCAATCGCTTAGCAGGGATTGGTGTATCTCTGGTGTCACCCAACACAGACCGCATTGCTTCGTTCTCTAAATTTTCTAACAAGCAAAATATTAAATCTTGACGTCTCATTCTAACCGTATTTTCCATTTAAAGCTTGACAATGGTATCTCTGTATCTCCATTTCAAAACAAAACCTTATGCTTTCTTTTGTCTTTCATTCTACTTCAGCTATATGCATTTTTTTCAATTAAATATCCCTCTTTATCTATTCAATTATCCCCATAAAATTAAAATGTGTGTCAAATGTATAAAGTAGTATTTCCAGGTATTCAATTAAAATGAATCTAACGGACTCTAAACTATATGGGGCAATCGATTCACTTAAACAGATAGCTGACTTCTTGAGAGAGTCTGGAATCCTACTCTGATTGAGTCTTGATCGCACAGAGAGAGAGAGAGAGTGAGCAAGAGAGAAATGTATAAAGTGTCTCTCTCACTTAACTCTCTCCCATCTTGCTATTTCTCTATTTGTTTATCTCACACCAATGTTCTAATCATACTTCTTTCTCTTCACTCTCTTTTCCTTTTTCTTTCTCTATCTCACTTTCTTTCTTAAACTTCCCAATTTCCAACACTTTATTCTAAGTTACTTTCCACGACTTACCGTTCTTCATGTTTTATTTATGAATGTTTTATCTTTAAACAAAAAATCCCACACTTTTTACTTCCCTCGTATATCTCTTTCAAACCTCACCAGAAAAATGTATTTTCTTCTTCTACTTTCCTTCCTCATTTGCCTTTCAGCGTCGAGGGGAGATATAATTTGCGGTCTTTTGCTCTTCTGTTCGCCTCTGCTGCTGTTATGTTTCCTAGTGCTTCTTATATTCCATCGATCCATCTTTTTCGTGGTCGACCCTTGGGTCTGGTCTTCTCACAACGTTTGTTGAAGGCTCATTGTGTTGTGTTTTGATCTTTCTGCCTTGTCACGTGGCCAAACCATTTTATCTGTTGTTTCCTTATATATTCGATGGCGGGTGCTATTCCTAGCTTTTTTCTCAATCCTTCATTTCTGATCTCATCTCTCAGACTGTTTCCTGTCATTCGTCTAACACATTTCATCTCTGTAGAGGTTATTTTTCTTACTGTTCTTGCATCTAGCATCCAGGTCTGGCATTGGTAGCACAACGTTGGGATGAAGATTGTATTGTATAGTGCTCGTTTTGCCTCCAGAGTTATTTCCTTGTTGGATAATAGTGGTGATAACTGTCCAATGATTTGACAAGCTTTGTTGCATCTTGATTCTATCTCTGCTGTTTGGGAATTATCGTGTCACTAAACTTCCTAAGTATTTGAATTCCTCTACTTGTTTTAGTTGCCTGCCTACTATATTTATGTTGATGTTCTGTTTATTTTTAGCGACATTCATGACTTCTGTTTTGTTGATTTTCATGTATTTTGTGCCTGAGCTGTTGAGTTTGTTTAAGTGTTCCAAAAGAATGTAATAAATTAAATGTAAAAGGTCCTTCTATAGCCTGTTTCATAAGTCGTGCCCAACTTTTAAAATCAATATCATGTAAACCGCTTTTTATAAGCTTTTCAAAATTTGCATGTAAAGTTATAATGATTAGAACCCAACAGGGAATTAATTTCATAAAAAAACATTTGGTTATTATTGTTGCTTATTTGATTTATATAAATTTATAACGACCCATTGATGTAGTCAAAACTTAATGTTTACAGTATTTAAGTTAAAATTAGCGATTAAAAATCCATACACGGTCAAATTGACGATTTTGCACGTTTTCCACGTGGGTTTTCTGACACAATTAGACACTTGTAGAAAACACGAGGCATTGTGTGTTCCATTTCCGTTCATTCAGCGGCGGAGCCGTCCTCGAACTGAGCAGACAATAATTCTCCTGGTGTTTTGTCTTATTAGGTTATTTCCCCATTACGACCACGCCTTTACCTAGTGAAAATTAATCATAGACCAGCAACTACGGTAATTTCTATTCTTTAGGGCTTCACAATTTACAATTTTGACAAACATCAAAGAAATTCGCCGCTTTAAGAAAGCTGCAGCTGCAAGATATTTGTTAAATATACATTTAAAGGGTCTTTTGCATTCTAATAACATTTGTAAAATTTCAACAGTATTTAACAAATGGTTTCTGAGCAATAGCGTTTTGAAGTTGGGCAAATGATTTGAAACGAGCTATAATAATGTTGAACACCTAGTGGCTGAGTAATAAGCTAGGGAGTTCCTACCCATACAACCCAATTAGAAGTCCTTGAACCGCGGCAATTGTTTGCCCTTCCCAGGTCTTAGAGCCTGAAGATTTATCCGCGGGAGTTTATAGAAGATAGCTTGACCTGACCAATCAGTATCACGTTCAGCTTAGCGGCTACCAATGGAACAATAGAAATAAAATAGTCCCGGACTGGGGAGAATTTTGAAAAGGTAGAAGAGAGAGGAGAGGGACACTCTAGGACCGGCAGTCGATATGTATGACCAGACTTTTAAACACTGCTAGAGACTCACAGTATAGTTCTATTAGAACCTGGTCGTGATCATCCATCGGGCTGTCCCCCAGATCACTAGTTTAGAACAAAATTAATAGACGGCCACTTGACCAGACTGAGCGATTCATATTAAAGTTGTTTTTATTCGATAACTAGAAATTCTTGTTTTTTTCTTTGCCCACTTGTCTGCTGTCCGAAAGATTGAAGGTGAGTCTGTCCATGGCTCTCGGCGAACCAGTCTGAGGTACGGGAGATACTGGTCAGTTTTAGAAGTCTCTTCCTATGATGTGTTTGCTGATAAATGAATGTATGTGGTCTGTCACAGCTGTGATGTTCCTAGTAGGTATTTAATAAGGGGATATAAAATATGTTCAGAAAATATCGATATTTAATGTTACAATAATTTCCCCGTTCCACATATTCTCGCTCCATTAACGCAGAATTAGAGAAGAAATAATAAAACTTGTGACGTTCATGTTACTATGGTGATCATTGTGTTTGGCGTGGCATTGAGCAACATGACGTTGGGATTGTCGGTTCACAAATATCATGAATGTAATAACGTAACAAGCTTGTCGCCTGCATTTCGCAATGGGAAATATTGTTATCATGAGCGACAAGTTAGTGCAGTAGACAAAACACACTGTTATATTAGAGAGCACGCACAGATACAACATTATCTCTGGGTGACAAATAATGGAGGAATGCAACATTCTCTTTCAAAATACAGCCTATGTATATGGACACCTAGCCACACAACTGATATGATGTGTACATGTTACAGTATTGAACGTAGTTCAGTGCAAAATAACAAACGGTTCTCATATCTCTATTAGAAGAAAGATACAATGAAAGTGAAAAAGTGAAGCTATTACCCACAAATCACGAACCGCCCGACGTTAATGTTGGCTTGTCTAACCGCTTACATTTTGGTGTCGTAGAAATAATCTCCTTCTTTGTTAGTTGATATTTACTACATGTAACTAAAGCTGTTGCATTAAATGATGAAGATCTCAGTAAGACCATGAAGAAGGGATGTTTGTATTTAATTTTAGTGCAAATCCTTTTTACTGTTTGTACCATTATTTAAGTACACACGTCGTATTATCCATCTTACTGTTTGTATATTATTGTTTCTACAACTTGTAGTTTCCATTTTACTGTTTTTATTTTAGTTATGTACACATTCCCTTTTTTTCCATTTGTATCTTATTTTTAGTAATACCCTGTAGTTTCTTTGTTACTGTTTGTATCTTGAGTGCACAATCTTTAGTTTCTTTCTTACTGTTTGTATCTTATTTAAGTGTATGCTCTGTAGTTTTCTTCTAACTGTTCGAATTTTACATCTTTTCTGTATTTTTGTAATATCTGTGTTTCGATAGAGTTATAACAATGACATGAGAAAGTTGTCTTCAAAGAAAGTGTATTTGAGCAATATCTTAAACCAGCTTTGTATAACCTGCTCACTATGTTCGACCAAGTTGGCGAGATGCAAGAACTAGCCCACCACCAAGCTTACATTAAATGTTATTTGTTTACAAGTTTATACATGGTGGCGTTTATGTGGCTGCGTATCTTGTAGAGATTGATTTTCTTGAGGAAAACACGAAGTTAAAGTTAGCATGGCGAGGTTAGGCATGTTTATTTAAAGAAAGTGCGGGTAGTTGTGTGAGTCGGTCTACTTGGGGTCGTCAATATTGTGCAGGGACTTGTAGGCTGGTGCAGGTCGTTACAGCCAACATTGTTTAGGTTTTCACTCTGGCTCATGTCCCACTATTTGTCTCCGTATTTATCTCATACCTTCTCCATCTTTCGCCCAACTTCCCTTCATCTTCACACATGATCTTTCTCTCTCTATCTATCTACCTACCTACCTACCTGTCTATATATATATATATCTCAATACTTTGTTTACTCACCACTTGACTTTCCTTATAAAAGAAATATGTCCTTGCCTTCTGATTAAATCTTTCCTCTCTCTCTTCCTTCCTCTACGATCTTCTCATTTTATTATTTGCCTTTATTCTCAATGCGCTTCCTTATTCTCTTCATCTCTTAATCTCCACTACTCGTACTACCTCTCCCTTAATTTTCCTTCTGTATTTAACAATATCTCATTCTACTATTCTCTTTCTCTCCCCTCTCTCGGTCTCTCCCTCATTGCCTTTCTCACACGTTCTCCTCCGCTAAATGCCTGTTTATCTACGATAGAAGATAAACCAACATTGAAATTAACTTCTAAAATCTTCACAAAACTGCACATTTTCTAACTGTGCCTGTCGTATATGTTTATTTGTGTTGTGTTTCTGTAGAATCTAATCGATGCCTTGTCAGCGCTTGTCATAGATCAACGTGGCTTATAGAGCGCTGCTTTCTTCATGGAACATTCACTTCCAGAATTAACGATCAAGGGACACGCCCTTACTGTGGGTTTTTTTCTGATAAATTTGATGCAATTCTCATCTTCCACTTCATGTGGCGTGGTTAATGTCCCATTCTACATTCCACGATATGGTAGTACATTACTAGAACAATGTAAGACTGGTTTTATTATTCATCATCATCAACAAGTACCGGGAATACTGGCATAGGTGATCATGTCTCTCTTCATCCACAACTTTCGATCTCGACAATTTTTTATCATTTCTGTTGTTGACCTTCTGCCAAGCCATTCTCTTAAGCTGTCTGTTATTTTTTTTCTCTTTGCTTCCATCTATCTCTCCGTCCCTCAATTTTTCCAGTTGTTACAATATATTCAAGTTTTTCTCTTCTCATTACATGGCCAAAAAAATGATGATTGTTTCTTCCTTATGTTGGAAATTAGCTCTATTTTTGCTTTGACCTCTCTCAAAACATTTTCATTACTCTTCTTAGCTGTCCATGGTATTCTCAACATTCTTCTGTAATACCACATTTCTACAGACTCCAGTGATTTTCTTGTCTGTTGTCCTATTGTCCATGCTTCGCATCCATATGTTAAGACTGGCTCTACGTAACATTTAAGAACTCTTTTTCTTGTTTCTATTGTCAAAAATGGATTGCATAGTATCTCCATCATTTTTTGGAAAGCATCTTTTGCCTGAGCCATTCTGCATCTCACCTCTTTTATATATCTTCCGTCTGAGGTTAACAAAGTTCCCAAATATTTAAATTCATTTACCTGTTTTAATATTGTTCCAATATTAAGACACTTGTCTTTATTTTGCACTGAGGTGATGTCTATTTTCTTTGTTGTTACCATTACCTCTGTCTTTTTTCTATTAAGGCTGAGTCCTTTTTTTTTTGGCTTTCTTTCAGTTTTATTATTAGTAGTACCATTAGTGTTATTATTGTTGCTATATTGTTGTTATTATTGATATAATGTTGTTATTATATGACAGGACGAGGTGGTTGTATTGGACATACAATAAATGTTAAATTGAATTGATGAAAGTCAACATTCAGCAGTCAGTAATTTATCTTGTTACACATTCTTTCCTTAAACTTAACCCATGGTTGTTACTATATCGCACTCTTCAAACCTCACACACAACAGTTGTACGTGTAAGTGACGGGCGTGACATCTAGCAACGTGTTAATGTCCGATAGATAAACGAGTCCCATGTATCCAACAAGAGGACCCGTCAACAAAAGAAACACTCCAGCAACTGTCAATTAAATCTTCATACACGTTTAAGCTCTTGCTTGATGGTGTTGGTGTTCCTGAGTGCCTATAGAAATATGAAGTTTGAATCCGTATAAGGAATTACTAAAGTATTGATAACATGGTAGGGTTGGTTTATGTTTTTATGAAAATTTTCGTGTTTTCTGTGAGAGACTATGTATATATTGTGTTAACATCTTGAGAAGCGTCGTCTCGACTGTGAAATAGTTTGAGCGAGTCTGTGAGCATTTGTTCTGTTCGTGTTAAATTGCAACATGGCTTGGTGGTTGTTGTGTTCCAGCGCTAGAGGTAATATTTTCACACGTAAATAACATGGCCAGCTCACGTGAGAAACAGTTGGTCTGATTTAGCCGTGTCTGGCTAATGAGGGCTGTCCTTATTGCTATTATTTATCCTAGTGTTGATATTATATAGGTAGCACATGTATAACTTTAATATGTCTTTGATACCGATTTAAATGTGTAGATTGTTTTATAATCAACTAACACTTATCCACTTTAGAGAGGAAAATAAAAACAACAATGACATATATTGACGTATAATGCATTTCTTTGTTTATAATCTTCCCTTTTTTCTTCCTTTATTTCTATTGGTCTTGTCTTACGGAAACAATTAAAAAAAGGGCTACAAATGTATTGTGTTGATTTGAACAATGTTCACGTCATGAAAACCAGTTCCCATTTATCAAACTAGAGCCTGGAGGAGGGGGGGGGGCTGTGTAATATTGAAGACAAGTGCGATAGAAGGTAAGTGAACAGTTAGTATGGGGGAAATAGAGGGATGGACATAAATAGTGGTTTAGTGGGACCGTGAGAATTAGAGTCAAAGTAATGAGAAGTAAAAGTGTTTGAAATAGTGACTATAGAAGTAGTATGGGAAAAAATGTCAAGAGAGTAAGAATGTAAGAAATGCAATAACAGTATGTGAGATGAATAGTGTGTGACGAGGAGAAAGAAGAGCAAAAAAATAGATTTGATCTTGAGAAAGGAGAAATTATTGACATAATTATGGGTACAACAAGTGCCGAAGAGTGTAATATTTGATCTGAAGAAGGGTGTAAGAGAATGAGTGGGAGTTGGGTGAACTGGAGCGAGAGAGAATGAGATAGTGGGAGAGAATGAGATAGTGAGAGAGAAACAATGAGGGAGAGAATTAGATAGTGAGAGAGACAGTGAAAGAGAGAATGAGATAGTGTGAGAGAGAGTGAGAGAGAGAATGAAAGAGTGAGCGAGACAGTGAGAGAGAGTCATTGACGACAATAGTGTTGCGTGAGGAAGTTTGAAGGAAAGTGATGCATCGAGATTGAGAGAAAGGAATGGCTGTAAAGAGAAAGTGTGAGATAATCTGAGGTACAGATTTGGCAAAAAGAGCAGGAGAATGATTGAATCGATGAGGAATTAATAAATAAAAATAGCAAACAAAGTTGAAAACGAGGAAAGAGTTAGAAGAGGCATATAAATAAACAAATAGTTTTTCCCCCCGAATGGCATTGCCATATCTTGCTAAAATCTCAGCGAGAAACTTGTCAGACGCTTGAGCTAAGAAACGCTAAAGGTTGACAGGCACATTCTTGTGTGAGCATGCGGCCTTGTTTGATAACACACAATTTATTGTTTTATTTTAACACATTAATGACACGCCTTTATCCCGTTCCTCATCTTACATGCCCATTCAGTTATTAAGTTATTTGTGTGCCATCATCATTGCAATCTAAACATGTCCATACTTGCTCAGATCGCCTCCTCATCATGTTACGCAGCGTCCAGTGACTGACGACTCCAGCTCTCTATTGCTTGCTAAGTCCTCTTATGCGCCCACTTAGCCACTCGTTTGTGACTGTGTCCATCTTAACTTCCAACTCTTTGATCCGAAGGAGTGATGTTAAATGATTGTGTAAGTTCTGTGCCCTTCCCACATTTTGGAGGGCATCAATGACACCCGATCGATGTATTAATTTACCGTTATTAAGTTATTGAGATATTTGCGGGTCATCATCATTGCACTCCGAACATGTCCATATGTGCTCAGATCCCTTCCTCAGCAAGTCCCGCAGTGTCCAACGACTGACGACTCCAGTTCTATGTTGGTTGATAAGTCTTCTTCAACGCCACTAAATTTCTCGTTTCTGGCTGTGCCCATCTTAACTCCCATCTCTTTCATCCGAAGGAGTGTCATGGATTTGTGGTTGTCGAAGTCCTGTGCTCTTCCCACATCTCGGAGGGCACTGATGATGTCCGCCCGATCCATTGGTTGACCGTCCTCAACGACAGCGCAGCTAGCCAACCTGTCCGCTCTTTCATTTCCCCGTACACCTGCGTGTCCAGGGACATAGACAGGGACATAGACAGTAATTGACCATCTTCGACGGCAGACTATATAGACAGTCTGTCTCTCTAAAATCCCGCATGTCCAGGGACGAAGACAAAGTGGTCTCTACGTAACATTGGCTTCTGTAAGGACTCGACCCACTGCTTACGAATTAAGCTAGCCTTCACTTTTAGTATCATGCTCATCGAATCACTTTAGTATACAGTCGTGTGTGTAGACTTGTGACTCCAACCAGATGAACAACAAAGTTACCAAGAGGCGGCCGAACTGATAAACAATAAAACAAACAACTGAATTTAAAGATTCAGCCTTAGAATACCTCAGCGGACAAGTGTTCTCATTGTCAAGACTTGTTTCTTCAACAGAACCGTCATGGCCTCGTCTTGTTTTCACTAAATATGTCAGTTCTTACAAGAAAAACAACTTCTTATCGGAGAATTCACGAAGCGGCAGAAGCCCAGTCTCACGTAAATTAATGGATGGGTTAAATTTAAAGGGACGTTCTTCGCCGAGCTAAATCAGATACTTCCAGATATATATATTACTGGCCTGACATCGGTGTCTACCAAACTAAGTTTAAACAAATGACTCGTTTTGTGCGTGTTGGTGTTTTCATTTTACAGAACAATAAAACCACAGAACGACATTCTATTTTTGCCTGCACAGAATCAAAGGTCACAAACTCATCCAAATAACGTGTCATCCCCTTTGCCTCTTTGCAACGTTGATGGCTCTTGATGCTGACTGAGAACACCATCATTGTCTTCATCATTCTAGCTTGACATGAAATGATACAGTTACCAATGATTGTGCGTTTTCCTTTCAGAAATTCAAACTTTTCATCAAAAATAAACTCACCGTAACTAACGCTGCCACACAAGTTCTGGGAAAGGAAATAAAATGCGAAAGACACGACATTACATTTTTGTGTAATGGACGCGTCGTTTTGGTCGGTTAAACATGACGTGCTCTCCAACTGAGATACAGCACGTTGCACAAAGCCACGCCCTTGTTTGTATATGTTGAACTGCCACCAACCTGCACAATCAAAGCAAGAGACAGCAGAATGGCGCTCCAAGGTAGCCGCCAACCTTAGATGCGGAGACGGCACCTAATGAGAATGATGAAACTGCCACGTCTGTAGTGTGATCGGTACTCGTCTGTCAGCAAGCGTGCGAGCGATGCTTGAGGGCACACAGAAAGTAGGAAATATATATCAGTGGTTCTGTTGTTGTACAATAGGGTAAGTCATATTGTCCAAAGTTGTGTTTAGTCTGAACTTGTTTGTTTCGTCTATTTACAGTGACTAAACAAAACTGTTGTCGGCTTTTCTTCAATTCAAAAGTATATACATTTACAGATTCATTGTCTTTTGTGTTTATTTCCTTGCTCACTGTCATAAAGATATTGTTACCAATCACAGTTTGATGATCACTGTACCTCGAGCTCAGCAAACGCGACGTCGATAACTGAAGTTCTGCGACGGGCACAATACGTGAGACAGGAAAGCGTGGGCGTTGTCGTTGCTAAATCAACGGGGAATCATGAATTCATTTGTTTTGTTTTGTGGTGTTTAGTTAATAGAAAATGTGAGGATATTTGCGATGACTTTATTTACTAGAGGATACATTGTGTTCTTTAAGGTATGAATTGTTGGGGCAGATGCGGATATTTGAATTAGTATATCTGTAAACTAAACTATTTAACAAACGTTTAAAGTGACCCATTCTATTTTTATTTTTATTTGAATAACAATTAATAAAGAACTTATGACAGTGTCACTGGCTTTACAGTTGCTATTTAGTTTATTTCAATACCAACACGGAACGATGAATATTGAACAACAACAAACGCTATCCCAGAATTCTACAGTTTCCTTCCATCTGTTCCTTTTCTCAACAACATCAGACGACCGCAGCTAGAATGTGCAAGACATTGGTAGAAATGATGGGCGAGCTAGCCACGCCCATGTTGTTATTCATCGATGGATGCTGGACGTGTATTTTGTCAGCGCCACCAGAGTTGGTGAGAGAGAAGAATGGGTTCTCGCGTTATTGCGGTGTTCAGAAATACAATTAAAAACAGACTGATTGTAAAATAACTTATCTTGTAATAAATTATGTTGTGTCCATCTCGACAGCTTCAAGACCACCGTGTCGGAAGCTTGCAACTCAACTTCGTGAAATATCAAGTGGTAAAACGGAATGTTTTCATGGAGATGGGAAATATTCACATCTAGTTTGTCTCAAAGTTAACATCATATACGTTTGTAGTTGAAGTGGGCGACGTGTACAATCTTGGTGCATCAACAAAGAATAAAGACGATCATGAGCTTTACAAAGGGACATTTAACGTTTGAATCGTGGCAATGTTGCTTTACGTGGATAAACGTGATATACGGGTTGTCGAGTGCTGAACAATCCAACAGTTTATTGTTGAAAGCTGGAGAGATTCTCGTCGCTAGCTAAACTTGTGATGTTGCACTATTTGTTGAACATAACTTCAATGTTGTATTACATAATTAGATACAACATTATAGAAACTAGAAAAGTCAAGAATTTCCTGTTTTAATCTTACATTGACAACTCATGTGTTAGATAGCAAACATTTGAAGGGTCTTGCCAAGACAAAACACGTGTACACTTCAGGTTTAGACTATCAAGTCTCCACGTCTCACAATTTCTATAAAATATGACTCTTCAGCTTTGTTGCGTCACAGTCCGAGGCGGTGAGGGCTCACAAACACCAGAGTTGTCCCCTGTAAAAATGCCTTTCCGAAGAGTGGCACTCTTGTGTTTGATAACAGTGTTTTGTGGTAAGTAAATGTTTGTACACAAATAGTAGAGTCGCTAATGCATTTCTTGTCTCAGTCTTTATCTTTGTTCAGTCAGTCAATCATTAGTGTATTTTTTCTTTGATTCAGTTTCAAAAGTCCGTGCGCATTTAGTCTTCGCAAATTCTCTTTCCCACGACAGTTATTCACCTATGAATTGTTGTGTCAGTTAGTCAGCTGTGTATTTGTTTAATTCGACAGTAACCATTGGCTTTGTATTGTCATTTAGTTACTTGTGTGTTTGACAGTGACTATTGGATTTGTCCTGTTATTTATTCAGCAGTGTATTTGACGTGTTGGACAGTCACTATCGGCTTTGTTCTGTCTGTTAATCAGTTGCGAATTTGGTGTGTTGGACAGTCACTATTGATTTTGTCCTGTCATTTAGTCAGTTGTGTTGAACAGTCCCTATTGATTGTGTCCTGTCTTTAAGTCAGTTGTGAATTTGGTGTGTTGAACAGTCACTATTGGTTTTGTCCTGTCTTTTAGTCAGTTGTGAAATTGGTGTGTTGAACAGTCACTATTGATTTTGTCCTGTCTTTTAGTCAGTTGCGAATTTGGTGTGTTGGACAGTCACTATTGGTTTTGTCCTGTCTTTTAGTCAGTTGCGAATTTGGTGTGTTGGACAGTCACTATTGGTTTTGTCCTGTCTTTTAGTCAGTTGTGAATTTGGTGTGTTGAACAGTCACTATTGGTTTTGTCCTGTCTTTTAGTCAGTTGCGAATTTGGTGTGTTGGGCAGTCAATATTGGTTTTGTTCTGTCTTTTAGTCAGTTGTGTATTTGGTTTGTTGGACAGTCATTATTGGCTTTGTCCTGTCAGTTAGTCAGTTGTGTATTTGGTGTGTTAGACAGACATTAATGGCTTTATCCTGTCAGTTAGTCAGTTGTGTAGTTGGTGTGTTAGACAGTCATTAATGGCTTTGTTCTGTCAGTTAGTCAGTTGTGTATTTGGTGTGTTAGACAGCCATTAATGGCTTTATCCTATCAGTTAGTCAGTTGTGTATTTGGTGTGTTGGGCAGTCATTATTGGCTTTGTTGTGTCAGTTAGTCAGTTGTGTATTTGGTGTGTCAGACAGTCATTAATGACTTTGTTTTGTCAGTTAGTCAGTTGTGTATTTGGTGTATTAGACAGCCATTAATGGCTTTATCCTGTCAATTAGTCAGTTGTGTGTTTGGTTTGTTAGACAGTCATTTTTGGCTTTGTCTTGTCAGTTGTATATTTGATTTGGTAGGCAGTATTATTTGATTTGTCCTGTCAGTTAGTGGTGGGTGCTTAGTCACTATTTTCCTTTCCTGTCTCTGTGCCTCTATCATCTTGTTTAGTCATTAGTCTAGTTCTCTTGTTAACCTGCCAATAGTGTATTTATCCCTTGTGAACGGTCACTTCTTTTTAAGTGATCAGCTAGCTAGCGCTATGCATTTAGACCAGCTTGCATCACGAACAAGATAGTTCGTTTGAAGTCACATCCATTTCCCCATAGCTTGACATATAGGTTTGCTTCTTAGGATGATTTTTTTGTTCGTATGATGTTTAGCCTGCTGCAGTCCTGTAGTGTGTTCTCTGAAGTTTCTTTGGCTACTTCGCATTCACATGATGCAATGACTCTGAGTTATATCTTGTGTAAATGTGCTCTTAGGCCACAATGACTCTGAGTTATATCTTGTGTAAATGTGCTCTTAGGCCACAATGACTCTGAGTTATATCTTGTGTAAATGTGCTCTTAGGCCACAATGACTCTTGAGTTATATCGTGTGTAAATGTGCTCTTAGGCCACAATGATTCTGAGTTATATCGTGTGTAAATGTGCTCTTAGGCCACAATGACTCTGAGTTATATCTTGTGTAAATGTGCTCTTAGGCCACAATGACTCTGAGTTATATCTTGTGTAAATGTGCTCTTAGGCCACATTGACTCTGAGTTATATCTTGTGTAAATGTGCTCTTAGGCCACAACGACTCTTGAGTTATATCTTGTGTAAATGTGCTCTTAGGCCACAATGATTCTGAGTTATATCGTGTGTAAATGTGCCCTTAGGCCACAATGACTCTGAGTTATATCTTGTGTAAATGTGCTCTTAGGCCACAATGACTCTGAGTTATATCTTGTGTAAATGTGCTCTTAGGCCACAATGACTCTGAGTTATATCTTGTGTAAATGTGCTCTTAGGCCACAATGACTCTGAGTTATATCTTGTGTAAATGTGCTCTTAGGCCACAATGACTCTGAGTTGTATCTTGTGTAAATGTGCTCTTAGGCCACAATGACTCTGAGTTATATCTTGTGTAATTGTGCTCTTAGGCCACAATGACTCTTGAGTTATATCTTGTGTAATTGTGCTCTCAGGCCATAATGACTCTTGAGTTATATCTTGTGTAAATGTGTTCTTAGTCCACAATGACTCTGAGTTATATCTTTTGTAAATGTGCTCTTAGGCCACAATGACTCTGAGTTATATCTTGTGTAAATGTGCTCTTAGGCCACAATGACTCTGAGTTATATCTTGTGTAATTGTGCTCTTAGGCCACAATGACTCTTGAGTTATATCTTGTGTAATTGTGCTCTCAGGCCATAATGACTCTTGAGTTATATCTTGTGTAAATGTGTTCTTAGTCCACAATGACTCTGAGTTATATCTTTTGTAAATGTGCTCTTAGGCCACAATGACTCTGAGTTATATCTTGTGTAAATGTGCTCTTAGGCCACAATGACTCTGAGTTATATCTTGTGTAAATGTGCTCTTAGGCCACAATGACTCTGAGTTATATCTTGTGTAATTGTGCTCTTAGGCCACAATGACTCTGAGTTATATCTTGTGTAAATGTGCTCTTAGGCCACAATGACTCTGAGTTATATATTGTGTAAATGTGCTCTTAGACCACAATGACTCTGAGTTATATCTTGTGTAAATGTGCTCTTAGGCCACAATGACTCTGAGTTATATCTTGTGTAAATGTGCTCTTAGGCCACAATGACTCTGAGTTATATATTGTGTAAATGTGCTCTTAGACCACAATGACTCTGAGTTATATCTTGTGTAAATGTGCTCTTAGGCCACAATGACTCTGAGTTATATCTTGTGTAAATGTGCTCTTAGACCACAATGACTCTGAGTTATATCTTGTGTAAATGTGCTCTTAGGCCACAATGACTCTTGAGTTATATCTTGTGTAAATGTGCTCTTAGGCCACAATGATTCTGAGTTATATCTTGTGTAAATGTGCTCTTAGGCCACAATGACTCTGAGTTATATCTTGTGTAATTGTTCTCTTAGGCCACAATGACTCTTGAGTTATATCTTGTGTAATTGTGCTCTCAGGCCATAATGACTCTTGAGTTATATCTTGTGTAAATGTGCTCTTAGGCCACAATGACTCTGAGTTATATCTTGTGTAAATGTGCTCTTAGGCCACAATGACTCTGAGTTATATCTTGTGTAAATGTGCTCTTAGGCCACAATGACTCTGAGTTATATATTGTGTAAATGTGCTCTTAGACCACAATGACTCTGAGTTATATCTTGTGTAAATGTGCTCTTAGGCCACAATGACTCTGAGTTATATCTTGTGTAAATGTGCTCTTAGGCCACAATGACATGTTCTGAGTCTGAATATCTTGGTCTTCTCAAGTATGTTAAGTTTGTTTATTCTGTCATGTTCTCGCTCTTATTTTCCATGCGACTTTCTCCATTGTTTTCCTAGCTTGCTTCAAGGTTGTTTTTATTTCTTTGAGGTTCTGGGGTTGGTTGGACTGTTGAAGGCTCCCACTTGCTTTTACGAGTTCATCTGCTTTCATTTCCAGGGATGCCACAATCTACTGAGATCCACTGTATGACTATTTCTGCCTTTTCTGACAGCCAACATATGCTGTTCTTTACTTCTTGGATCAGTCTGTCCTGTTTTTAGCTTTGGCTGTGTGGAGTGCCATTGTCTCTGCTTTAAAATGTATGCACCTTTCTCAGACTGGAAGAGAATATGTTTTTGTCTTTTCACCTAGGTAGGTTATATAAATGCCACTCCCTCTCTTCGTTGAAGCTTCAGTTGTGGATCTCTCAGTGAGAACCGGTGTTCATGTATCTATAGGGTATTTTGTCTAGAGCATGAAGAGCAATAGGGCTCTCATTTCGGTCTCGGATTGCTCATTTTTGTTTAGAGATTATTTTTTTTTTTTTTTTTTTTTTTACATTTGGGCCATTGTTCACGTGTTTTGGCTTCGCACAGATCTAAAGAATGTGAGTGTTGTCTCAATTTCTCCCTTGCACGATGGTTTGGGTTCTCGATTTGGAATATGTTTTTAGTTCTGTCTTTTCTTTATAGATACGGTGGACGTTCACTACTGTAATTGCTCTGTCAACATATTACTAGTATATTGCTCTACTGGTCTGTAATTAGTCTATTTGCTCTTATAACAAGCCAACTGTGTCTTCATTGTGTTGGTCAGCAATTACATTGTTTGCTCTTATAAAGAGAAACTGTATCTTCATCCAGTTGGTCAGTCATTAGTCGATTTCCTTTGCAAATTGATCACAATCGTTTGTCATGTTAGGCACACAATAAAATCACAGGAGTCTATAGAAATGTGGTTTTACAGAAGAATGTTGAGAATACAATGGACAGCTAAGAAGAGTAATGAAAACGTTCTGAAAGAGGCCAAAGCAAAATGAGAGCTAGTGTCAAATATTATGATGAAAAAAATGTTCATTTATTTTTTTGCCATGTAATAAGAAGAGAATAGCTGAAAATATATTGTGACAACTGGAAAAATCGAGGGACGAAGAGATAGAAGGAGCAAAGAGAAAAGATACCAGACAGCTAAAAAGAATGGCTTGGCAGAAGGTCAACAACGGAAATGATAAATAACTGTCGAGATGGAAAGTTGTGGAGAGATATGATTACCTACGCCAGCAGGCCCGGTACTTGATGATGGTGAGCATCATTTCTTCGTTTTCTGGTAACTCGCGCCGATCTCTCAATAGTTTGTCAATAGCATCATTTACCTGTTTTCTGGTCACTCGTGTCTGTCTCTCATTAGTTTGTCAATAGCATCATTTACCTGTTTTCTGGTCACTCGTGTCTGTCTCTCATTAGTTTGTCAATAGCATCATTTACCTGTTTTCTGGTCACTCACGTCTGTCCCTCAATAGCCTGACATTAGCATCATTTACCTGTTTTCTGGTCACTCGTGTCTGTCTCTCATTAGTTTGTCAATAGCATCATTTACCTGTTTTCTGGTCACTCGTGTCTGTCTCTCATTAGTTTGTCAATAGCATCATTTACCTGTTTTCTGGTAACTCGCGCCGATCTCTCAATAGTTTGTCAATAGCATCATTTACCTGTTTTCTGGTCACTCGTGTCTGTCTCTCATTAGTTTGTCAATAGCATCATTTACCTGTTTTCTGGTCACTCACGTCTGTCCCTCAATAGCCTGACATTAGCATCATTTACCTGTTTTCTGGTCACTCGTGTCTGTCTCTCATTAGTTTGTCAATAGCATCATTTACCTGTTTTCTGGTCACTCGTGTCTGTCTCTCATTAGTTTGTCAATAGCATCATTTACCTGTTTGTTGTAACTCGCGCCGATCTCTCACTAGTTTGTCAATAGCATCATTTACCTGTTTTCTGGTCACTCGTGTCTGTCTCTCAATAGTTTGTCAATAGCATCATTTACCTGTTTTCTGGTCACTCACGTCTGTCCCTCAATAGCCTGACATTAGCATCATTTACCTGTTTTCTGGTCACTCGTGTCTGTCTCTCATTAGTTTATCAATAGCATCATTTACCTGTTTTCTGGTCACTCGTGTCTGTCTCTCATTAATTTGTCAATAGCATCATTTACCTGTTTTCTGGTCACTCGTGTCTGTCTCTCATTAGTTTGTCAATAGCATCATTTACCTGTTTTCTGGTCACTCGTGTCTGTCTCTCATTAGTTTGTCAATAGCATCATTTACCTGTTTTCTGGTCACTCGTGTCTGTCTCTCATTAGTTTGTCAATAGCAACATTTACCTGTTTTCTGGTCACTCGTGTCTGTCTCTCATTAGTTTGTCAATAGCATCATTTACCTGTTTTCTGGTCACTCGTGTCTGTCTCTCATTAGTTTGTCAATAGCATCATTTACCTGTTTTCTGGTCACTCGTGTCTGTCTCTCATTAGTTTGTCAATAGCATCATTTACCTGTTTTCTGGTCACTCACGTCTGTCCCTCAATAGCCTGACATTAGCATCATTTACCTGTTTTCTGGTCACTCGTGTCTGTCTCTCATTAGTTTGTCAATAGCATCATTTACCTGTTTTCTGGTCACTCGTGTCTGTCTCTCATTAGTTTGTCAATAGCATCATTTACCTGTTTTCTGGTAACTCGCGCCGATCTCTCAATAGTTTGTCAATAGCATCATTTACCTGTTTTCTGGTCACTCGTGTCTGTCTCTCATTAGTTTGTCAATAGCATCATTTACCTGTTTTCTGGTCACTCACGTCTGTCCCTCAATAGCCTGACATTAGCATCATTTACCTGTTTTCTGGTCACTCGTGTCTGTCTCTCATTAGTTTGTCAATAGCATCATTTACCTGTTTTCTGGTCACTCGTGTCTGTCTCTCATTAGTTTGTCAATAGCATCATTTACCTGTTTGTTGTAACTCGCGCCGATCTCTCACTAGTTTGTCAATAGCATCATTTACCTGTTTTCTGGTCACTCGTGTCTGTCTCTCATTAGTTTGTCAATAGCATCATTTACCTGTTTTCTGGTCACTCGTGTCTGTCTCTCATTAGTTTGTCAATAGCATCATTTACCTGTTTTCTGGTCACTCGTGTCTGTCTCTCATTAGTTTGTCAATAGCATCATTTACCTGTTTTCTGGTCACTCGTGTCTGTCTCTCATTAGTTTGTCATTGGCATCATTTACCTGTTTTCTGGTCACTCGTGTCTGTCTCTCATTAGTTTGTCAATAGCATCATTTACCTGTTTTCTGGTCACTCGTGTCTGTCTCTCATTAGTTTGTCATTAGCATCATTTACCTGTTTTCTGGTCACTCACGTCTGTCCCTCAATAGCCTGACATTAGCATCATTTACCTGTTTTCTGGTCACTCGTGTCTGTCTCTCATTAGTTTGTCAATAGCATCATTTACCTGTTTTCTGGTCACTCGTGTCTGTCTCTCAATAGTTTGTCAATAGCATCATTTACCTGTTTTCTGGTCACTCACGTCTGTCCCTCAATAGCCTGACATTAGCATCATTTACCTGTTTTCTGGTCACTCGTGTCTGTCTCTCATTAGTTTATCAATAGCATCATTTACCTGTTTTCTGGTCACTCGTGTCTGTCTCTCATTAATTTGTCAATAGCATCATTTACCTGTTTTCTGGTCACTCGTGTCTGTCTCTCATTAGTTTGTCAATAGCATCATTTACCTGTTTTCTGGTCACTCGTGTCTGTCTCTCATTAGTTTGTCAATAGCATCATTTACCTGTTTTCTGGTCACTCGTGTCTGTCTCTCATTAGTTTGTCAATAGCATCATTTACCTGTTTTCTGGTCACTCGTGTCTGTCTCTCATTAGTTTGTCAATAGCATCATTTACCTGTTTTCTGGTCACTCGTGTCTGTCTCTCATTAGTTTGTCAATAGCATCATTTACCTGTTTTCTGGTCACTCGTGTCTGTCTCTCATTAGTTTGTCAATAGCATCATTTACCTGTTTTCCGGTCACTCACGTCTGTCCCTCAATAGCCTGACATTAGCATCATTTACCTGTTTTCTGGTCACTCGTGTCTGTCTCTCATTAGTTTGTCAATAGCATCATTTACCTGTTTTCTGGTCACTCGTATCTGTCTCTCATTAGTTTGTCAATAGCATCATTTACCTGTTTTCTGGTAACTCGCGCCGATCTCTCGATAGTTTGTCAATAGCATCATTTACCTGTTTTCTGGTCACTCGTGTCTGTCTCTCATTAGTTTGTCATTAGCATCATTTACCTGTTTTCTGGTCACTCACGTCTGTCCCTCAATAGCCTGACATTAGCATCATTTACCTGTTTTCTGGTCACTCGTGTCTGTCTCTCATTAGTTTGTCAATAGCATCATTTACCTGTTTTCTGGTCACTCGTGTCTGTCTCTCATTAGTTTGTCAATAGCATCATTTACCTGTTTGTTGTAACTCGCGCCGATCTCTCACTAGTTTGTCAATAGCATCATTTACCTGTTTTCTGGTCACTCGTGTCTGTCTCTCATTAGTTTGTCAATAGCATCATTTACCTGTTTTCTGGTCACTCGTGTCTGTCTCTCATTAGTTTGTCAATAGCATCATTTACCTGTTTTCTGGTCACTCGTGTCTGTCTCTCATTAGTTTGTCAATAGCATCATTTACCTGTTTTCTGGTCACTCGTGTCTGTCTCTCATTAGTTTGTCATTAGCATCATTTACCTGTTTTCTGGTCACTCGTGTCTGTCTCTCATTAGTTTGTCAATAGCATCATTTACCTGTTTTCTGGTCACTCGTGTCTGTCTCTCATTAGTTTGTCATTAGCATCATTTACCTGTTTTCTGGTCACTCGTGTCTGTCTCTCATTAGTTTGTCAATAGCATCATTTACCTGTTTTCTGGTCACTCGTGTCTGCCTCTCATTAGTTTGTCAATAGCATCATTTACCTGTTTTCTGGTCACTCGTGTCTGTCTCTCATTAGTTTGTCAATAGCATCATTTACCTGTTTTCTGGTCACTCGTGTCTGTCTCTCATTAGTTTGTCAATAGCATCATTTACCTGTTTTCTGGTCACTCGTGTCTGTCTCTCATTAGTTTGTCAATAGCATCATTTACCTGTTTTCTGGTCACTCGTGTCTGTCTCTCATTAGTTTGTCATTAGCATCATTTACCTGTTTTCTGGTCACTCGTGTCTGTCTCTCATTAGTTTGTCAATAGCATCATTTACCTGTTTTCTGGTCACTCGTGTCTGTCTCTCATTAGTTTGTCAATAGCATCATTTACCTGTTTTCTGGTCACTCGTGTCTGTCTCTCAATAGTTTGTCAATAGCATCATTTACCTGTTTTCTGGTCACTCACGTCTGTCCCTCAATAGCCTGACATTAGCATCATTTACCTGTTTTCTGGTCACTCGTGTCTGTCTCTCATTAGTTTGTCAATAGCATCATTTACCTGTTTTCTGGTCACTCGTGTCTGCCTCTCATTAGTTTGTCAATAGCATCATTTACCTGTTTTCTGGTCACTCGTGTCTGTCTCTCATTAGTTTGTCAATAGCATCATTTACCTGTTTTCTGGTCACTCGTGTCTGTCTCTCATTAGTTTGTCAATAGCATCATTTACCTGTTTTCTGGTCACTCGTGTCTGTCTCTCATTAGTTTGTCAATAGCATCATTTACCTGTTTTCTAGTCACTCGTGTCTGTCTCTCATTAGTTTGTCAATAGCATCATTTACCTGTTTTCTGGTCACTCGTGTCTGTCTCTCATTAGTTTGTCATTAGCATCATTTACCTGTTTTCTGGTCACTCGTGTCTGTCTCTCATTAGTTTGTCAATAGCATCATTTACGTGTTTTCTGAGCACTCATGTCTGTCTCTCAATAGTTTGTCAATAGCATCATTTACCTGTTTTCTGGTCACTCGTGTCTGTCTCTCATTTATTTGTCAATAGCATCATTTACCTGTTTTCTGGTCACTCACGTCTGTCCCTCAATAGCCTGACATTAGCATCATTTACGTGTTTTCTGAGCACTCGTGTCTGTCTCTCAATATTTTGTCAATAGCATCATTTACCTGTTTTCTGGGCACTCGTGTCGGTCTCTCAATAGCCTGTCATTAGCAACATTTACTTGTTAAGTGGTCAATCGCACCTGTCTCTCAATAGCCTGTCATTAGCAACAATTACTTGTTAAGTGGTCAATCGCACCTGTCTCTCAATAGCCTGTCATTAGCAACATTTACTTGTTAAGTGGTCAATCGCACCTGTCTCTCAATAGCCTGTCATTAGCAACATTTACTTGTTAAGTTGTCAATCGCACCTGTCTCTCAACAGCCTGTCATTAGCAACATTTACTTGTTAAGTTGTCAATCGCACTTGTCTCTCAACAGCCTGTCATTAGCAACATTTACTTGGTAAGTGGTCAATCGCACCTGTCTCTCAATAGCCTGTCATTAGCAACATTTACTTGTTAAGTGGTCAATCGCACCTGTCTCTCAACAGCCTGTCATTAGCAACATTTACTTGTTAATTTGTCAATCGCACTTGTCTCTCAACAGCCTGTCATTAGCAACATTTACTTGGTAAGTGGTCAATCGCACCTGTCTCTCAATAGCCTGTCATTAGCAACATTTACTTGTTAAGTGGTCAATCGCACCTGTCTCTCAATAGCCTGTCATTAGCAACATTTACTTGTTAAGTGGTCAATCGCACCTGTCTCTCAATAGCCTGTCATTAGCAACATTTACTTGTTAAGTTGTCAATCGCACCTGTCTCTCAACAGCCTGCCATTAGCAACATTTACTTGTTAAGTTGTCAATCGCACTTGTCTCTCAATAGCCTGTCATTAGCAACATTTACTTGTTAAGTGTTCATTCGCACCTGTCTTTCAACAGCCTGTTATTAGCATCATTTACTTGTTAAGTTGTCAATCGCACCTGTCTCTCAATAGCCTGTCATTAGCAACATTTACTTATTAAGTTGTCAATCGCACCTGTCTCTCAACAGCCTGTCATTAGCAACATTTACTTGTTAAGTTGTCAATCGCACTTGTCTCTCAACAGCCTGTCATTAGCAACATTTACTTGGTAAGTGGTCAATCGCACCTGTCTTTCAACAGCCTGTTATTAGCATCATTTACTTGTTAAGTTGTCAATCGCACCTGTCTCTCAATAGCCTGTCATTAGCAACATTTACTTGTTAAGTGGTCAGTCGCACCTGTCTTTCAACAGCCTGTGATTAGCATCATTTAATCGTTACTTAGCTTCTGGTGCCTATCTCTTAATGGGTACTTATTAACGTCACTGCCGTTCTAGCCTGCTTTTTGTATTTATCACTAACAGTCAGTTTTGTCTATCTCTCATTCTCCGGTTACAAGTTTTGAGCTACCCTGTTAGATGGACACAACGTCTATCTGTCATTAGTCTGAATTAGCATGATTTACCCTTTAGCTGGTCGTTCGTGCTTATCTCTTAATAACACTCATTAGTATCGATGTTCTTCTAGCCATCATCACCTGTACTCATCATTAACCAGTCACTTGTGCCTATCAGTAGCCAGCCACTTGTACCCATCATTAACCAGTCACTTGTACACATCATTAACCATTCACTTGTACCCATCTTTAACCAGTCACTATCACCATTCATTAAACTTTCACTAGTATTGTTTCTCTGTTAGCCAGTTATAGTAACTAGCCACTTGTAGCCATCATTAACCAGTCACTAGTATCGTTGCTCGTTTAGCCAGTTACAGTAACCAGCCACTTGTAGCCATTATTAACCAGTCACTAGTATCGTTGCTCGTTTAGCCAGTTACAGTAACCAACCACTTGTAGCCATTATTAACCAGTCACTAGTATCGTTGCTCTGTTAGCCAGTTACAGTAACCAACCACTTGTAGCCATCATTAACTAGTTGCTAGTATTGTTGCCATGTTAACCATTCAACTGTGTTTGTGTCCAATGCCATTCATTGATAAAGTTCATTTGAAAACCAGAAATTAATCTTCAGCTTGCCAGTCTTGATATATTTATACAGTATTATATTTAATTAGGAAGTCACTCGTATAATTTACTTAGTATTTTCCTAATATTTCTTCTCGGTCAGTCTTTGACTAGTGAATTTGTTCTCAACCAAAAATATACTCTTTTCTTACTCATTCAGTCATTACTGTATTCCGTACATTGAATCCAGTCATTAGTGGATTTGTTTAGTTAAACAGAAACTAGTGAGCTAGAGACAATCATATAAATGCATGCATGCAATTCGCATTAGTTAGTTTGGTAGGAAGGTAAATTATGCATTTTGATAGATTTGAAGGTGGATGGCTGTCAGGATATGTAAATAGATAAAACTAGACATATATTACCAGATAATACAAACTATTGAACAATGTTGTCAAAAGAGAGTTCATTCAAAGAAAAAAAAATATTTGGTCCAGTATTTTCTCTCAAATTAAAAGTCAAAACATATCCCGCACTAGTTAAAATCTACAACAAATATTTTCACATCCAATCTTATCTAAAACACAACACACAAAACATGTGGACAATTGATTCCTAGCTTCTGACGTCAGCAAAACCGCCTTGCTTTTCTACCTCACATAAAACATGCACATCCCAACATTTCAGTTATCCACGACTCGTTTGTTAAATGTGTGGCCGAGCGGTCCTCAAACTATGGCTAACAACAGTATCTACCAAACATATCACATACAAGGCATGTATACGCTGTCACACAAAACAATCTTTAGAACCACTGGCTTATTTCCTCCTCATAAATTCTCAAGACACGCTCACGAGATGGTTGTAAGACTAGAACTGTCAATAATTTTACTGGCATGTTTGTGTAGGCAACAACCGTCTCGTTGTACCGCCATCGCTTGAAATGTTTAAATAAAGGTGGATAACTGGTTGGTAAATATATAAAAGAATATGAAATATAAATATGAAATTATCTTCCTTAGAATAAAAAAGGAGCTCTTAAAAACATCAGAAAGAAGCAATCAACATTTTTCAGGCACGTCATGAGAAGAGGAAAGTTGGAATACTTGGTTACAACTGGCAAAATAACAGGAAAAAGAGAGCGCGAACGACAAAGAGAGAAAATACTGGATAGCTTGGTGTCATGACATGGAAAACAGTCAACAACAGAACTGAGACGATGAACTGTAGATAGAAGATTGTGGAAGGACATGATCGCCTATACCAACCGGTAGACCGGTAGGGCACATGATGATGAGAATGAATAAAATGGTGTGTTTACTCAGTTAGTCATTCGGAAGATTTTCGCTCAATTAGTAAACTGCTGGTGCATTTTCTACATGTGTCTGTAAGGTATCGCTAAATTAGGCAGTAACAGATATATTTTCTATGTTAGACTATCTGTATAAAGTAAAAGTAAAGTACCCCCGTCACGCCAAGTGGCGTATAGGGAAATATGGTGTTAGTGACCCTATATTTTACAGACCTTCAGCACATGATTTTTGGGGTAATGTGGTCAGTATTACGCCCGTGCTGCTTTACTTTCGCAGAAAAAAATCCGGTACCCATTTAAGGCTGGGTGAACCCGGAAGCCGTCGGTTGGGATCGAACCCTACCCCTTGTCCGTGGTAGTCCAGTTCACTAACCACTGAGCTATCGCGGCTCCCTAGACTATCTGTATGGGAACGCTAAATTAGTCAGTAACAGATATATTTTCTATGTTGGTCTGTCTGTGTGATTTTCCTCACTTAATCAGTGACCAGTGGAACTATGTTAATCACCGATGGTACATGTACAACAGAGGTGAGATACAAAATGGCTCAGGCAAAAGTAACTTTCCAAAAAAAATGAGGAAGATACTGTGCAATTTATTTTTTACAATATAAACAGGATAAAAAATCGTAAATGTAATGTAGAGCAGGTCTTAACATATGAATATGAGCCATGGACAATAGGACAACATACAAGAAAATCACTGGAGGCTGTAGAAATGCGGTTTTATAGAAGAATGTTGAGAATACCATGGTCAGATAAGAAGAGTATTGAGAACGTTCTAAAAGAGGCCAGGGTAATGAGAGAGAGCTAATATCCAATATTAGGAAGAAACAACCATCATTTTTGGCCATGTCACGTGAAAGGAACAGCTGGAATATATACTTGATGATGATGAATCAGTGACCAGTGTATTTGTTAATTTAATCAGTGTATACGGTATTCTTAATTATGTTAATTAATCAGTGTATACGGTATTCTTAATTATGTTAATTTAATCAATGTATACCGTATTCTTAATTATGTTAATTTAATCAGTGTATGCGGTATTCTTAATTATGTTAATTTAATCAGTGTATGCGGTATTCTTAATTATGTTAATTTAATCAGTGTATGCGGTATTCTTGATTATGTTAATTTAATCAGTGTATGCGGTATTCTTAATTATGTTAATTTAATCAGTGTATGCGGTATTCTTAATTATGTTAATTTAATCAGTATATGCGGTATTCTTGATTATGTTAATTTAATCAGTGTATGCGGTATTCTTAATTATGTTAATTTAATCAGTCTATGCGGTATTCTTAATTATGTTAATTTAATCAGTGTATACGGTATTCTTAATTATGTTAAATTAGTCAGTGCGTACGGTAGGTATTCTTATTTAATCAGCTGTTGGCGTTTTTGCTGAGGCAGTCAAGCATAATGCTCAGTCGCTACATCATCATCATCAGGTACCAAGGTTGCTGGCGTAGGTGATCATGTCTCTCCACAACTTTCAATCTCGAGAGTTTTATATCAATTCTGCTAGTGACCTTCTGCCAAGCCATTCTCTTAAGTTGTCTGGAATCTTTTCTCTTTGCTTCCCTCTTTCTCTTCGTTCCTCAATTTTCCAGTTGTCACAATATATTCCAGCTGTTCCCTTCTCATTACATAGCCAAAAGTGGTGATTGTTTCTTTTTAATATTGGATATTAGATCTCATTATGCTTTGACCTCTTTGTGGACGTTTTCATTACTCTTCTTAGCTGTCCATGGTATTCTCAACTTTCTTCTAAAAAACCACATTTCTACAGACTCCATTGATATTCTTGTCTGTTGTCCTATTGCCCCTTTATTCACATCCACATTTTAAGACTGGCTCTACATAACATTTGAAAACTCTTTTTTCTTGTTTCTATTGCCAAAAATGTATTGTACAGTATCTTCTTCATTTTTGGAAAGCTGCTTTTAAGTCGATACAGTTTGCTAAATTAGTCCTTCTGTATGATTTCGCTAAGTTAGTCACTATTAAATTTTATAAGTATTGAGTGTTTGTTTCGTTAAATTAGTCAGTCACTAATGTATTTGCTAATTTAGTCTGCCTTTATTGTTTCACTCAGATAGACGCTTGTGTTTTGGCCTAAATATTCAATCTATTTTATCTTCCATTAAAAAATGTAGCAATTTTGTCAGTCTGTAATTTGTCGCTAATTTTGTCAATTTATAGTGTATTTGCTACGTTAGTCAATCTTTATGGTTTCGCCCAATCAGTCAGTTGCTAGTGCATTGTCTGTTTTAGTCACTTAGCATGTTTTCGCTAAATTAGTCTGCCTCTAGGGTATTTGTTAAGGTATTCATATTGGATTGTTTTTCACAGTTATTCGCTAGTGTGTTTACTAAGTTGATTATTTTTGTTCTGTTTTGTTTGTCCCATTTTACATTATTGTTATTCTTTGCCTGAGATAACATTCACCGACATTTTACTAGGCAGGTCAATGATATAAAATGAAAGGTTCCGTGACTAGAAACAAGTCCAACAATTGTACGTCCTTCAACAACTTTGGCAAGCCCTTATAACATTAAAACCATAAAAGAACGTTCTATGTTAACCTTGAACAGCATGAGGGGCACTGCGAATTCAGCAAGCCTGTGAATGAAAATAACGTCATATGGTGACTACGGTCTTCAGAACTTTCTATGATAACCTTGAACAGCATGAGGGGCACTGCGAATTCAGCAAGCCTGTGAATGAAAATAACGGCATATGGTGACTACGGTCTTCAGAACTTTCTCTGATAACCTTGAACAGCATGAGGGGCACTGCGAATTCAGCAAGCCTGTGAATGAAAATAAAGTCCTATGGTGACTACTGTCTTCAGAACTTTCTATGATATACCGCCTGGACAGCATGCGGTGCCAACCCTCTGAGTATCGAGCCACCACATATGAAATTAAAAACAAAACCACTATTTGGCAATTAGGAGACCACCTTGTTAGTATGAATGGCGATGCGAACGATCACTGATCAGTTAGAAAACTATGTGAGGTAACGTATGTGCAATAAAACATATTGTACACGATACACATGTGGATAGGGAATGAGATGGCTTCAAATTGAAAAAAGAGTGGTTAAGACGGATAATGGAGTTGACTTTGTAAAGCATAAGTATGGAGTACCAGATAAAATAGGACACATCCATTCTCTCCTCGCCATATAAGTGGTGCAGGATGACAAGAAAGTTACCAAATATGCTCTTAGTATGGTGGGAACGCACTGCATCTTCCTTTCTAATGGTCAGAAAAGGCACGGAGGGACATTACGTTGGCACTCGATGAGCTTACACAGGTTCAAGCACCCATTTAAGTAACAGTGATCACCTAATTATTCAATGGCTGCAGATACGGGTGTCCGGTTAGCGCAATCGATAGGCGGTTGGCTTACCACGGCAACAGCCGGGGTTCGTAATCCTGGCGAGGACACCTGGGTTTTACTAATTCCCTAAAAATTAGTGGGAGCCGCGATAGCTCAGTGGTTAGTGAACTGGACTACTACGGACAAGGGGTAGGGTTCGATCCCAACCGACGGCTCCGGGTTCACCCAGCCTTAAATGGGTACCGGATTTTTTCTGGGAAAGTAAAACAGCACGGGCGTAATACCGACCACATTACCCCAAAAATCATGTGCTGAAGGTCTGTAAAATATAGGGTCACTAACACCATATTTCCCTATACGCCACTTGGCGTGACGGGGGGTACTTTACTTACTGCAGATACAATGCCAAACAATGGACAGCTAAGAGCATCACCAAGACGAAAGGGCCTCCCTGTTCAGGCCCAAAAGCGGCACCCCTCGAAAGAATCGACGAGCCTCGCAATCTAACAATCCACAAGAGCGTTATGAGTTCATTTAAGCCTGTGCATGACACAGGGCTCCTTGAAGATACCAAAAATCCACACAGAAAATTGGAGCTAATAGAAGGAGTGGTAACCGCAGCACTAAGGGGCAAGAACGTTCAAAAAGTGGTCAAAGCAAAACGAGAGCTAATTTCCAATATTAGGAAGAAACAATCAGCATTTTTTTTTTGCCATGTTATGAGAAGAGAACAGGTGGAATATATTGTAACAACTGGGAAAATTGAGGTACGAAGAGATAGAGGGAAGCAAAGAGAAAAGATACCAGACAGCTTAAGGGAATAGCTTGGCAGAAGGTCAACAACAGAAATGATAAATAACTGTCGAGATCGAAAGTGGAGAGACATGATCACCTACGCCAGCAGGCCCGGTACTTGATGATGATGAAGGGGCAAGAAAACATGAACTTTAAACATTGAAATCAGAGACTGGGACCTTTCAACCTCATCCGCTGATAACAACGTCTGGCGGTCAACATAAGCCTGTGAAGGGCCACATATTCTCAGAGAAGGCGCCTTCAAGTACTTACATCATTTTCAAGAGGACTTGACTTACCGGTATATGGGGATAGGCGGCAGGACAATTGAAAGCTATGAATGAAAAGTGTTCCTTGTTACAGTTTCCTCACATTGCAAGTCGCATGTCTGTGTTAGTCACCACTAGTGAATCGGGCAGACGGTGCTCGTAAACCTGGGAAGGCCGACCGTCTAAGGGCAGAATCCCCCTACAGAAAAGATCATCTGCTGCCTTGCAGGAAGATTGGGGACAATCAAAGGCTAAGGAAAGCAAACCTGAATAAAAATGCTGGCTGAAATCGGATGCACTGGGCCACTGGCGCAGAACACAGTGCAACGTTTTAACGGGTGTTCAGTCGGAGTGGATCTGGCAGACTCTAAATGTGATGTTCTGTCTGTGGGGACGATCAACACACTTGGCCTGACAGCTGACTTCATGTGAGAGTCTGGGATCCTACTCTGACTGAGTCCTGATCGCAGACAGACAGACAGACAGACAAATACTTACCACAATTCATGCTCACGAAAGAATTATGCGTATTAAATGATTATTAAAGCAATGGTGTCCAAAACCCACTACATTGAGGGAGACACTCTTACTTTTCTCAACTTTGCAAATGTTACATAACGGCGTCATGTTCACACTTATTTTGAAAGCCAAGTTTGAATGCCTGGAATAATTTGGTGAAATACAAAACAAACACAGCCTGATTTCGCAGCTGGACTGCGCCTATTCTAAAACAGAGTAAAAGTAAAGTGCCCCCGTCACGCCAAGTGGCGTATAGGGAAATATGGTGTTAGTGACCCTATATTTTACAGACCTTCAGCACATGATTTTTAGGGTAATGTGGTCGGTATTACGTCCGTGCTGCTTTACTTTCCCAGAAAAAAATCCAGTACCCATTTAAGGCTGGGTGAACCCGGAAGTCGTCGGTTGGGATCGAACCCTACCCCTTGTCCTTTGTAGTCCAGTTCACTAAGCACTGAGCTATTGCGGCTCATCTAAAACAGAGTAATTGATGACAAACTATGAACAAATTTAGGTCAAAACATATGTAGGCCTGTATGCTAACCTTCATCCCGAAACGTACTGTAAGGAACGAAGGCAACCGCTGCTTTGGGTGAACTAATCTCTCTGCCCCACATCCTACAAGCTAAAAGAATCATCCTGACTGCCCTATTCCAGTTTTGGTTATCTTAAGTCTCGGTACCTGTTACTTTTATCCATTCCTTGCCAACATTATCTTCTGTTGTATCACACGGGCTAGCTTCTCTAATACTTTGTTCAGATTAGCTGACGGATCTTGCTCATCATATATTGAATAATTCTTTATGTGCTCAAATCACCTGCACAGTATTTCCCTTAGTGTGGGGATACTCGATGAGCATGATAAGAAATCTGGAGACGGGTTCTGTAGCAGGCAACTGGTCGAGTCATTGAAGAAGTCAGTAATACTCAGAATCACATTTGCCTACGTACCTGGACATGCCAGAGTACAGGAAAATGAAAGAGCGATCAGGTTGGCTTGCCAAGCTATCGTTGAAGAAGGTTAACCAATGGATCAGGCGGACATCATCAATGCCCTCCGAGATGTGGCAAGGACACAGAACTTCGACCACTATGAGTCCACTACACTCCTTCGAGTGTATGTGATGGAAGTTAAAATGGGCACAGCCAGAAAAAAAATAATAAGTGGGCGTATAAGAATACTTATCAACCAACACAGAACTGGAGCCGTCTGTCGCTGGAAGCTGCGAGACTTGCTGGTGAGGGGATCTGAGCACCTATGGACATATTCGGAGTGCAATGATGATGACCCGAAAATAACTCAATACTTTAATGTGGTGTTGCAATTGTTCACGTGTTTCTATCTATGAAGGGCTGGTCGTATGCAAAAGTAGTTCAATGTTTTAAAAAATAACATTAATTCAACCAGTATGCCCAGATTTAAAGTAGGATAATTAATATCATCATCATGTGCCCTACCGGTTGGCGAAGGCGATCGTGTCCTTCCACAATCTTCTATCTACAGTGCATCGTATCAGTTCTGTTGTTGACTGTTTTCCATGCCATGGCACCAAGCTATCCAGTATTTTCTCTTTCTGTCGTCCGCGATCTCTCTTTCCTTTTATTTTGCCAGTTGTAACCAAGTATTCCAACTTTCTTCTCCTCATGATGTGCCCAAAAAATGTTGATTGCTTCTTTCTGTATTTTAAGAGCTCCCTTTTTGTGTTGGCCTCTTTGAAAACTTTCTCATTGGTCTTTTTCGCTTTCCAGTGAACTTTCAACATTCTTCTGAGAAATTCCATCTCTGTGGCCTCTAATCGTCTTCCCATTTGTTTGTCTACTGTCCATGATTCGCTTCCATAGGTCAGAATTGGTTCTATATAGCACCGATGAATGATCTTTCTCATTTTTATTGACATAGATTTGTTGCATAATATATTTTTTCATTTTGGCCTGAGCTATTCTGCTTTTTATTTCTGTGTTGCATCTTCCATCTGATGTTTTTATTGTGCCCAAATATTTGACACATTGCACTTGTTTCACCATACCTTGGAGTGTTTAGCACACCCCACCACTGGCTCCTTGCTACCAGCTTTACCGCAGCACTGCAATTATTTGCATATCCCCTTTATTGTTATCGCTGCTACTTTGTGTTTGTTTAACGTCATCCGTCTCTTTGTACTTTAGTTAGAACCATTTCCACTCCATTTCTTCACCTACCTATACTATCTCTCGTCAGTCTCTCCTCGCCATCATATCTGTGTGCTTCCTTACCCTCTCCTCTCGTACTTGGCTCCACATTCTCCCTATTTCCTATCTTCCCTCTATCTATCTTTGGCTTCTCTATACCTTCGCAGGCCTCCCTCTCTTAATCTAGTAGGTTTATCCCTCATTTCTCTGCTCGATCCCCTCTCATTTCCTCACTATGCCCTCCCTTAAACATCTATCTCACTCTATCCGTCACTCCATCATCGCCTCTTTCTCCACTCTACCCCCCGAACTCTCTAACATCTCCAAGGACTTTGCCTTCACTACTTTCAAGAAAACTAGATTTACCTGTCATCTGAATTTCTTGAACAACTGCCTACATCGTAAAATTCTCCCGTGTGGGTTCCGATCTCACTTCTCACCTCAAGTCGGTCAATCCCACCTCTCTAACTATCTTCGCCGCCAACTGCAGCACCTTGAACTCCAGTATGGCCTGAAACGTGTTCGTCTTGTTGCTTCTAACCACTCTCGTCTTATATCCCACCTCATTACCCGCCAACAACACCTCCTATCCCAACTCCATCTCCTCACCTCTAACTTTCCTGGCACTCTTTGCTTCACCCGCCATACTATCTACCACCACAACCGATCTATGTATTTTGTCCTCTCAGCACAAACGTAAACTCTCGAACCTTCGTCATCCTCCTCCCCCCTCACCTCCTCCCCCCTCACCTCCTGCCCACTCACCTCCACCTCTCCAGAATGCCTCCAACTCTAGCTCCCTCGTCGTTTGTATTCCCCCTGATTTGCCCCTTTCCGACCACGAGCGCTCTCTTCTCAGCAAGGCTCTTTAGTTTGTCCCTCTTCGCCCCTCCAGTGACTCATTTTCTCTCTTTCGGGACATACATGAGTATCACAGACGACTACGACTCAAACTCTTTCACTTTCTTCATCCGAACTCTTCCTCTCAACCTCCTCCTACAGACGAATTTGCTCGTTTTTCCTCCCGTCAATCTGACTGGACTCCCTCCTCGGGCGACTCACAGGCTTTGGACCAGTTCATTAACAGTACCTACCGGGAGATTAAGGCACTTCGTCCCCATAGACTTCGACGCTCTAATCTTAGTAGTGAGGAGTACCAAGCCCTCCAGTATCTTCGCCGACGTGATGATATTGTCATCAAGCCGGCTGACAAGGGTGGCTCTGTGGTGGTATGGAGGAAAGACCTCTATATCCAGGAAAGGGACAAACAATTATCCGACTCGACTTTCTACCTCCCCACCCCCGACGATATCACTGTCTCTAACAACGCCGTGGTGCGTCGTACGATCCTCCGTTTCATTCAGGATGGGCTACTTCCCTCTAGCTCCTCCCTAAGATCCTTCCTGATCACTGCTTGGCCAGACCCTCTTTTTATATGCTGCCCAAAATACATAAACCTGACTCTCCTGGACGACCTATTGTCTCTTCCATCTCATGTCCCACAGTTCTCATTTCTGACTTCCTTGACAGTGTCTTTCAACCCATAGTTATGGGGGCTCCCTTCCTATGTCAAAGACACTAACGACGCCCTTTACATCTTTTCCTCTATCACCCTCCTTCCTGATCGTCACTACCGCCTCTTCGTTATGGATGTCTGCTCCCTGTATACTTCTATTCCCCACTCCGACGGCCTTCGAGCTCTTCAGATTTTCCTGGACCGTAGGATCCAACCTTCCATCGCCACTGGCGTCCTCCTTCGTCTAGCGGAATTAGCCTTGAACCTCAACTCTTTCGAGTTCAATGACAATTTCTTCACCCAGATCAGCGGGGTGGCGATGGGCACTAAAATGGGCCCTAACTATGCTTGTCTCTTTATGGGCTACCTTGAGCACCAAATTTTCCAAACCTACGAGGGCCCTCTTCCCCTTATGTATCGTAGGTACATTGATGACTGCATTGGTCTGTCTGACCTTCCAGAAGATGAGATCTCCCGTTTCATCGAATATGTCGGACATTTCCACCCCTCTATCCACATCACTTTCCACATATTCACCTCCTTCGTGTATTTCCTAGATATCTCAGACTCCCTGGGCACCTCTCATCTTCTCACCTCGGTCTTCTACAAGGCCACTGACACCCATAGTTTCCTCCGCTACGACTCCTCTCATCCTACATCCTGCAAGAACTCTCTTCCTTTTTCTCAGCTTCTCAGACTTCGTCGCCTTTGCCAAGACGATGAAGATTTCCTTCACAATGTCCACCTCTTGCTTGATTTCTTCCGCCGACGCCTCTATCCAGAAGCTGCTCTCCTCCCTGCCCTGCGTCGAGTTCTCCACACTTCACATCAGTCTGCTCTATCCCCTCTACTCATCCCCCCTTGGATAGAGTAGTGCTCGCCCTCACCTATCACCCTCACCATTACGCTGTGATTAGGACCATTCACCGCTACCTTCCTATTCTCAGATCTGACCCTACTACTCGTCTGCTCTTCCCCGACCCGTCTTTAGAGGCTTTTAGACGTGACCGGAACCTCCGTGACTTTCTTGTCAGGGGCCGTCTTCCTGCTATCCTCCTTAACCATCGAGGTACTATCAGATGTAACCACAGAGTATGTAATATTTGTGACCACGTTCTCCAGACTGATACTGTCCTCTTCCCTAATGGTCCTTTCGAGATCAGAGATGGATTCACTTGCACATCGCGTAACATCATTTATGCTATCATTTGCAAGCGATGCAAGTTAACCGACATCGGCCAATCTGGTAGACGTATCGGGCATAGGTGCCGTGAACACATAAGAAGCGGGCACTTCTGTAGCAGCCCACTTTAACTCGAGGGGCCATCGAGGTAAGGCTGATTTCTTAGTAACTGGCCTAGTATCATGCTTTTCCGATCACAACAGTCAGCTCACTCTTGAACACCGTTTGATCGCTCGTTCGGGTTGCCTCACCCCTCGTGGCATCAATGTATCCCTGTCCCTCTGAGGACCCTTCTTCCTCCGACTCCATCCTCCCACCTATGGACCTCTCTTTCTATTTCACTTCTTGGGTCTTCTACACCTCGTCCATCCCTTCTTTCCATATCCTCTTTTGAGTAAAACCTATCTTGCCTTCTTTATCCAAAACCCCCTGCCTCCTGACTACCTACATGTCCTTCACCTTCTCATAACTATATCACCCCTTCACCTGGACTGTACCATCTCTCTGCCCACTTCAATTGATCCTCGTCCTTCCCACCACCTCTCTGCTGACCTACTCCTAGCTCACCCCTTCCCACTCTATTCACTTGTAGTCACTACTCCTCTATACCTACTATTCTAGTATCCCCCCCCCCTTTATCCTGATGTCCACTTTCATTCCTCTCCTAAGACCCTTATTATCCCCTTTGTTCTATCTTTCCCCAACTTCTTTACCTCCTATGGTACATACCTCTTGCGTACCATTCCTCTATAACTCCACTTTTTCCAGACTCCCTCTCTTTCTATTCACTTCTGACCTATCGCCTTTCCTCCTATCCACTTTTCACATACCTGCTCCATATCCCTGCACTCCATACCTCCCCCTCTTATACTTCCCTACCTCTCTATTGACCTACCTCCTGCGGACCACCCCTCTATCACCCTACCGCCTTTCTCCCTACCTCCTTGACTTATACCGGCTTTCTTATTATTCCCCTCCTTATCTCTTCCTCTAGTATTCACTTCCTCCCTCTCCCTTCCTTCTTTGACCTATCTCTCGATTCATCCATTCCCAGGTCACCCATTCTGTAGAGACTGTCTCTCTTACCCATCTCCCAGTTCACTACCTTGTCTTTTTATTCACCTTTCTTTGAACCTCTTGATGTGTCTCTTACTTGCATTGTCCGAGCTGATTTATGAGCCTCTTCCCCTCCCCCCCTGGTCTTTTTTTGCTAGCATGTTTTGCCCCTCCGGGCCTTAGGTCTTGGGCCTCTAGTTTTCCCCCTACCATTGACTATCACTTTCATACTAGTTTGGCAGCTTCGCCTATCTTTTAACCCCCATTTCCCCCTTCCCCCCCCCTTTCTGGTTGGTTTCCCCGCCACATGTGCTTTGTCGTTCCAGCCTATAACGCATCTAGTCATTCTGTTGTGTTCTATTTCGGAGTACAGAGTTGTTTGAGCTAAGTGCATTACTTTTTGTGTTACTTTTTATGATACATTTTTCTCTTTTTCTATGTTATATATCTTGACGCTCATCCTACCTCTCCTCATGTAGCATACATTTCTATCTTCTCTCTCCTTTCCTATTTCAACACCCTACTTTCCTCTCCCTCTACTCGATCATCTAAACATGTAGTTATAGATAATTGTGCTTCACCGTTTGTTGTCGTTGTCCTTGTATTCCGAAGAAGGCCACAGGCCGAAACGTCAGTATTGTGTTGTGTTCCTTCCTTGTAAAGCTGTCACCATTTCTTGGAGCGTGGCTCCTTGCTACCAGCTTTAGCGCAGCATTGTAAATATTTACCTATTCCCTTTATTTTTGTGCTGCATGATGGTGATGATTGTTTCTTCGATATAACCATTACTTCTGTTTTCTGACTATTCAGACTGAGACCTTTCTTGTTGCTTTCTTTTACTATTATGTCTATCATTTCTTGTAGTTCATTCTCTGTCTCTGCTATTAAGACAGTGTCATCCGCATATCGCAAATTATTTAAGTTGTGACCGTTTACTTCAATTCCTTTTTTGTCTACTATTGATCTCATAATATGTTCGCTGTAAAGTGAAAACAAATCCAGCGACAGAACACAGCCTTGTCTGACTCCTTGTTTTATAAATTGAAATTGCCCTGCTTGGTTGTTAATTCGTATAGCTGATGTTTGTTGCCAATACATGTTTTTTTTTATGATTCGCAGATCCTTGCCATCAATGTTTAATTTCTCCAGCATATTGAGTATTTCCACATGCTTTACTTTGTCAAATGTTTTCGTGTAGTCTATAAAGCATATATATAGATCTTTCTTTACCTCTATAGATCTTTCTATCAATGTTCTTAAGATGTATATTGCATTATTGGTGCCTTTTCCTTCCACAAATCCACATTGTTCCTCAATTATTTCTGGTTTTATTTTGTTACTTACACGTTTCATGATGATTCTTAGTAATATTTTAGTCATATTAATTAATATAAGAAATAAAACAACAATTCATAGAAAAGCCTAAAGTGTTAACGGGAATAATTGTGACAATAAATAGCTGCCTGTGTTGTAGTTAAATTAAAAGTTACTTAAAGAATGCAATATTTAGAGCTTACTTTAGTACGATGTGAGACAGATAAGGAAACATTGACAATGTACTATCATCTTCATAGATTTTTCTGGATACGAATCAAGAAACTTCCCTTTAACAAACTGTCACACGGGAGACATTGATGTCCTTTGTATATATTCTCATCGCGGTATGTACTGGAAGAGAAAAGATCATGCAGATCCTTGCGTGTCTTTGGTTGAGCATCTTCAACGATTCCCTGACAACAAAACAACTCCTCGTGTCATGGCGGCCGTTGTCCACGACAAGTTCTCACTTCAATATCCTAACGTGAACGTCAGCTCCTGGCAGCTCAGTCCGTCTCTTCAATCATCAACCTACAAGTTTGATAACCAGCAAGTACTGAAGCCGAAATACTTTTCTATAAATGACGTCATTAAACTGAAGGTACAATTTATTGGGCGCTTGTTTTCTGAGATGGGTGGAGTCAGGAAACACGTGACCAAGATGGCTGTTGTATTTATAGACGGTTTTAGTCTTTCATTTAATGAGAGTAGAAGTATCCCAAAACTTGTTGCTCAAGAGATGACGGAGTTCAAGATATTTGTTGTGGTATTATGTGGTGAAACTCAAGTACAAACTCTTGTAATTGGTGATACACTTTATATTAATCCCAGCCAACACAATAACAACAGACAAATACTGATAATGGCAATATGTAACCAGTGTATGGAAGGATGGTGGTCGTTGGAACATAGTGACGGCGCTGATTACCTCTCTTGTTATAAAATGATGGAGTCTCATGTTTACAAAACCTGGAATGATTCCTGGTCTGATTGTTATAACAGTGATTCATCTGTTTTGGCTGGAATTGAAACAAGTCAAGAGTTGATCTTTCTACAAGAAGGAGTGACTACATATTTAATACAGCGAGAAATTCGTATTAAGAGTAGTAATGAATCAATTCAGTCTTCATATCCAGTGAGAATTGGTCTTAGTAGAGATCCATTGGGAGTTAGGAAACGTTTTATTTGGTCATTTTTGGGTGTTTTTCGTGATCGTCCTGTGTTGGTAAATCATTGGTTTCCTGGTAAACCTTCTGGTGGGTATAATAGTGGTTCTCTTGTGTGGCAGTTTGTCTCGATCGGTCATGAAATGAACGTCACTAAAAACTTCAGCAACCAAAGTCGTTTTGTTGACGGATGGACTGACGTTGATTGTAAAGAAACAAATATATTCAGTTTGTGTGAGGCGATTTTTCCACGTAGAGTAGAAGACAGGGCAAGAATGACCATACCCACAGCCACAGAAGAAAGTTCAACTAAAGCTTTATCAAAGGGAGACTTTGTTAAATTTCGTGATAACATTGTATCTATCACAAACAACATTGTAGACACAGATTTCTTGAACCAAATTAACATTACGGAATTGTTTCCATTATTTGATTGTGGGGAAGACGCAATAAATTCTCGATACATTTCCTACCGCTTTGTCTGTGACCATGTTAATCAATGCAGCAACAGAAATGACGAACTTACGTGCACTTCTGAACTGAAGAAAGGTCTGGAAAAATGTAGCGGCTTTAAATGTTGTGACGATGTCTGTTTGTCCTGGCAGTTTATTAATGATTACGGGATTGATTGTACTTTTTGCAGTTTATATACGGCATCAAAGGACGAACAACATGAAGCTTTAAGGAATTTTGTGAAAAGAAACGAGACTTGTGCATTTATTTGTAATGTAGATCAATGTGTGAGCTTCTCTCAGCTCAACGATGGATATTTGGATTGTACCGGGGAAGAAGGACAGCTGGATGAGACTTTAGGAAAACTGGAAACAGTCAATACCTGTACAAACAAACTGGGTCATCGCATCTGGGCTCCCAGGTGTGTCTACACTAAAGTCATGCATGGGTATGTCCTAGGATGCAGAGATTTGTCTCATCTTATGAATTGCAAGAGTTTTTTATGTCCATTAGGATATGTTAAATGTCCAAACACTTACTGCATCCCCCAACATTATGTCAGTAATGGACAAGCGGATTGTCCTACAGGAGAAGACGAACTTCTTGACAATATTAGCCCCTGTACTGGAAACTTTGCGTGTTGGGACAGCAAGATGTGCCTACATCCTGACTTAGTTTGTGACGGACACTCTGACTGTCCACACGGAGACGACGAGGTAGACTGTAGAGGTCAGTGTCCTAAAGGTCTCCGCTGTGTATCGGGAACAATTGTGACTTCAGATTTCAATGGATCGATTGTTTACAACTTTCCACGCGATATTCAAGAACGAACACGATACTTAGATTTGTCTAAAAGAAAGCTGCTCCCTCTTAAAGCGGATCGTTTTAAGAACCTAGTAGTGTTTACAGCGTCAAACTGTGAGCTACATACTATATCTAAACTATTTTTTGATTTGTATCTTTATTTTATGGAGCTGCTATATGTAGATCTAAGTTACAATCTTTACCGTAGATGGAACAATATTAATTCATATGATGGATATTTTCCAAAAGTTCATCATCTAAACCTCTCCCACAACAAAAATCTCGTTGAGATACATGATCAGGACATGTTCGTTCTAGAAACACTGGACCTATCCTACACGAGACTAACATATTTAGATCCATCTTTTATTATGGATCATCCAAATCTGAAACATTTATATCTGCGCTCTACGTGCATTGAACGTTTTCATCAAAATCAGTTTTCTTCTAATTTCACTTTACAAACATTAGATTTGCGTGGACTTCAAATACCCGTCTTATTTGAAAATTTCTTTAACGGACTTAAAGTAATTCAACACTTGTATATTGACGGCTTTGAGTTGTGCTGCCCACAAATCAGAGGACCAAGCATTCCATCACAGGCGTGTAATGTCCCCGATGACGTCATTTCATCTTGCTATAATCTGATAGGGACCAGTGATCGGCGCTTTCTTGTCTGGATAATCGCGGTCCTTGCAGTCTTTCTGAACATGGCTTTTCTTCTCTATCGTGTATTCTTGGACAGGTCATTCTTTAGTACAAGTCATGGGTTGTTTGTAATAAACATGGGTATATGTGACTTTATTATGGGCGTCTATCTGTTCATTATTGCTGCAGCAGATTATTACTATCGCGATGTGTATGTTCTGTATGACATGACATGGAGGAAGAGTGTTATGTGTCGAGTTTCTGGTTTCATGGCAACTCTATCCAGTGAGACATCAACATTCTTAGCTTTACATATCACTTTACACATGCTGTTGATGGCCAAGTTTCCATTTGGACAAGAAAAGATGATAAAGTTTTCTAAAATTGTTCTTCTTTTGTTGACGTGGGTCTTTGGTTTCCTTCTTGCTCTGACACCAATCTTATTTAGGCTTGAAGTATATTCTTCTAACGCTATGTGTCTTGGTTTACCTTTAACAAAACAACGTTTTAACGGCTGGGCATTTTCATTTGGTGTTTTCATCGTTCTCAATTGTTTCTTGTGTTTCTTCCTCGCTTTTGGTCAGAAATGTGTATTTAGAATGCTCTCGCAGAGACACGTTCCATTAACAAAATCGAGCTGTAATACCGAAGAGTCTGTTGTAGATATAACAGTTACCAAACAGTTATCTCTTTTATCACTGTCCAGTTGTGTCTGGTTTGTTGTAGACATCATTGCTTTCCTGTCTCTTGGCGGTTGCGACATCGACAATTATGTTTCTAGCTGGACAATTGGTTTTATTTTTCCAATAAAGTCTGCAGCAAACCCAGTTCTATACACGATCCCTGCTCTCATGGACAAGTGGGACCGGTTTAGGCGCGGCGATAGAAGAAGACCTCAATGAGTGTATGTTAAAGAAGTCACAAATGAGTGACATGTTTACATTAAATTGTCGTATATATGCATGCATACATATTGGGTCAAGTTCAGACAAACTAAATATTTACAGAGATGAAGATCTTCATTTCTCTCTGGGACATTCTAATGAGCGCTACACAGTGATCTCCATCGGTTTGTAAATTGTAGAACATGCTTTTAACTTCAATAGGGAGCATAAGGGGACATAATCAATAAAATAAACACTAAGGTTTAAAGTCAACATACACAATAATATATCGGCTAATAATTCTGGGGTTGGTGATTTCCTGATGTTGGTTGCACCAGTTAGATATACTTGTTTGTCCGTTCCTTTCATTATATAATAGATTGAGTTACATCAAATCTTCTAACATATGTATGGTATATGAGGAACATAACGAATTGACAAACCTACTTCAGGATGGTCAGAGGTGTTTCTCTAGTTATGTACTAATAAAGTTTAATGAGAAATATAAATAGTAAAATTAAATATAAATGTAATCAATCTATTTTTACCATATATGATGTATATACATTTGTGAAGATTGTTATTATCATTTTTTTACGGTAAAAATGAAGTAAAAGGAATAGTAAATTATCAATAGAAAAATTTGAATCGATTTATTTTTGGTGCATCAGTTGGAGAAACACCAAACAGTTTCGTTTGTTCAGAGATTTATTATCATCATTAAGAGCCATACCGGTTGGCGTAGGCGATCATGCCATTCCACACTTTTCTATCCATAGTGCACTCTGTTAATTCTGCTGTTGACTGTTTTTCATGCCAAGGCAATAAACTATTTAGTATATTCTCTTTTTGTCGCACACCGACCTTTCTTTCCCTGTATTTTGCCAGCTGTAACCAAATACTCCAAATTTCCTCTTCTCATTATGTGCCTGAAAAATGTTGATTGTTTCTTTTCGATGTTTCTTTTGGGTTCCCTTTTTTTGAGAATGTCCTCTTTGATTATTTACCTATAAAGGAAACTTGCAGAAACTTGTTATATAAGGAAACAAAAGAATAAAATGGTTTGGCCACGTGACAAGGCAGAAAGAACAAAACACAACACAACGAGCCTTCAACAAACGTTGTGACAACACCAGACCCAAGGGTCGACCACGAAAAAGATGGGTAGATGGAATATTAGAAGCACTAGGAAACATAACAGCAGCAGAGGCGAACAGAAGAGCAAAAGACCGCAAATTATATCTCCCCTCGACGCTGAAAGGCAGATGAGGAAGGAAAGCAGAAGAAGAAGAAGGGAACTTGCAATATACTTCTTAGAAATCCCTTCTCTGTCTTTTTATATGTTTATTTGTTTGTTTATTGTCCATGATTCGCTTCCATAAGTAAGAACTGGATGTTTTTACTACAGACGTGTTTCATTTTCTGAAATGCTATTTAAGCCTGAGTTATTCTACTTTTATTTATATGGTGCATCTTCCATCTGATTATGTTATTGTGGTCAAGTCTTTAGGCATATGACTGGCTATCCTGTAACGCAAAAAAAAAGCTGCAAAGAAATTCACAAACATGGATAAGTCAAAGAAAAGAAGAAAAGCAAATCCGCTATCTAGGACAGATAAGGGCTCTCTGTCTAAGAGATGTATGACGCCATCCGGAGAAAGCCGCAGAGAGCCCGGATTATCGACTCACCTTTATCGACCAGGAAATCCTCCAGAATTGGCACCTGGACCTTGTAGGTACTCTAAATGAACAAGGAAAAGTCGCACAAGTAGCAGCTAAAATGAAAAACTACGAAATGTAACAAAAACACACACACACACAATTACACATTATCCAATGCTATGCACCAACCAATGATAAAGAATATTGAGTTAAAGATGAATTCTATAAACAGTTGCAATGTCAGGTAGAAGAAAGACGATCCAAAGATATTATAATCTTGATAGGGGATCTAAACGCAAATGTAGGATCACACAAAAGAAGCTTCGAAGATATCATGGGAAAACATGGACTTTAAGATGTAAATGAGAATGGAGGCATATTCGTGAACTTCTATGCTCTTAATTAAATCAGCCTAGGAGGAATAATACTTCAACATAAAAGAATACATAAAGCTACATGGGTGTCATCAGATAAGAGAACGGAGAATCAAAATGACCACATATATATTAATAGCAAGGTTAAGTCATCCTTACATGATGTAAAATTGTATAGAGATATGATGATGTGGTTTCAGATTATTATCTTCTGCTAGCCACAGTTAAGCTTAAACTGAAAAGATGTACTACAACACATAAGTAAAGACAGTATTTCAATTTTCTCAAACAGCAAATAATTAAAGATATATTAGCAAATCAAACAAATACCAAGTCCTACAACAACTAGAACCTTCATTAGTGAATGCTTGCGCGGAATAAAAGAATGGACATGGAAGGACAAAATTACTAACATAGAACTATCGAAAAGTACTAGTCAAATACCAGTGGATAAAGAGATAGTGCGAAGACGATGGCGCCGGATAGGACACACACTATCGAAGCCAACTGAGAGCATTACACGGCATACCATTATCTGGAATCCCCAAGGACAAAGAAATAGAGGAAGACCAAAATATTTTTTGAAGAAGACAGATGGAAGCACAGATGAAGATTATGGGGAAGACACGGAATGAACTTAAAAGAATGGGGGGGGGGGATCATAAAAGGAAGAGGTATGTATTACAGCACTCAGAAAAAATGACAAATAAACAACAACAGAAAAAAACAAAGAACAATATATGGTCCGAAGCTGGATCGAACCCGTACTCCATGGCACTGCGCCTTGTGCCACGAGAAGCTGAACGCTAGGGAACACTGCCAATCAGCTAACTTAAAAAATTAGCTATCGTGGACAATGTCTTACGCGCCGGCGTGGAAAGTGTTTGTTGTAGACTTATGCTCCACAGGGAGCTGAAGTTTCTGCTTTTTATTTATGTGGTGCATCTTCCATCTGATGTTATTATTGTACATAATTATTGAACCCGTTGCACTTGTTTCAGCTTTGCCCGTTTATTGTTATGTTGCATGGTGGTAATAATTATTTCTTCGATTTGACCATTAATTCTTTTTTCTTACTATTCAGACTGAGACCATCTTGTTGCTTTACAAACATATATAGGAACTAATATTATGGCATATATTCCATATTCTATTTACAGTTGATGTTAACTTGAGGGGTGTGTGTGTCTCCTTCAACTATTATTTGATGTGTAGCGTTGCAGTTTGGTAAACTGAATTCCGACGCAAATGTTTTTTTTCATTTCGAAGATGAGTGTTACTATTGAAAACAAATATATAACATCCCTACCTTCCCCTGAATGTAGCTCATATGTATATGCTTATGTTCTGTACTTTTTGTTCATACAGTGACCATGGAGAGACACAAATTAATTGATAAACTTGTTTTTTTTTTTTAATTAATACTGAACGGCATAAAGTAACAAAAAATAAATAACAGCAATTTAAATATTTTTATCACGCCTGTAACATCCTGTGTTGTTTATTGCAAACTATATTAATTTTTACAGAGAACTGTAATAACATTTTCATTGACAAAATAAAGTTTCTGTAATTTAAAAAAAGTATGTCATGTTTTAGCACACACACACACACACACACACATGCACGCACACACACACAGACACACACACACACAAATAAAGGCAGAATTGACATTAACGTGTATCAATATTTGTAGAATTAAATAAACCTATTTTTGCTATAAAAAAAAAAAGTGGCAAAATAAATTATTTGATTGACCTGTTTTTCAAGAGCGATAAGAAGGGTAACGTCCCCTTACCTCAGGAACAAATGTACATTGCGATGACCAACTTTATTATTGCTCATTGCAAAATCTGAATTCGAGCTTTCATCCGTGCTAGAGTAAAAATACATCTTCTACATGTGTAACAGTAATTGATGATTGAATTCAATGTGATGCTTGTTGGGCTGAAGTTGCTTACTTTTTTGAGGAAGTCAATTTTATTGACGAATTTATTAAGTTATTGACTTTCAAAAACCTGGATTGTTTGAAATACGAAAGAATGTTATTTAAATTTTAAAATTAAAGACTTCATATCAGCCACGTATTATTAGATGGAGAGTAATTGACGGATATGCATTCTTCAGCTAAAATTAGCTGGGCCGTATGGTAATACAGATACAAGCCATTCGGCGTTGAGTCATGTAATCGAAATGTTAAAAGTAGTTTTAAAAGTTGGAAAATGTTTGAAGTGTAGATAATTTTAACCGCACCCCCAACGCTACATAAAGAAGAATAGAAGCTGATCATATTTGAGCTACAAATATTTCTATAAGATAGACCATTGCTGTTTAACCATGATTTAATTGAGAATAAATGTATCAAAAGTGTGTAATAAAGAAAACAGAAGCAAGATAAACCATATGCTACCAATGTGTCTGTTCATTCGCCTGCCAATCATGGAATATTGAATTAATAATACCTCTATATCTCTTTCTTTAAATGTTCCCAGGATGTACATTGCATTATTGGTGCCCTTTCCTTACACAAATTCACATTGTTCTTCACTTGTTTCTGCTTTCATTTGATTACATCATGTTCCTTCTTCTTCCACAATGATTTTCACTAATATTTTGGTCGTATGGCTCATGAGACTAATCATCGTCATCATGTGTCAAACCGATTGGCGATCATGTCATTCCACATTGATATATTCACAGTACATCGTATCAATTTATTTGTTGACTGTTTTCTGTGTCACGACACCAAGCTATCCAGTATCGTCACTCTTTGTCGTCCGCGATCTCTCTTCCCTGTATTTTGCCTGTTGTAACCAAATATCATATTAAATACAAGGTAAAAGAGGCAGACCAAGACTAACATGGACGAGTAACATCAAAAGATGGACAAACCAGCCTGTTACAACCTGCACCATCAAAGCAAGAGACAGAGCAAAATGGCGCTCCATGGTAGCCAACTTTCGTTGCGGAGACGGCACTCGATGATGATGATGAACCAAGTATTCCAACTTTCCCTTTCTCATAATGTGCCCAAAAAATGTTGCTTGTTTCTTTCTGTTTTTTAGGAGCTCCCTTTTATGTTAACCTCTTTGAGAATATACTCATTTTTGCATTTAGCTGTCAAGAGAACTTTCAACATTCTTCTGAGAAATCCTATCTCTGTGGCCTCTAATCGTTTTTTTTCCCATTTCTTTGTCTACTGTCCATGATTCGCTTCCATAGGCAAGAATTGGTTCTATATAGCACCGATGAACTCTCTTTCTCACTTCCATTGACATAGATTTGTTGCCTAAGACGTTTTTCATTTTCTGAAATGCTATTTTGGCCTGAGATATTCTACTTTTTATTTCTGTGATGCAACTTCTATTTGATGTTATTAGTGTGCCCAAGTTTATGACGCGTTGCACTTGTTTCAGATTTGTCCTGTGTATTTTTATGCTGCATGATGGTCATGATTGTTTCTTCTGTATGACCATTACTTATTTTTTTCTTATTGTTCAGACTGAGACCTTTCTTTTTGCTTTCTTTTAGTATTATGTCAATTGTTTCTTGCAGTTCATTCTCTGTCTCATTATTATATATTATATAATTTTATACTGAATTACATGAGCAGTAATTTGGATTTAGGAAAAATAGCGGGACAAAAGAAGCCATATTCTGCATGAGAAAATTAATCGAAAATTACACAGAAGTAAACAAACCAATATATGCCTGCTTCATAGACTACACCAAAGCTTTTGATAGAGTACATCACAAACAACTTATAGAATGCCTAAAAGAGATACATCTAGATGACATGGACATACGACTAATATGTAATCTATACTGGGAGCAAACAGCAATAATAAAATATAACAAGGAGAACTCTACACTCATTGATATAAAAAGAGGAGTAAGACAGGGATGCATCATATCACCAACCTTGTTCAATCTATACACTGAGCAAATCTTTAAAAACATCATAGAGATACCAGCCTACAAATTAATGGAAAGATAACCAACAACCTAAGATATGCTGATGATAGTGTACTACTAGCAGAAAATCCTAAAGATCTACAACAATTACTTAATGAAATAAACATGACAAGCATAAAATATGGACTAGATATGAATATCAAAAAGACTAAAACTATGATCATAAACAAAGAAAATACTCAAAACCCACAAGTGGATATCAAAATTGAAGGAATAGACCTGGAGACAGTTCAGAACTACAACTACCTTGAACATAATATAACCAGTGATGGAAAATGTACAACTGAAATAAACACAAGAATAGGAATGGCAAAAAGTAATTTTAATATCATGAAGAACATACTAACATCAAAACAAATAACACCAGGGCTAAAACTAAGAATAGCAAAATGTTACATCTTCTCAATATTCCTATATGGTGCAGAAATATGGACATTAGACAATAAAACAGAACAGAGAATTGAAACCTTTGAAATGTGGATATATAGAAGAATAGGTAGAATTGGATGGAAGGAACAGAAAACAAACGATGAAGTCTTAAAACAAATAAAAATGAACAGAGAAATACTAAGCACAATTCAAACAAGACAAATATGATTTTTGGGCCATGTTAAAAGACACAACAGTCTACTAAAAATAATCCTGGAGGGGAAAATACAAGGTAAAAGAGGCAGAGGTAGACCAAAACTAACATGTACGAGTAACAACAAAAGATGGACAAACCAGCGCATGACAACCTGCACCATCAAAGGAGGAGACAGAGCAGAATGGCGCTCCGTGGTCGCCATCCTTCGCTGCGGAGACGGCACTCGATGATGATGATGATAATGATGATGATGATATAATTTTATATATACATTATTATAGATATTAAGACTGTGTCATTCACATATTGTAAATTTTGTATCTTGTGACCGTTGACCTCGATTCCTTTTTTGTCTACTATTGATCTCATAATATGTTCGCTGTAAAGTGAAAACAAATCCGGCGACAAAACACAGACTTGTCTGACTCCTTGATAATTCTTGTTGTTGCTGTTTGTTGCCAGTATTAGCATTTTTTATGATTCTCAGATCCTTGCCACCATTGTTTAATTTCTCCAGCATATTGATTATTTCCACATTCTTAAATTTATGAGACTAATAGTACGATCATTTTGGTAATCAGTGCTGCCTGACACTATTTGGGGAATATACTGTTATATAAGTCATTGAGTAGATTTGCTCACACTGAAAAAGACAAATCGGCAGACCTAAACTAAGATATAGAGATATCTGTAAAGCATATCTGAATGACTTCTCCATATGTGAATATGACTGGGAACACCTGCTAGCAAGTGATCGCATATCAAAAGAGCATGTATAAGGAACGGTATAACATCATTTGAGACTGTGCTAAGGCAAAACTTAGAAGAGAAAAGACTCATGAAAAAGGATGGAAAACGCTGTGAGCCAGTGGGCCTGACTTGTTCATTCTGTGACCGCGTGTGTTTGTCAAACATTGGTAGAATTAGCCGAGAGAAGCTGTTCGACAAAATCAAAACCTCAAAAAAATACACAATAGCCTCCACTAGACCGTCTGACAAGACGAAAAGGGTCATATTGATATATATTGATTATTGAGTAGTTTTGCTTTAACTCACACTCCCAAGTCTCTTGGTGCATCTATCTCTTCTACTGTTATATATGTCATTGAGTAGTTTTGCTTTAACTCACACTCCCAACTCTCTTGATGCATCTATCTCTTCTACTGTTATATATGTCATTGAGTAGTTTTGCTTTGACTCACACTCCCAACTCTCTTGATGCATCTATCTCTTCGACTATTATATGTGTCATTGAGTAGTTTTGCTTTAACTCACACTCCCAACTCTCTTGATGCATCTATCTCTTCGACTATTATATATGTCATTGAGTAGTTTTGCTTTAACTCACACTCCCAAGTCTCTTGATGCATCTATCTCTTCGACTATTATATATGTCATTGAGTAGTTTTGCTTTAACTCACACTCCCAACTCTCTTGGTGCATCTATCTCTTCGATTGTTATATATGTCATTGAGTAGTTTTGCTTTAACTCACACTCCCAACTCTCTTAGTGCATCTATCTCTTCGATTGTTATATATGTCATTGAGTAGTTTTGCTTTGACTCACACTCCCAACTCTCTTGGTGCATCTTTCTCTTCTACTGTTATATTATCGGAACCTGGAGCTTCTTTTCACTTTCATTTTCAGAATTGCGTCTTTCACTTCATTTTGCAACATTGGTGGCCCTGTCTTTTTGTTTGAATTGTTTAGCTCTGGTTTTTCTTCGGCATAGATTTGCTTTTGGATCAAAACTTTCTAGATGAAACTTCGACTTCTTTCTTTCCATTAATTCGTTTTACTAATTGTGTAAAAATTGTGTGTCTTTCTTCTGTCGGTTTTCCATTTCTTTACATGTCTGCTTTAGTCACCATTCTTTTTTTTTCTGTTTTTTATTTTTTTTTAATATTATTTTTTTACTGATTCTTTTGTGTGTCATTTCTGTTCCTTATATTTTCGTCCTTTGTCCATACGTTCTGGTATTTCGTTTGTCATTAATTTCTACTTGATAATTCTTTCAGTCACATGTATTACTGTATTTGATGTGTATTGAATAGATTGTGTGCCCTTGCCAATTCTATTTGTGTGAGACCTCTCTTATTATCTTTTCCTAAACGAAAACTACAATACAATAAAAGGTTCTCTGTATTTTGGTTTTCAAATCCCGCTTGCAAAACGTCTAGAGCTAATATTGATATTAGCAAGATTTTAATTGCTGCAATGCTCTATTAAGTTATATGTGATAATGTAACTTTATATATATATATTTTTTTATTAGGTTTTGTTTTTGCCGAACAGCTTCTCTCATGGTTATTTCTACCAATGTTTATCAAACACATTCGGCCACAGAGTGAACACATCAAGGCCACTGATCCACAGGGTTTCCCACCTTTTCTTCATGAGTCTTTCAGCCTCAAAAGATGTTATGCCATTAATTATACATGCTCTCCATAATGTTCGATCACTTGCCAGATGTTCCCCGTCATTTTCACAGATGGAGAATTCATTCAGAGATGATTTACAGATATCTCTATATCGTAGTTTAGGTCTGCCGATTTGTCTTTCTCACCATATAGTATTTGCCTAGGAATGCGGTTTTCTGCCATCTGGAAGTGTCCCAGCCATCTTAATCTTCGTACTCTGATCATTGACATCATTGTGAAGGTCTTAGCACGTTTGAGGACCGTTAAGTTGGTTAGTTCACCATGCCTACTCTGCCTGGGCACAAAATACGGAGATAGGGCTTTGCCAGTCACACTGTCCCAGCCTCAACTTCGTTTCAAGAATTTTCAAAGGAGGGGCGAGGTCCATACGTTCGGAATTTAAATAATGTGTAGGGGATGCCAGATAAACGGTTGAGCGCCGTCTACTGCCCAGGATACATCTCCCCCACCCCCCGGCTTTTTAATCTCGGTATACTCCCATAACCTTCGATTCTAACTAGAATCTAGTCCACAAGGTAGTGGAGGGTTTTGTGGGTGTACTCCCATAACCTTCGATTCTAACTAGAATCTAGTCCACAAGGTAGTGGAGAGTTTTGTGGGTGTACTCCCATAACCTTCGATTCTAACTAGAATCTAGTCCACAAGGTAGTGGAGGGTTTTGTGGGTGTACTCCCATAACCTTCGATTCTAACTAGAATCTAGTCCACAAGGTAGTGGAGGGTTTTGTGGGTGTACTCCCACAACCTTCGATTCTAACTAGAATCTAGTCCACAAGGTAGTGGATGGTTTTGTGGGTGTACTCCCACAACCTTCGATTCTAACTAGAATCTAATCCACAAGGTAGTGGATGGTTTTGTGGGTGTACTCCCACAACCTTCGATTCTAACTAGAATCTAGTCCACAAGGTAGTGGAGGGTTTTGTGGGTGTACTCCCATAACCTTTGATTCTAATTAGAATCTAGTCCACAAGGTAGTGGAGGGTTTTGTGGGTGTACTCCCATAACCTTTGATTCTAACTAGAATCTAGTCCACAAGGTAGTGGAGGGTTTTGTGGGTGTACTCCCATAACCTTGGATTCTAACTAGAATCTAATCCACAAGGTAGTGGAGGGTTTTGTGGGTGTACTCCCATAACCTTCGATTCTAACTAGAATCTAGTCCACAAGGTAGTGGAGGGTTTTGTGGGTGTACTCCCATAACCTTCGATTCTAATTAGAATCTAGTCCACAAGGTAGTGGAGGGTTTTGTGGGTGTACTCCCATAACCTTTGATTCTAATTAGAATCTAGTCCACAAGGTAGTGGAGGGTTTTGTGGGTGTACTCCCATAACCTTCGATTCTAACTAGAATCTAGTCCACAAGGTAGTGGAGGGTTTTGTGGGTGTACTCCCATAACCTTCGATTCTAACTAGAATCTAGTCCACAAGGTAGTGGAGGGTTTTGTGGGTGTACTCCCATAACCTTTGATTCTAATTAGAATCTAGTCCACAAGGTAGTGGAGGGTTTTGTGGGTGTACTCCCATAACCTTCGATTCTAATTAGAATCTAGTCCACAAGGTAGTGGAGGGTTTTCAGATTGAAGTTTTCCTTCGTCTAGGTGGGTTGCCAGCCAAGTTTCAGATTGTCTGCCCATTTAATATATTCGTAGCACATTACTCAATATGTAATTATCTCCATAGTTTAAAATCAACAATTATTAATAAACATCAAAGCGAATATAATCTTTATCATCAACATCATGGGTTTAATCTTTGCTAAAATATGCATAAAACACATCATTTATGCAAGTCAATAAATTATATATAAAATATCTTGTGCATTCTTTATTACCTATTCAGATGTTATTGAAGGAGATGTAGGAAAATGGTCTTTTACAAACTGTTCCATAGACATTATGGACGTGATGTTCCTGTATATAGATTGGGAGCATGTTAACTATAACGCAATTTCGGAATTACTATCCGAGTCATTAATACATCATTTGCAAAGCTTTCCTGACAACAAAACACATCCTCGAATCAAGATGGCTGCTGTCTACGACAGGTATTCCATCCTGGACCCTAACGTAAACGTCACTTCCTGGCAGTTTGGAACATCTCTTACGTCATCAACCTATGGACTTTATACAATGCTAAAAAGACCTAAACAACCCTCTGTAGAGAAGGTCATTAAACTGAAGGTACAATTTCTTCATCGTTTATTTACTGAGATGCTTGGAGTCAGGAATAATGCGACTAAAATGGCTGTTGTATTCCTCAATGGCTTTGACTTTTCATATCAAGAAAGCAGAGATATTCCAAACCTTATAGCTCAGGAGATAACCGACATTAAGATATTCGTGGTAGTCTTTGGAGGTGACCAACTAAATCGTTTTATTTTTACTGGCAGTACTATTTTTTTATTCGAATACTTTAGCAGAGAATACAGATTTATACTGGTTCTGGCAATATGTAACCAATGTTTGGACGGATGGTTCTTGCTTGAACATAGCGTCAGCGCAGATTTGATTTCTTGTTACAAAATATTTAAACCTGTTTCATTTAAAGTCAGTTCTCCATGTTACAACAATTATTCCACCATTGCTGCAGTGGAAACTAATGGGGAATATTTCTTTCTGCGGACCAAAATTATTTCATATTTTAACCATAACTATGGCGGTAACAAGACATGTGGCCAATCATCGCAGTCATGTATGGTCTTGATTGGCCTTCGAAAAGAACGAGGTTCAGGAGGAAAATATTTTATTTGGAATGTTCGACCTCTATACCATGTACGTCCCGTGGCGATCAATAAATGGTTGCCTGGGAAACCTGTGAGTGGTACTAATGCCACAGATTTCGCCTGGCAGTTTATTTATAGCTGTGATGACGTCACTAACATTTCAGGTAGGAAATGTCGCTTTGTTGATGGGTGGACGGAGGTTGATTCTGAGACAAAAAATACTTTCATTTTGTGTGAGATGATGCTTGCACGCCGAGTTGAAGACACTGTTCAGATAAGGATCCCACCAGCCACGAACGAAAGCTTCAGTCGAGCTTTATCTAAAGGAGATTTTTTTATAATCAATGAAAACATTGCGTCTATGTCAGCCCACATATATGCAGCTGATTTTCAAGGGCATCTTATCGCAAGTCGCACAATTCATCTGTTTGACTGTGGAATAGATCATTCCGGACCTCGATATATTTCATACCTCCATGTTTGTGACGGCTTAACTCATTGCTTCAACAGCCGAGATGAAGTTTTGTGTGGTCCCATACGGTTAATGCCGTTAGCTAACACATACTTCTTTGTTCTATTATTCCCTATTATCGCCTCGGAAGTTCCCCATATAATAATATTTATGTATTATTATTTGTACCCAGTATATAATCACTGGGAACTACTATTCGTGCTGTTTCGTCCAATAAATGTTTGTCTACAACACAAGTATTCAGCCCTACTGGGAGATACTTGCATTAATAGGAAAGTACAAATATACAATTTATTTCCGGTCTGTGATCGTTACCCTATGCTATAGTCATTGAGAACGTCATCGTGTAAGACACTACTGCAATAGCCAATTTTTTAGTTGGCTGCGTGGTAGTGTGCCAAGCGTTCGGCTTCTCGTGGCAAGGCGCGGTGCCACTGAGTACGGGTTCGATCCCACTTCGGACCATATATTGTTCTTCGTTTTTTCTATTGTTGTTTGTCTGTCAATTTTTCCGAGTGCTAACACATACTTCTTTGTTCTATTATTCCCTATTATCGCCTCGGAAGTTCCCCATATAATAATATTTATGTATTATTATTTGTACCCAGTATATAATCACTGGGAACTACTATTCGTGCTGTTTCGTCCAATAAATGTTTGTCTACAACACAAGTATTCAGCCCTACTGGGAGATACTTGCATTAATAGGAAAGTACAAATATACAATTTATTTCCGGTCTGTGATCGTTACCCTATGCTATAGTCATTGAGAACGTCATCGTGTAAGACACTACTGCAATAGCCAATTTTTTAGTTGGCTGCGTGGTAGTGTGCCAAGCGTTCGGCTTCTCGTGGCAAGGCGCGGTGCCACTGAGTACGGGTTCGATCCCACTTCGGACCATATATTGTTCTTCGTTTTTTTCTATTGTTGTTTGTCTGTCAATTTTTCCGAGTGCTAACACATACTTCTTTGTTCTATTATTCCCTATTATCGCCTCGGAAGTTCCCCATATAATAATATTAAAAGCAAAAGCTTTCATCAATTAAAAAACATAAACTATTCTAAAAAAAACCATGATAAGGGAACTCTACACGTTTCGGTATATAAACACTATAAACACTGCGATTAAATACAAGTGATGTTGTTTGTTTTTTTTTTTTTAGAGAGGGGATTGTATATGGTTGGAGCATGTCAGATTTATATTAAACTAAAAATAAAAGAGAAAAGATACATGTTGTCATGTCAGTTATTTTAATAGATAGGCGTATTTGTTAAAGCGTTCAGAACGTGAATGATTTGGTGAGTTTATTGTTACGTTAATGTATGATGAGACGTCGTGACTTATGGTGATGACGTATTTTTAATTAATGTAAGGTACATCTCCCCAGTGGATGGATGGGGCCTAGGACATTGTACAACAGATTTGTCCACTTGGGGACATTGAGCCTGGGGAAGAGCTGATACAGAGAGCCAGCTGAGAGTTCTACGTCATTTCCTGTTAACATCACGTTGAGCAGAGAATGCAGGCAACAAAACCCTATGGTTTCGGAAGCGGTGTACAAGCCTTCATCTATGAGAATTCAATGAGGGTCATCAACACTGATGGGTCAGTTGGTCAAGTCGCAGCTCATGGAATTTCACGGCCAAGGTCAACGGAAATCAGTGAAGGAGGAGCGTGATGCCCTCGCGGTGGTTACAAGTAGTATGACCTGGGAGAACATGGCCGTAACTAATGAGATGACTTGTTTCGAAAGACAACTTTTTAATAAAGTGTGGTTTATGTGTGACTCGATGAGCATAAAGTGTGGTTTATGTGTGACTCGATGAGCATAAAGTGTGGTTTATGTGTGACTCGATGAGCATAAAGTGTGGTTTATGTGTGACTCGATGAGCATAAAGTGTGGTTTATGTGTGACTCGATGAGCATAAAGTGTGGTTTATGTGTGACTCGATGAGCATAAAGTGTGGTTTATGTGTGACTCGATGAGCATAAAGTGTGGTTTATGTGTGACTCGATGAGCATAAAGTGTGGTTTATGTGTGACTCGATGAGCATGTGCAGGACAATCGAAGGGGCTGGATTTGAATACAGTGGTTGGTGTTACGACTGAACTCAGGACTGACTGGCATATGTTCAATTTGTGTCCCCTGGACACGCGGGCCTGAAAGGAAACCAACAGATAAAATCTTTAGTCTCATGAGCCATATGACCAAAATAGTAGTGGAAATTATCATGGAAGATGAAGGTTCATGAAGTAATCAAATGAAAGCAGAAATAAGTAAGGAACAATGTGAATTTGTGTAAGGAATGGGCATCAATAATGTAATAAACATCCTGGGAACATTGAAAGAAAGAGATATAGAGGTCTGATTAATCCAATATTTCATAATTGGCAGGCGAATGAACTGACACAATGGTAACATATGGTTTATCTTGCTTCGGGCTGTAACGGATGCCGTAGAGGTTGGACGTTCAATGGGCCCTTACATTCTGAATGCACTGAGGGAGTTAGGGCGTGCCAATGATTCAATCAATGATCATGAATTTACAGCCATGTCCAGACTACGTGAACTTCAAGTCATATCTGAAGACACTAGGACTGTTAAACCGGGAGTAGCAGACGAATAACAAATCAACACAGATCTAGAGTAATCAAATTCCATACAGTGAGGAACATCAAGGGGAGTGATCTGTGAACTTTGGTCGTGCAAGACAAGCAGTACGGATAATCCGTCGACTAAACTAAACTAAACTAAACTAAACTAAACTAAACTAAACTAAACTAAACTAAACTAAACTAAACTAAACTAAACTAAACTTAACTAAACTAAAATAACTAAACTAAATTAAACTAAACTATTGAAAATAGAGTAGTCAAAGAACGAAACATAAGAGAGAGAATAAACATGTATATAGAAGTGGTCAAAGACATAAAACTGAAGCACAAAACAAAATAGTATTTCAGTGATAAAATGGAACAGGCAGACATTCCGAGCAAAATAAAAAAATCATAACAAACAATCAATAATCTCTATGGTAACGTGAACTATGAATTAACTTCTAAACACAATGTTTATATCTTCTCTGATAATCAAAAATATTTGTCTAATGTATGGTAAGGGAAGGTACTGGGTAATTAGAAAATGTATTTGTCTTCAGAAATAGTCTCCTCTTAATTAATTAATTAATACGTAATCCTGCGAGAGTTGTCCATGTTTGCTCCAGACAGGATTGGGTGCAGATCTCCTTTGAGTGTCCTATGTTTGGTGGAGATCTCCTTTGAGTGTCCTATGTTGGCTGGAGATCTCCTTTGAGCGTCCTATGTTGGGTAGAGATCTCCCTTTGAGTGTCCTATGTTGGGTGCAGATCTCCTTTGAGTGTCCTATGTTGGGTGGAGATCTCCTTTGAGTGTCCTATGTTGGGTGAAGATCTCCTTTGAGTGTCCTATGTTGGCTGGAGATCACCTTTGAATGTCCTATGTTGGCTGGAGATCTCCTTTGAGTGTCCTATGTTGGCTGGAGATCTCCTTTGAGTGTCCTATGTTGGGTGAAGATCTCCTTTGAGTGTCCTATGTTGGCTGGAGATCACCTTTGAATGTCCTATGTTGGCTGGAGATCTCCTTTGAGTGTCCTATGTTGGCTGGAGATCTCCTTTGAGTGTCCTATGTTGGCTGAAAATCTCCTTTGAGTGTCCTATGTTGGCTGGAGATCTCCTTTGAGTGTCCTATGTTGGCTCCAGAACACGAAAGGCGAAAATGGCAGACCACCGTGAAAGAGATTGGAGCCTCATCACGTAACAATCCAAAGAAAGCCATGGAGAGAAATTCTAACTACTGTATTAAGAACGAATTAAAAATAGCTACATGGAATGTTAGGATCTTATACCAACAAGGAAAACTAGAAAATCTTATGGTAAAAGCAGAACGACTAAACATAGATATCTTAGGAATCTCGGAAACAAGATGGAAGGAAAGTGGATACATACAAGACGATAAATATACATTTATATATTCAGGAAACACAAAAGAACATCAAAGAGGAGTAGGCATTCTAATAAAACGAGAACTACAAAAATATATAAATACTCAATTGACATATAATGATAGGAATCTACTAATAAAAATGAAGGCAAAACCATTCGACATAACAATAATACAGACATACGCACCTACTCAAGACTATACAGACGAACAAATAGAGTCATACTATGAAGATCTAAACACAGTTATGAAGCAAGTGAAATCATCAGACATCTTGATTATAATGGGTGATATGAACGCTAAAGTAGGAAAAGGTAAATATAAGACCATATTAGGAAATCATGGACTAGGAAAAAGAAATAACAGAGGAGAAAGATTAATACAATTTTATGAAGAAAACAGACTGATAATATGCAACACCTTCTTTGAGCAAGAGAAAATGAAATTATGCACATGGAAAAGTCATGGAGACAGGAAGAGAAATCAAATAGATTACATAATGATAAAAGACAGATTCAGGAACACCGTCAAGAAAGCCAAAACCTACCCAGGAGCAGATATTAATTCAGACCACAATTCTGTAATGATAAAAATGAAAATCAAATTAAAGAGAAATAAACAAAAAACTAATGCAGCAACACCAATAGATATAACAGCGTTATACCAGAAAGATGTACAAGAAATTTATACTGTACAAGTAAAGAACACATATCAGAAGCTACTAGAAGAGGGGATTGAGCAGTACAGAAGAGAAAATCCTGAGGAAAAAGTCACAACAAAATGGCAATGCATAAAAAACAGCATGCAAGAATACTGCAACACCTTGCCCAAAAAGGAAAGTAGCAAAAATCAAAAATGGATAACAGACAAAATATTAGAAAAAATGGAAGAAAGAAGACAAGCGAAAAACACTGCCAGATACAAGGATATAGACAATGAAATACGGAGAATGTGCAAAAAGGCAAAAGAAGACTGGCTCAACCAAAGATGTCTAGACATCGAAACTATGGAAAGTAAACAAAACCTAAGAGAGAAGCACACAGAAATAAAGAGAATGACGAATAAAGACAAAAAAGCTACAGGAATCGGATGTATAGCAAACAAAGAGGGAAGAATGCTATCAGACAACAAAGATATAATAGATAGATGGCAAGAATATATAACAGAATTATTTCATGACGAAAGGGACAAAAAGCCAGACATAAAATGTACATACAACTATAAAATCCTGAAATCCGAAGTAGAAAAAGCCATAAAAACAATGAAAAAGGGAAAAGCAGCAGGGGCTGACAATATACAGGTAGAGATGATACAGGCTCTAGAAGAGTTCGGCGTCGAAATGATCACAGACATATGCAATGATATATACCATACAGGATACATACCAAACGATCTAAAAACATCAAATTTCATTGCATTGCCTAAAAAGAATGGTGCAGTTGAATGCAGTGACTTCAGAACAATAAGCCTAATGAGCCAAGTAACACAAATTTTACTAAAAGTTATACAGGGAAGGATTCAGAATAAAATCAATACTGAATTAGAGGAGCAACAATTTGGATTCAAGAAAAACAGTGGGACAAAAGAAGCCATATTCAGCATGAGAACATTGATTGAAAAGTACACAGAAGTAAACAAACCAATATATGCCTGTTTTATAGACTGCACCAAAGCTTTCGATAGAATACACCATAACCAACTTATAAACTGCCTAAAGGATATAAATCTAGACGACACAGACATACGACTAGTATGTAATTTGTACTAGGAGCAAACAGCAATAATAAAATATAACAAGGAGAACTCTCCACCCATGGACATAAACAGAGGAGAAAGACAAGGATGCATCCTATCACCAAGCTTGTTCAATCTATACACTGAGCAAATCTTTAAAAACATCTCAGAGATACCAGGCCTAAACATTAATGGAAAGATAATCAATAACCTAAGATATGCTGATGATACTGTTCTACTAGCAGAAAATCCTAAAGACCTACAACAATTACTTAATGTGATAAACACAACAAGCAAAATATATGGACTAGAAATGAATATCAAAAAGACTAAAACTATGATCATAAACAAAGAAAATTCCCAAGACCTACAATAAAATATCACAGTTGAGGGAATACATCTGGAGACAGTCCAGAGCTACAACTACCTAGGACATACTATAACCAATGATGGAAAATGTAAAATTGAAATAAACAAAAGAATAGGTATGGCAAAAAGTAATTTTAATGCCATGAAAAATATACTAACAACAAAACAAATATCAACAGGGCTGAAACTAAGAATGGCAAAATGTTACATCTTCTCAATATTCCTGTATGGTGCAGAAACATGGACATTAGACAATAAAACAGAACAGAAAATTGAAGCCTTTGAAATGTGGATTTATAGAAGAATAGGTAGAATTAGATGTAAACAAAAGATAACAAACGATGAAGTTTTAAAACAACTGAAAATAAAAAGAGAACTGCTGAACACAATTAAGACAAGACAAATTACATTTTTTGGGCATTTAAAAGACACAACAGCCTACTAAAAGTAATTTTGGAAGGAAAAATACAAGGCAAAAGAGGCAGAGACAGACCAAGACTAACATGGTCGAGTAACATCAAAAGATGGACAAGACAATCTATGTCAGCCTGCACCATCAAAGCAAGAAACAGAGTAGAATGGCGATCCATGGTAGCCAACCTTCGTTGCGGAGAGGCCACACGATGATGATGATGTTGGCTGGAGACCCCCTTTGAGTGTCCTATGATCGAAGTTCAGATGATACAGAAGAAGAGGTATATGACATACTTGTATATGGGATATTAAATAGAAAATGAGTGGGACAATTACAAATGCTCATATGAAATGTAATTGCATTAATGTAGAAAAATATGAAAAACACATGTTTGTTGTGGGCGGGGGGGGGGGGGTGAAAGAGATGAGTACTGCATGTGAACAGTTATATAGGGTGTTTATAAAGTCTCACTACACTTGGTATCTAGGTCAATTTGAAAAAAATGTTTATGACGTCATCACAATATGTGCTCAATGGTAAGTTCACTTGTTGCGACAGTTTTCTTAATGACTTGTCTGGACTTTTAAGGATTCTGTCTTGGATATCTAAACATATTTCATCATTCACAGCAGGCCTACCAGATCGTGGAGCATCTTCCACATTTCCAGTAGCAATAAACTTATTCAACAAATTTCATTGACAGTGGGAGCACATATTGTGATGACGTCATAAACATTTTTTTTTCAAATTGACCTAGATACCAAGTGTAGTGAGACTTTATAAACACCCTGTACTTGTCTGTGAGAGCACTGAAAGACTGGACGTCCAGTGTTGAGTCAAACAATGCCGTGCTACTGAGTTCAAGACACGTGGGCCAGGATTCTGACCTAATTTTCTCGAGATTTTAGTGCGGGGGAGGGGGGGGTGTGTATCGGAGGACCTATGGACTCGTCCAGTGTGCAATGAAGACGATCCTGAAATCAATCAATAATACAAACAAACAAAGAAATAAACATCCAAACAAACAACCAAACAAACAAACAATGATGTGTTATGGTGACAACACTATTTGGTATATTCTATATATTCGGAACATGTGCCAAAGGTGTTTATCTTCACTATAGATATGAAATCATCATCATCAGCATCATCAAGTACCGGGCCTGCCGGAGTATGTGATTATATCTCACCACAACTTTGGATCTCGACAGTTATTTATCATTTCTATTGTTGACCTTCTGCCAAGCCATTCTCTTAAGCTGTCTGGTATCTTTCTCTTTGCTTCCCTCTATCTCTTCGTCCCTCCATTTTCCCAGTTGTTACAATATATTCCAGCTGTTCCCTTCCCATTACATGGCCAAAAAATGATGATTGTTTCTTCCTAATATTGGAAATTAGCTCTCTTTTTGCTTTGGCCTCTTTCGGAACGTTTTCATTACTCTTCTTAGCTGTCCATGCTATTCTCAACATTCTTCTGTAAAACCACATTTCTACAGACTCCACTGATTATCTTGTCTGTTGCCCAATTGTCCATGAACCACATCCATATGTTAAGACTGACTCTACAAACATTTAAGAACTATTTTTCTTTTGTTTATTCTCAAAAATGGATTGCACAGTATTTTCCTCATTTTTTTGGAAAGCTGCTTTTGCCTAAGCCATTCTTCATCTCACATCTGTTTACATCTACCATCTGAGGTTAACAAATGTCCCAGATATTTAAATTCATTTACATGTTTTAACATTCGTCCATTTGTCTTTATTGTGAATAATGGTGATATCTTTTTTTGTTGTTGTTATAAAATTACTTCTGTCTTTTTACTATTAATTCTGAGTCCTTTATATTTTTGCTTTCCTTCACTATTTTATGTCTACCATTTCTTGTAACTCATTTTCACTTTTAGCTATTAAGACTGTATCATCAGCATGCCTTAATTTATTTATATTATCCTTTATCCTTTTTACTTATCCTATAAATATATATTTTCATCTATTTCGTCATATACATATACAATTTCTTCTATATCACCATATAAATATGCATTGTCATCTGCTTTATCGTGAAAATATACTAAAAATTTAGTAGACAATACAAATATTTTGAATTCCTCATTTTGCGTCTGCCATAATTTATTTTATATAAATTAAATATTCTTCTAAAAATACATATCCCACTTTCTCTTTATTTTCTAAAAATTATACGCCTACGCCACGAGCCAATGCGTGACCCAATTTTTTTATTCTAATAAGCAACCCTTTTTTCTTTGTACTCCTAAACAAATAATACTCCCTAAGTGCCAACGTGTGACCCACATTTTTATTCTCCGAAAAATAAGCAATGCTACTACCCTCTTTTTTGTTTATTCTCCTAAAATGCAATACTTCCTACGCCACGCATGTACGCATAACATGGGTGTCGATTGCCATTTCCATACTACTCACTAATACGAAAGTTGCCATAATAGAAGTCGAGCATGTTGCACAAGCAGGGAGCCGCGAAAGCTCAGTGGTTAGTGAACTGGACTACAAAGGACAAGAGGTAGGGTTGATCCCAACCAACGGCTTCCGGGTTCACCCAGCCTTAAATGGGTACAGATTTTTTTCTGGGAAAGTAAAGCGGCACGGACGTAATACCGACTACATTACCCCAAAAATTATGTGCTGATGGTATGTAAAATGTATGGTCACTAACACCATATTCCTTATACGCCACTTGGCGTGACGGGGGTAATTTACTTTTTTTTTATGTTGCACAAGCTAAAAGTGAAATTGGGCTTTCTTTTAGTTAGATTGTCTGCATCTTGGCATGTGTTTGAGCTTTTTCTCAACTTATAAACATAGACTAAAGGGAACACAGGGAAGTGACCCTTTTTTTTTATTTCTTTTCTTGAGTATCTAGCATATTATCGCCATGTAGTTAGATTTGTTTACATATCCTTATATATTTTTGTGTTGTTGTTTGTTGTTCCAGCTGAAGGCCTACTTGGCCGAAACGTCTACTTTTGTTTTGTGCATTACCACGTGAAGCTGTCAGCATACCACTTTAATTTCTCCTTTTTTTTATAGAATTGCTGTTATCATCAGCTTTACAGCAGCTTCGAATCTCTACGCATCTTGGTGCATCTAGATGCCTTTACTTCTTTACGAGTAAAGTTCAAGCTCTTTTAGTTTGATTTCCTGCATCTTGTGAGATGTTTCAGCGTTCTGTCAAGTTATAAACACAGAAATAAAGTGAAACTCAAGCTCTTTTAGTTTGATTTCCTTTATCTTGTGAGATGTTTCAACATTCTGTCAAGTTATAAACACAGAAATAAAGTGAAACTCAAGCTCTTTTAGTTTGATTTCCTGTATCTTGTGAGATGTTTCAACATTCTGTCAAGTTATAAACACAGAAATAAAGTGAAACTCAAGCTCTTTTAGTTTGATTTCCTGTATCTTGTGAGATGTTTCAACATTCTGTCAAGTTATAAAAACAGAAATAAAGTGAAACTCAAGCTCTTTTAGTTTGATTTCCTGCATCTTGTGAGATGTTTCAGCGTTCTGTAAAGTTATAAACACAGAAATAAAAGAAACTCAAGCTCTTTTAGTTTGATTTCCTGTATCTTGTGAGATGTTTCAACATTCTGTCAAGTTATAAACACAGAAATAAAGTGAAACTCAAGCTCTTTTAGTTTGATTTCCTGCATCTTGTGAGATGTTTCAGCGTTCTGTCAAGTTATAAACACAGAAATAAAGTGAAACTCAAGCTCTTTTAGCTTGATTTCCTGTATCTTGTGAGATGTTTCAACATTCTGTCAAGTTATAAACACAGAAATAAAGTGAAACTCAAGCTCTTTTAGTTTGATTTCCTGTATCTTGTGAGATGTTTCAGCGTTCTGTCAAGTTATAAACACACAAATAAAGTGAAACTCAAGCTCTTTTAGTTTGATTTCCTGTATCTTGTGAGATGTTTCAGCGTTCTGTCAAGTTATAAACACAGAAATAAAGTGAAACTCAAGCTCTTTTAGTTTGATTTCCTGCATCTTGTGAGATGTTTCAGCGTTCTGTCAAGTTATAAACACACAAATAAATTGAAACTCAAGCTCGTTTAGTTTGATTTCCTGCATCTTGTGAGATGTTTCAGCGTTCTGTCAAGTTATAAACACAGAAATAAAGTGAAACTCAAGCTCTTTTAGTTTGATTTCCTGTATCTTGTGAGATGTTTCAACATTCTGTCAAGTTATAAACACAGAAATAAAGTGAAACTCAAGCTCTTTTAGTTTGATTTCCTGTATCTTGTGAGATGTTTCAACATTCTGTCAAGTTATAAACACAGAAATAAAGTGAAACTCAAGCTCTTTTAGTTTGATTTCCTGCATCTTGTGAGATGTTTCAGCGTTCTGTAAAGTTATAAACACAGAAATAAAAGAAACTCAAGCTCTTTTAGTTTGATTTCCTGTATCTTGTGAGATGTTTCAGCGTTCTGTCAAGTTATAAACAAAGAAATAAAGTGAAACTCAAGCTCTTTTAGTTTGATTTCCTGTATCTTGTGAGATGTTTCAGCGTTCTGTCAAGTTATAAACACAGAAATAAAGTGAAACTCAAGCTCTTTTAGTTTGATTTCCTGCATCTTGTGAGATGTTTCAGCGTTCTGTCAAGTTATAAACACACAAATAAATTGAAACTCAAGCTCTTTTAGTTTGATTTCCTGCATCTTGTGAGATGTTTCAGCGTTCTGTCAAGTTATAAACACACAAATAAAGTGAAACTCAAGCTCTTTTAGTTTGATTTCCTGCATCTTGTGAGATGTTTCAGCGTTCTGTCAAGTTATAAACACAGAAATAAAGTGAAACTCAAGCTCTTTTAGTTTGATTTCCTGCATCTTGTGAGATGTTTCAGCGTTCTGTCAAGTTATAAACACAGAAATAAAGTGAAACTCAAGCTCTTTTAGTTTGATTTCCTGTATTTTGTGAGATGTTTCAGCGTTCTGTCAAGTTATAAACACACAAATAAAGTGAAACTCAAGCTCTTTTAGTTTGATTTCCTGTATCTTGTGAGATGTTTCAGCGTTCTGTCAAGTTATAAACACAGAAATAAAGTGAAACTCAAGCTCTTTTAGTTTGATTTCCTGCATCTTGTGAGATGTTTCAACATTCTGTCAAGTTATAAACACAGAAATAAAGTGAAACTCAAGCTCTTTTAGTTTGATTTCCTGTATCTTGTGAGATGTTTCAACATTCTGTCAAGTTATAAACACACAAATAAAGTGAAACTCAAGCTCTTTTAGTTTGATTTCCTGTATCTTGTGAGATGTTTCAACATTCTGTCAAGTTATAAACACAGAAATAAAGTGAAACTCAAGCTCTTTTAGTTTGATTTCCTGTATCTTGTGAGATGTTTCAACATTCTGTCAAGTTATAAACACAGAAATAAAGTGAAACTCAAGCTCTTTTAGTTTGATTTCCTGCATCTTGTGAGATGTTTCAATTTACCTTCACCTTGTAAACACACGAGAAATGTTGAACATTTTTGTTTTATTTAGACTGGCTGCATCTTGCGAGATGTTTGAGCTTACAACCAACTTACAAGCATAGATGAACAGTTCAGTGTAAGCCCTTTTAGCTGGACTGTCTGCGTCTTGCGAGATGTTTGAGCTTACAACCAACTTACAAGCATAGATGAACAGTTCAGTGTAAGCCCTTTTAGCTGGACTGTCTGCGTCTTGCGAGATGTTTGAGCTTACAACCCAACTTACAAGCATAGATGAACAAGTAATTGCAAGCTCTTGCAGCTGAACTGGATGCGTCCTCCAAAATCTGTCTCCTTACCATCAACTTATAACAGGCAAATGTGATGGCCCTAAGCGCATTGTCTCTTGAGACTAACACTATTTTCCCATATGAAGTGATTTGAAGACAATAATAAATTACAAACTATGGAGCATTGTGTTACATGTTTAGTAACTAGTCGTCTTTAACTTTAAATGGAGTGATCTATTATGCACGATTTCCATCTGACCATTAAGATTGTGTGTGTAGATATTGATATCAGCAGCGAGAAAACGATAACTTAAATGTTACGGGCTGTGGTTTTAGACCTGATAAAATGTTATAATGTTTGTAGTTGATGTCAACTCTTTCAAGCTGTAATGTGAGTAGTGATAATAGGGAAAATTTTCTACATTATTATCATTTCATTCTAGTAGCAATTGTACTCATTCCGAAATGATTCGTTAGTAAACAGCGTGTTATAAATAAACTGGGAAATGATGTTAATGAGATTTTAAAACTGATTTTGTTCTACAGGACAGAGAACCATGCTCACGGAGACACGTCAGACGGAGCAAAATGTCGGAAGAAGGGCAGCAAAAATAATAACATGGACCGTCATTATCTTCGTCACAGCTCCCGAAGCAGCTCTTTACCGTACAGGTTGGAACGTTGTTGTGCTGTTGTCTTTAAGAATTATTTTAAAACCGTTAAGATTACTGAACTCGCGATAAAGATAATATCATCATCCTCATCATTGAGTGCCGTCTCCGCATCGAAGGTTAGCTACCATGGAGCGCCATTCCACTCTGTCTCTTGCTTTGATAGTGCAGATTGTCATAGGCTGATTTGTCCATCTTTTGATGTTACTCGTCCATGTTAGTCTTGGTCTGCCTCTGCCTCTATCACTTTGTAGTTTCCCTTCCACTAATACTTTTAGTAGGCTGTTGTGTCTTTTAACATGCCCCAAACATCTCATTTTTCTTGCTCTAATTGTGTTTAGTAGTTCTCTTTTCATTTTTAGTTGGTTTGAAACTAATATCATTTGTTATATTTTCTTTCTATCCAATTCTACCTATTCTTCTATAAATTCACATTTCTAAGGCTTCTGTTCTGTTTTCTTGTCAAATGTCCATGTTTCTCCACTATACAGGAATTTTGAGAAGATGTAACATTTTACTATTCTTAGTTTTAGCCCTGGTGTTATTTGTTTTGATAAAAAGTATACTTTTCATGGCATTAAAATTACTTTTTTCCCATTCCTATTCTTATGTTTATTTCAGTTGTACATTTTCCATCACTGGCTATAGTATGTCCAAGGTAGTTGTAGCTCTGATATGTCACCAGGTCAACTTTGCTATCCACTTGTAGGCTTTGAGTATTATCTTTTCTTATGATCACAGTTTAGTCTTTTTTATATTCATATATAATCCAAACTTTTTGCTTATCATGTTTATTTCATTAAGTAACTGTTGTAGATCTTTAGTATTTTCTGCTAGTAGTTCTGTATCATCAGCATATCTTATGTTATTGGTCATCTTTTCATAAAGAAAATATATCGCTTTTATTAAAGGGAGAGTATACTTGATAGTAAGAATAAAGAAGAAAATATTGGATAGTTTGGTGTCATGACATGGAAAACATTCAACAACATAACTGATACGATGCACTATAGATGGAAGACTGTTTAAGGACATAATCGCCTACGGCAACCGGTATGGCACATGATGATGATGATGATACTTGAAAGTGAACAAGAACAATACATGTTCTCAGTTATGGGACATAGGTGTTTTCAAGAAATACTGTCATTCCAAAGCAGCCAAAATATTGCAAAAAAATGTTTAGCAACCACGGACTCCATGTTGTCTATGTTATGTACTATAGGGTGTTTATAAAGTCTCACTACACTTGGTATCTAGGTCAATTTGAAAAAAATGTTTATGACGTCATCACAATATGTGCTCAATGGTAAGTTCACTTGTTGCGACAGTTTTCTTAATGACTTGTCTGGACTTTTAAGGATTCTGTCTTGGATATCTAAACATATTTCATCATTCACAGCAGGCCTACCAGATCGTGGAGCATCTTCCACATTTCCAGTAGCAATAAACTTATTCAACAAATTTCATTGACAGTGGGAGCACATATTGTGATGACGTCATAAACATTTTTTTTTCAAATTGACCTAGATACCAAGTGTAGTGAGACTTTATAAACACCCTGCAAACTGATTTGGCAGAGTATTTGTAGGTAAGGGAGTGACAGAGGTTCTCTTGTTTTGTAAAAATAATAAACAACAAATAGAAAGTGTTCGATGAAGATCCGATTTCCCTAATGAAAACGAAAGTCAACAAAAATGTGAAGTGACGGTCACAGGTCGGCTCTGTCACATGCTTGTAACATTTTGTTGTATTGTGAAAAGGGAGGCTTGATCGATTCCCTTAGTTGTAACACTTTGTTGTATTGTTTATGCGGTAACTTGTTCTATTACCTCAGATGTACCATTTTGTTATATTGTATAAGCGGTAACTTGATCTATTCCATCAGATTTTCCGACCCAGAACACATCAATGTAAACAGAAAATGTGCTTGTATGTAAAATGTGATAATATGCATGATCGAATTGTAACAGACAGACTTTGCAAACATGTAAAGTATGGATCGTATATACACGATCTAATTGTAACAGACAAACTTTGCAAACATGTAAAGTATGGATCGTATATACACGATCTAATTGTAACAGACAAACTTTGCAAATATGTAAATATGTCAAGTGTGGTGATGTACACAATCTAATTGTAACAGACAGACTTTGCAAACATGTAACATATAAAGTATGATGACGTACACGATTTAATTGTAACAGACAGACTTTGCAAACATGTAACATATAAAGTATGATGGCGTACACGATCTAATTGTAAAAAACACTTTACAAACATGTAACATATAAAGTATGATGACGTACACGATTTAATTGTAACAGACAGACTTTGCAAACATGTAACATATAAAGTATGATGACGTACACGATCTAATTGTAAAAAACAGACTTTACAAACATGTAACATATAAAGTATGATGACGTACACGATCTAATTGTAACAAACAGACTTTGCAAACATGCAAATATGTAAAGTATGATGACGTACACGATCTAATTGTAACAGACAGACATTGCAAACATGTAACATGTGATGATGTATACTAGCTAATTGTAACAGACAGACATTGCAAACATGTAACATGTGATGATGTATACTAGCTAATTGTAACAGACAGACATTGCAAACATGTAACATGTGATGATGTATACTAGCTAATTGTAACAGACAGACATTGCAAACATGTAACATGTGATGATGTATATTAGCTAATTGTAACAGACAGACATTGCAAACATGTAACATGTAATGATGTATACTAGCTAATTGTAACAGACAGACATTGCAAACATGTAACATGTGATGATGTATACTAGCTAATTGTAACAGACAGACATTGCAAACATGTAACATGTGATGATGTATACTAGCTAATTGTAACAGACAGACATTGCAAACATGTAACATGTGATGATGTATACTAGCTAATTGTGATAGATAGACTTTGAAATCTGAACTTTACGACACAAATCAAGAACATATTAACAGATAATCATCATCATCATCATCAAGTACCGAGCCTTTTGGCGTAGGTGATCATGTATATCCACAACTTTCGATCTCGACAGTTATTTATCATTGCTTTTGTTGACCTTCTGCAAAGCCATTCTCTTAAAAAGTAAAAAGTAAAGTACCCCCGTCACTCCAGGTGGCGTATAGTGAATATGGTGTTATTGGCCATACATTTTACAGACCTTCGGGACATGACTTTTGGAGTAATGTGGTCGGTATTACGCTCGTGCCGCTTTACTTTCCCAGAAAAAATATCCGGTGCCCATTAAAGGCTGGGTGAACCTGAAGCCGTCGGTTGGGATCGAACCCTACCGCTTGTCCTTTGTAGTCCAGTTCACTAACCACTGAGCTATCGCGGCTCATTCTCTTAAGCTGTCTGGTATCTTTTCTCTTTATTTCCCTTTATCTCTTCGTCCCTCAATTTTCCCAGTTGTTGCAATATATTCCAGCTGTTCTCTTCTCATTACATGGCCAAAAAATGATAATTGTTCCTTCTTAATATTTGAAATTAGCTCTCTTTTTGATTTGGCCTCTTTTAGAACGTTTTCATTACTCTTCTTAGCTGTCCATGGTATTCTCAACATTCTTCTGTAAAATCACATTTCTACAGACTCCAGTGATTTTCTTATCCGTCGTCCTATTGTCCATGATTTGCATCCATATGTTAAGACTGGCTCTACGTAACATTTAAGAACTCTTTTTCTTGTTTCTATTGTCAAAAATGGATTGCATAGTATCTTCCTCATTTTTTGGAAAGTTGCTTTTGCCTGAGCCATTCTGCATCTCACCTCTTTTGTAAATCTTCCGTCTGAGGTTAACAAAGTTCCCAAATCTTTAAATTCATTTACCTGTTTTAATATTGTTCCACTTGTCTTTATTTTGCACTGAGGTGATGTCTTTTTCTTTATTGTTACCATTACCTCTGTCTTTTTGCTATTAAGGCTGAGTCCTTTATTTTTGCTTTCTTTCACTATAATGTCCAACATTTCTTGTAACTCATTTCCACTCTTAGCGATTAAGACTGTATCATCAGTATACCTTAGATTATTTATATTATGACCTCCAATTGTTATTCCAGGCATGCCCCTTATGGATCTCACTATAAATATTAAACAAATCTGGTGACAGCACACAACCTTGTCTAACACATTGTTTTATTTGTTGAAACATTCCCAATTGGTTTCCAATTCTTATGGCCGCTGTTTGTTGCAAGTACATGTTCTTTATTATTCTGAGATCTTTGCTGTCTACGTTTATGCTTACTAAAAATTTTTTTTAGTAGGATACTGTGTCTTTTAACATGGCCCAAAAATCGCATTTGTCTTGTTTGAATCGTGCTTAGTAGTTCTCTTTTCATTTTTAGTTGTTTTAAGACAACGTTTGTTTTCTTTTCTTTCCATCCAATTCTTTCTACTCTTCTATAAATCAACAATAGGAACAATATTAAAACAGGTAAATGAATTTAACTATTTGGGAACTTTGTTAACCTCAGACAGAAGATGTACAAAAGAGGTGAGTTGTAGAATGGCTCAGGCAAAAGCAGCCTTCCAAAAAATGAGAAAGATACTATGCAATCCATTTTTGACAATAGAAACAAGAAAAAGAGTTCTTAAATGTTATGTAGAGTCAGTCTTGACATATGGATGCGAATCATGGACAATAGAAGAACAAACAAGAAAATCACTGGAGTCTGTAGAAATGTGGTTTTACAGAAGAATATTGAGAGTACCATGGACAGCTAAGAAGAGTAATGAAAATTTTATGACAGAGGTCAAAGCAAAAAGAAAGCTAATTTCCAATATTAGGAAGAAACAATCATCATTTTTTTGGCCATGTAATGAGAAGAGAACAGCTGGAATATATTGTAACAACTGGAAAAATTGAGGGACGAAGAGATAGAGGGAAGCAGAGAGAAAAAATAACAGACAGCTTAAGAGAATGGCTTGGCAGAAGGTCAACAACAGAAAAGAGAAATGATAAATAGCTGCCGAGATCGAAAGTTGTGAAGAGACATGATCACCTACGCCAGTAGGCCTGGTACTTGATGATGATGATGATAAATCAACATTTCCCAGGCTTCAGTTTTCTGTTCGAACTATAATTACAAACATTTAATACACAAGTTTAAATGTCTTGACATTATAGGATCAGAATTCTAAAGGTAGATAATTCTGTCAAAACTTTAAACCATCAAAATAATTATGGAGTTAAAACACCTGACCGGTTTATTTGGATATCAGTACGGATGCCGTCTTAAAACTAAGACAATTTCGACGAAAACGTCCAAGATGTAGCAAAAGCAGAGATGTATGCTCATGCAATGAGCTGCTAGTACTATCATCATATACATCCGTTATCTGTTAAAATGAATTGAGGAGTTATTGGTTTGTCCTAGAATTTTGTAATTTTGATTTTATGCAAAAATAAACAATGTTATTTTTAAGGATTAGAATAACTACACTTCAAAATTCTCTCTCTCTCTCTCTGCGATCAGGACTCAATCAGAGTAGGACTCCAGACTCTCATACGAAGACAGCTGTCTGTTTAAGCCTGTTAGATCCACTTCGATTGAGTACCCACTTCAAAATTGAAACTATAGTCCTGCAGACAGTTAAAAGCTACAACTACCGTCAATATACTATAACCAGTGATGGAAAGTGTACAACTGAAATAAACAAAAGGATAGAAATTGCAAACAGCAATTAATAAAAAAAAATATACTAACATCAAAACAAATAACACCAGGGCTAAAACTAAGAATAGCAAAATGTGTATCTTCTCAACATTCCTTTATGGTGCAGAAATATGGACACTAGACAAGAAAACAGACATGAAAATTGAAGCCTTTGAAATGTGGATTTATTGAAGAATATAAAGAATGGATGGAAAGAAAAGAAAACAAATGATGAAGTCTTAAAACAGCTAAAAATAAAATGAGAACTACTAAACACAATTCAAACAAGACAAATCTTATTTTTGAGGCATGTTAAAAGACACAGCAGCCTACTAAAACTAATCTTGGAAGGGAAAATACAAGGTGAAAGAGACAGAGGCCGGACAATACTAACATGAATGCACTATCAACGCAAGAAACAGAGCGCAATGGCGCTCCATGGTAACCAACCATCAATGCGAGAGATGAATAGCTACACGGCGACAGGTTTGGTAGACATTTCATAATCGTTACTAACATATTCATTCCTATTTACTTATCTTCTTCGAATCAATTACTCGTTACAAAATGGTCGATGCTTAACACCTGTTTGTAACGTCAACGTTTTTAGCATGTCTTTGGTGTAAACAACAATTAACAGGCAAAGTGATCAAAACACAACGAGCCTTCAATAAACGTTGTGAGAACACCAGACCCAAGGATCGACCACGAAAAAGATGGATCGACGGAATATTAGAATCACTAGGAAACATAATAGCGGCAGAGGTGAGCAGAAGAGCAAAAGACCGCAAATTATATCTTTCCTCGACGCTGAAATGCAAATGAGGAAGGAAAGAAGAAGAACAATCAACATAAAATGCTGTAAATTGAGTCTTGATGTCGGATACAAATCGAGTATCTACTACCTACCTACCTACCTACCTACCTATCTATCTACTATCTATCTATCTATCTATCTATCTATCTATCTATCTATCTATCTATCTATCTATCTAAGTTACTACATATCCCACATATTCATAGTTTGTCATAATTTCAAGTTCTTCACTGGTCATGATGATTTTGATTTGGCATGCACATGGTAGGGCCCAATCCTTGATGTCTTTTACCGAAGGCTGTTTCTCCTTGTTTACACTAATATTTGGGTGTGAAGCTCGCTAGCCTAACTGGAAAAACCATCCGAATGGACTACCAAGGTTCGGAGTCTGTGTTCGAGTCTCGTTTGAAGCAGTGCGAATTGTATTCGTGGTTCGGCAAAAAATATCCCCGCGGTCGACTCACCAGGGTATAACTCTGGGAAGGTGAGGAATCCCGATTCGCATTGTGATGCTTGAATCGACACTATCCAGAAGTCTCCGAACATGGGTGAAAACTCGTGTGCTAAGACGCGGATTCAAATCTCGCACTTTACCTTTACTAATATTTTGGATGATTACACATAAAGTATCAGTCAATCACCCTGTGCCAGAAACATTAAATGAAATACAGAAAATAATACACGTCTGCATTAAAAAAAACCAAGGGAAGGATAACATAGGAAACCATAAAAACCATTCTGTTGAGCAGTTTTCAGTGTGTGACGAGTATTAACAGAAGTATTAAGTAATAAATAACACGGTTCGATACTTTCTATTCGATACTACTCCAAAGTTGCAGAAGTGAGAGCGGAGAGGTCCGACCACAACACAATGGCTTTACTGCAATTATTTCCAATATTGTTCGTTTTTGCTGTTATATCGCTTCTTAGAGCTGACAACGCAACTGATGTATATGATCGTAAGATATCCTGAATTGATCATTTGTATTTCTTTTTGTTTAAATATAAAATTGTGTCCGTCGCTTCTGAAATATATTCAGTTGATTCTCACGATGATTCAAATTGGAAATTAAATAAAATAAAATGTTATGTACGAGACTCAGACTGTCCTGTCACTGTCTGTAGTACGGATGTTGTCTATTAAATAAATTCAGTTAAATTGTTAAAAAATAGTTTACTTTTAAATTAGTTGAATAATTTTTTTTTATGTTATGTTATACTAACTTAGCTTAGTTTTAAATGTAACGGCGAACGGTACCGTGGCAATCATCGAAAGTATTTGAAATTATTTTCATGATGATTAATTAATATTTTTTTTTTATCTCAATTCTTACTTCATGCCTCTTTCTTTAAACTTAATACTCAGAACAGTTTTCTGAATAATTTGAAATTAATTTGTAGCTTAACAGGTTGAGGTAGCTGTGTGTGTTAGTACTGTTAGTGTTAGTGTTAGTGTTGTTAGTTTAGTATAAATTAGTTTCAGGGGCATGCGATTTATTATTTTTAGTTTGTTTTGTAAATAATTGAGGCACAAATGCAAATTCAAATTGGATGACAATGCTGATTGACAATTGATATTAAGCTAAATAAAGTTAAGATTAAAAAATATGAGCATTGTTGAGTTTTGAAAGTAATTGTTTTTTTTTTCAAAATCTTTTGAGTCTCACAACTGGAGTGTCAGTGACTCATCATCATAATGAGTGCCATACTGATTAGCGCAGGCGATCATGTTATGCCACAATCTTCTATCCACCCATGCATCGTTATCGTATGAATTCTGCTGTTGACTGTTTTCTATGCTTTGACACCAAGTTATCTAGTAAAGTATCTTCTCTCTTTTGTCGTCCATGATCACTCCTTCTCTTATTTTGCCAGTTGTAGCCAAGTATTCCAACTTTCCTCTTCTCAGGATGTGGTCGACAAATGTTGATTGTTTCTTTCTGATATTTTTTAGGAGCTCCCTTTTTTTGTTGGCCTCTTTGAGAATGGCCTCATTGGTTTTTTTTCCAGTGAACTTTCAACATTTTTCTGAGAAATTCCATCTCAGTGGCCTATAATCATCTTTTGATTTGTTTGTCTACTGTCCATGATTTGCTTCCATAGGTCAGAATTAGTTCTATATAGCACCGATGAACTCTCTTTCTCACTTCTATTGACATAGACTTGTTGCATAAGACATTTTTAATTTTCTTAAATGCTATTTTGGCCTGAGCTATTCTGCTATTTTTTTTCTGTGATGGATCTTCCTTCTGATGTTATTATTGTTGCTTAATGAAAGTGTTTGAGGTGTTGCACTTGTTTCAGATTTATCCCATTTATTTTTGTGCTGCATGAAGGTGATAATTGTTTCTTTGATATGACCATTACTTCTGTATACTTCTTACTATTCAGACTGAAACCTTTCTTCTTACTTTCTTTCACTGTAATGTCTACCATTTCTTGTAGTTCATTCTCTGTTAGTCACTCAGCAATACCTACAATCCTGAAGCAGTTAAGATCTACATAGATAATATATTAATTTATACTTTCAAAGTCTATTAACAAATTACTTTTGTCTTTTTCAGTCACAGAAATGTGTAAATAGAATGTACATAGATTCTATGTTAGATACTTTTATAAAATATTTAAATTAGTCACTTAAAATTTAACGTGATAGTTATATTCTATATATCTATCTATTGTCCTTTTGAGCCGAAGACAGCACATAGGGCAGAACTACAATCTCAAAAACAGAAACCTTGCGTGCCAAAATGGCACATACTGCCAGAGATCACTGCTTCAGTGATAGTTATATTACCCTTACAATTATGTATTCAAATATATCATTATGTTTGTGCAACAATTAGAAATAAGTTACTGATTTTAAGTGAAATAATTTTACTCTAAAGCGATTAAGGAGGAAAATAGTGAAGAATATCATGGGGCCTATTTGGACAATTGTCTACGCCCGGAAAATTTAGGGTTTGCCATGGAAGATCGCACATGGTTTTTAGAGGCGATAGACTCTTTCATTTATTCATTTATTAGATTAACCTTCATTTACAGATTGCTTTTAAAATGTGCACACTTATGTATAAATGAGTGCTGAATTTAAAAATATGTTTTGTCAAGGTACAAACAAATAATCAAAGAAACAATCAACATTTTTCGGGCACATCATGAGAAGAGGAAAGTTGGAATACTTGGTTACAACTGGCAACATAAAGGAAAGAGAGATCGCAGACGACAAAAAGAGAGAAAATACTGGATAGTTTGATTTCAGGGCATAGAAAACAGTCAACAACAGAACTGATACGATGCACTGTAGATAGAAGATTGTGGAAGGACATGATTGTCTATGCCAACCGGTATGGCACGTGATGATGATGATGTCAAGGTAAACCAGTAAATTAATTACAAAAATATAGACAAAAGTGTAGCTCTTGACAGGGGCAAGAATCAAGTATGGAGCAAGCTATAATTTCATAAACACATTGGTCTCTGTAATTTTTTATTTGTGAGTGATCCTTTACAGATCGCTTTCAAAATATGCACGCTTAATGTATAAATGAGCGCTGACCTAAAAAATCTATTCTTTATCAAGGTTAACCAACATTTTAATTACTTTAATATTTTAAAATCACTAAAAAGTTACAATTACCACATTAAATTGCATAAATCTTGAAAACTATAAGGCCAATTCTAGAATTTCTTTCTCCCAACTTTAGGGTATTTTCTGACCTTTCACATATGTGTGTGTATAGAGATATATATATATATATATAGTAACAGTAGTCATGTGATTTCTCCGTGAAAATGCTTTTAGTGTAAGTCCCGTCAGCCGATTTCTGCAGATTCTCAGAGATGGACTTATAGGAAAAAATATACTTTGGCTTTCTGCCACGTCAGGTAGTACAGTATAATGGAAGTCACTACATAGAATAGACAACAAACAATATGTATGCATTTTGAGTTATGCATGCAAACCTAACACTAGAGGACCACCTTGTCAGTAACAGTAGACCTTTTGGTCAAGCATAAACTAACAAGGAAAAACCTAATACTAGAAGACCTCTTGATCAATAACATATAGAGGACCTCTTGATCAATAGCATATAGAGGACCTCTTGATCAATAACATATAGAGGGCACCTGGTCAATAACATATAGAGGACTTCTTGATCAATAACATATAGAGGACCTTCTATCTATAACATATAGAGGACCTCCTGGTCAATAACGCTAGAGGACCTCTTTATCAATAACATATAGAGGAATTCTTGATCAATAACATACAGAGGGCCTCCTGGTCAATAACACTAGAGGACCTCTTGATCAATAACATATAGAGGACCTCCTGGTCAATAACACTAGAGGACCTCTTGATCAATAACATATAGAGGAATTCCTGATCAATAACATATAGAGGGCCTCCTGGTCAATAACACTAGAGGACCTCTTGGTCAATAACATATAAAGGACCTCCTGGACAATAACACTAGAGGACCTCTTGATCAATAACATATAGAGGACCTCCTGGTCAATAACACTAGAGGACCTCTTGATCAATAACATATAGAGGACCTCCTGGTCAATAACACTAGAGGACCTCCTGGTCAATAACACTAGAGGACCTCCTGGTCAATAACACTAGAGGACCTCCTGGTCAATAACACTAGAGGACCTCCTGGTCAATAACACTAGAGGACCTCCTGGTCAATAACACTAGAGTATCTCTTGGTCAAACGAAAGCCAAGAAGAAAACCTAATAAATAATTTTCACAGGAAAAAGCATAAAGATGTTGGTGAATGATCCCCTTAAGAGAAGGAAAACATGACACGATCTTGTTAAGGATAGGATTAACTCTTTCCTTTGGAAGCTTTTTATTGGTGCAACAGAAGTTTTCAGAGACAAAATTGTTCATGTTTTTATGAATCAATCTATATATTTATCTAACATATAACATATTATATTTTAAATTTTAGATAATTGAACAAGATCTTAGATTTCAGCAATACCAAGATTCATGATTGTATAAAGAAATTACGATGGTGGTTTTCTGTTGCCTTCTGTCTGTTTACGGTTGACTCCGCTAGCCTTTGACTAAAAAGTCTCACCCACAAGGCAGTGGGGTTGTTTTACTTCAAGGTGCCCACTCTTAGACTTTTACTCTCCTGAGCAAACCAGCAAGGCAGCCGCAGGTTGTACTGTCTACTGCATACAGTAGCAGGTAAAATTGAGGGACAACAAGATAGAGGAAGTGAAGAGAAGATACCAGACAGCTTAAGAGAATGGCTTGGCAGAAGGTCAACAACAGAAATGATAAATAACTGTCGAGATCAAAAGTTGTGGAAAGACATGATCACCTACGCCAGCAGGCATGGTACTTGGTGATGATGATGAATACCAAGATAAGTAAAAGATACAAGACATGTAAAAAGAATATGCTTTGATGACGGTTCACAATAATCAAATTGAGAATGGTACACTATGTGACGAAATGTACGTGGCCGAGATTGGCATGGCACGAAAAGTGCATCAAAATGTATGGAAAGAGTTACGGTTGTTTTCCTTGGAGGTGTACAACTATAGATATGCCTTTCTTTGTTTTGGTGATGAGATAGTAATTCAGATGATTCCACTGGTACAGATGGTTGAGCAATTATGGATTTTAATTCATTTGCAGCAATACCGGTGCCTTCCATTACCATAACTATATATATATATATATCTCTCTCTACCTTTTTTAGCTCCCAGTGGAGCATAGGTCTTCAACAAACACTTTCCAAGTCGTTCTGTTTTTTGCCATTCTTTTAAGATCATTACATGTCTTCCCCATCATCTTCATCTCTGCTTCTATCTGTCAGCAACCCGGACTCCTTATGGCTTTCTCCGGCTTGCGTCATATGTCTCTTAGACAGAGAGCCCTTCTTTTTCCTGGATAGCGGATTTACTTTTTCTCTCTTTGACTTGTCCATGTTTGTGAAGTTTTTTCGGCTTATTTTTTTACATTATGGCATAGCCAGTCCCATGCCCAACCCTCCTTTATTGCCTCTTACGAACACATCTGGTAGGGTACAGCGCCACTATTCTTTACTCCCCGGCAGCGCACGGGCGATAACTATATATATAATAATATAAAATTGCTGCCTTTGAAAAGGTTCAGTTAAAAAAAAAACATCAGGAGAGCAGTCTCAAACACATGCTTGCTGAAGATAGACATGCCGGACCACATGGTGCAGAACACCATGCAACAAATTATGCTATGTGGACAAAGGAGACGTTAATAGGTTTATGTTAAATTGGTAAATTACTGAAACCATAAATATATTCTCCTTCCTATATGACCAATGATGCTGGCACATGTTAACTTATAAACTAACAAACACTGACACTTTTTCAACTCGTAATTGTCAGGCGTTGTTTGGCTTGGTGATGTGTGTCAGTTTGTTTTGATCATTAACATGACAGTTTTAGTTTCCTGGCATGACAGTTTTAGTTTCCTGACATTGTTTTGTCTATTCTGATGCCGAACTTCCACCCCATGCATTTTCAGATTTGGAAAACAGTTATGTTGTGTTCCGATATTAATACTGCACTCCAGTCATGCTCATAGGTGCTCCGACCATCTCATTGAAATACAGAGAGCTTCCGAGGAGAACTCTGACCCTTGTGCATGAACACAGTTGGGATCCATTCGGCATAGGTAGATTTACCCCCGCAGTGGCCATTATGACCTGCTGTTTTTTACTTTACTTTTCAAGGGATCTTTAATGCATGCATAAACGACATAGACCTCTTGCTTTTGCCATCATCTGAGAGGGCTAGACATGGAATCTCATCACCCAGAAACCAGGGGAGTGTAAAGCCATGAAGAAACTAGGGGAGTGTAAAACCATGAAGAAACTAGGGGAGTGTAAAGCCATGAAGAAACCAGGGGAGTGTAAAGCCATGAAGAAACCAGGGGAAGGTAAAGCCATGAAGAAACTAGGGGAGTGTAAAGCTATGAAGAAACCAGGGGAGTGTAAAGCCATGAAGAAACCAGGGGAGTGTAAAGCCATGAAGAAACCAGGGGAGTGTAAAGCCATGAAGAAACCAGGGGAGTGTAAAGCCATGAAGAAACCAGGGCAGTGTAATGCCATGAAGAAACCAGGGCAGTGTAAAGCCATGAAGAAACCAGGGCAGTGTAAAGCCATGAAGAAACCAGGGGAGTGTAAAGCCATGAAGAAACCAGGGGAGTGTAAAGCCATGAAGAAACCAGGGGAGTGTAAAGCCATGAAGAAACCAGGGGAGTGTAAAGCCATGAAGAAACCAGGGGAGTGTAAAGCCATGAAGAAACCAGGGCAGTGTAAAGCCTTGAAGAAACCAGGGCAGTGTAAAGCCTTGAAGAAACCAGGGGAGTGTAAAGCCATGAAGAAACCAGGGGAGTGTAAAGCCATGAAGAAACCAGGGGAGTGTAAAGCCATGAAGAAACCAAGGATTCGATCTTATTTTAGAGCTCAAGAATAGTATAACATAAATCATCATCATGTGCCATGCCAGTTGGCATAGGCGATCATGCGCTTCCAGAATTTCCTAACCATGGTAAAAAAAAAAGTAAAATTAAAGTACCCCCGTCACGCCAAGTGGCGTATAGGTAATATGGTGTTAGTGACCATAAATTTTACAGACCTTCGGCACATGATTTTTGGGGTGATAACCACAGTACATCATATCAATTCTGTTGTTGGCTGTTTTCCGTGCCATGATACAAAGCTGCCCAGTATCTTCTCTCTTTGTGATCTATTTCCTTGTATTTTGCCACTTGCGATCAAGTATTCCAACTTTCCTCTTCTTATGATATACCTGAAAAATGTTGATTGTTTCTTTCTGGTGTTTCTTAGGAGCTCCCTTTTTGTGTTGTCCTCTTTGAGAATGTCCTCATTGGTCTTTTTTTAGCTATCCAGGGAACTTTCAACATTCTTCTGAGAAATCCCTCTCTGGTGTATAACCATCTTTTCATTTGTTTGTCTACTGTCCATGATTCACTTCCATATGTCAGAATTGGCTTTATATAACACTGATGAACTTTCTTTCTCACTTCCATTGACATAGACTTGTTGCAAAAAAAACATTTTTAATTTTCTTAAATACTATTTTGGCCTGAGCTATTCTATTGACCTTTCGAGCCGTAACCGGCCCATAGGGCTTAGACCAAGATACACCTTCTCCTATATGAATTTTTGTTCTAGCAGTTTTCTTTTAAAGATATTTTATCAAATCTCGCCATCTGTCTCTGTTCTGTGCAAGCAGTTCTATCTCATTGAGGGAGCCGATTCCTGCTGCTCTTGCCTCTCTCATCAATGTTCTTCTCAGTGTCTCCCTGGGTCTTCCTCTTTTTCTTTTACCTGTTGTTTCCCATATGAGGGCTTGCTTTGCTATTCGATTATTATCTCTTCTCATCACATGTCCAACGTATGACCATCGTCTTTTCTTTATTACTGAAGATATTAGTGGTTGATTGGCGATTTCTCTAATTTCCTTGTTGTTTTGAATTCGTTCCATTCTATACCAAGTATTTTCCTTAGACATTTATTTTCGAATGCGTTCAACTTTGTTTCTATATCTCTTGTTGTTTTCCAGCTTTCACACGCATACGTAAGGGTTGATAGTACATTTGATTTGAATAGCCTAAGTTTTGTGTTTGTGCTAATGAGTTTTGATTTCCACAACTTTTCAAGGCTTCTGAAAGACATTGCTGCTTTAGCCAGTCTGATTCTAATTTCTTTGCTCGTATCCCCTTCTCGATCAATGTGACTTCCAAGATAGATGAAGTGATCGATCTCTTCTACTGGTTTGTTTTCCATGTATATTTTGTCACTTGTTGGAATTAAACTTTTCATGACTTTAGTCTTTTCATGATTGACCTCAAGCCCAATTTTGCTGGCTATTGATGATAGTTCATTTGTGTTTTCCTGCATCGTTTTTATCTGATTGCTGATGAGAACTATGTCATCAGCAAAGTCCAGGTCCTCCAAATGGTCTCCTTGTATCCATTCGATGCCTTTATTACCAGTGCAGCATTTCTTCATTATGAAGTCCATAACAATTCCAAATAACAAGGGCGATAAAATACATCCTTGTTTAACCCCAGTTTCTATTGGGAAACATTCGCTCAGTCCTTCCTCTGTTCGAACTGCACATGTGTAACCATCATACATGTCTTTGATAATATTTATGATTTTTGATGGTAAGCCATATTGCTTCAGAATTTTCCACAAAGAATCTCTATGAATACTATCAAATGCTTTTTGAAGTCGATGAAGTTAAGTACAAAAGGTTTTGCTTTTCAATGTGTTCCTCCAATATAAGTCGTAGAGTGAAAATGTGGTCAAGACAGCTTCTCCCTTTTCTAAACCCAGCCTGTTCTTCACGCATTACTGTATCTATTGAATCCTTTATTCTATTTAGGATGATTTTACAGAATAATTTTGAGGCAACTGACAAAAGTGTCACGCCTCTCCAATTGTTACAATCTCTAAGATTGCCCTTTTTTGGGATCTTAACAATGATTCCTTTTTTCCATTTATGAGGCGTCTTCTCTGTATGTTTTTATTTCTGTTGTGTATATACATCATTAAAAAAATATTAAATGAATACAACGAATCATAAAAAACATGTACTGGCAACCAAACAGGACAATTCCAATATATAAAACAAGGAGTCAGACAAGGCTGTGCTCTGTCACCGGATTTGTTTTCACTTTACAGCAAAAACTGAAAAACATCAGACAGAAGCAATCAACATTTTTTAGGCACATAATGAGAGGAGGAAGATTGTGGAAGGACATGATCGCCTACGCCAACTGGTATTACGCAAACTGGTATGGCACGTGGTGATGATGAGTGTATATTCTGTTTGATGTTATTATTGTGCCCAAGTATTTGATGCGTTGCACTTGTTTCAGATTTGTTCTGTTTATTTTTATATTGCGTGGTGGTGATGATTGTTTCTTGACAAGATGAAGGTAAAGTATGAGACTTGAATCAGCATCTTAGCACGCGAGTTTTCACCCATATGTGCTCAGCCACCTATCCACAAAGTGTTCTGAGACTTCTGGATAGTGTCGCTTCAAGCATTGAAACTCACGATGCGAAGCAGCATTCCTCATCTTCCCAGAGTGCTACCCTGGTACCCATTTGTGCCAGCAGCTGGGACGACCACGGGGGTATTTTATTACAACCATGAGTACAATTCACGCTGCTTCCAGTGGGAATCGAACACGGGTTGTCTGAACTTTGGTAGCCCAATCAGGTGGTATTCTCAACTAGGCTGCTGAAGCCCCCCAGGACATGATTTTTCTTTTCAATATTAGAAGGTAGTTTGCCATTCCTTTCCTTCTTGGCAGAGACTACTAGTCGGAGATCGCAGCCATTGTCACTACAACTGAGATCCTCTGCCTGCCATCACGGGTTGGGAATCATATACACTCCTTGCCGGCTGCTCTCACAACACCATTCACCACCTGCTCCAATGGCTTCAAATAACCCTGGTAGGGTGGCTAAATGGGTACTCCACCTTGCCCACAGGTGTCCTGTAGTAAAAATAAAGCACTCCCGTCACACCAAGTGGCGCATAGGGAGTATGGTGTTAGTGACCATAAATGTTACAGACCTTCAGCACATGATTTTGGGGTAATGTGGTCGGTATTACGCCTGAGCTGCTTTCTATCTATCTATTGACCTTTCGAGCCGTAACCGGCCCATAGGGCGTAGACCAAGATACACCTTCTCCTATATGAATTTTTGTTCTAGCAGTTTTCTTTTAAAGATATTTTATCAAATCTCGCCATCTGTCTCTGTTCTGTGCAAGCAGTTCTATCTCATTGAGGGAGCCGATTCCTGCTGCTCTTGCCTCTCTCATCAATGTTCTTCTCAGTGTCTCCCTGGGTCTTCCTCTTTTTCTTTTACCTGTTGTTTCCCATATGAGGGCTTGCTTTGCTATTCGATTATTATCTCTTCTCATCACATGTCCAACGTATGACCATCGTCTTTTCTTTATTACTGAAGATATTAGTGGTTGATTGGCGATTTCTCTAATTTCCTCGTTTGTTTTGAATTCGTTCCATTCTATACCAAGTATTTTCCTTAGACATTTATTTTCGAATGCGTTCAACTTTGTTTCTATATCTCTTGTTGTTTTCCAGCTTTCACACGCATACGTAAGGGTAGATAGTACATTTGATTTGAATAGCCTAAGTTTTGTGTTTGTGCTAATGAGTTTTGATTTCCACAACTTTTCAAGGCTTCTGAAAGACATTGCTGCTTTAGCCAGTCTGATTCTAATTTCTTTGCTCGTATCCCCTTCTCGATCAATGTGACTTCCAAGATAGATGAGCTGCTTTACTTTCCCAGAAAATAATCCAGTACCCATTAAAGGCTAGGTGAACCGGAAGCCGTCGGTTGGGATCGAACCCTACCTCTTGCCCTTTGTAGTCTAATTCACTAAGCACTGAGCTATCGCGGTTCAGTGTCCTGTAGACTAACTCAGGAAAGGAGATGCCTTACTTTTCCCTACCCCACTAACGTGTTAAATAAGTAAGTTAGAAAGATACAAGTTGAATGGATGGAATAAGATGATAGGACAACTCTATAGATAGGAAAATATTATTGATTGTGATCTGCTGGTGGTTTGTGGATTAGAAAATGTTCTTTGTATTATGTTGCTATTGTTGATGTTGAACATAAATCAACATGTGGTGAATATTTATTTCTAAGACTCAAAGAGTTTGTGGACCTTAACAGTCTCAGATTTTTATGAAAAAATTAAATCTTAATTTTCCCTGATTGTGTTTTTCTAAATAGATAAGAAAACTCAATATTTACTGATTTTGTTTTTTAAACTTGACGAGAAAGCTAAGATCAGAACTCAATATTTACTGATTTTGTTTTTCAAACTTGACGAGAAAGCTAAGATCAGAACTCAATATTTACTGATTTTGTTTTTCAAACTTGACGAGAAAGCTAAGATCAGAACTCAATATTTACTGATTTTGTTTTTCAAACTTGACGAGAAAAAAAAAACTAGAATTAAAACTCAGTAATTTCTGATTTTGTATTTCAGACTCTGTTGTTATTGGACCCGTAGAAAATATAACTGCTTACTTTAATGGATCCACAAACATTTTTATAACATGGGACCCACCGCCAGTGTACCTCATCCACGATGTCACCAATGCCAGCATGGATCAAACCACAGAGAATAGGCTGGTTGTCAGTGAACCGCCGAACAATGTCATAAATGGAACTGAAAATTCTTCAAATCTGACCAGCTTTGATGCAGCTGTGGCTGATCAAAATAACAAAACAGAAGGTTGGTGGTTTAACTTTTGGGAGGAATTCTTTTTGTTGGGTTTTTTTTTTCACTCCTCTCTGCTTTCCTGTCTTAAGAAGGTTACACACAGTGAAATGGTGTACACGACTGAAGTTCTAAAAAATATCTTCTGTTTCTGCTCTTTATATACTCTTCTGGGCAGTAACATCTCACTAGATGGTCAATCATCATCATCAAGTACCGGGCCTGCTGGCGTAGGTGATCATGTTTCTCCACAACTTTCGTTTCACGGCAGTTATTTATCATTTCTGTTGTTGACCTTCTGCCAAGCCATTCTCTTAAGCTGTCTGGTATCTTTTCTCTTTGCTTCCCTCGATTACGACACCTATCCATGAGCTAAGTTTCTACATTTTTGTCAAAATTGCTGACACTAAATGTTACATTTGAAGTTTGGAAAATAGTCTTTTCTTTGAACTTTTGCTACATAGCTGTGTATTTACACAAGGTGAAACATTGGAATCAGATGCGGTAATCATTTCCAGGCCTAGATTTGATTTATGGTCTGAAATTTAACTGCAAGGCACCATGGATACCAGAGGTCTTACTTTGTCTATTCACACAATTGGCTGTCAGTCCGTCATTTCAGCCGTATGTTCAGCTTCCTCTTAGTGTCTTTCGCTGCCTATCCCATGTTACAAAGATTTGTATGTTGTCTCACGACAGCCAAAGAGATTTCCCCCATCATATTCATCATCATCGGGTGTTGTCTCCGCAACGAAGGTTGGCTACCATGGATTGCCATTCCACTCTGTTTCTTGCTTTGATGGTGCAGGTTGTCATAGATTGGCTTGTCCATCTTTTGATGTTACTCGTCCATGTTAGTCTTGGTCTGCCTCTGCCTCTTTTACCTTGTATTTTCCCTTCCAATATTACTTTTAGTAGGCTGTTGTGTCTTTTAGCATGCCCCAAAAATTTCATTTGTCTTGTTCTAATTGTGTTTAGTAGTTCTCTTTTTATTTTTAGTTGTTTTAAAACTTTGTTTGTTTTCTTTTCATTCCATCCAATACTACCTATTCTTCTATGAATCCACATTTCAAAGACTTCAATTTTCTGTTCTGCTTCCATCATATGAAAAAAAATAATTTCTTGAGAATTTAGCAAGATTTATTTTTTTTAAAAGACATCGGTGTTTTTATGACACCTTCATAATTTTTACGAAGACACATGGTGCTTGATAAAAAGAATCCAACATTAAAAGAAACAAATCCAACTCAGAATTTTTCTTATTTCAACATCCTACTTTCTTCTCTTCTTCTTTCCTGTCCACCTCTCCATTCATCTGATCATCTAACATGTAGTGATAGATAATTGTGCTTCATCATTTGTTGTACTGAGACTCCACAACGACAATTGCTATAAATTAATTTGATTTCTTTCCAGACACGTCAACATCGATATCTTTTGACAACATGACAACCTGCAGACCCATCTCCTTCTTCAATAACTACACAGTGGCTTTTAAAGAAGACCCCAGCCACAGTGATCATGATGTGATTATAGCTTTTAAGGATTCCGTCAAGGATAACCAGCTTCGGATAATTAATCTCAAGGATAACCAAAAGATTGTTGACTTTTCTAAAGGTTGTCTAACCAGCTATCTTGTGTCCTGGGAAGAAACAAATTCAACTGTAGCTACAGGTTGGTTATAGCTACTTCTTCTTGTGCTAGACTTTGGTGAATAAAAATATTTGACATATTTTTATGTGTGGCATGTTACCGATTTATTTATAACTTGATTTTTTTATTTGATTTGACGGAATGCCACGAGTTGATGCGGGCAGGGTGCCTTTTGACTCATTGATGTGGCGGGTTGTGATGACTTTCTTGATATTCCCGGCTCTTACTGGAGAAGTTGGAGTTCGTCTATCCCAGGCTATGCTGGGAAACTACTAGTTCAGCCCAGAGGTACGGTAATACTGGGTCTTCTATATCAGCAACAGCCACCACTACAGAGAACACGGCGATCCTAGCTTCTGTTAGCCAGCCTGTTTTAACGCAGACTGTTACCGGAAGAGACCACGAGGAGGTAGAACTGCTAGGTCTTTGTCAGCTGATGATAAACAGACCCTGCTATTGTGACCGCATGTCACAGGTGCTTCTGCTCCCCCCTATAACTTGATCAAATTCACTGGAGTTTAAAAGATATGTGATGGGAATTAATAGGAAATTTTATAGAGTTTCGCAGCAGGAGGTAATCTAATCATCAGATAAAAAACACCCCCAGCCTTTAGCTTCTTGACACTCTAGGGGAGATGGGCCCACCTGGGTCATGTCTCCCAGGTATTGGCCAACTACATTTGCATCAATCTATTGTCCTTTTGAGCCGAAGACGGCACATAGGGCAGAACCACAATCTCAAAAACAGAAACCTTGTGTGTCAAAATGGCACATATTGCAGAGATCACTGATCTAAAATCTATGGCTCTGTTTCCATAACAATATTTTTTACAATGACAGCTTGTCAAGCCATCGATCAACCTCCTTAGTCGTCTCTTACGACATGCCTGAAAGGTCACAGTGTCACTATTCTTTACCTCCATCATAATGAGGCCCCGGTAACACACTGGATTACATTTACATAGTATCAGTAAAAATAGTATAAAGTATTCTACATTGCAGCTTTGTTGTAGACCAGAAATACCAAACATAATTTGTAAGATGGTAACTTGTGGTTGTGAAGTACTAACATAATGTTCTGATTCTCACCCTTTTTGTGGCTTCAGTCATTGTGTCATTGTCAGTTGATGTTGTTGTGTTTCTTTAATGTTTCCTGTCTATCTTTCTATGGGTCTGCCTCTTGCTCTTCTCTTCTTTTGATAAATGTTTTGTATGGTAAGTAGCTTCACCTCAATGCATAATAAAGACAAGTGGAACAGTATTGAAACAGGTAAATGAATTTAAATATCTGGGAACAATATTAACCTCAGATGGCAGATGTACAACAGAGGTGAGATGCAGAATGGCTCAGACAAAAGCAGTTTTCCAAAACACGAGGAAGATACTACTATGCAATCCATTTTTGACAATAGAAACAAGAAAAAGAGTTCTTTAATATTATGTAGAGCCAGTCTTAACATATGGTTGTGAATTGTGGACAATAGGGCAACAGACAAGAAAATCACTGGAGGCTGTAGAAATGTGGTTTTACAGAAGAATGTTGAGAATACCATTGACAGATAAGAAGAGTAATGAACATGTTCTGAAAGAGGCCAATGCAAAAAGAGAGCTAATATCCAATATTAGGAACAAACAATCATCATTTTTTTGGCCATGTTATGAGAAGGGAACAACTGGGAACAATGAGGGATGAAGAGATAGAAAGAAGCAAAGAGAAAAGATATCAGACAGCTTAAGAGAATGGCCTGGCGGAAGGTCAACAACAGAAAGGATAAATAACTGTTGAGATCGAAAGTTGTAGAGAGACATGATCACCTATGCCAGCAGGCATAGTACTTGATGATGATGATATTAGTCTTGAATTCATTCTATTTTGCATGAAGTAGTCTTCTTAGGCATTTGTCTTCAAAAGTGTTTAGTTTTTCTATCAATCTCTTGTAGTTTTTTTTTTTTCAGAATTCATGTGTCTAGGTAAGGGATGATAATACATTTGAGTTGAATATTTTAATATTAGTTTTCTTGCTTAGTATTTTTTATTTCCTTATTTTGTCCAGGTTTTTCAAATTTGCTGCTGCTTTTGCAGATATGTATTTAGTGGTCCACTCTTGCCAGTGTTTCATGAATTAGATATATATATATATTTCCCTTTGGTGTAATTTTAGTTTTCATTATTTATTATTTTCGATCACCTACGCCAGCAGACGTCATCATGCTTGTTGGTGATTATCTTCATTATTGTGTTTTATTTTTTATTTTTTTACGTTTAAATGTCCATACTGTGTAGAGTGGTATTCATTTTCATTAATTTTATTCAATTTGTGTTAGGTTTGTTGTAAAGCTGGCACTATTGATAATATTGGTTACAAGTTCTTTCATTCTCTTGAAATTGTTTGTTGAAATTAGGGGGCGGGTGGTCGAGAGGAAGGTCCTGAGTTCAATTCTCACCATTCATCATTCATTCTTTTCATTTTCCTCTCAGGCCGAAGACAGCGCACAGGGTGAAGTCATAGTTCTCCACAATTGATGATTTTGTGCTAGTTCTTTTATGTCTTGGTTGTTTCTTAGTTCCATGGTTGAGCCTTCCCTAGTAATTCTTTTGCATAGCTATTTACTTTCCATATGAATGCCTGATAAGGAAGTCTTTCTTCATTCAGTGTCAGCACATGGCCGATGTATTTATATTTTTCCAAGGCCTTCTTATAAATCTTGACACTTATTCTTGTTTCGATTTGTCTCTTATCAGCTCTTATGAGGTTAGTTTCCAGAATTACTCATCTTATGTTTCTCTCTCTCTCTCTCTCTCTCTCTCTCTCTCTCTCTCTCTCTCTCTCTCTCTCTCTGCGATCAAGTCTCAATCAGAGTAGGATTCCAGACTCTCTTATGAAGTCAGCTGTCAGGTTAAGTGATTCGATTGCTCCACATATAGTTTCTCTTCCAGGAAGGTGGGTGTGGACCACGTTGTCCATCTCAGATCTGTGTACTGGGGCAATCCTGTAGAACATGTTTTGTTGTCCAGTGTACAGTGGCATTGGCTGGTTGTATCTATTTTGAATTTGGTGAACATTTGGTTTCTCATTCTATTGTGGCCAGTGCGTAGGCGAAGTATGATGACTTGATCCCTCCTTGATAGTTGGAACTTATGTTTGAGATCCTATGAAGATATTTGTTTTCAAAAGCTTTTAATTTCCCTACTTAAAGTCTTTGGTGGATTTTCAACTTTCACACTTGAAAACACTATAACAACAGGAAAAATGAATGGAAAGAAAAAACAGAGGAAAACCAAGAGAAAAAGTATTGAACAGCTTATCAAAATGGCACAGCAAAAGATCAACTAAAATTATGACATGCATGAAGGACTGAGGGAGATGATCACCTACACCAACCGGCATTGCACCTGATAATGATGATGATGTCATATTTTAATTTTCTGTGTATGATGTTATTTATAAGCCAGTTCTTTTCAAAGTTTAAGAAATAGTCTTAACATTGACATTATTCATCAAGTCTTTTTTCTATCCATTTTACAGCGTACAACATGTCATTGCCGCCCACGTCATCAACGGCCAACATCACAGGTCTGAAGCCTGCTACACAATACAAGATCGTAGTTACCACAGTGTTTGTCTCCGGGGACAGCTTTGAAAGTGAACCTCCTGCATTTTTCACAACAAAAGAAAGTGATGATCGTAAAGGTAGTTATCTGTCATTTTGAGTATTCTTTATCTTATGTTCAGATAGTTTGTGAGCTCGAACGGTTGTCTAAGTTGTGTCATTGGAAGTTTTTTTCTCTTGGCACATTTTTCTAAACTGGGCAAATTTGTTTATGTTGGAGAACAGTAGAAACAGGTGCACACTACCAAACGGAGAACAGTAGAAACAGGTGCACACTACCAAATGGAGGACAGTAGAAACAGGTGCACACTACCAAATGGAGGACAGTAGAAATAGGTGCACACTACCAAACGGAAGACAGTAGAAATAGGTGCACACTACCAAATGGAAGACAGTAGAAACAGGTGCACACTACCAAATGGAGGACAGTTGAAACAGGTGCACACAACCGAATGGAGGACAGTTGAAACAGGTGCACACAACCAAATGGAGGACAGTTGAAACAGGTGCACACTACCAAATGGAGGACAGTAGAAACAGGTGCACACAACCAGATGGAGAGCATTTGAAATAGGTGTGCACAACCAAGTGGAGAACAGTAGAAATAGATGCACCGCAAGGGCAAGAAGAAATTGGCTAGACAAGCTGATGGAAAACGTAAGAAACAGGTGAACATTGTTTGTGGGTAAGAGTACATCACAACCTGATGAGTAGCATGTGCACATTGTGAAAATATAGGTCACACAACACTTATCTAGCTGACTTTTTGCTAACGATTTAAATCTGTCATGACGCACAAAATCGGAACCACAATAGCTCAGTGGTTAGTGAACTGGACTACTAGAGGCAAGAGGTCGGATTCGATCCTGATTGATTACTTCCAGGTTCACCCAGCCTTAAATGGGTACTGGATTTTTTTTAAGAAAGTAAAATGACACGGACGTAATACTGACCTATCTATTGACCTTTCGAGCCATAGCCGGCCCATAGGGCATAGACTCAGATACTCTTTCTCTTATCTAAATTTTTCTTCTAGCAGTTTTCAATCCTTGTAAAAATCTTTTATTATTACTGAAGATATTAGTGGTTGATTGGTGATTTCTCTAATTTCCTCGTTTGTTTTGAATTCGTTTCACGCTGTACCAAGTATTTTCCTTAGACATTTATTTTCGAATGCGTTCAACTTTGTTTCCTTTTCTCTTGTTGTTTTCCAGCTCTCACACGCATACATAAGGATTGATTGTACATTTGATTTGAATAGTCTAAGCTTTGTGTTTGTGCTGATGAGTTTTGATTTCCACAACTTTTCAAGACTTCTGAAAGACATTGCTGCTTTAGCTATTCTGATTCTAATTTCTTGTACACCCTTCTCGATCAATGCGACTTCCAAGATAGATAAAGTGATTGATCTCTTCCACTGGTTTGTTTTCCATATATATTCTGTCATCTGTTGGAATTAAGCTTTTCATGACCTTTATCTTTTCATGATTGATCTCAAGCCCAATTTTGCTGGCTATTGATGATAGTTCAAATGTGTTTTTATCTGACTGCTGATGAGGACTACATCATCAGCAAAGTCGAGATCCTCCAAATGGTCTCCTTGTATCCATTCGATACCTTTGTTACCAGTGCAGCATTTCTTCATTATGAAGTCCATAACAACTCCAAATAACAAGGGCGATAAAATACATCCTTGTTTAACCCCAGTTTCTATTGGGAAACATTAGCTCAGTCCTTCCTCTGTTCGAACTGCACATGTGTAGCCATCATACATGTCTTTAATAATATTTATGATTTTTTATGGTAAGCCATATTGCTTCAAAATTTTCCACAAAGAATCTCTATGAATACTATCAAATGCTTTTTTGAAGTCGATGAAGTTAAGTACAAAAGGTTTTTGCTTTTCAATGTGTTCCTCCAATATAAGTCATAGAGTAAAAATGTGGTCACGGCAGCTTCTCCCTTTTCTAAACCCAGCCTGTTCTTCATGCATTACTATATTTATTGAATCCTTTATTCTATTCAGGATGATTGTGCAGAATACTGACCACATTACCTCGAAAATAATGTGCCGAAGGTCTGTAAAAATTATGGTCACTAACACCATATTCCCTATATGCCACTTGGCGTGACGGGGCTCTTTGCTTTACTTATGGTTGGTATTACGCCCATGCAGCTTTACTTTCTCTGAATAAAATCCGGTGCCTAATTAAGGCTGGGTGAACCCAGAAGCCGCTGATCATAATCGAACCTGCTCTACATCTTAAATAGTCGATTTCATTACAATCGCCAATGTTTTATTTGACATTCCAGGCACCTTAAGGAGGTCAGTGTAAGTACCACTAGCTGTTATAATAGTATATGGTACAAGGTAATTTCACTTTACTTTTGACAAAAATCTAATAAAAGTAATATTAGAGGGGAAAATACAAGGTAACAGAGGCAGACCAAGACTAACATGGACGAGTAACATCAAAAGATGGACAAGTCAGCCTATAACAATCTGCACCGTCAAAGCAAGAGACAGAGTGGAATGGTGCTCCATGGTAGCCAACCTTCGATGCGGAGAAGGCACCCAATGATGATGATGATTTGACAAAACATTTTTGTTGTAGTTTCAATCCAAGATGGAAAGTTTGGTTGGTTTGCATTCACCCAATGACTAACGAGTCACACCTCTTCGTCATCCGCCCTTTAAAGGCCATTAAGTGGGCTTGTCTGTGTTGTGTTGTGGTCTGCATTATAACTGATATATGTGCCTTTCGGCCCAACACATCAGACTTTAGCGAGATGGAAAGTTTGTTTTTCTTAATTTTGCTATTGATGGTTGATCAGTGGTCTAACAAGACACCATCATGAAACACCCCTTGATATTGAAACAGAAATCTTGACTCTACACTGAGGCAAGAGGTAACAACAGCAGGTGATCCCTCACTGAGATCAAATAACTCGCAGAACAGAGTTGTGTGGTGAGATACAATGCAGGTCTGGTGCAAAGTCTGATGCTTGACAGCAAAGGTTGTCAGACACAGAGTCTAGATTCTCTGTCTTCGGTGCCACCTTGGGCTCGAAAAAACAATCGACATAGATTTTCACTTCAGAAATGTCATTAAGTCTACTCACACAATCTGTTGTGAAGAAGCTCACGGTGAAATGGTTTGACCACATATCTTGATTGTCTTGTCTAACTAACAAAGAAGACCTTTCTGCAAGGAAATGTGAAAGAAGTGAGTAGGAGAGATGGGCAGAGAAAGAGTTGGGAAGATAATATCAAAGAGTTGACAGGCCTCAACTTCGCAGCATCCCAAAGAATGACTGAAGGTAGAGAGAAATGAAAAAGGTTGAAGAAGTCTGTTGGTGGTGCTTCAGTAACCCAAACACACACACACACCCCCCCCCCCCCCCCCCCCCCCCACGCCAGTTATAGGATGAAGAAGACAAAAGACTCGCAATCCCTAGGAACAACAAGCACTAAATGACCTGAGAACAACCCTACACTAATTGTGCAATAACTTCCAGAGAGTGCTCATGCAGTGGATACCATCACACTGTAATATGCAAGGAAATGAATGTGCAGACAAACTAGCTAAGGAGGAAAGGAGATTACCACAAGAGAACCATCTGGTCAGCTACGATGAATCCAAATCCACCATCAAAGGCCAGTACCTTGAAAAATGGAAACAAGAACACCCAAAGCATAACAAGAGGGGCAGATACCTCCAACTATCAAGGAGTGATGAAGTCATCATACTGTGCCAATGCACTGGCCACAAAATAATGAGAAACTATATGTTCACCAAAATCAAAATACGAACTACCAGCCAATTCCACTGTATCCTGAATAACATGACAACAAAACATGTTCTACAGGATTTCCCCCAGTACACAGACGTGAGGGCAATGTGGCCCACACCCACCTCCCTGGAATAGAAACTCTACGGGGATAACCAAATCACTAAACAGACAACTGCCTTGGTAAGAGAGGGCGGAGTCCTAGTTTGAATAAGCCATGATAGCAGAAGAAGACGACTCACCATCTAATCTATCGTCCAGTTAAATTATATATCAACTTCTGTAGACAAAGTACCACTCAATTTCAGATCTACTTTTAACATCAGCAAGTTGTATCCCAACTATTTATGTTGCATGCTCTGTAGCTTTGTTGCCCAGTGTAGACCTCTCAAGGACTGCAACTGCAGTTCTCTCAGTTCTATTCCATTGGTGCACCATCTTAACATGATGTCATGCAGCAGTTACTTGGGGTCCATCATCAACGACAAACTATCTTTAGATACAGAATTGACACCTACATTTGTAAAGCAGGTACTACCTCCGTCCGCCTTTGAGTTTAAGAAATCACCAAACTGACAATTAAACCAAAGGCTGCAGTTTACAATGCCTGTATTTCTGGTATTCTTTTATATAGCAGCAAATCATGGACAACTTATGCAGAGCAGGAGAGAAGGCTAAATGCATTCCATACATGATGTCAGCACCACATTTTTGGTATCACTTGCAAGGACAAAGATGCAAACGTGCAGGTCCTCACACACACAGCTTTCCTGAACATATACATGCTGCTCAAACAACGTAGGTTGCGCCGGCTTGGCCTCTTACACCATATGAAAGATCGCCGCATACTAAAAAATATACTCTATGGACAACTAGCAGATAGCAAAAGAACTAGGGGGCACCCAAAAATCCAATTTATAGATGTGTGTAAATGGGACATGAAGACACTGAATATAAACCTTACAGACTGGGAAGACATAGCTACAGATCGCAATCTTTGGAAACACACTTTAAAGCTCTATCTTAAACAAAAAGCAGACAGATTCATAGAAGAAAAAAAAGAGAATACACTCGAAAGAAAAGAAATAATAACATTTCTAGAGGCGCTGCAAAATTCATAGTCAACTATGACTGACGGAGGCTACTACTGGTACACCATCTTGTGGTAATTTATATTCATGCTTGATATTTTGCCCAAAAGTTTACCTTTCACTCTCTATGGGGGTGCACTGTTCTTTACACAGCTGTTTCTTGATGATAATTTAGAGGTCTTTGTACATTCTCTCAGCTCAGTAACATGGCTGCACTACAACACATAACAGTGGCTGCACTACAACACATAACAGTGGCTGCACTACAACATATAACAGTGGCTGCACTACAACACATAACAGTGGCTGCACTACAACACATAACAGTGGCTGCACTACAACACATAACAGTGGCTGCACTACAACATATAACAGTGGCTGCACTACAACATATAACAGTGGCTGCACTACAACACATAACAGTGGCTGCACTACAACACATAACAGTGGCTGCACTACAACACATAACAGTGGCTGCACTACAACATATAACAGTGGCTGCACTACAACACATAACAGTGGCTGCACTACAACACATAACAGTGGCTGCACTACAACACATAACATGGCTGCACTACAACACATAACAGTGGCTGCACTACAACACATAACAGTGGCTGCACTACAACACATAACAGTGGCTGCACTACAACACATAACATGGCTGCACTACAACACATAACATGGCTGCACTACAACACATAACATGGCTGCACTACAACACATAACATGGCTGCACTACAACACATAACAGTGGCTGCACTACAACACATAACAGTGGCTGCACTACAACACATAACGTGGCTGCACTACAACACATAACAGTGGCTGCACTACAACACATAACATGGCTGCACTACAACACATAACAGTGGCTGCACTACAACACATAACGTGGCTGCACTACAACACATAACGTGGCTACACTACAACACATAACAGTGGCTGCACTACAACACATAACGTGGCTGCACTACAACACATAACAGTGGCTGCACTACAACACATAACAGTGGCTGCACTACAACACATAACAGTGGCTGCACTACAACACATAACAGTGGCTGCACTACAACACATAACAGTGGCTGCACTACAACACATAACATGGCTGCACTACAACACATAACATGGCTGCACTACAACACATAACATGGCTGCACTACAACACATAACAGTGGCTGCACTACAACACATAACAGTGGCTGCACTACAACACATAACATGGCTGCACTACAACACATAACAGTGGCTGCACTACAACACATAACATGGCTACACTACAACACATAACAGTGGCTGCACTACAACACATAACATGGCTGCACTACAACACATAACATGGCTGCACTACAACACATAACAGTGGCTGCACTACAACACATAACAGTGGCTGCACTACAACACATAACATGGCTACACTACAACACATAACAGTGGCTGCACTACAACACACTGTGTATTGTATCACTTCTGTTGTTGACTGCTTACCGTGCAATGACACAAGGTTATCCAATATCTTCTCTCTTTGTCATCCACAATCTCTCTCTTTCCCTGTATTTTGCCAACTGTGATCAATGTTATATCTTCTCTTCCTTTATGGTGCAGAAACATGGACATTAGACAAGAACATAACATAACGGAAAATTAAAGTCTTTGAAGTGTGGATTTATAGAAGAATATGAAGAATTGGATGGAAGGAAATTAAAACAAAGGATGAAGTCTTAAAACAACTAAAATTGAAAAGAGAACTACTAAATACAATTCAAAAAAGACAAATGAGATTTTGGGGGCATGTTAAAAGACACAAGAGCCTACTAAAAGTATTTTTGGAAGATAAAATACAAGGTAAAAGAGGCAGACCAAGACTAATGTGGATGAGTAACCTCAAAAGATCAAAACAACTTAGCCTATGACAACCTGCACTATCAAAGCAAGAGTTGGAGTGGAATGTCGCTCCATGATAGCCAACCTTCGATGCAGAGACGAACTCAGTGATGATGAACTGAGTACTTCAACTTTCCTCTTCTCATGATGTGCCCAAAAATTGTTCATTGTTTCTTTCTGATGTTTCTTAGGAGCTCCCTTTTTGTGTTGGCCTCTTTGAGAACTTTAAGATCTCATCTACAATTAGGAAGAGAAAGTGGACATATGTCAGACACATGCTGAGAAGAGACAACAAGAGAATTCTAAAACTAGCTCTTCTATGGGAAACATCAGCATACACAAAAATAGGAAGATCTAGAGACACTAAAAAAAGCACTTCTAAGAGAAGCAAAGTTTTCTCTCTCTCTCTCTAAGATGTTGCATTTAGCAAGGTTTTCATTTTTTCTCATTTGGCTTTAGCAAAATGATAACGCTTATCTCCAGGTTTAGTAATTTGCAATGATTTGATAATCTCCAGATTTAGTAGTTTGCTAATCTGAAACTCTTATCTCCAGATTTAGTAATTATAAAGCTATGACTCTTATTGGGAGCTGCGGTAGCTCAGTGGTTAGTGAACTGGACTACAAAGGACAAGGGGTAGGGTTCGATCCCAACCGACGGCTTTCGGGTTCAGCCAGCCTTTAATGAGTACCGGATTTTTTTCTGGGAAAGTGAAACGGCACGGGCGTAATACCGACCACATTACCCCAAAAATCATGTCCCGAAGGTTTGTAAAATTTATGGTCACTAACACCATATTCCCTATACGTCACTTGGCGTGACAGGAGTACTTTTTACTTTAATGTGAAACTCTTATCTCCAGATTTAGTAATTATAAAGCTATGACTCTTATCCCCAGAATGTAAGTGTGATATCCATGGAACAATCGCTCCTATCTCGAGCTGTAACACGACTGGCCAAGTCTTCTGTAATTGCAAGAGAGGATATGCAGGCAGTTTCTGCGAGAGATGTGCTCCAGGCTACTACAGTACGGGCAAACACTTCCCTTGTCATCGTTGTCCGTGTTATGCGTATAACACTCGCAACTCTAGCTGTCGATTCAGTAAGTGGGTCAACGAATAGTCATTTGTGATGTTTGCAATAGTATTTATAGTCTCTGTAACATTTTTAAAGTTAGGATATAGCCTATATATAGCCATAAATATATATGTTAGGCAAGGCTGTGTGCTGTGCTGTCATCAGATTTGTTTAATATGTATAGTGAGATTATTTTAAGATCCATAAGGGACATACCTGGAATAACAACTGAAGATCATAATATAAATAATCTAAGTTATGCTAATGATACAGTCTTAATTGTTAAGAGTAAAAATGAGTTACAGGAAATGTTAGACATTATAGTGAAGGAAAGCAAAAATAAAGGACTTAGCTTTAATAGCAAAAAGACAGAAGTAATGGTGACAACAAAGAAAAAGACATCAATGTGATGCACAATAAAGACAAGTGGAACAAAATTAATTAAAATTGGTAAGTGAGTTTAAATATCTGGGAACATTGTTAACCTCAGATGGTAGATGTAAAACAGAGGTGAGATGCAGAATGGCTGATCCAAAAGCAGCTTTCTAAAAAATGAGGAAGATACTGTGCAATCTGTTTTTGACAGTAGAAACAAGAAAAATAGTTCTTAAATGTTATGTAGAGCCAGTCTTAACATATGGATGTGAATCATGAACAATAGGACAACAGACAAGAAAATTACTGTATAGAAATGTGGTTTTACAGAAGAATGTTGAGAATACCATGGACAGCTAAGAAGAGCAATGAAATCGTTCTGAAAGAGGCCAAAGCAAAAAGAGAGCTAATTTCCAATATTAGGAAGAAACAATCATCATTTTTTGGCCCTGTAATAAGAAGGGAATAGCTGGAATATATTGTAACAACAGGGAAAATTGAGGGACAAAGAGATAGAGGGAAGCAAAGAGAAAAGATACCAGCCAGCTTAAGATAATGGCTTGGCAGAAGGTTAACAACAGAAATGATAAATAACTGTCAAGATCGAAAGTTGTGAAGAGACATGATCACCTACGCCAGCAGGCTTTGTACTTGATGATGATGATAGTTATACTTAGATCAGCTGGCTGAGAATAAAATCCTGAAATCAGCCAAACTTTGATGTCTTCAGCTAGACAAGCTACAGATAGTTGATATTTTACCCACAAGCATTCCTGCTCGCAAAGCTGAAAACATCACAAAGTTTGAGTGGTTCTGTTGAGCCTTATGAGTGCTAAGGATGGCTGTTAGGATATGTACCTCATGGCCAAACAAATCTGGTCGAAATTTATTGATTGGTTGTGTCATCTACCTTGACTCCAGATTTTCAAAGTTAGTTAGTTGTTTGTTAGTTATAGTTATGGTTATTAGGAGGCTCCAGTATCACTGCAAATGAATGAAAATCCATAATTTTTCACCCACCCGTGCAAATGGAATATCTGAATTAACATCTCATTGAATATCCAAACAAAGAATGGCAATTGCAGTCCCCATCATAGCAAACACAACACATGTCAAAAGACATAAGGCGTATTAGCACCGAAAGTGAAAGCTGAACTGTCCGTTATACGATATCATCATTCATCGTAAGCAATTAGAATATCGAAACACAATCCAGATGAAAAAAAAACAGCTCACTGTGTGCACAGAGCACTAAACTCAGTAGTTCCAACAGCAAGCCAGACTTGGAATATGAGAAAACTGCAACAAGGAACACTTCAGACAGTGCCTCAACGTTCCCTTGCCACCATATTGACAGGAAGTCCTAGTTAGTTATTTAGTTAGTTAGAGAACTGACTAGCTCTTTCTTCATTCCCTCACCTTAGGGATCATTGGTGCACGACTGAGACTTAATCAACCTTCACCATCTCTATCTTCAGTCATTATTTGAAACTCTGCAAACTCAAAGCCTGCCCATTCTTTGATGTTATTTTCACATCTCTTTCTCTGCCTGCATGTCCTCCCACTTTTCACATTGTCTTACAGATTAGCCTTTGCTAAACCATTAAGGTATATGGCCATACAATTTTATTTTGCTTTTCTTTACAAGAGTCAAAAGATCATCACTTACTCTGTTTGCTTGTTGTATCCTTTTGCGGACTTTTCATTTGTTATACAATGTAGGTAAGAAAGTAAAAAAAAAAAGATGTAAAGTACCCCCATCACGCCAAGTGGCGTAAATAACCATAGGGAATATGGTGTTAGTGACCATAAATTTTACAGACCTTCGGCACATGATTTTTGGGGTAATGTGGTCGGTATTACGCCCGCACCGCTTTACTTTCCCAGAAAAATCTGGTACCCATTTAAGGCTAGGTGAACCCGGAAGCCATCGGTTGGGATCAAACCCTAAAGGACAAGGTGATATTCATGCAAAATTCAGTCCCTAGGGACTTCACTAAAGATACGATTCTGGTGTACACAAACAAACATAGCTGTCTGCACTGCTATATAGGTACATGGGAAAGATAAGAAAAACAGATACTATGTTTGCTTGCCTGCTTGCGTTCGCCCGATGACTAAAGTATTCTAGAGTGTTCGTAGACTGTAGAATTACTCTTCATCATCCGCCCTTAAAAGGACGTTAAGTGGGTGTGTCTGCGTTGTGGTTTGCAGTATAACTGATATTTGTGCCTTTTGGTCCAACACATCCGACTTCAGCGCGACATTTTTGAGTACCGGGTTGTCTTCCCTCTTCGATCCCTACTCGCTTGGCCAGACTAGACAGGTTAGTCTGTTACTAGAGGCACCATGGTGAGGTGGAGCAGGGCCTGGATGGTTTTGGTTCACCGATCCTGGCGCAAGCCATCAGCTGTGGGTCGCTGACAACTTCCAGCTCTTCTGCTGGGAGGCGCACATATGTTGTAGTGAGCCGAAGGCCCTGGTATCAGTGCAAACAAATTAAAATCCATAATTGCTCAGCCGCCCATGCCAGTGGAATCATCCGAATTAACATCTGATTGAAGGATCCAAACAAAGAAAGGCAGCTGCAGACTCCATCATTGCAGCTACAGCACACTCCAAAAGACACAAGGTAAAGCTGCGCTGTAAGTGAACATAACCGAACTGCCCTTCGTCATACTATATCATCATTCATCGCGATTGCTTATCAGAATATCGAAATATGAGCTGGATGAAAAACACAGCTCGTGGTGTGCACAGAGCACTAAACTCAGTATCTCCAACAGCAAGCCAGACTAGGAATATGAGGAAACTGTAACACTTTTCAGACAGCCTCATGGTTCCTGCCGCCTATCTGCCATATTGACCAGAAGTCCATGTGTATGTTGTATGAAAGTTCATCATTTTATATGGACCAGCCTGTGTTATTGCCTGTTAATTATCTCCCTTGATACCAGGGGTCAGATATACTACTAACATTTTGGTTTCTCTAAATTCCCCAGCCGAAGGTTTCCTGCAGTGTGACATCTGTGAGGTGGGCTACAGAGGAAATATCTGTGATATGTGTGACCCTGGCTTCTTTAAGTCCAATCATCACTGTCTCCCATGTTTCTGTAGTGGGAATGCAGCACCTAATCCCCCACAAATGTGCAATCCAGACACAGGTACTGTCTTTGATCAGCTGGTTTCTTGTATACTAATTAATCTTGTATACTAATTAATCTTGTATACTAATTAATCTTGTATACTAATTTATCTTGTATACTAATTTATCTTGTATACTAATTTATCTTGTATACTAATTTTTCTTGTATACTAATTTATCTTGTATACTAATTTATCTTGTATACTAATTTATCTTGTATACTAATTAATCTTGTATACTAATTTATCTTGTATACAGTTATAATAAATACCACCAGGGCTAAAACTAAGAATAGCAAAATGTTATATCTTCTCAGCATTCCTGTATCCTGCAGAAAACACAGACTTTAGGCATGAAAACAACAGAAAATTGAACCCTTTAAAATGTAGATTTATAGAAGAATAGGAATAGTTGGATGGAAAGAAAAAAAGAACAAATGATGAAGTCTTTAAAAAAAAAACTATCTTTATGACACATAGTACCATTGCTGGTGTATGTCGGGGGGCAAGGATAGAACCAGAGGGATAAAGGCCGCCTGGTCAAGCAGTCACCGCGACATGTGCGACTCAGGATTTTTATTTCACCCCCGATTGAAAAAATCCTTTCTGTATACCGCAGGCTTCGAACACCGTACGTCAGCTTTTCAGCCAGCAGAACAGTGGTTTTAGCTGCACGGCCACGCGCACCTCAAAATGAAGTCTTAAAACTACTGAAAATGAAAAGAGAACTACTAAACACAATTCAAATGAAAGTTTTAAGGGATGTTAAAAAGCACAGCAGCCTACTAAAAGTAATCTTGGAAGGGAAATTACAAGGTAAAAGAGGCAGACCAAGACTAACAAGAATGAGTAGCTTCAGAAGATGGACAAGTCAGCCTATGACAACTTGGACTCTCAAAGCAAGAGACAGAACGGAATGGTGCTACATGGTAGCCTACCTTCGATGCGGAGACAGCACTCAATGATGATGAATAAATGCAATTTCTTGCTAAAGCAGTACTTTTATGCTCTTTGTCGTTCCTGATCAATAATACTTGTAGATTCACACAAGATTCCGAACTCTGTATGCTTGTTATATTTACTCATGTTAATCTATCTATCTATCTATTGACCTTTCGAGCCGTAACCGGCCCATAGGGCGTAGACCAAGATACACCTTCTCCTATATGAATTTTTGTTCTAGCAGTTTTCTTTTAAAGATATTTTATCAAATCTCGCCATCTGTCTCTGTTCTGTGCAAGCAGTTCTATCTCATTGAGGGAGCCGATTCCTGCTGCTCTTGCCTCTCTCATCAATGTTCTTCTCAGTGTCTCCCTGGGTCTTCCTCTTTTTCTTTTACCTGTTGTTTCCCATATGAGGGCTTGCTTTGCTATTCGATTATTATCTCTTCTCATCACATGTCCAACGTATGACCATCGTCTTTTCTTTATTACTGAAGATATTAGTGGTTGATTGGCGATTTCTCTAATTTCCTCGTTTGTTTTGAATTCGTTCCATTCTATACCAAGTATTTTCCTTAGACATTTATTTTCGAATGCGTTCAACTTTGTTTCTATATCTCTTGTTGTTTTCCAGCTTTCACACGCATACGTAAGGGTTGATAGTACATTTGATTTGAATAGCCTAAGTTTTGTGTTTGTGCTAATGAGTTTTGATTTCCACAACTTTTCAAGGCTTCTGAAAGACATTGCTGCTTTAGCCAGTCTGATTCTAATTTCTTTGCTCGTATCCCCTTCTCGATCAATGTGACTTCCAAGATAGATGAAGTGATCGATCTCTTCTACTCATGTTAATGCAACAGATCTAAAGTCCTTGGCAATATGGAGATATTATCAAGTACCGGGCCTGCTGGCGTAGGTGATCATGTCTCTCCACAACTATCTATCTCAAGGGTTATTTATCATTTCTGTTGTTGATCTTCTGCCAGGCCAATCTCTTAAGCTGTCTGGTATTTTTTCTCTTTGCTTCCCTCTATCTCTTCGTCCTTCAATTTTTCCAAGTTGTTGCAATATATTCCAGTTGTTCTCTTCTCATTACATGGCCAAAAAATTATGATTGTTTCTTCCTAATATTGGAAATTAGCTTTCTTTTTGCTTTGACCTCTTTCAGAACATTTTCGTTACTCTTCTTAGCTGTCCATGGTTTTCTCAACATTCTTCTGTAAAACCACATTTCTTGGAGATATGCCCAAATATAAGATATTCTTCTTGATCCTTACAGTGCCACTAGATGTTGCATAGGGCTTGTGTTTTTCGCCATCTTCCCTCTTCGATCGCTTGGCCAGACTAGACAGGTTAGTCTGTTACAAGAGGCACCACAGAGAGGTGGAGTAGGGTCTGGATGGTTCTGGTTCACCGATCCTGATGCAAGCCATGAGTCGATGACAACTTCCAGCTCTACTGCTGGGAGGCGACTTTGCCTCCGTTCTACCAACTAATGTCTAAGACACAAATTGGGTTATGCTTGATATGTGGCCTTGAAATCAAATGTTTAGTACTATGGCTATTAGAAGACACTTTGTCTATTCTCACATTAGCTGTTAGTTCAGCCAGTACATTTGCTTTTATCTGAGCATTCTTTGTTGCCTATCCCATGTTTACAAAGGTTTGTTTAATGTCACTCCAATTGCCAAAGAGAATTCCGCAGTCAGAATTTTTTTTTTTTTTTCATTGCCAAATAAATTTTTTTTTATTTATTGCGCTTATTGCCAAATAAATTTTTTTTTATTTATTTATTGCGCTTATTGCCAAATAAATTTTTTTTAATTTATTGCGTTTATTGCCAAATAAATTTTTTTTTTTATTTATTGCGCTTATTGCCAAATAAATTTATTTATTGCGTTTATTGCCAAATACATTTTTTTTAAAATTATTTATTGCGCTTATTGCCAAATAAATTTATTTTTTTTACTAAACGCACACAGTGTTTGGAAAAAAAAAAACCATCAGCAATGTCGTCTTAGGAGTCACTAGTTGAAATAATTAGGAAGGTATTGGGTGGGGTATTTTTGCGAGTGTCTTCGTTATCATCATCTTGTGCCTTACTGGTTGGCGTAGGCGATCATGTCCTTCCACAATCTTCTATCTACCATGCATCTTATTAGTTTTGTTGTTGACTGTTTTCCAAGCCATGACACCAAGCTATCCAGTATTTTCTCTCTTTGTCGTCCATGATCTCTCTTTCCTTGTATTTTGCCAGTTGTAACCAAATATTCCAATTTTCCTGTTCTCATGATGGGCCCAAAAAATGTTGATTGTATCTTTCTGATGTTTCTTATGAGCTACCTTTTTGTGTTGTCTTCTTTGAGAATTTCCTTGTTGGTCTTTTTAGCGGTCCAGGGAACTCTCAACATTCTTCTGGGGATTGCCATCTCTGTGACCTATAATCGTCTTTTCATTTGTTTGTCAACTGTCCATAATTTGCTTCCACAGGTCAGAATTGGCTCTATATAGCACAGATGAACTCTCTTTCTCACTTCTTTTGACATACTCAAGTGTACTCTTTGACATATTCTTTCTGTGGTGCATCTTCCATCTTATGTTATTATTGTGCCCAAGTATTTGAAGCATTGCACTTGTTTCAGATTTGTCCTGTTTATTTTTATGCTGCATGATGGTGATGATTGTTTCTTCGATATGACCATTACTTTTTTTTTCTTACTATTCAGACTGAGACCTTTCTTGTTGCTTTCTTTTACTATTATATCTATCATTTCTTGTAGTTCATTCTATGTCTCTGCTATTAAGACTGGGTCATCTGCATATCACAAATTGTTTATATTGTGACCGTTGACTTTAATTCCCATTATATCTACTATTGATCTCATAATATTTTCGCTGTAAAGTGACTCTTTGCGAGTGTCAGACTGTCAAATTCCTGGAATATTTATTTTGCCTTTCTCATTTTGACAGTTGTAATCTAGGGTTAAAGCTTGAGGCTGTCTGATGAGCAAGATCTAGAACTTTCTATAATCCCATCAGCAAAGTATATAAGAAAAAGTGGTGAAGAAAATAAAGGCTGATTTGTACTTTTTTCATGATAGTACAAAGAAATTACAACAGTGGTTTTCTGTTGCCTTCCGTCGGTTTGTTTACGGTTGGTCCCACTAGTCTTTGACTAAAAAGTCTCACCCACAAGACGGTGGGGTTGTTTTACTTTAGGGTATTTTCCCTTAGTCTTTTACTCTCCCGAGCATACCTGCAATGCAGCAGGGCATTCACACGTTGTACTGTCTACTGTATGCAGTAGCAGGTAAAATTACATTACCTGATCTGACATATTCTTAAATGTTATGTAGTGCCAGTCTTAACATGTGGATGTGAATCATGGACAATAGGACAACAGACAAGAAAATCACTGGAGTCTGTAGAAATGTGGTTTTACAGAAGAGTGTTGAGAATACCATGGACAACTAAGAAGAGAAATGAAACCGTTCTGAAAGAGGCCAAAGCAAAAAGAGAGCTAATATCCAATATTAGGAAGAAACGATTATCATTTCTGTATCATGTAATGAGAAGGGAACGGCTAGAATATATTGTAACAACTGGGAAAATTGAGGGACGAAGAGATAGAAGAAAACAAAGAGAAAAAATACCAGACAGCTTAAGAGAATGGCTTGGTGGAAGGTCAACAACAGAAATAATAAATAACTGTTGAGATCGAAAGTTGTGGAAAGACATGATCACCTATGCTAGCAGGCATGGTACTTGATGATGATGATGATGATATACTTTTGTTTACCGGCTAATTTCATCACATTTCAGTCATAATAAAATGCTGTATTTACTTTTGAGTGACCTACTATAACACATCAATTTGTCTGACTGTCATTTACGACTGCTCATCATCATCATTGAGTGCCATCTCCGCATCAAAGGTTGGCTACCATGGAACGCCATTCCACTCTGTCTCTTGCTTTGATGGTGCAGATTGTTATAGGTTGACTTGTCCATCTTTTGATGCTACTCGTCCATGCTAGTCTTGGTCTGTCTCTGCCTCTTTTACCTTGTAATTTCCCTTCCAATATTACTTTTGTTAGGCTGTTGTGTCTTTTAACATGCCCCAAAAATTTCATTTGTCTTGTTCTAATTGTGTTTAGTAGTTCTCTTTTTATTTTTAGTTGTTTTAAAATTTCATCGTTTGTTTTCTTTTCTTTCCATCCAATTCTACCTATTCTTCTTATGACTTCTACATTTTTGTTTTCTTTTCTTTCCATCCAATTCTACCTTTTCTTCTTATGACTGCTACATTTTTGTTTTCTTTTCTTTCCATCCAATTCTACCTATTCTTCTTATGACTGCTACATTTTTGTTTTCTTTTCTTTCCATCCAATTCTACCTATTCTTCTTATGACTGCTACATTTTTGTTTTCTTTTCTTTCCATCCAATTCTACCTATTCTTCTTATGACTTCTACATTTTTGTTTTCTTTTCTTTCCATCCAAAGAAGCTGGTTTTTTTTTTAAATATAAAATTAAAATGTTTGTTGTTAAAAATTGAATATTGCATATCTTGTACCTCAGATTTGCCAATCTTTGGTCTTTTTAATATGGACATTAACTTTAACTGCTAAAATATTCATAGATTAATATTGACTTTAGCTACAAATGCAATGTCTTCTATGTCTTATTCTTCTTTCTTTCCTCGTTTGCATTTCAGCATTGAGGAGAGATATAATTTGTGGTCTTTTGCTCTTATGTTTGCCTCTGCAGCTGTTGTTTCCTAGTGCTCCTAATATTCCGTCAATCCATCTTTTTCGTGGTCGACCCTTGAGCCTGTTGTTCTCACAATGTTTATTGAGGGCTAATTGTGTTGTATTTTGATCACACCTTGTCTCATGGCCAAACTATTTTATCTGTTGTTTCTTTATATATTCTATGGCGAGAGTTATTTCTAGCTTTTTTTTCTCAGTTCTTCATTTCTGATCTTATCTCTCAAACTGTTTCCTGTCATTTGTCTAACACATTTCATCTCTGTAGAGGTTATTTTTCTTGTATCTAGTGTCCAGGACTGGCATTGGTAGCACAATGTGTTTTGTGTGTGGTGTTGCAAATTTAAACCACTCCCATAAAAGAATAGTCTTATGAATGAGAGCAATGTGCTAGATTGATCCAGCTCATCTTCATCCATAAATGCTGCGCTCCAAAATGTCCAAGATTAGAACAAAATTACCATTTTGAGATGAAAACAATCCTGTGATTTCCCAAAATAGAAAGCCAATTAATATTTCACCATTATTTCCTAACCAGGTGCCTGTTTAAATTGTGCTCGCAATACAACTGGGCTCCGATGTGAACAATGCTTGAATGGTTACATTCGAGATGGAGTTCATCTCCAAAGCTGTACCCTGGAAGGAGAGGTCAGAGCTCGGAGCTTAAAATCCTCCTCTTTGTCCCCTGGTGTCGTGGCAGCTGTCGTGATCGCAGTTATCCTCATCTTGCTCTTGGCCGTTGCAGTTGTTCTTTTCAAGCGGTACCATTCCAAGGAAAAACTGCGTGCATTTTGGACAATTGAGATGAGGAAAGACCGCGATGATGTTGATTTCAACTCCGTACATAACGATGATGCTCGACTTGATGACGCCGATGATGTAGATTACTTCTCCAAACGTGGTGTTTCTTCCAGTTCCGGCAAGTATTCTCGACTTCAGGAGGATATTTAATCACATGACCTTATTTATTGTTAAAGCTAATGTAATGTTAGTAGACAGCTGCAGGAGAGATCCAAATTTATTTAACCTAAAGGTTGACTTGAGTCAGAACCAGTGGACCAAAAGCTTGAATCAATAAACTTATCATTGCCACCTTTATGTCTCCATAAACTCATCATCTTCAATTTGATTCAAAATAATTTTGCCTTCTTGGTTATATAAACTCATCATCACATCTCCATTAGTTCATAATTCTCACCACATGATTCTACTAACCCATACTTACCACTCCATTGATGTCATAAATTTAGTTTCACCATATAGTTTCATAAATTAATCCTTACCACCACATAATTCATAAAATAATGCTTACCACAAAATAATTTCACAAACTCATCCCAGCCACCACATAGTTTCACAAACTCATCCTTATCACCACATAGTTTCACAAACTCATCCTTATCACCACATAGTTTCACAAACTCATCCATAACACCACATTTTTTATAAAATAATGTTTACGATCACATGGTTCATAAAATAATGCTTACCACCACATAGTTTCATAAACTTATTCTATCCACCTTCCATAAACTCATTGTCACTCCTGTTGCACTATAGTTTCATTAAGTTTATATTCTGTTACAATGTAATTTTAAGTTCATAAATGTTTTTATTTTGTAACCTACATCTTACAAGGTATGTCTCCTGTCTTCTTCTGTATTAATGTGACTTATGACGGGTCCCTGGTTATTGATTCCCTATGGATCTTTGATTACTGTTTCTTCTTATGTTAGTCATAAGATTTTTCTTTTTGCTTTTACCTCATAGCACAGCCTCATTACTCTGTCATCGTTTTTAGCCATGTTATAAGATGAATAGAGCTGGTAAAATGAGAAAAGAGAAAGAGATAAAAAGATACCAGGCTCAGAAGAAAAGGCATGGTCATGGCTGTTAGTTGATAATGTTAAAGTAAGAAAGTATACACCACATAATGTATAGGGAATATGGTGTTACTGGCCATAATTTTTACAGACCTTCGGCACATGATTTTTGGGGTAATGTGGTCAGTATTACGTCCGTGCTGCTTTATTTTCCCAGAAAAAAATCTGGTACCCATTTTAAGGCTGGGTGAACCCGGAAGCCGTCAGTTGGGATCGAACCCTACCCCTTGAAGTCAATACAGAATCGATCAATAAAGGTGGAGGCAGAAGATTGAGAAGGGAATTCTGTGTTTGGTCTTTTGAGTGGCAAGATGGTTGTCATTTTGTAGACATATCCGTAGTGGTTGAGGATTGTGTCCTGTCCTTTTGTTTGTACAGTCGAGGCTTTATTTCCTGTGGCAAATACATGTCATGTATATGTCTGATGCTGCTGGGGGCATGTATGGGGCAATGTGATGCTGCAGGGGCATGTGATGAGGCAATGTGATACTGTCAGACATGTGATGAGACAACATGGTGCTCCAGGATATGTAATGCTTATCTGTCTGATCTGTCTGAACAATTAGCCAATTGTAGATTCATGTTGACTTTTGTGAACTTTCATTCTATGGGTTTGTTTCACTCTGAGCTCGTTGGAGACCTGATTTACAAGAGTATCCTCAGGTTATGAGCCAAATCTCTTCTTGTTTGATGGTCTCTTCAAATATCTCATTTATGCTGCTTGAGTAAAGATTTTATAGTGTAAAGATTATATAGTGTATCACTCGCTACCGATGAACCCAGCATGTCTTACGTGGTTTTACCACTAGACTCTTGCTCCTCCAGAGTACACCAACACATTTCCCAGCTACCTTATGTTGTAGCGGGGGAGAACTTTATGAGCGAGTCTTTGATTGTTTTCTGAGTTCTGAGTCTTTGCGGATCTTTGAACAGATCGTCCGCTGGTTGTTGTTTATTCGATCAGCTGTTGTCTGTGGCGTCTACTCATCAGCTGTTAGCTTGAGATCATGTTAGTGTGACCTTCTCTGGAATGCTGTGGTTCGGGTTTGTAATCAGGTCACATACACATCCCCGGACTATTTGATTCTTATTAGCTTGACCCTTGCTCGGTCTGGTAGTACTTCTGGTTCATTAAGATGACCGTTGCGTTGTGTTCCGCACAACTTTACTGGTGGAATGGTTCGTGACACTTAGGCTAGATAATGAAACTGTATAACACAGAACAACACCTTTTGATGGTAAGTTAGCTGGCTTTTATTCATGCCACTTCAAAATCTCGTTACATATGTAAATGTCAGGGCCACACTTGCATCACACTCTAGGCACTAAATTAAATTGAGACGCTCCCATCGAGCGCCTCCCTTACGCTAATTACTATCTATTGGTCTATTCTGTCATCTGCCTGTTGATCGTGCTAGGTCTTGACTATTCTACTCACAACTACTCTATATCACTGCTAACTCTATTAGACTGGTGAGGCGACTCTATGGCCCAAATGGCCCCTAAGACGCGCGTGCCCCTATGAGTACCTTCTTCGCGAGCTCAATTACAACTTCTGCTCTCCACAATCTCGAATGACAATGCTCTCAAATCTGACTAATAATCCTCACCAACAATCCTGACTAACCTCCCTATCTTATGTGTCTTCCCTTAAATTCGGCTTTTGTCAGCCAATGAAAATCTCTTTCCTCCCACGCGCATCCGGACACCTACTAACAGGCATGCCCCTAATATTTTGCACGTGAATTCGATTTATTTGTACACCCCCGCGTCTGTCTGTCTGTCTGGTTCCCTTGACCTTGTTCTATTTTTGGACCTGGCCTCTGTTTATTTAATTCTCTCCTTTTCCACCTACGCATCTCTTTGTTCGTTCACTTCTTAAAGATGGCCTTGATACTCCGCACGTGTTTCTCCTGACCCATCCTCTCTATTGTGTCTTCTTCTTTGTGTTTTTCCTTGACCTATCTTTACCCATTTTGTCTCGCCTATTCGCCCCCTCATTTCTAGATCGTTGTTTCTGACCTGTCCCCTATTTTCTCCTTTCTCCTTCACTCTCTCTATCCTTTTCTTCCTCCTCTTCTACAATGTGATCTCATATGTACTGTCACGAACAACAGCCGTATTGTTGGGGTCCTCAACCAAATGTAAGAGATGAGGAGAGAGATGTGTCAGGCAGGCATGTCGCAACAAAGAGGTGCCACATACACATTACAGACATATTTCTTGTCATTTCTCACATAATGAACGTAGTTTTATTCAAATGCTGTTGCAATATCTTCTTTGGTGTTAGAATTATTGAGGAAATACTAGATTCGCTAACGAATGAGACACTTTGTAATGTGACATCACTCATGAACAGTTCTATAGACATATGGTTAACAGACCAATATATAAGTACCAAAGCAAAAAGAGAGCTAATTTCCAATATTAGGAAGAAACAATCATCATTTTTTGGCCATGTAATGAGAAGAGAACAGCTGGAATATATTGTAACAACTGGAAAAATTGAGGGACCAAGAGATAGAGGGAAGCAAAGAGGAAAAATAACAGACAGCTTAAGAGAATGGCTTGGCAGAAGGTCAACAACAGAAATAATAAATAGCTGCCGAGATCGAAAGTTGTGGAGAGACATGATCACCTATGCCAGTAGGCCCGGTACTTGATGATGATATAAGTATCAAAGAGAATAATTTTCATTTCTCATATATTTTTTACATGTTCCACGAACGTAGTATATATATATATTTTTTTTATGTTTCAGTGACATATGTTTAACATTTTTTTTTCAGTTCACAGACATGTTTAACATATATTTTTTTGCAGTTCACAGAAGTATATGTTTAATATATTTTTTTTTAATTCACAGAAGTATAGGTTTAATATATTTTTTTTTAATTCACAGACAGTATATGTTTAACATTTATTTTTTCAGTTCACAGACACTATATGTTTCGCAAACATATGTTTAACTCTTTCCGTAGGGAAGCTTTTTGTCGATGCAGCGGAAGAGATTTCAGAGAAAAAATATTTCATGCTTTCAAGAATCAATCTACATATTTATATTTATCAAACATATAACATATTATATATATGAAGTTTTAGATAATTGAACAAGGTATTAGATTTCATCGTAACCAAGAGGATACAATACATGTAATTTGGGTGGGGGGTGTCAGAGCACCTATGGATTTGTGCTGTGTGCCGTGTTGATAATGATTCTAACAACGACACTGGCCTCCTCACCTATAATAGCTTACGGTAAAGTTTGTACTTGCTTCACTCTCCTATAACATTATGTCTTATAGGACATCCTTTACTATATCTCCCTTGACAAGTGTTTTATAAATTTAATGGTTTGCACTTTTAACTCGATCACCACCAGAGGGCATGAACACTGCGAATCAATAAAAAAAGATTTTAAAAACACATGTTCGCTGTCAGAAAAGATAGAACTAGTCCTGCAGTGAATACCAGCACACTGTGACATCTCTGGAAATGAGAAAGCATATCGGAGCCTTCAACAGTCCAACCAACCCCAGAGCCTAAAAGAAATAAAGACATTCTTGAAACAAGCCAGGAAAACTGAATGAAGGAAGTTACATGGAAAATATGAGTCAGAACACGATAACGTAACTTAAACTTAGCAAACATGACTAGACCAAGATATTCAGATTCAGAACAGGTAGGTCGCTGTGGCCTCAGAGGACACCTACACAAGATGAGACTCGGTGACTTTGCAACATGTGACTGTGGAGCATTCAAACTCCAGCGCATATCCTACAGGTCTGCAACACTTTCAGTATTTTAAGATTACAATTATGGCTCACAGAAACAAGCCTAGATGAGAAGTTATGGGGAACCTCTAAAGATCTCAGCAGTCTTGTTCGTGACCCAAGCTAGTCTAAATGCATAGCAATAACTGATCACTGAAGAACGGAAAAAGAGAAAAAAGACAGAAGATGATGGATTAATGATGTAAGAGACATTATGCTTGAGGTAAACACACCTGAGCATGCTTCTTCTTTCTCCTCTTCCTATAACTCATGGGGTTGTTGAGGCACCTTTCACAGACTTAGTCAACCTTCTCCATTGCTCTATATCTTCAGTTATTCCTTGCAGGTTGGGTGGGGTCTGAAAGCTCAGTGGTTAGTGGACAGTACTACTAAGGATAAGGGGTCGGGTTCAATATCCAGTTTCTTGGATATACCAGATATTGTCTGGGGAAGAAGAGTGGCACCGACATAATACTGACTACATTATCCCAAAAATAATGTGCTGGAGATCTATAGATAATTTTCCCATTTGGCTTGATGAGGCTCGTTTCTCTAAATCTTTCTCTTTATTTTTTATCCACTCATGCTTTCTTCTTCTTCTACCTTTTTAGCTCCCAGTGGAGCATAGGTCTTCAACAAACACTTTCCAAGTCGTTCTGTTTTTTGCCATTCTTTTAAGATCGTTCCATTTCTTCCCCATCATCTTCATCTCTGCTTCTATCTGTCTTCTCCAAGAATTCCTTGATCTTCCTCTTTGTCTTTTCCCCTGGGGATTCCAAAAAAGGGCCTGTTGTGTAATACTCTCAGTTGGCGTCCGCAGTGTGTGTCCTATCCAGCACCATCGTCTTCGCTGTATCTCTTTATCCACTGGTATTTGACTGGTACATTTCCATAATTCTATGTTAGTGATTTTGTCCTGCCATTTCCGTCCTTTTATTCTGCGTAAGCATCCATTAATGAAAGTCTGTATCTTCATGATTGTCAATTTTGTTGTTCTCCATGTTTCACAGCCATATAATAGGGCCGACTTAACATTTGAGTTGAAAATTTTAATTTTTTTTATTTAACCTAATTTCTTTGGATTTCCATGTTTCCCAGTGCAACGAAAGCCCCTCTTGCCTTTGATATCCTTATTTTGGTATCATTTTCTGTTCCTCCATCTTTATCTATATTACTGCGTAATATTGTACGTCTAGTAGAGGTATTTCTCCTAATTTTATTTGGTTATTGCCAACTGCATTAATTCTCATAATGGTGGTCTTATCTCTATTAATCTTCAGTCCTAGCTGTTGTGATCTCTCATCAAGTATGCTCATTTTACTCATGCTTTGGGACTCCGTAAATTTGAGGCCTGTCATTTCTTTGATGTTATCGTTCCATTTCTTTCTCTACTTCCCTACTATACTTGCTTCTGTCACATTCACAGTTCCTTGAAAGATAGTCTTTCCTAGTCCAGACAATCAAGATACACAGCCAAACCATTTCACTTTACATCCTGAACACCTAGTTCCCTTTTTGAAAACAACGAAAAATGAGAAAAATTAAGAAAGGTTTGGTCACTTATTTCTCCACATCTTCTTGCTACTTTTGCAAGACGTAACATTTTGCCAGTTTTTTACTTGAAATGTCTGTTATTTCTAATTAAAAATTATTTCATTATCTGATTTTATTTTGTGTAAAAAAATAGATGTATTTTTAGCACTATGAAATGTTTTCTTCTATATATGCACAAACAAAACTTGTTTTAAGAAATCTATCTGTGTTTTATTTGTAGTAACATTCCAAGCGTTATATGTTTCAGGTATTTTCTATGCAGATTTGTCTCCACTTAACACAAAGGAATCATTTGTCTTATGTTTATATTGTCTGTTGATATATTTTTTGTTAATCCTATGTTTATATTTTCTGTTGAAATGTTTCTAGTTAGTCAGATTTTTATATTTTCTTTTGATATGTTTCCTATTGGACAAAATCTTCATATATTTTCTGTTGAAATGTTTCTAGTTAGTCAGATTTTTTATATTTTCTATTGATATGTTTCCTATTGGTCAAAATCTTCATATATTTTCTGTTGAAATGTTTCTAGTTAGTCAGATTTTTATATTTTCTATTGATATGTTTCCTATTGGTCAAAATCTTCATATATTTTCTGTTGCAATGTTTCTTGTTGGTCACAATTTTTATTTGAAAATCAACCTGTTGTTTCTTTGTTATTTGGCATTTAAAGTTTGTATCCACAATTTTTTGCTGGATACAAATGAGCAAAGAGACTTTTAATTAATTGAAATCTAACATTAAGACCAGCTGTAGGGAAGTATAGACATTCTATCCCAATGCATTCTGACCACTTAAGGAGCAGTCCCTCAAGTGGCTTCACATTATATCCAACTTGCCGGACCTGATAAGAACCATTTAACTAGTCACAGTGAATCTAACTCCTGAGCATGCCAGTGTACACAGAAATTAAATAGCCGTCAAGCTCGCTAGCAGCTCTGGCACTGAGTGTGGCCTTACTCTTGACAAAGAGGACATCGCCATGTTTGTTCTTCATTCCTTAAAAGAAGAGGGGGGAGAGTAAGTGGAACAATGATGTTTATATTGTGAGACTGAGTGGTCTAAAGATGGAGAAGGGACTTGGTTGGTCCGGAGTGCTTAGTGGGGAAAAGATCTATATACAGTCACCACCTTACAGGAACAGTCAGTCTGTATACGCTTCAAGAAATGCTGGGACTGGTGGTGGAGCAGATATGGGGATGCCCTGACTGCAATGAAACAGATTACATAAAGTAAAAATGAAGTACCCCCGTCACACCAAGTGGCATTTAGGGAATATGATATTAGTGACCATAAATTTTACAGACCTTCAGCACGTGATTTTTGGGGTAATGTGGTCGGTATTATGCCCATGCCACTTTACTTTTCCAGAAAAAAAATCTGGTACCCATTTAAGGCTGGGTGAACCCAGAAGCCGTCGGTTGGGGTCGAACCCTACCCCTTGTCCTTTGTAGTCCAGTTCACTAACCACTGAGCTATCGCGGCTCCCCAGATGACATGAATAGAATATAATAGTGAATCTATCTAATCTATCTATTGTCCTTTTGAGCTGAAGATGACACATAGGCAGAAATTTGAGACTGTCCAATGATCTTTGTTATAAATCGTTCAATCTTTGCAAGGGAACTTATGCCTGCTGTTGTTGTGTTTTACCTCAGTGTTGGTTTTAGTATTTCTTTAGGCCTGCCTTTTTTCTTTCACCCACTGGTTCCCATTTGAGGGCTTGCTTTGAGATTCTCTCATCACATGGCCAACATACTGCCACCTTCTCTTATTGTCTCCTCTCATCACATGGCTAACATACTGCCACCTTCTCTCATTGTTTCCTCTCATCACATGACCAACATACTGCCACCTTCTCTTATTGTTTCCTCACATCACATGGCCAACATACTGCCACCTTCTCTTATTGTTTCCTCTCATCACATGGCCAACATACTGCCACCTTCTCTTATTGTCTCCTCTCATCACATGACCAACATACTGCCACCTTCTCTTATTGTCTCCTCTCATCACATGGCCAACATACTGCCACCTTCTCTTGCTGTCTCCTCTCATCACATGGCCAACATACTGCCACCTTCTCTTGTTGTCTCCTCTCATCACATGGCCAACATACTGCCACCTTCTCTTATTGTTTCCTCACATCACATGGCCAACATACTGCCACCTTCTCTTGTTGTTTCCTCTCATCACATGGCCAACATACTGCCACCTTCTCTTATTGTCTCCTCTCATCACATGACCAACATACTGCCACCTTCTCTTATTGTCTCCTCTCATCACATGGCCAACATACTGCCACCTTCTCTTGCTGTCTCCTCTCATCACATGGCCAACATACTGCCACCTTCTCTTGTTGTCTCCTCTCATCACATGGCCAACATACTGCCACCTTCTCTTGTTGTCTCCTCTCATCACATGGCCAACATACTGCCACCTTCTCTTGTTGTCTCCTCTCATCACATGGCCAACATACTGCCACCTTCTCTTATTGTCTCCTCTCATCACATGGCCAACATTTGACCACATTCTTCTCTTATTGTTTCCTCTCATCACATGGCCAACATATGACCACCTTCTTCTCTTATTGTTTCCTCTCATCACATGGCCAACATACTGCCACTTGATCTTGATTATAGATTATATGAATGAGTAAATAAAAAGATGTAATAAAAGATGGACAATGATATAGAATAGACAGATAATTAAGTTGTCATTTTACAACAGAGAAATGACTGGTTGCAGTCGTCATCATTGCCCCCAACAACCTTGTCAATGATACACAATTACCTTTGCTTACGTTTCTGGACACACAGAAGTACGGGGAAATGAAAGAGCGGACAGGCTGGCTATCTGTGCTGTCGCGTAAGGTCAACCAATGAATCAGGCTCTCCGAGGTGCTGGAAGGACATGGGACTTCGACAACCATGAGTCCACGTCACTCCTTCAGATGAAAGAGATGGGAGTTAAAATGGGCACAGCCATTTTAAGTGAGAGGTTTAGTAGATGCATAAGAGGACTTATCAACCAAGATAGAGCTGGAGTCATCAGTCCAGGACACTACAGGACATACTGATAAGAGGACTTATTAACCAAGATAGAGCTGGAGTCATTAGTCCAGGACATACTGAGGAGGGGATCTAAGCATCTCTGAACATGTTTACAGTGCTTTGATGATAACCCTCAAATAACAGTAACATTGACGATTCACATCTGAACACATGCTCTTTAAAACCTCTAACTTATTTGCATGCAGTCGTGACATCAAATACAGAATTCCTTCCCGCTAACTCTGGCTGGAATGTTTGTCTAGCCCACCACGACTGTATATTTTATATTACGATCCACCTAATTCATGACATTTAACCTCTCTTATTAACATTGAACACCTATATTTGTTTGTACAGAAATACAATTTCATAATTTCTGTGAGTAAAAGTGAAAGTCATAATTTTTTGTAGCCGTTTCATTTTTGTTATATTCCAATTTGGAGTAGGTGTATGTGTTTGTGACAATTTAAAAAAAAAAAATTGAAGAAAAAGTGTTATGGTAACAGCTTTACGTGGTAATTAACAAAACAAAAGTCGAAGTATCAGCCAAGTAGGCCTTCAGCTGGAACAACAAACAACAACACAAAAATATATATAAGGATGCATACACAAATCTAACTACATGGCGATAATATGGTAGATACTCAAGAAAGATAAGTAAAAAAAGGTCATTTCCCTGTGGTCCAGAGCATGGTCAACTTCTGAATGAACTAAAATAAGTGGGCAGGATGACCAACTATTTATCTCACTAACCAGGCAGTCAGGTGAGAAGACGGAAGGGTTCTAAAAATATGGGGAGGTGGGTACAAGATATGTATAAACTGTGTTTATTTAACTGTGTGTGTGCACCGATGTGTAAAAAAGCATCTATGTTTTTGTGCTCGCCGGGTTGGTGACCATATGTTATTTAATAGTATTTTACTATCCGTTTAATTCACGACATTAAACCTCTCACATTAATAGTAAACACCTATATTTGTTTATACAATAATATGAATTTTATCATTTCTGTGAGTAAAAGTGAAAGTAATATTCTTGACTGTCTCAATTTTGTGCAAATTTGTCTTGGAAATAGAACTATATTTTTGTGTTCACTGCGCCTGATTTCATAAGTCTTTTTGAGTCAGTTTTTCGTTCAGTGCCCCTGTGGTTATTCAGAATCTCAGCTGAGTCCATTACTCTTCCACACTCAACATCAGCCAAACTGGCATGCTTGTCAGCACATCAAATAGCTCTTACATCCATGTGCCCTGGCAAGAAAATAAAGCAGATTTTGACAAGACTTCCCAGAGACTCTAACCATGTCCAATGATTCCAGTCAGTTGCCATCTTTCTGAGCTTACCCAATGAGTCCACTGAGGAAACCCAGTGTGTATAAGTTTGTATCCTCAAGCCATGTCAATGCTTTAGTGACATCCAAAACTTCCATGGTAAAACTACTTGTAGTCAACTTGAAACTCTGTGACAAACTCACCATGTCACTTTAATGTAAGTTATTAAGTTATTTGCGGGTCATCATCTTTGCACTCCAAACATGTCCATAGGTGCTCAGATCTCCTCCTCAGAAAATCCCCCAGTGTCCAGCAACTGAGGACTCCAGTTCTGTGTTGGTTGATAAATCTTCTTATATGCCACCTTGTTTCTGGTGGTGCCCATCTTAACTCCCATCTCTTTCATCTGAAGGAGTGACGTGGACTCATGATTGTCAAAGTCCTGTGCCCTTCCCACATCTTGGAGGGCATTGATAATGCCAGGTCAATCCATTGGATGACCGTCCTCAGCGCAGCCAGCCAACCTGTCCTCTCTTTAATTTCCCTGTACTCCCGCATGTCCTGGGACATAGACAAAGGTAACCCTACGTATTTTTGACTTCTGCAATGACTCTACCCATTTATTTTTTTTATATCATGCTCATCGAATCACTTAGTATGCAGGCGTGGGTGTAGTCTTGTGACTCTAACAAGATGAATGCCCTGGTCACTGACATCAACTCCATCTTCATTCTACTCGTGATCATAACATAAATGATCATAGAATTGACTTACTCCTTGCAGCTCCTCATTGGGCAACGGGCTGCAACAAAACTGTCAAAAGACATTATTCTGTGCTATCTTCTTCTTCTATCCTTCCTCTATTGCCGTTGAGAGGAGATACAATCTGCGATTCTTTGCTCTTCTGTTGGCCTCTTCTGGTGTTATCCTTCCTAGTGACTCTAGTATTCCCTTTATCCATCTCTTTATCGGTCTTCCTCTTAAACTGGCATTTTCGTAGCATTTGTTTATGGCTCTTTGGGTCATTGTTAGTTCTTTTTGTCTTGTTATGTGGCTGAAACCAATTTATCTGTTGTTTCTTTATGTATTCGATGGCTGGTTCAATTTCGAGTTTCTTCCTCAGGTCGATGTTTCTTACTGTGTCCCTTAAGCTGTTTCCTGTCATTCTTCTGACACATTTCATTTCGGTGGTCGTTATATTTCTTATTGTTCTAGAGTCCAGCGTCCAATTCTGGCACTGATAGCACAGAGTTGGTAGAAAAATTGATTCGTATATTGCCCTTTTTGCTTCGGTAGTTATTGCTTTGTTTTTCAATAGTGTTGAGCTATCTTCTCCAAAGAAGATCACTTTACACAGGTGAAGGACAACACAAAATCAAAACAATGCCGCGGATTCACAATTTTTATACCTTTACCCCTATCGTCTCCAACTGAGCCCACTTCCATCCTGCAGTCTTTGCTTCTGCCTCAATGGTTCTTTTCAATATCTGCTTTGGCCTTCTTTTCCAGCTCCTTGTGGGTTCCACTTCATTGTCTGTCTCGCAATTTTGCTTGATGATCTTCACAGTGTGTGGCCAATACATCCCCATTTCCTTTTTATTGATTTCCATTACTATTGGTATCTGGGCAGTTTTTTTTTCTAAAAAATTTAATTTGTAATTTTATTTCGCCATTTAGAAATGACTATATCATCCTCATTGAGTGCCATCTCCACATCGAAGGTTGGCTACCATGGACACGATTCCACTCTGTCTCTTGCTTTGATGGTGCAGGTTGTCATAGGCTGGTTTATCCATTTTTTTATGTTACTTGTCCATGTTAGTCTTGGTCTGCCTCTACCTCTTTTACCTTGTATTTTTCCCTCCAAGATTAGTTTTAGTAGACTGTTGTCTTTTAACATGGCCCAAAAATCGCATATGTCTTGTTTGAATTGTGTTTAGTAGTTCTCTTTTCATTTTTAGTTGTTTTAAAACTTCATCATTTGTTTTATTTTCCTTCCATCCAATTCTTCCGATTCTTCTAAATATCCACATTTCAAAGGCTTCAATTCTCTGTTCTGTTTTCTTGTCTGATGTCCATGTTTCTGCACCATGTAGGAATGTTGAGAAAACATAACATTTTGCTATTCTTAGTTTTAGTCCTGGTGTTATTTGTTTTGATGTTAGTATGTTCTTCATGACATTAAAATTACTTTTTGCCATTCCTATTCTTTTGTTTATTTCAGTTGTGCATTTTCCATCACTGGTTATAGTATGTCCAAGGTAGTTGTAGTTCTGAACTGTCTCCAGGTTTATTCCTTCAGTTTTGATATCCACTTGTGGTTTTTGAGTTTTTCTTTGTTTATGATCATAGTTTTAGTATTTTTGATATTCATATCTAGTCCATATTTTTTGCTTGTCATGTTTATTTCATTAAGTAATTGTTGTAGATCTTTAGGATTTTCTGCTAGTAGTATAGAAATTACTATATATACTTCAATATATCTTTCATGTCAAGCTCTAAGTTTCTCACCATGTACTCCCAAAACAAACATATCAGTTCTTTCATTACCGCAGACTTGTGAGTGTCCACCTCATTTATCACTTGGAATGGGAAGAGGTTGTGTTCATGTTTGTGTGTTTTTAATGTTTGATTTATTTTGTTTTTTACATTTTTGCAATTAATAACATGTTTTATTTCTTACCTCTTAGTAAGATCTTTGTTTATTATTATTGCTATTTTCTGTTATTATTTGAACACTTTTATTGTCGGTTGAATTTTCATGAATTTATATTTTATTTTTGCTTGCATTCTTTGTATGCATTTATTTCTTATAATAAATTACAATGGTTGTGTTATATAAATCTTTGTTACCTTTGGCTGCAGTAAATTGTTTTTGCATGAAAACCTTTAAGTTTTGGGGGTTTTTTTTGTTGCTTTCAAGTTTTGTAAACATGTAACTTTTGTAACTGTTGCAGTAATTTTTTTTTTTTTATGTTGCTTTAAATATTTGTAATCTTGCGTTACGTTTTAAATCATTGCAAAGTTTTTAAAATGCAATTTGAGACTTTTGTGCCTTAATCATTTAATACTTTTTTTTGTGTGTGCTTCTCCTTAACTCTTTCAGTACGGAAACTTTTCATCAATGCAACAGAAGAGATTTCTGAGTCAAATTTGTTTATGTTTATAAGAATAAATCTACATATTGATATTTATCTAGCATACAGAAATTATATATGAATTTTTAGATAATTGAACAAGGTATTAGATTTCACCAATACCAAGATGATACAAGACATGTAAAAAGAATATGATTTGATGACTGTTCACACTAATCAAATTGAAAGTGGCGCACTATGCGGCGAAACGTACGGAAAGAGTTAAGCATTGAAACCTATTTTAGCTTCTCCCTATAACATTGTATAATATTTGTGCTTTGTCACTTTTCTTACTCTTTTTTATTATTATTCAAAACTGTTGAAAAAAAAATGGTCAGTATAATAAAGATGTATTTTTACATACATTTCTTCTACTTTTCATTTGCTTAATTCCCTATATCTCTATCTCTCTCTTCCCCCCCCCCCCCCACACACACAACTTTTCATCCCCTGTTTCTGTATTCCCTAACTTCAAATCTCCTGTACTCTTGCTTCCAACTTCAAACCACCCTTTTACTTTATCTATTTTTCTACTGTCAGTTATATTCCTCTATTCTAAACCTCAACCCTTCTATATTTTTATACTGTCACCTATATTCCTCTATTCTTTAAACCCCAACTCTTCTATATTTTTATACTTTCAGCTACATTCCTCTATTCTCTAAACCCCAACCCTTCTATATTTTTCTACTGTCAGCTACATTCCTCTATTCTCTAAACCCCAACCCTTCTATATTTTTCTACTGTCAGCTACATTCCTCTATTCTCTAAACCCCAACTCTTCTATATTTTTCTACTTCTGGACTTAATTTAACTCCTAGTGCTCAAGAGGTTTATTCATCAATTTTAAAACAAGCCAATCATCTTTGTCATCTAAAGGAATTGTTGGTTCGGAAAAGAATATCTGAAATATTTAATTACAACTCAGATTTGTTTTATGCCTCATCTATTTATTAATTATTCTATTTATATCTCACAACAGATGTGAGATGGTAGATGTACAACAGAGGTGAGATACAAAATGGCTCAGGCAAAAGCAGCTTTCCAAAATTTGAGGAAGAAACTGTGCAATCAATTTTTGACAATAGAAACAAGAAAAAGAGTTTTTAAATGTTAGGTATAGCCAGTCTTAACATATGGATGTGAATCATAGACAATAGACAAGAAAATCACTGGAATCTGTAGAATTGTGGTTTTACAGAAGAATGTTGAGAATACCATGGACAGCTAAGAAGAATAATGAAAACGTTTTGAAAGAGGCAAAAAGAGGGCTAATATTCAAAATTAGGAAGAAACAATCATCATTTTTGGCCTTATAATGAATGAGAAGGGAACAACTGGAATATATTGTGACAACTGGAAAAATTGTGGAAGGAAGAGATAGAGGGAAGCAAAGAGAAAAAAATACCAGACAGCTTAAGAGAATGGCTTGGCATAAGGTCAACAACAGAAATGATAAATAACTGCTGAGATCGACAGTTATAGAGGGACATGATTACCTACGCCAGCAGTCACGGTACTTGATGATGATGGTGATATTTCAATCTTAAGCGTTTTGAACAGACACTTGTGTACTATAAGTTAAGATGTGTCTGATTCATAAAAATTAGCAAATCTCCAGATTGTCAGATCAGTACAGTTGCCAGATTTTTAAATAGCATATCATTGCCTGTTTTCAGCTTAAAATTTGTTGCGCCTTTTTTTATCAGGACTTGCCATTCAAATATTTGTAATCTATTTGTTATCTATCTATCTATCTATTGTCCTTTCGAGCCGAAGACGACACATAGGGCAGAACCACCATCTCAAAAACAGAATACTTGTGTGCCAAAATGGCACATATTGCAGAGATCACTGCTTCTAAAATTTATGGTTCTGTTTCTATAACAATACTTTTTACAATGACAGCTTGTCAAGCCATCGATCAACCTCCTTAGTTGCCTCTTACGACATGCTTGCATTTGTTATCACAAATTGTTAATGGTAATCTATTTGTTATCACAGATTGTTATTTGCAATACTTTTCTGTGAGCAGAATGCAACATTGAATATTGTTATTTGCTGTACTTTTCTGTGAGCAGAATGCAAAATTGAATATTGTTATCTGCAGTACTTTTCTGTGAGCAGAATGCAACATTGGGTGCATTGAATATTGTTATCTGCAGTACTTTTCTGTGAGCAAAATGCAACATTGAATATTGTTATCAGCAGTACTTTTCTGTGAGCAGAATGCAACATTGGGTGCATTGAATATTGTTAACTGCAGTACTTTTCTGTGAGCAGAATGCAACATTGAATATTGTTATCTGCAGTACTTTTCTGTGAGCAGAATGCAACATTGAATATTGTTATCTGCAGTACTTTTCTGTGAGCAGAATGCAACATTGAATATTGTTATTTGTATTTTTACTTTTCTGTGAGCAGAATGCAACATTGAATATTGTTATTTGCTGTACTTTTCTGTGAGCAGAATGCAACATTGAATATTGTTATTTGCTGTACTTTTCTGTGAGCAGAATGCAACATTGAATATTGTTATTTGCTGTACTTTTCTGTGAGCAGAATGCAACATTGAATATTGTTATTTGCTGTACTTTTCTGTGAGCAGAATGCAACATTGAATATTGTTATTTGCTGTACTTTTCTGTGAGCAGAATGCAACATTGAAGGCACTTGTTAATTTGCTGTATGTTGAATTAAAGATCCTTATTACAAAACTTGTTTTTACCATTCACAAAAGTATGTTTGTATACAACATTATTTGTTTATCTCAAGGCTGTTGTCTTTTTATTTTTTTTTTAACTCTTGCCTAAGTGAGGTGGGGAGTCATGGTGGTTAGTGCACTAGCTTTCTTATCTGAAGAATCCAGGCTCAATTCCTAGAAGTGGCCGATTTTCACCCAGCCTCTAAAAATGGGTACCTTATTTTTTTCCTGGGAAATAGAGACTGCTTGATATGGTACCAACCACATCATCCAAAAATTGTACCTGCCATTGGTCATGTGACTGCTACCACCATATTCCCCATATGCCAAGGAAGGCATGGTGGCAACCTTTACTTTATACAAGTGAGGTATAGATGTTATCAAAATTGTGTCATTTTTATATTGGTCATGTTTTAGTGAATGCAGCTTTTATCATTGTACATCGGAAAGTGTTTTTAAGTTCTCTTACCTTTTTTTTTTTTTTCTTTTTTTTTTTTTTTTTGTTCAAGCAGCAAGATTTTGGCACAGTGCACAAATAATGTGCACTTGTTAGAGTTAAACTATGTGCACTAGTCCAGCTTTTTTTTTTTTTAACATAGTTTCAAAAATTGAGTTATTATTTAAGAATTATGGGAATGTTACTTTGTTTTTTTTTTTCAGAAATTTGAGTTAATATTTTTAAAATTATGGGAATTTTACTTTATTTTTTTTTATTTTCAGAAATTTGAGTTAATATTTTAAAAATCATGAGAATTTTACTTTCTTATTTTCAGAAATTTGAGTTAATATTTTAAAAATTATGGGAATTTTACTTTGTTATTTTTTTTTATTTTCAGAAATTTGAGTTAATATTTTAAAAATTATGGGAATTTTACTTTGTTATTTTTTTTGTTTCAGAAAGTTAGTTAACATTTCAGTGATCATGAAAATTGAAGTTTGCCATTTTGTTTTTATCTTTCATCATGTTTAAGCTTATCTTTTTTTTCCATGTGTTGTTTAGTTTGTACATGGAACTCTAGTATATTTTGTTTCTGGCAGATCTATGTACTTCTGTAATAGTTTATCATCATTTTTTGGTACAATTATGTATATGGCCTTTAGCGTCTTGACAGACAATGATGATTAGTCAATCTTCTTTCTTCTTCATTCTCTTTTCACTGATACTTAAACAGTGCTGTGGTTATATCATTTGTCATTCTTGAGCTGCTCGAACTGTCTGAATTAGTGATTTTCCTTTGTTATTACATGTCTCTGTCACTGCATCTATCCATCTTCTTCTGGGTCTTCCTCTTGGTCTTTTTCCATGCATTCTCGAGAAGAACGCCCTTGATGGTGATTGGTGAGAATTCATTCTGACCAGGTGACCAAACCATTTAAGTTGTTGTTGTTCTATATATTCTTGGCAGGGTTTTGTTCCTACCATTTTTCTTATGGTTTCATTTGGTATTCTATCTCTTCTTGTGTTGTTTGTTACTTTTCTCAAGCAACGCATCTCACATGTATTGATCTTTCTTAAATGTGATTTAGATAGGGTCCATGTTTGACTTTCATAGCACAAAGTTGGTATGAAAATGCTATTTATCATTTTTGTTTAAAGTAAAAAATTAAAGTACCCCCGTCACACCAAGTGGCGTATAGGGAATATGGTGTTAGTGACCATAATTTTTATAGAACTTCAGCACATGATTTTTGGGGTAATGTGGTCAGTTTTACACTCGTGCCGCTTTACTTTCCCAGAAAAAAATCCGGTACCCATTTAAGGCTGGGTGAACCCGGAAGCCGTCGGTTGGGGTCGAACCCTACCCCTTGTCCTTTGTAGTCCAGTTCTCTAACCACTGAGGTATCGCGGCTCCCACCTTGTGCCCTTGCCAAAGTTCTAATGGCACCCCTGGGAGCCACATCACAGACATTGGGAACCATGGCTTTATAGGATGCCTCAAGTCTTGCCCACACTGTTCTTAAAAAATGTATATATTATCTGTGTACAGTTTCAAATATAAAACACCAACAAGCAATTAATTTTAATCTGTTTACTGTTTCTGATATAAATTATGTTAAATTTTATTGATTATTCTGTGAATGTATCACTGTCCTGGCATGGTACTTGATGATGATGGTTTGTCGCTGTCATATAAATCATTTTTTAAATTGTAAATGTTGTTATTATTAACATTCGTTAATGTTTTATGGAATTTCTCATTTTTAAAAGATTTTTTTTTTTATAATATATGGACTCAATCTAATTATTTTGTATTTCATCGTAGGAGAAATTGCACATGTTAACAATGGTGAAAATGGGAATAAGCTAAATCAGATGGCAATATTTTTTAAGGTATCTAAATATTTAATTTTTATGTCCCTTGATTTTAGAAAATTGCAGTAATTTTAGCATTGGGATAAGCAAATATGCAAAATATAAAATACTGTGCTGGGCCACGATTAGAGCTGTAGAGAACATGTAACATAAACATAAAATGGTACGGTGCAGCTAGACTAATAGTAGACAAGACAAACTATGATGTTTCAGCAAAAACTTTCATCTGGTGTAATAGACAAACTAAATACATAAATCCAAGCCAGAAAATACAACACAGATCATAAAAATTGTGGAAAAACTTTAGGAGTGGTTTTGTTAACCAAGTATGGATATAACTTATTAAGAGATTTATAAGGGGTAGGTGCAGGTATAACTTATAAAGAGATTTGTAAGGGGTAGGTTTAGATATAACTTATAAAGAGATTTATAAAGAGTAGGTTCAGATATAACTTATAAAGAGATTTATAAAGAGTAGGTTCAGATATAACTTATAAAGAGATTTGTAAAGAGTAGGTTCAGATATAATTTATAAAGAGATTTGTAAAGAGTAGGTTCAGATATAATTTATAAAGAATAGGTTCTGATATAACTTATCAAGAGATTTATAAAGAGTAGGTTCAGATATAACTTATAAAGAGTAGGTTCAGATATAACTTATCAAGAGATTTATAAAGAGTAGGTTCAGATATAACTTATAAAGAGATTTATAAAGAGTAGGTTCAGATATAACTTATAAAGAGATTTATAAAGAGTAGGTTCCGGTACAACTTATAAAGAAGCAAACAGCTAGTAATGAGGTACCCAGTGCACAGTCTGTTTACTTTTTACTAAGAAACTAATGCATTTCAATGTACAGTTTTAATTTGGTTGTTTTTAAACAGATTCTTTTAGCCAATTTCATTCAAACATGGTGTAAGGTGTTTATGTTTTCAATCATTTTTGTTTTATATATACAGTTTTAGTCAGGTTTTTGACTTTTACTGTTTGTTTTAATCAGTTCTTTCATTTTGACCTTTTTTGTGTTTTAACCATTACTCAACCTTCACTGTCTACTTTCTGTATCTCTCCCACTCCATCTCCTTTATCTCCCTCTTTCTCCACATCTTTCTTCCCTCTCCCACTTGCTCTCTCTCATCTTTCCCTCTCTCTCTCTCTCTCTCTCTCTCTCTCTCATCTTTCCCTCTCTCTCTCTCTCTCTCTCTCCACCTTTTCCCCTCCCCCATGTTTTAGGAATATCATAATTTCTTTTTTGTTTCAGTTTTTGATAGTTGATAAGCATTTATTGTTTTAGATAGTTGATAATTAATTTATTCAGTTTTGAGACAGTTGATAATCCTTTATTCAGTTTTAGACGGTTGATAATTCATTTCTTCAGTTTTCTATCTATCTATCATCCTTTTGAGCTGAAGACGGCACATAGGGCTGAACCAAAATCTCAAAAACAAAAACCTTGCGTGCCAAAATGGCACATATTGCAGAAATCACTGCTTCTAAAATTTATTGCTCTGTTTCCATAACAATACTTTTTTACAACGACAGTTTGTCAAGCCATTGATCAACCTCTTTAGTCACCTCTTACAACATGTCTGGAAGGTCACAGTGTCACTATTCTTTATTTCCCTCATAATGAAGTCCCGGTAACACACAGGAGTCTTCAGTTTTAGACGGTTATAATTCATTTCTTCAGTTTTAGATTGTTAATTCATTTCTTCAGCTTTATATTGTTTATAATTCATTTCTTCAGTTTTAGACGGTTGATTATTCATTTCTTCAGTTTTATATTGTTTATAATTCATATCTTCAGTTTTAGACGGTTGATAGTTCATTTCTTCAGCTTTAGACGGTTGATAATTCATTTCTTCAGTTTTAGATGGTTGATAATTCATTTCTTCAGTTTTAGACGGTTGATAGTTCATTTCTTCAGTTTTAGACGGTTGATAATTCATTTCTTCAGTTTTAGACGGTTGATAATTCATTTCTTCAGTTTTAGACAGTTGATAATTTCTCTGTACTGTTGTTGTGAGCAGTTTATGTTCTCTCATTAAGAGAACAACACTCTCTTTTCAATGCACAGTCTTGTACACTTTTGCTGGCAGCTAATTTATGTGTACACAAAAAGTTGATCACAATTTTCTCTTTTTTTCTTTTCTTTCTCTGTCTCTGTTTTTTCTTTCTCTCTTTTTTTTTCTTCTTTCTTTCTCTGTCTCTAGTTTTTCTTTCTCTCCCTCTCTTTTTTTCCCTCTCATTCTCTCATTCATCTTCAGTCCCACCCCATCTAGATGTAGTAGAGCTAATTTGATTGTTTGCCTTCTCCTTGACAAGACACAATCCGTTCCGCCTCTGACTTTGTTTTCAAGGCTGTACCACACCAAACAAGCCACATTGTTATCGGTTATGTGTATTCACGGAATTGGGTTGTTGTCAATAGTTTCATTCCATTTAAAATGCAGGTTAAGTACAATTTGATTGACTAGTGCATGTATAAGCACTTATTTTTACACTTTTATATAAATTTCATTTTTTTTTTTTTTTACGCAAAGAGTAGATTTATTTTAATAATTTTTAAAATGCAGAAAAAAAAGCTATCTTTACGACACATATTACCATTGCTGGTGTATGTCAGGGGACTCACGACAGGCCCAGAGGGATAAAGAGTGAATGGTCAAAACAGTCACCACGACGTGTGAGGCTCAGGATTTTTATTTCAGAAGATTGCAGGAAAAAGCTACACAAAAAGGTCTTGTTTCCTTTACAGATTGTCTTGTAAGGCTTACAAGTCCATTTATTTTTAGAAAAACCCTTACAAAATAAGGGATACTTTTACAGTGTTGAAGGTATAAGTGCAGACACAAGTGAAAGAAAGCTCTACTTAGTCCTTGTTCAGATATGGCACAATTTTTTTTTTATTGATTGGGAATTCATTTATTTTTTTCTTGGGCCGAAGATGGCACATAGGACGGTTGCCATAGTTCACCATAATGTGACATCATCCTGCTATTTATTGTAAGTCTTGGTTGTTTTTTAGTCCAACAGTTGAGCCTTCATTAGTAATTGGGTATTGGTAATTGTTCTGCATAATGATTCTTTTGGTCTTCCTTGTTTTCTTTTGCCAGATGGTTTTCACACGAATGATGGGGAAGTCTTAATAATCTATCTATGCATTGTACTTTAGACCCGAAGACGGCACATAGGGCAGAACAACAATCTCAAAAACAGAAACCTTGCGTGCCAAAAAGGCACATATTGCAGAGATCACTGCTCTAAAATATATGGCGCTGTTTCCATAACAATACTTTTTACAATGACAGCTTGTCAAGCCATCGATCAACCTCCTTAGTCGCCTCTTACGACATGCCTGGAAGGTCACAGTGTCACTATTCTTTACTTCCCTCATAATGAGGCCCCGGTAACACACAGTAATAGTAAATAATATGGTATTGGGGTTCACAAAAACCATCTGAAAATGAGTAACAGAGATTTTTGGGATGTTTTGTTGCAACAGCAGCAATTAGTTCCCTTGCTGAGGTTAAGAGGTTCAGCTAGAATAAGAACATGTGGAGCGATATAATGCAGCTTCAGTGGCAATGTTTGATACTTAATGACAGATATTGTCAGACATGGAGAGCAGAATTTTTGTCCAGTTTGATACTTAACAGCAAATATTGTCCAGTTTGATACGTAATAGCAAATATTGTCAATCATGGAGAGTAGAACTTGTGTCCAGTTTGATACTTAACAGCAAATATTGTCCAGTTTGATACGTAACAGCAAATATTGTCAATCATGGAGAGTAGAACTTGTGTCCAGTTTGATACTTAACAGCAAATATTGTCCAGTTTGATACGTAACAGCAAATATTGTCAATCATGGAGAGTAGAACTTGTGTCCAGTTTGATACTTAACAGCAAATATATCAGGTTTGGAGATCCAGAACTTCTGCCATATGTACCATCTTGAGCTCAAAAAGACAGTAGTGTTACCTGGAATTATACCAAATACATCACCCATTAAAAAACATGCAGTCTTGTCATTCAAATATATTCCTCTGAAAGCTTGAAGTGAATCCTTACCTAACTAGCTCTTATTTTGCTTGCCATTTCTAAAATTCATACAATTCCCATATTAAGATCAGGGGTAAGACTTCAAGAAGGCCTTCCAGATAATACATTGTTGTGTGTGATGCTATATTTTTATTGGCAATAATTACTTGAAAACTGTGAATATTGTTACGTTTTTTAGTCTTTTTTTATTGTTTCTTTCTTCTCTTAGTTCATTTGTCATTATGAGGATTTTTGGGGTTTTTTTTGTTGTCGTGTCTGATCAACTTATGATATCTTGGTGTGTATGATCATCATATGATATCTTGGTGTGTATGATCAACCTATGATATTGTTGTGTTTGATCAACTTATGATATCTTGTTGTGTATGATCATCATATGATATCTTATGTATGATCAACCTATGATATCTTGTTGTGTATGATTAACCTATGATATCTTGTTGTGTATGATCAACCTACAATATCATGTTATGTATGATCAACCTACAATAACCTGTTATGTATGATCAACCTACAATATCCTGTTATGTATCATCAACCTACAATATCCTGTTATGTATGATCAACCTACAATATCCTGTTATGTATGATCAACCTACAATATCCTGTTATGTATGATCAACCTACAATAACCTGTTATGTATGATCAACCTACAATATCCTGTTATATATGATCAACCTACAATATCCTGTTATGTATGATCAACCTACAATATCCTGTTATGTATGATCAGCCTACAATATCCTGTTATGTATGATCAACCTACAATATCCTGTTATGTATGATCAACCTACAATATCCTGTTATGTATGATCAACCTACAATATCCTGTTATGTATGATCAACCTACAATATCCTGTTATGTATGATCAACCTACATTATCCTGTTATGTATGATCAACCTACATTATCCTGTTATGTATGATCAACCTACATTATCCTGTTATGTATGATCAACCTACAATATCCTGTTATGTATGATCAACCTACAATATCCTGTTATGTATGATCAGCCTACAATATCCTGTTATGTATGATCAGCCTACAATATCCTGTTATGTATGATCAACCTACAATATCCTGTTATGTATGATCAACCTACAATATCCTGTTATGTATGATCAACCTACAATATCCTGTTATGTATGATCAACCTACAATATCCTGTTATGTATGATCAGCCTACAATATCCTGTTATGTATGATCAACCTACAATATCCTGTTATGTATGATCAACCTACAATATCCTGTTATGTATGATCAACCTACAATATCCTGTTATGTATGATCAACCTACATTATCCTGTTATGTATGATCAACCTACATTATCCTGTTATGTATGATCAACCTACATTATCCTGTTATGTATGATCAACCTACAATATCCTGTTATGTATGATCAACCTACATTATCCTGTTATGTATGATCAACCTACAATATCCTGTTATGTATGATCAACCTACATTATCCTGTTATGTATGATCAACCTACAATATCCTGTTATGTATGATCAACCTACATTATCCTGTTATGTATGATCAACCTACAATATCCTGTTATGTATGATCAACCTACAATATCCTGTTATGTATGATCAACCTACAATATCCTGTTATGTATGATCAACCTACAATATCCTGTTATGTATGATCAACCTACAATATCCTGTTATGTATGATCAACCTACAATATCCTGTTATGTATGATCAACCTACATTATCCTGTTATGTATGATCAACCTACAATATCCTGTTATGTATGATCAACCTACATTATCCTGTTATGTATGATTAACCTACAATAACCTGTTATGTATGATCAACCTACAATATCCTGTTATGTATGATCAACCTACAATATCCTGTTATGTATGATCAACCTACAATAACCTGTTATGTATGATCAACCTACAATATCCTGTTATGTATGATCAACCTACAATATCCTGTTATGTATGATCAACCTACAATATCCTGTTATGTATGATCAACCTACAATATCCTGTTATGTATGATCAACCTACAATATCCTGTTATGTATGATCAACCTACATTATCCTGTTATGTATGATCAACCTACATTATCCTGTTATGTATGATCAACCTACAATATCCTGTTATGTATGATCAACCTACAATATCCTGTTATGTATGATCAACCTACAATATCCTGTTATGTATGATCAACCTACAATATCCTGTTATGTATGATCAGCCTACAATATCCTGTTATGTATGATCAACCTACATTATCCTGTTATGTATGATCAACCTACAATATCCTGTTATGTATGATCAACCTACATTATCCTGTTATGTATGATCAACCTACAATATCCTGTTATGTATGATCAACCTACATTATCCTGTTATGTATGATCAACCTACATTATCCTGTTATGTATGATCAACCTACAATATCCTGTTATGTATGATCAACCTACAATATCCTGTTATGTATGATCAACCTACAATATCCTGTTATGTATGATCAACCTACAATATCCTGTTATGTATGATCAACCTACTATTTCTTTCACCTTTTTGCCTAACTCATCTGACTTCTAGCAGTTCTCCAAATTCTAATGCCAGCCTTCCATCTTTGATCCCTACTCAATAACCTCTTTCTAGTAGTAAGGTGTTTGTCAGCACTGATTTGTCAACAGAAATAATTGTTAATGGATTGCTAATTGTTGTTTTTTTTTAATTTACATGGTTCTTATATGTTTACCTAGTGACACTGTGACCTTCCAGGCATGTCGTAAGAGGCGACTAAGGAGGTTGATCGATGGCTTGACAAGCTGTCATTGTAAAAAGTATTGTTATGGAAACAGCGCCATATATTTTAGAGCAGTGATCTCTGCAATATGTGCCACTTTGGCACGCAAGGTTTCTGTTTTTGAGATTGTGGTTCTACCCTATGTGCCGACTTCAGCTCGAAAGGACAATAGATAGATAGATTATATGTTTACGATTATGAGAAAAAAAAATAATATAGATCTGTGAACTCATGATTGTATAAATTGTGTGGACCTGTGAACTCATGATCTTATCAATTGTGTGGACCTGTGAACTCATGATTTTATAAATTGTGGTGACCTGTGAACTCATGATTTTATAAATTGTGTTGACCTGTGAACTCATGACTGTATAAATTGTGTGAACTCATGATCTTATCAATTGTGTGGACCTGTGAACTCATGATTTTATAAATTGTGTTGACCTGTGAACTCATGACTGTATAAATTGTGTGAACTCATGATCTTATCAATTGTGTGGACCTGTGAACTCATGATTTTATAAATTGTGGTGACCTGTGAACTCATGATTTTATAAATTGTGTTGACCTGTCAACTCATGATTTTATCAATTGCATGGACCTGTCAACTCATGATTTTATCGATTGTGTGGACCTGTCAACTCATGATTTTATCAATTTTGTGGGCCTGTCAACTCATGATTTTATCAATTGTGTGGACCTGTGAACTCATGATTTTATAAATTATGTGGACCTGTCAACTCATGATTTTATCAATTGTGTGGACCTGTCAACTCATGATTTTATCAATTGTGTGGGCCTGTCAACTCATGATTTTATCAATTGTGTGGACCTGTCAACTCATGATTTTATCAATTGTGTGGACCTGTGAACTCATGATTTTATAAATTATGTGGACCTGTCAACTCATGATTTTATCAATTGTGTGGGCCTGTCAACTCATGATTTTATCAATTGTGTGGACCTGTGAACTCATGATGTTATAAATTATGTGGACCTGTGAACTCATGATTTTATCAATTGTGTGGACCTGTCAACTCATGATTTTATCAATTGTGTGGGCCTGTCAACTCATGATTTTACTAATTATGTAAATTCATGATTTTAAAAATAGCGTGCGCTCATGACTCATGATTTTTAAAAATTATGTGAACTCACGATTTTATAAATTGTAGGAATCTGTGAATTCATGATTTTAAAAGTTGAAACATTTTTTGAACATTCCTGTTACTGTTTGTATCATTTCAACTCATTTGTGCCTTCAATACTTCATTTTCTACATCTGTTTATTTCCACTGTAACTTTTGTCATTACTTTTAAAGACATATATAATATAATATAGTCAATTTCAGAACTGAATTTTTGAATTTCTTTGTTTTCTGTGTTATTTGAAATAAGTGTGAACGAGTCATTTTCTGAATAATGAAATATGATTTTTGTTTTTTTTTGCATGTTCTGAACAATGTTTATGTTTCTCGTTTTCTGTGTGTCGTAAAAGAAATGTTTGTGAACCTTATTCCTCTGTATGTTGTGAATTCATCTTTGTGAATCTTTCTATTTTCTTGTGCTGTGAAACTTTTTTTTTTGTTAAACTTGCTTTCCATTGTTCTGAACTGTTTGTGGATTTTGTTTTTGCTTGTTTCAAATTGTATTTGTGAGTCAATTTTGTTTTTAGCTTTACCTTATTATGAACTATACGTTTTCTTGATTTACTATTGGACAGTCTATGAGATTCATGCTTTATTTGAATGGTTATGGTTATGGAAGGCCCCCGTATCACTGCAAATGAATTAAAATCCATAATAATTATTTTTCAACAACATTCCTCTTATTATTATTATTAGAATTATAGAATTATTTCTCAAATTCCTTTATGGTGCAGAAACATGGACACTAGACAAGAAAACAGAACTGAGAGTTGAAGTCTTTGAAATGTGGATATATAGAAGAATAGGTAAAATTGGATGGAAAGAAAAGAAAACAAATGATGAAGTCTTAAAACAACTAAAAATGAAAATAGAACTAGTAAACACAATTCAAACAAGACGAATGTGATTTTTGGGCCATGTTAAAAGACACAACTGCCTACTAAAAGTAATCCTAGAGGGGAAAATACGAAGTAAAAGAGGCAAAGGCCGACCAAGACTAACATGGACAAGTAACATCAAAAGACGGACAAATCAGCCTATGACAACCTGCACCATCAAAGCAAGAGACAGAGCAGAATGGCGCTCCATGGTAGCCAACCTTCGTTGTGGAGATGGCACTCGATGAATAATTATTTATTTGAATTTTGTTGCTTACCTATTAGTCTCTGTTATGTATGTGAATTTTTTTTTTTTATGAAATTTGTTCTTTTCCACTTGATCTGGCTTGTGTCTATGAACCATGTAGTTTGTGGTAATGGGGTAAGTTGCTATTGGTATGTGTTCAATTTCAGAGATTCCATGTTGATGTGATAATGGGGTAAGTTGCTATTGGTATGTGTTCAATTTCAGAGATTCCTTGTTGATGTGATAATGGGGTAGGACTTCCGGTCAATATGGCAGAAAGGTGGCAGGAATCGTTGAGGCTCAGTCTGAAAAGTGTCCCCTGTTGCAGTTTCCTCATATTTCAGGTCCGGCTTGCTGCCGGAGATACTGCGTTTAGTGCTGTGTGCAAACCGTGAGCTGTGTTTTTCATCCAGATCGTGTTTCGATATTCTGATTGCTTACGATGAATGATGATATTGTATGACGGACAGTTCAGCTACATTCACTTTCGGTGCTGCTAGGCGTTATGTCTTTTAGCATGTGCTGTAGCTTTGTTTGGATCCTTCAATGAGGTGAGTTTTAATTTGGATGATTCTACTGGCACGGGTGGCTGAGCAATTATGAATTTTAATTCATTTGCAGTGATACAGGGGCCTTCGACTAACCAAAACCATAATGGGGTAAGTTGCTGGTGCTCTGCATTAGATTTCTGAGATCTCTTGTACACAGGGAAGTGACCTCTTTTTTTATTTTCCTCTCTTGAGTGTCTAGCATATTATCGCCATGTAGTTTGATTTGTTAATATACCCTTATATATATTTTGTGTGTTTGTTGTTCGTCCAGCAGAAGGCCTCTTGGCCGAAACGTTGACTTTTGTTTCGTCCATTTCCACGTAAAGCTGTCACCATACCACTTTTTTCCTCTTTTTTTAGTGTTACTGTAACATAGTCTTAGTCGCGGGGCAGGACAACATCCATCCAGCTACTGAGCTGAGAGTATGTCAGTGACCCATATCTGACTGTATTCACGAGGATCAGTGAACGACAAAGCTGATCAAGGCCTTGCTCCATCCCCCTGCTGTGCTCCAGGGACGAGACGGTTCAGTGTGGCTAAGCATGTAGGCATCAATGAGGAAAAGCAACGGGGTACTCTAAAGTGTCGTGCTGAAGTCGGATGCGTTGGGCAGAATATATCAGCCTTGCTTCAAAACACAATGTACCTATGCCAACTTAACGTCATTTAAGGGCGGATGATGAAGAGACTATTTGGAGACAAATAATAATAAATAAATATGATTAAATAGGGAAACTTCCGAGGCGATAATAGGGAATCATAGAAGGAAGAGGTATGTGTTAGCACTCGGAAAAAATGACAAATAAACAACAGAATAAAACAAAGAACAATATATGGTCCGAAGCAGGATCGAACCCGTACTCCATGGCACTGCGCCTTGCCACGAGAAGCCGAACGCTTGGTACACTGAAGAGACTATTTATCACTTTTGGTGACAACAAGGAGATAACTCTTGAGGTAAAATAAACACTGCACAACAAAATCGGCATGCCAACGTTGTGCAACCAATGCCAGGCCATGACTGGAATAAGAATCTTCTGGACAAGAAGAATAAGAAAAATTACCTCTACAGAGATTAAATGTGTTAGACGAATGACAAGAAACAGCCTGAAAGATAAGATCAGAAATGAAGAATTGAGAAACAAAAATTAGGAATAACCCCAGCCATAGAGTAAAGAAGGAGCCGCGATAGCTCAGTGATTAGTGAACTGGACTACAAAGGACAAGAGGATCGAACCCAACGGACGGCTTCCGGTTCACCCTGCCTGTAAAATGTATGGTCACTAACACCATATTCCCTATACGCCATTTGGCGTGACCGGGGGGGGGGGGATGTACTTTACTTTTTTTTATTATTATACAGTAAAGAAACAGCGTATAAAATGGTTTGGTCATGGGATAAGTGAGAAAGATCAGAACGCAATTAAATTATTTAATTAGGCATTGAATCAATTCTGACAAAAGTGTCAAGTGATTATCTACCACACAAAGCGTTTAAAATAGGAGATGAAAATAGATCCGGTGGTTGACCCAAAATAAGATGGACTGACAACATCTGAGAAATAACATGAACTGATAACTAATGAGGTAGTCGCGATAGCTCAGTGGTTAGTGAACTGGACTACATTGGACAAGAGGTGGGATTAGATCCAAACCGACGGATTTCGGTTCACCCAGCCTTTAATGGGTTCCGGATTTTTTTATGGGAAAGTAAAGCGGCATGGGCGTAATACCGACCACATTACCCCAAAAATAATGTATGTAAAATGTATGGTCACTAACACCATATTCCCTACACGTCAAAGGCGTGACGAGGGTTCTTTATTTTTACTTTTATAACCATTGAAGCTGCCCGTAGGACAAGAACAAGAATTTTGTATCTCCTTCGACACATGAGAGGGTATAAGAGGAAGTGAGGGTAGGGAGACAGACTGAGAGAGAGGGAGACAGACTGAGAGAGGGGAAGACAGGCTGAGAGAGAGGGAGACAGACTGAGAGAGGGGAAGACAGGCTGAGAGAGGGAGACAGACTGAGAGAGAGGGAGACAGACTGAGAGAGAGGGAGACAGACTGAGAGAGGGGAAGACAGGCTGAGAGAGAGGGAGACAGACTGAGAGAGGGGAAGACAGGCTGAGAGAGAGGGAGACAGACTGAGAGAGAGGGAGACAGACTGAGAGAGAGGGAGACAGGCTGAGAGAGGGAGAGACAGGCTGAGAGAGAGGGAGACAGACTGAGAGAGGGGAAGACAGGCTGAGAGAGAGGGAGACAGACTGAGAGAGGGGAAGACAGGCTGAGAGAGAGGGAGACAGACTGAGAGAGGGGAAGACAGGCTGAGAGAGAGGGAGACAGACTGAGAGAGGGGAAGACAGGCTGAGAGAGAGGGAGACAGACTGAGAGAGGGGAAGACAGGCTGAGAGAGAGGGAGACAGACTGAGAGAGGGGAAGACAGGCTGAGAGAGAGGGAGACAGACTGACAGACAGAGAGAGGGGGAGACAGACTGAGAGAGAGAGAATAAATCACAACCCATCTACAATGTTATATCAATATCGTGGGTACATCATCACCACGTGACATACCGGTTGGCGTTGGCAATCATGCCCCCCCCCACACACACACACACACACACACACAGTTCTATAGCCACAGTACATCGTATTAATTCTGTTGCTGACTGTTTTCCAAGCCATGACATCAAGCTATCTAGTATTTTCTCTCGTTGACGTCCGTGATCTCTCTTTATCTGTATTTTGCCAGCTGTAACCAAGTATTCCAACTTTCCTCTTCTCATGATGTGCCCGAAAAATGTTGATTGCTTCTTTCTTTTTTTTTTTTTTTTTTTTTTTTTTTAATGAGCTTCCTTTCGTGAGGGCATCTTTGGGAATGTCCTTTTTGATCTTGTTTGGCTGTTCAGGTAACTTTCAACATTATTATGAGAAATCTCTGTGGCCTCTAATTGTCTGTCCTTTGTTTGTCTACTGTCCATGATTCGATTCCATGAGTCAGAGTTGGCTCTATATAGCACCGATAAACTCTCTTCTATCTATTGACATAGACTTGTTAGAAACTATACGGGACAACCGAACCACTTAAACAGACAGCTGCCTTCATAAGAGAGTCCTGAATCCTAGTTTGAATGAGCCATGATCGCAGAAGAAGAAGACATAGACTTGCTGCATAAGACGTTTTTATTTATTTTCTGAAATGCTATGTTGGTATGAGGATTTCTGCTTTTTATTTCTGTGGTGCATCTTCCATTTGATGTTATTATTACGCCCAAGTATTTGACGTTCTGCACTTGTTTCAGATTTGCCCTGTTTATTATTACGTTGCATGCTGGTGATGATTATTTCTTCATCTTGAATACAAGTACATTTTTTTTTTATTATCACGGCGTTTGTTATTATTTCGTGACGACTGGCTGTATTCTGATTGTATTCCGTGGAGAAACATACGTGATCCTAGGTCCACCTAATATGTTGTATGGGTTCTGCCATCGAAGAATAATTATAAGTTCAATACGTTTATCGCCCGTGCGCTGCCGGGGCCCGAAAGGGGAGTAAAGAATAGTGGCTCTGTACCCTACCACGCATGTTCGTAAGAGGCGAGAAAGGAGGGTTGGGCATGGGACTGGCTATCCCATATTGTAAAAAAAATAAGCCGAAAAATCTTCATAAACATGGACAAGTCAAAGAAAATACTAAAAGTAAATCCGCCCTCCAGGAAAGATAAAGGCTCTCTGTCTAAGAGATTCTTGGAGAAGACGTAAAGAAGCAGAGATGAAGATGATGGGGAAGCAATGGAGTGATCTTAAAAGAATGGAAAAAAAAGAACGACTTGGAAAAGTGTTTGTTGAAGACCTATGCTCCACTGGGAGCTAAAAAGGTAGAAGAAGAAAGACTTGGAAAGTGCTTGTTGAAGACCTATGCTCCACAGGGAGCTGAAAGGTAGAAGAAGAGGAATATGTTTTTGTGACTGAACATTTGTTTAGTCTACATTTTCACGAATAAAGAAATTACATAACTCCCGTACGTACAGTTTTTATTTGTCGTCTTCATCATCACCATTGAATGCTGTCTCCGCATAAAAGGTTGGCTACCATGGAGCGCCATTCCACTCTGTCTCTTGCTTTGATGGTGCAGATTGTCATAGGCTGACTTGTCAATCTTTTGAAATTACTCGTCCATGTTAGTCTTGGTCTGCCTCTGCCTCTTTTACCTTGTATTTTCCCTTCCAATATTACTTTTATTAGGCTGTCGTGTCTTTTAACAGGACCCACAATTTTCATTTGTCTTGCTCTAATTGTGTTTAATAGTTCTCTTTTCATTTTTAGTTCTTTTAAGACTTCATTGTTTGTTTTATTTCCTTTCCATCCAATTCTTCAGATTCCTCTATAAATCCACATTTTAAAGGCTTCAATTTTATGTTCAGTTTGTTTGTCTAATGTCCATGAATAGGGAACATGATGATGATAAGAGTCTACTAGAACTCTTTAGCGTTGTGGGGATAGTTCAAGTGTAGTTGAGCTCAGAAAGTGATGACGTCACACGTAGTTACTGGAAGCCACAATCCGGCCTTGAGTGTGTTCGCCAACAGAAATGGTGAGGCATTGATTCTCATCTCAACCATTCTTGATAAATGTATTGTACAGGCAGCTTAATGATGTTGATTGTTTATAACATTTATGTTATTCAAGCATCGGTTATTTAAATTATTGTTTATAATCGTTTGTTAAATATAATTATTTTTATTGTTGAAAATGGTGAAACCATCTGTTATGTTTATTGTGTAAAATAAAATTATTAATTAAAATTAATAAAATGAAATTGTAAAAAAAATCGGAATTGAATCGATTGAGTCAGTCTGGATTGAATATTATTATATAAGAAAGACTTCATTAAACTAACGAGAATTATGAGAATTTGTATATTTCTCAAATTTCTGTCGTAGCATACATTCATACAATTCAATACAAACATGTCAAAGTTTGAAGTTTAGTTTAGATCACAAATCACATTAGATGTATACTGTATTGTATAATGTATACTATAAAATACAGTTTATCAGTCTTAACATACATATGGATGTGAATCTAGGACAAGAGACAAGGAAATCACTGGAGTCTGTTGGAATGTGGTTTTACAGAAGAATGTTGAGAGTACCATGGACAGCTAAGAAGAGTAAAATGAAAACGTTCAGAAAGAGGCCAAAGCAAAACGAGAGCTAATTTCCAATATTAGGAAGAAACAATCATCATTTTTTGGCCATGTAAATAGAAGAGAACAGCTGGAATATATTGTAACAACTGGGAAAATTGAGGGACAAAGAGATAGAGGGAAGCAAAGAGAAAAGATACCAGACAGCTTAAGAGAATGGGTTGGCGAAGGTCAATAACAGAAATGATAAATAACTGTCGAGATCGAAAGTTGTGGAGAGACTTGATCACCCATGCCAGCAGGCCTGGTACTTGATGATGATGATAATAATCTATTAACACTATAGCTTATTAATATTATTATTAACTATAACTGAAACTAGAAAGTGTAAGTCGTGTGTTTAAATTGTACAGTAGTTGAGTAGTTACTAAAAACGAAAGTAAAGTTATTTTTAAAAACAAATTAAAATAGCACAGCTTTTATTTTCCTTACCCTTTTTTTTTTTAATCAAGCCCACAGTGATAATTATGAATTTAATTAATCTTTGACTATTAAGTATAAATAAAATGTTATTTTAATTATTTATTGGTACAAATGACTATATGATGAATCCATCTAACTAAGGATTGGCTGATTTATTGGCAGTGTCTGTGAATTCAACAATGCTCAATAAAAGATGATGGAAACCTTCAGCTTTCAAATCTTTATATTCTTCTTTTTCAACATTCAAGTGACATAAGTCATTATCAGTCATAAGCCTTTTCAAAATCAGTATCAGTCTTTTAAATTCCGATAGCAACTAATTGAGTGGACAGATCACCTTGATATGTCTCACGCTTATTTAAAAATGGTTGCTGTATCTAAATATCCATACTATTTAACTAGAAAAGAATGGTAAAAGTTAGTTGGTAGCAAAGTGGAGAAACTCCCTAAAGTATCGCGAGAACCCATTTGAAGTATAAGTGGTCTGGAACTATTGTGGTTTTCATTCATTGAATGAAAGATAAACCTCTCTTTGACCGAAAACGCATTTGGTATCCTATAATCATGTGATATCTGGTTATAATTATGGAAAACATGGACTCATCCTTTAGCTGTTTGTATAGAATGACATGATTTATTTTATTTTCTGACAACCAATAAAAACCTGGATGCAAATGGTGGCCTATAGTTTAAAACCAAAGTACCCAGAGAATATTATTTATGAGTTTAGGTACATTGTAACAAACTATGAATATCTGGGATCTGTAGTAACTAACAATGGAGACCGCCAGAAAGAAATCAAAATATTACCAATCTTCTTCTTCTAACTTTCAGCTCCTTGTGAAGTATAGGTCTTCAATACAAACACTTTCAGCTCCCTGTTCAGCATAGGTCTTCAACAAACACTTTCAGCTCCCCATGGAGTATAGGTCTTCAACACAAACACTTTTAGCTCCCTGTGGAGTATAGGTCTTTAACACAAACACTTTCAGCTCCTTGTGGAGTATAGGTCTTCAACACAAACACTTTCAGCTCCTTGTGGAGCATAGGTCTTCAACAAACACTTTCATCTCCCTGTGGAGTATAGGTCTTCAACACAAACACTTTCAGCTCCCTGTGGAGCATAGGTCTTCAACAAACACTTTCCAAGCCGTTCTGTTTCTTGCCATTCTTTTAAGATCATTCCATGTCTTCCCCATCATCTTCATCTTTGCTTCCCTCTGTCTTCTCAAAGAATTCTTTTGTCTTCTTCTGTCTTTTTCCCTTGGGATTCCAAAAAGGGCCTGTTGTGTTATACTCTTAGTTGACTTCTGCATTGTGCATCCTATCCAGCACCATTGTCTTCACTGTATCTCTTTATCCACTGGTTTTTGACTGGTACATTTCCATCCTTTTATTCATCCATTAAGGAAAGTCTGTATCTTCATGATTGTCATTTTTGTTCTCCTTGTTTCACAGCCATATAAGAAGTCATAAGACTGACTTAACATTGAAGTTGAAAATTTAAATTTTAGTATTTAACCTAATTTCTTTGGACTTCCATATGTTTCCTAGTACAACAAATACTCCTCTTGCTTTTGATATTCTTATTTTAGTATCATTAGATAACCAACAGCAACACAAAAATTAAATGCCATGAAGAACATGTAGCGTAACACCAGCAAGGCAGTAAAATTAAAATTACTGCGGGCATGTATCTTCTTGATAGCAACATGGTTGTGGACTATCTCGCAAACAACAAGGAAGAAAATAGATTCTTCTGAAATAAAATGCTACAGAAATATCCTTAAGATACCTTGGATAATGAAAAAGAGCAATGAAGACATATTAAAACATTTAAAAATTAAAAGGAACTAGCTTGTAATCATCATTCTACAGAGGAAATTAAAATACTATGGGCTCGTCAAGACACAATGAGCTGGAAAGAACAGTAATAGAGATAGTATGGTTCCTGGGCGACACATCAGAGGCAGATGAAGAAAAAGATGGTTTCAAGACATCAAGGAGACCTTGAACATGACAACAGAAGAAGTGGGAGATCTGGCTAGAGACAGATAATTTCAGACAGGCTGGGGTGAATGCAACATTCTGCAAAGGACATGCGACCTGAAGAGTAATGATGGAGGAATACTTAGGTAACAACTGGCAAAATAAAAGGAAAGGGAGATTAGCTTGGTGTCATGGCATGGAAAACATTCAACAACAGAACTGATATGATGCACTATAGATAGAAGATTGTGGAAGAACATGATTGCCTATGCCAATCTGTATGACACATGATGATGATGAATATAGACAAAGAAGGAGGAACAGAGAATGATACCAAAATAAGGATATCAAAACCAAGAGGAGCATTCATTGCACTGGGACACATGTGGAAGTCCAAAGAAATTAGGTTAAATACTAAAGTTAAAATTTTCAACTCCAATGTTTGTTAAATCAGTATTATTATATGGCTGTGAAACATGGAGAACAAGAAAAATGAAGATACAGACCTTCATTAATGGATGCTTATGCAGAATAAAAGGATGGAAATGGCAGGACAAAATCACTAACATAGAATATGGAAATGTACCAGTCAAATACCAGTGGATAAAGGGATACAGCGAAGACGATGGCGCTGGATAGGACACACTCTGTTGATGCCAACTGAGAGTATTACACAACAGGCCTTTTTTTGGAATCCCCAGGGAAAAAGACAAAAAGGGAGACCAAGATATTCTTGGAGAAGACAGGTGGAAGCAGAGATGAATATGATGGGGAAGATATGGAATAATCTTTAAAAAAATGGCAAGAAACAGAATGGCTTGGAAAGGGTTTGTTGAAGACCTATGCTCCACAGGGAGCTGAAAGGTAAAAGAAGACAGTGGAGAGGAAATGGTATGAACTCATTTAATATATCTAACATTGTTTGTTAAATTAAGTCTTGTTAAAAAACAAAATAAAACATGAATGGTATTGGATTTTGGAAAGAGATTTTAGACCATGTCAGAAATCTAGCAACAGTAACTTTCAGAAAATGGCGTCGATGGTTCCAAAAATAATTATTAGTTTACGCAATAGATAGAATAGATGTTTACTTAAATTATGTCCACACTTAATTTTTTTTTTCAATTATTAAAATAAATATTTTTTAAAAGATTAAATTTTTGTTTAATAATGAAATGGACATAGAGGAATAGTTGAATATTTGTCAATTGAAGTTAGGTTCTGTTATAACTCACAATATCTGCACCCTTTGTCTAGTTAGGTTCTGTTATAACTCACTATATCTGCACCCTTTGGTCTAACACATCTGTCTTCTACATATCTATTTTAGCTATGAGGCATGCTGAAAAGAAACCCGCCCAGTGGCTTTATTACAAGCATATGTTAGGTAAATCAGCAGGTTTAAGTAGTAAAAAGTAAAGAGACCAGTCACACCAAATGGCATATAGGGAATATGGTCTTCTTCTTCCTCTTTCCTTCATCTGCCTTTCATCGTCGAGAGGAGATATAATTTGCGGTCTTTTGCTATTCTGTTCGCCTCTGCTGCTGTTATGTTTCCTAGTGCTTGTAATATTCCATCGACCCATCTTTTTCGTGGTTGACCCTTGGGTCTGGTGTTCTCACAACATTTGTTGAAGGCTTGTTGTGTAGTGTTTTGTTCTTTCTGCCTTGTGAATATGGTGTTAGCGACAATATATTTTACAGACCTTTGGCACATGATTTTTGGGGGAATATGGTCAGTATTGGGAGCCGTGATAGCTCAGTGGTTAGTAAACTGAACTACAAAGGACAAGGGGTAGGGTTCGATCCCAACCGACGGCTTCCTGGTTCACCCAGTCTTAAATGGGTACCGGATTTTTTCCTGGGAAAGTAAAGCAGCACGGGCGTAATACCAACCACATTACCCCAAAAATCATGTGCTGAAAGGTCTGTAAAATTTATGGTCACTAACACCATAATCCCTATACCCCACGTGGTGTGACGGGGGCTCTTTACTTTACTTATGGTTGGTATTACGCCCATGCAGCTTTACTTTCTCAGAAAAAAATCCGGTGCCTATTTAAGGCTGAATGAACCCAGAAGCCATTGATCATAATCGAACCTGACCTCTTGTCCTTTGTAGTCCAGTTCACTAACCACTGAGCTATCACGGCTCTCCACATCAGCAGGCGTGGTAGCATTAAATAAAGCAATTGTTATGATGCAAGTACACTCACTAGGGTTCTTTAGAAAAAGTCGCCATAGACATTTAGTCGTGCACCCCACTGTTTGGGTAGACAGCAAATGCCGCCTGAGAAATATGGCTCTGGTTGTCCATGGAACCATTTTGTCACCGAGGCCATAACTTCTGCATCGGAGTTGAATTGTTGCCCCTTTAGAGATGTTTTTTTAAGGGTCCTAACAAATGAAGTCACATGGTGACAAATCGGGGCTGTGGGCTGCTCGGTGTTGCAGAACATCGGTTCCTTGATAACGCATCCTGCACAATGTTTGCGACATGTGGACGAGTATTGTTACGCAACAGAAAGCATGCTGGGTCTCTTATTCTTCATGGTTGTACACAGGTTGTCTTTGTAGTGGATGGCATTGATGTTCACACCACGCTCTTTAAAGTCGGCCAGTAGAAGCCCTTCAAGGTAAAAATATGCGGACAGATTCAATATCACACCAGCCCTTTTTCCAACAGTCTGCAGCAAAACCAATGAATTCTACATGAATAATGGATACATGTACAATTGCATATTGGTGTATGTTTAGTTTATTATGTCAGATTCAACATTGTTATACCTTCTACGTATGCTCACTTAGTGAAGCTCGGGCAGGTTTCATTTGAACGTACCTTGTATTTACAATCTTTACATCCCCACATAATTTAATGTCCACTGCTATATGAATGGGAGCTATATTTAACTATGATGCTGAAACGGTCAACTTTTGTTTTACCAAATGCAGAAAGTGAGCATGTACCCTTTTTAAATTTTTTAATTAAGGTGCAGTGACATTGGATCTGGTAATCAATAATTAAGAGATGTCGTCTGTATTTCCAGGGCCTGTTGTCTCTACTTCGGAAACTAAGGTCAACTCCTGATGTGGAACTTCGGATCCTTCTACTGGGCCTTGATAATGCAGGGAAGACCACTTTGTTGAAGGTTCTAGCATCGGAGGACATTACACACATTACCCCTACTCAGGTAATTTAAATATGAGAAGTTGATTTAAATATAAGAAGGTGATTTGAATATGAGAAGTGATTTAAATATGAGAAAGTGATTTAAATATAAGAAAGTGATTTAAATATGAGAAAGTGATTTAAATATGGAAAGGTAGTAATCTTAGCCCACAGCCTGTAGTGTTCTTGACAGATGCAAGATCAGTACTCCAGGTACTGCAATCCAGACAATTGCGGAACTCTGCAAGCACCACAAGGTTGCCCTTCAGTGGACCCCATCTCACTGTGGAATACCAGGAAACGAGAGAGCAGATCAGCTGGGAAAAGAAGGTGCAACAGGCACACAATCAGATGCACCGGTTACATATAATCAGAAGAAACAGATAATCAAATCAATCAGAGGGCCACAAGCCCCAAATCAGGATGCCTTTCATAATATGAATAGATGTGAACTAGTTATCATTATATGTCTCAGAACAGGACACAATCAACTCCACAGTCACATGTATACAAAATTCAAGATCGGCACCTCAACTACATGTACACCAGGCGCTCCAGACTGCTGAATACATACTCCAAAGCTGTACTGAATATATTAGACTGAGGAAAATCAATTGGCCCATAACTACAACACTACAGACAAAATTATATGAGCCACTGCAAGAATTGGGTTCGATCCCAACCTACGGTTTCCGGTTCACCCAGCCTTAAATGGGTACCGGATTTTTTTCTGGGAAAGTAAAGCAGCACGGGTGTAATACCGACCATATTACACCAAAAATCATGTGCCGAAGGTCTGTAAAATTTATGGTCACTAACACCATATTCCCTATACACCACTTGGCGTGACGGGGGTACTTTACTTTACTTTTACTATAAGAGAAGCAAAGTTAGCAGGCATAGACTTATTAGATAAGATCAAACATCACGCCAAGAATAGAGATGTGTGAACACTACAAGCCCTATGCAGCATCTAGTGGTATGGGAAAGATCAAGAGAGTACAGGGTAATATATTATTTAGATTTCAGTGTTCATATTCTCCATATAATTAGTATTTTTTCTCATCACAGGGTTTCAATATAAAATCAGTGCAATCAAAAGGTTTTAAGCTCAATGTCTGGGACATAGGAGGACAACGTCGTATTCGACCGTACTGGAAGAACTATTTTGAGAACACAGATTTGTTGGTAGGTCATGCTGCTTTTATCTCTCTTTAATTCTTTTCATTCTTAGTCACTTTCATCACACGGTAAAGACACAAATATCTGGGACACCACTGGCAGACTTTCTCAACCTTCTTTATTTGTCTCTATCTTTAGCCATTCTTATCTTTCTATCTATTAACTTTTCGAGCCGTGGCCAGCCCATAGGCATAGACCCAGATACTTTTTCTCTTTTCTAATTTTTTTTTTTCATTTTTCATAGCAATCTCAATCTTTGCAAAGATCTTTAATCAAATCTTGCCATTTGTCTCTGTTCTGTGCAAGCAACTCTATCTCATTGAAGAAGCTGATTCCTGGTGCTTTTGCCTCTCTGATCAATGTTCTTCTCAGGGTCAGCCTCTTTTCCTCTTACCTGTTGTTTCCCACATGAAGGCTTGCTTTGTTATTCAGTTATTATCTCTCCTCATCACATGTGCCATTCTTAGAGACTCTACAAAGTCAAATCCTGATCATGCCAAAGATGGGTGTATTGGGCCTCGAAGCGTAAATATCTCCGCTTTGCCGTAAACCAGCAATACAACACACCCATTCCCACTTACTGGGTAAATGCTAAAAAGAAGAAACCTATTCATTCTTTGATGTTATCTTCCCATCTCTTTTTCTTCCTACCCCTCTTCTCTCCTTTCACTGTTTCTTTCGGAGGTGAAGGTGTCTCACAGCAGCAGAGTCAATGACCCCAATATGATGGCTAGACCCTGCTCCGTCTCTCTGTGGTGCCTCTAGTAACAGATTAACCGGTCTAGTCTGGCCAAGCAAGTAGGGATCAAAGAAGGAAGACAACCTGGTACCTACAAAATGTTCTGCTGAAGTCGGATGTGTTGGGCCGAAAGGCACAAATAACAGAGTTATACTGCAAACCACAACACAATACAGACTTAACGCTCTTTAAAGGGCAGATAACGACAAATAAACTGTTTCTTTCAGAATGGACTTTGCTAGACCAGGCAAGTGAGATACATGGTCAAACCATTTCATTTTGCTTTTATTTTCCTTCACAATAGTCAAGAAATCATTATGTACTTCAATTGCTTGTTATGTTCATTTGTTAACTTTTTCATTTGTGATACAATCTTTCCTGTGTGTTACCGGGGCCTCATTATGAGTAAAGAATAGTGACACTGTGTCCTTCCAAGCATGTCATAAGAGGCGACTAAGGAGGTTGATCGATGGCTTGGCAAGCTGTCATTGTAAAAAGTATTGTTATGGAAACAGAACCATAGATTTTAGAAGCAGTGATCTCTGCAATATGTGCCATTTTGGCATGCAAGGTTTCTGTTTTTGAGATTGTGGTTCTGCCCTATGTGCCGTCTTCGGCTCGAAAGGACAATAGATAGATAGACAGATAGATACAATCTAATTTGGAGATGAGCAAAATCTTACAATAATATTTCACCTACATAGCTTGTATTTTTTTCTGTAGCTCTGCTGTTTTGTATTTGTGTCTAAGCTCTTCGAAATGGAAACATATTTCTTTATCCAACAAGTGTCCGTTAACCAATTTTATTTCTTATCTTTTCAATAATTTTTTATCACCTTTCTCTTTACAGATTTATGTTATTGACAGTTCTGACCGAAAACGGTTTGAGGAAACTGGAGATGTGAGTTGTCCATGTTTAGCATTCTTATTTTATATATTTATAATGTGTCTTGAAGCTAAGAATAGCAAAATGTTACATCTTCTCAATATTCCTGTATCGTGCAGAAACATGTACATTAGACAAGAAAACAGAACAGAAAATTGAAGCCTTTGAAATGTGGATTTATAGAAGAATAGGTAGAATTGGATGGAAGGAAGAGAAACAAAAATGATGAAGTTTTAAAACAACTAAAAATGAAGAGAACTACTAAATACAATTAAGACAAGACAAATGAAATTTTTGGGGCACGTTAAAAGACATAACAGCCTACTAAAAGTAATATTGGAAGGGAAAATACAAGGTAAAAGAGGCAGAGGCAAACCAAAACTAACATGGACGAGTAACATCAAAAGATGGACAAGTCAATCTATGACAACCTGCACAATCAAAGCAAGAAATAGAGTGGAATGGTGATCCATGGTAGCCAACCTTCGTTGCGGAGACGGCACTTGATGATGATGATGATGATGATAATGTGTTAGAATCTCATCATAGCACTCTGGGTGGATCCTTAGGTACTCCGATTTTCCCCTTGAATTAACGAGAAACTCTGAGATGAACACTGACCTTCTTGCAAAAATTCAATAGTATGGCCTGGGATCCATCGATGCTAATTTTTTGCTACCGATTTTGCGCAGGCAGCAGCCAGTTTTTTGCTTACTCTTTTCAAACTTTCTCTTACTGCTGCGGATTCTTTAGCGTGAGCAATTGCACATGCAATCTTCTGTTTGTTCCCATTATCTGAGAGGACCAGACATCAGATCTCACTACTCAGAAACCAGGGAAGAGTAACTCCATGAAGAAACCACATATTCAGTTTTGAAAAATGTTCACTGTCTTTTGTGAGATTTTAATCTGGGACCTTCACATCCATTGGCCAACATTTTACATCTAGACCACCCACATTTCTAGTTTTAGAGTAATGTAATTTTTGGATTCTGGTCTGTGTAATATTTGCATTCTGGTCCGTATAATTTTTTGCATTCTGGTCCATGTAATTTTTGCATTCTGGTCCATGGATTTATTACTGTATGTACAATTTTTGTTGTTAGGAACATGATCTACTGTCATAGGTGAGGTGTTTCCTTCTCTCATAGGTGAGGTGTCAACTTTTACCATAGGTGAGGTGTTTCCTTCTCTCATAGGTGAGGTGTCAACTTCTACCATAGGTGAGGTGTTTCCTTCTCTCATAGGTGAGGTGTCAACTTCTACCATAGGTGAGGTGTCAACTTCTGTCATAGGTGAGGTGTCAACTTTTACTCTAGGTGAGGTGTTTCCTTCTCTCATAGGTGAGGTGCCAACTTTTACCATAGGTGAGGTGTTTCCTTCTCTCATAGGTGAGGTGTCAACTTCTACCATAGGTGAGGTGTTTCCTTCTCTCATAGGTGAGGTGTCAACTTCTACCATAGGTGAGGTGTCAACTTCTGTCATAGGTGAGGTGTCAACTTTTACTCTAGGTGAGGTGTTTCCTTCTCTCATAGGTGAGGTGTCTCCTTCTGTCATAGGTGAGGTGTCTCCATCTGTCATAGGCGAGGTGTCAACTTATGTCATAGGGGAGGTGTTTCCTTCTGTCATAGGTGATGTGTCTCCTTCTGTCATTGGTGAGGTGTCTCCTTCTGTCATAGTTGAGGTGTCTCCTTCTGTCATAGGTGAGGTGTCTCCTTCTGTCATAGGTGATGTGTCTCCTTCTGTCATAGGTGATGTGTCTCCTTCTGTCATAGGTGATGTGTCTCCTTCTGTCATAGGTGATGTGTCTCCTTCTGTCATAGTTGAGGTGTCTCCTGTCATAGGTGATGTGTCTTCTTCTGTCATAGGTGATGTGTCTCCTTCTGTCATAGGTGAGGTGTCTCCTTCTGTCATAGGTGAGGTGTCTCCTGCTGTCACTTATTGTTAATGAAAAAATTATTCTATCTCCAGGAGCTGACAGAACTTTTGGAAGAGGAGAAGTTGGTGGGCGTGCCGGTGTTGATCTTTGCCAACAAACAAGATCTTCTGACTGCCGCTAAAGCCAGCGAGATTGCTGAAGGTTTGAATCTGAATTCTATAAGAGACAGGGAATGGCAGATCCAGGCATGTTCTGCTCTTTCTGGGGAAGGTGTGAAGGTAGGTATGTTTTTTATTTAAAAAAAAAAAAAAAAGTAAAGTACCCCTGTCACGCCAAGTGGCGTATAGGGAATATGGTGTTAGTGACCATAAATTTTAATAACCTTTGGCACATGATTTTAGGGGTAATGTGGTTGGTATTACGCCCGTACTGCTTTACTATCCCAGAAAAAAATCTGGTACCCATTTAAGGCTGGGTGAACCCAGAAGCCGTCAGTTGGGATCAAACCCTACCTCTTGTCCTTTGTAGCCCAGTTCACTAACCACTGAGCTATCGCGGCTCCATGTGTTTTTGATTAATCCAAGCTAATGATCACTCCATTTAGACATAACGTTGGAGTTGAAGGCTCACGAGAGCAACTCAGCTGAAAGCTGAAGGTAAAGTACGAGACTTAAATTGGCATCTTAGCACACGAGTTTTCACCCATATGTGCTCAGCCGCCTATCCAAAAGCATTTGGTGACTTCTGGACAGAGTCACTTCAAGCATCGAAACTCACAATATGAGGCGGCATTCTACACCTTTCCAGAGTAAAACCCTAGTACCCATTTATGCCAGCAGCTGGGTCGACAGCGGGGGCAATTTGTTTTCCCACTCTTGAGTACAATTCAAACTACTTCCAGCGGAAATCAAAATTGTGTTGTCCGAACATCGGTAGTCTAGTCGGGTGGTTTTCCCAACTAGGTTACTGAGGCCCCCAGCTAAAAGCTGTCAACTGCTAATGGCTTACACCAGGATTTTTTAACTAGATCTTTCCAGACTCCACTCCACCTCTTCATTATGTTCCTAGTAACAGACTGACCAGTTAAGTCAGTGAGTAGAGATTGAGATGGAAGGCAACCCAATACTAAAAATTGTATCAAAACTTCTGTACTACTCCTAAGTTATTATTTGAGTTGTTTGCGAGTCATTATCATTGCACTCCGAACATGTCCATGAGTGCTCAGATCCCCTCCTCAGCAAGTCTCGTAGTGTTCAGCGACTGACGACTCCAGTTCTGTGTTAGTCGATAAGTCTTCTTATACGCCCATTAAGTTTCTCATTTCTGGTTGTGCCCATCTTAACTCCCATCTCTTTCATCTGAAAGAGTGACGTGGATTTGTGATCGTTGAAGTCCTGTGCTCTTCCCACATCTCGGAGGACATTGATGATGTCTGCCCGATCCATTGGTTGACCGTCCTCATCAACAGCACAGCTAGCCAACCTTTCCGCTCTTTCATTTCCCTGTAACCCGCATGTCCAGGAACATAGACAAAGGTGACCTTACGTATTTTTGACTTCTGCAATGACTCCATTGCATGCGTACAGAGCCCGCCTCCACTTTTTTATCTTGCTCATCAAATCACTCGAATCAAGTTATTAATGTTTTGTTGTAGCCCTCCACAAGCATTATTGCTCATATAGTATTATAGTTTCCCAGTGCAACTGGGAAACATATGGAAATCCAAAGAAATTAGGTTAAATACAAAAATAAAAATGTTCAACTCCAGTGTTAAGTCAGTCCTATTATATGGCTGTGAAACATGGAGAGCAAGAAAAATGACAATCATGAAGATAGACCTTCATTATTGGATGCTTGCGCAGAATAAAAGGATGGAAATGGCAGGACAAAATCACAAACGTAGAATTATGGAAAAGTACCAGTCAAATATCAATGGATAAAGAGATAGTGAAGGTGATGGCACTTGATAGGGCACACACTGTGCAGGCCAACTGAGAGTATTACACAACATGCCCTTATAAAAGTGCCATAATTTCCAAAATTAGAAAAAAACAATCATTTTTTGGCCATGCAATGAGAAGGGAACAGCTGGAATATATTGTAACAACAGGGAAAATTGAGGGAAGCAAAGAAAAAAGATACCAGACCGCTTAAAAGAGTGACGGAGCCACGATAGCTCAGTGTTCAGTGAACTGAACTACAAAGGACAAGAGGTCGGGTTCAATCCTGATGAACGGCTTTCAGGTTCACCCAGCCTTAAATGGGTACCTGATTTTTTTCTCGGAAAGTAATGCAGCGCAGGTCACCCATATGTGCTCAATCATGTATCGACCACATTACCCCAAAATCATGTGCCAAAGGTCAGTAAAAATTATGCTTGGCAGAAGGTCCGCAACAGAAATGATAAATAACTGTCAAGATCGAACGTTGTGTGAGAGACATGATCACCTACACCAGCAGGCATGGTACTTGATGATGATGATGATAATTTAAGCTTGAAATGATGGATGAAGATTAGCAGTGCTAGAACAAAACAATATTATGAACAAATGGTCAGCCAACACTGCAATTGAACCATTCATTGCTGTGTGCTAATGGACATTTTGAGGAGAGGATTAGAGCACCTATGGAAGAGTCTATAGTGTAGTGATGATGATCCTAACACAACACTCAATATCTACATTTTTTAATGTATATCTACATTCATACCTTGCGATCTCTATTCTCACCTTATAATCTAAGTTCTCACCTTATAATCTAAGTTCTCACCTTATAATCTTAAGTTCTCACCTTGCGATCTCTATTATCACTTTATAATCTATGTTCTCACCTTATAATCTAAGTTCTCACCTTATAATCTAAGTTCTCACCTTGCGATCTCTATTATCACCTTATAATCTAAATTCTCACCTTATAATCTAAGTTCTCACCTTGCGATCTCTATTATCACCTTATAATCTAAGTTCTCACCTTATAATCTAAGTTCTCACCTTGCGATCTCTATTCTCATCTTGTAATCTGTATTCTCACTTTATAATCTAAATTCTTACCTTATAATCTAAGTTCTCATCTTATAATCTAAGTTCTCACCTTGCGATCTCTATTCTCACTTTATAATCTATAGTCTCAACTTGCAATCTATATTCTAACCTTGTGATCTATATTCTCACCTTGTGATCTATATTCTCACCTTACAATCTATATTTTCACCTTACGATCTATATTCTCACCTTACAATCTATATTCTCACCTTATAATCTATATTCTCACCTTACAATCTGTATTCTCACCTTATAATCTATATTCTTACCTTACAATCTATATTCTCACCTTATAATCTATATTTTCACCTTACAATCTGTATTCTCACCTTATAATCTAAATTCTCACCTTACAATCTATATTCTCACCTTACAATCTAAATTCTCACCTTACAATCTATATTCTCACCTTACAATCTATATTCTTACCTTACAATCTATATTCTCACCTTGTGATCTATATTCTCACCTTGTGATCTATATTCTCACCTTACAATCTATATTCTCACCTTACAATCTATATTCTCACCTTACAATCTACATTCTCACCTTACAATCTAAAATTCTCACCTTGTGATCTACATTCTCACCTTACAATCTATATTCTCACCTTGTGATCTATATTCTCACCATTACAATCTATATTCTCACATTACGATCTATATTCTCACCATTACAATCTATATTCTCACCATTACAATCTACATTCTCACCTTACGATCTACATTCTCACCTTACAATCTATATTCTCATCATTTCAGGAAGGAATTGAGTGGATGACAAAAACATGTAACACTCGGAAGAAATGAAAACACAGTCGCAGGATTTCAACATTGAGTGAAAGTGGGATGTGAAATTTGTGTGAACATGACGAATGCAAGATATGTGTCACATCGTATGGATGTACATTAATGGTCTTTTGGTTTCATTATGTCTGACATAGGTTGTTCAATTATGTTCCCACAATATGGGTCTGTGGAAAATGCTGGGATAATCATTTTTTAGAGTATGATCGCAATGCTCGATTTTTTTTTTTTTTTTTTTTTTTTAAATTTAAACTGTACTTGACCTTTGCTGTGGCAAATTTTGCTCTTATCAAGTACAGACATTCCCCAATTTATATTGAAGTTTACATTCCGAAAAAACAGCAGAAATCGAAAATATTGTAAGTCAAAAATAGGTAGTAGAGTAAAGTAAAGAGTTCCGTCATGCCAAGTGACATATAGGGAATATGGTGTTAATGACCATAATTTTTACAGACCTTCGGCGTATGATTTTTGGGGTAATGTGGCTGGTATTATGCCCATGCCACTTTACTTACCCAGAAAAAAATCTAAAAAATAGGTACTTCGATATAACCATGGACATGTTTTGTTTTGTTTTTTGACTAGATTTGACTAAACAAACATGGCTAAATATAGAAAATGACATCATTGTTATTTTTGTATTGTAACTCCGAAAAATCTTAACTCCATTGATCTTAAGTTGGGGCAAGTCTGTATATATGAAACATAAATATTATCACTTAAAAAAAAAATGCTCATACGTCATCAGACACCACGATAAAAAATAGTCAGTCTTAGCCAGGTTTTGAATCTGTACATTTTGGCATGACTTACTGCTAAAGAAAAGATTGGTATCAAAAACTGTCTGTTACGCCCAACAAGAGTCATTTTATTAGCAGGTCATTACATCTACATGGCAGGTCATTACATCTGTAAAGAGAGGATGGACACTGGGTAGTCTAGAAGTATGATCTGGCCTCAGGAGAAGGTCTCGGGTTCAAATCGCACCACAGACGGTGGGAGTAGTTATAAAATCAAATCCAAGGTTTATTCATGGCTTTACCCTCCCTTGGTCTCTGGGTAGTGAGATCCGATGTCTAGCTCTCTATGGGTAGTGAGATCCGAAGTCTAGCTCTCTCTAGGTAGTGAGATCCGATGTTTAGCTCTCTATGGGTAGTGAGATCCGTCGTCTAGCTCTCTATGGGTAGTGAGATCTGAAGTCTAGCTCTCTTGGACAGCAGGTGGTCCCTGCACATGTTAAATAATCTTTGACAGTTGGAGATGAAAAAGAGTAGGCCAAAAGCAACTGCTTTATTATGTGACATTATTCTGTGGTCTACTAATACTTTCTCGTTAATTTACTGGCTGTCCATGATTCACTTCCATATACAAAAATTAGCTGTATGTAACATTGAAGAACTATTTTTTCTCTCTTCTAACGACAAAGATGCAAGCTTGCACAAAATGTTGTCCGACTCATTAGACTAAACAAAAATATTCCACGGACTGTAACAGAAAAAAAAAGACAAAGGAAGAAGATGGAGGACAACATAAAATAATGGACTAGTCTTGATTTCACCAACACCCTGCCAGCTACAAAAAGCAGCGATGCATGAGAGTTTACTGACCTCCAACATTCAAGCGTACTAGTTTAGGGCTGTGGGAAATAATCTAAAAGTTATCACACTTGTGTTGTTGAGATATAAGAATGACAGTAACTTGACATTAAATTGCTGAAAGACCTTTTTTGTTACAAGTAAAGAGAAAAGATCGTGTCATGTTTTAGTGGTGTTGGCAGTCTGATGTTAATTCCTAGACTTATGTCTAAGAATTGCCATTTTGATCATCACACTAGATACTTTCTCAGAAACCATTATTAGTGATCACCACAGCAGATAGTTTCACATCTTAGAAACCATTTTTAGTGATCACCACAGCAGATAGTTTCACATCTTAGAAACCATTTTTAGTGATCACCACAGCAGATAGTTTCACATCTTAGAAACCATTTTTAGTGATCACCACAGCAGATAGTTTCACATCTTAGAAACCATTTTTAGTGATCACCACACCAGATATTTATATTATTTGGAGGACCTCGACTTTGCTGATGACATAGTTCTCATCAGCAGTCAGATAAAAACGATGCAGGAAAACACAAATGAACTATCATCAGTAGCCAGCAAAATTGGGCTTGAGATCAATCATGAAAAGACTAAAGTCATGACTAGTTTAATTCCAACAGGTGACAAAATATACATGGAAAACAAACCAGTAGAAGAGATCGATCACTTTATCTATCTTGGAAGTCACATTGATCGAGAAGGGGATACGAGCAAAGAAATTAAAATCAGAATAGCTAAAGCAGCAATGTCTTTCAGAAGCCTTGAAAAGTTGTGGAAATCAAAACTTATCAGCACAAACACAAAACTTAGGCTATTCAAATCAAATGTACTATCAACCCTTACGTATGCGTGTGAAAGCTGGAAAACAACAAGAGATATAGAAACAAAGTTGAACGCATTCGAAAATAAATGTCTAAGGAAAATACTTGGTATAGCATGGAACGAACTCAAAACAAATGAGGAAATTAGAGAAATCGCCAATCAACCACTAATATCTTCAGTAATAAAGAAAAGACGATGGTCATACGTTGGACATGTGATGAGAAGAGATAATAACCGAATAGCAAAGCAAGCCCTCATATGGGAAACAACAGGTAAAAGAAAAAGAGGAAGACCCAGGGAGACACTGAGAAGAACATTGATGAGAGAGGCAAGAGCAGCAGGAGTCGGCTCCCTCAATGAGATAGAACTGCTTGCACAGAACAGAGACAGATGGCGAGATTTGATAAAATATCTTTAAAAGAAAACTGCTAGAACAAAAAATCCATATAGGAGGTGTATCTTGGTCTACGCCCTATGGGCCGGTTACGGCTCGAAAGGTCAATAGACACCAGATAGTCTCAGATCTTAGAAACCATTTTCAGTTATCACCACAGCAGGTAGTCTCACTTTCATAGAAACCATTTCTAGTGATCACCACACCAGCTAATCTCATTTCTCATAAACAAATTTTAGTGATCACCACACCAGATAGTCGGGAGTCGCGATAGCTCAGTGCTTAGTGAACTGGACTACAAAGGATAAGAGGTAGGGTTCGATCCCAACCAACAGCTTCCGGGTTCACCCAGCCTTAAATGGGTACCGGATTTTTTTCTGGGAAAGTAAAACGGCACGGGCATAATACCGACCACATTACCCCCAAAAAATCATGTGCCGAAGGTCTGTAAAATTTATGGTCACTAACACCATATTCCCTATACGCCACTTGGCGTGACGGGGTTCTTTACTTTTTACTTTACACCAGATAGTCTCACTTTCTCAGAAACCATTTTTAGATAGTCTTGCTTTCTCATGGGGGCAAAAAAATACTCCAGTCCCAATTTTCAGTTATTAAAGGAATCTAGAGCGCGTGTTATTTGGTGGAGAAAAACAAAACTTGTCACAGTAAGGAGTCAAATCTCCAACTAGCTTAGGAGGTGTGTGTGCACTAGCTAATTAATCACTCTGTAGGTGCATCACTTTGTTAAATTAGGCCATGTTTATATTTTAATTGTTTCATAACTTTGTTCATATTTGGAATAATATTTTCTAACATGCATTTTATCAACTTAATTTGTGTCCATCTCTTAACTTTGTCATACTTAATTTGTGTTCATTACTTAACTTTATCCTGCATAATTTTTATCTATTACTTAACCTGACCTACTTAATTTGCATCCATTACTTAACCTAACCTACTTAATTTGTGTCCATTACTTAACCTAATGAACTTAATTTGTGTCCATTACTTAACTTGACCTACTTAATTTGAGTCCATTACTTAACTTGGCCTACTTAAATGTGTGTCCATTACTTAAAACATTCACTATCACTGGGTTTATAACAGCGATAAAATAAATTAAAATTAATTAAAAACACACGTTTTGTTGGGACAATTAATTCATGAGGTCGGAAAAGTGGGTAATAAGAGAATTGCTATATTTTAGAGGAAATAATTGTGAAAATGTCAATAAATTAAAAGCCGTAAATTGCTGCTTTTGGGCTCAACGCTCAGGTTAGAATGCCGCAATTTGAGGCTTGTGATATGGAATATGTTAACTTGGCCTACTTAATTTGTATCCATTACTAACCTTTATCTACTTAATTTGTGTCAACATATTTTTAGACATTTGTTTTAAGATTGATTTTGGCTACCCAAACACGGCCACGAGTTCAGAACTCATTAAAATAGTTCCGATGGATTATGGAAGGGGTGATAGGTGATATCTTTTGTTACACAGGAGTTAAAGAAGAACTAGATATAGTTGTTGTTCTACTGTTTAATTAAAACTAGGGAGAGGTGATAGTTGATATCTTTTGTTACACAGGAGTTAAAGAAGAACTAGATATAGTTGTTGTTCTACTGTTTAATTAAAACTAGGGAGAGGTGATAGTTGATATCTTTTGTTACACAGGAGTTAAAGAAGAACTAGATACAGTTATTGTTCTACTGTTTAAAACTATGATGTTTTTTGTTGTGTCCTTATGTACTCAAATTTGAGAACCATTCAAATTGTGTATATTAGTTTGGCATTAGTGTATGTTTTGTTGCATCAATCACAGCATGTTCTTAAAATATTTTATCTGCAGTAGAGAGGGTGAGAGAGATCTGTGATGGGTAAAATACAATATCTTTATCATTCTTATTGTTTCTTTTATTTTACTTGGGGTCAGTGACTATTTATGGGTGCCTCTTCTGTCATTCTAGTTGAGGTCTGTGACTATTTATGGATGCCCATTCTGTCATTCAAGTTGAGGTCAGTGACTATTTATGGATGCCCCTTCTGTCATTCTAGTTTAGGTCTGTGACTATTTATGGATGCTCCTTCCGTTATTCTAGTTGAGGTCTGTGACTATTTATGGATGGCCCTTATTTCATTCTAGTTGTGGTCTGGAGCCAAATTGCCATACCTCTGGCCGTGTTACCAAAAAAGATATGTCAATGGTAAAAAAAATATGGCCACTAACACCATTTTCTGTATGTATCTAGGGTATTATGGTGTTTCATCATCATCAAGTGCCGACTCCGCAATGAAGGTTGGCTACCATGGAACACCATTCCACTCTGTTTCTTGCTTTGATGGTGCAGATTGTCATAGGCTGACTTGTTCATCTTTTGATGTTACTCGTCCATGTTAGTCGTGGTCTACCTCTGCCTCTTTTACCTTGTATTTTCCCTTCCAAGATTACTTTTAGTAGGCTGTTGTATCTTTTAACTTGCCACAAAAATTATGGTGTTTTATTCTTTATTATTCTGTGCGGCCCACGTTAGGTTTGTTATCAGGATAAAACTTTCTAATGTTTCTAAACAATTCGGTGTCTGTCATTTAACTCCAGAATTGTTTGACAAGAAGTCATCATTGTCATCATCAAGTACCATGCATGCCCTGCTGGGGTGGGTGATCATGTCTCTCCGCAACTTTCGATCTTGACAGTTATTTATCATTTCTGTTGTTGACCTTTGCCAACCCATTCTATTAAAGCTGTCTGGTATCTTTTCACTTTGCTTCTCTCTATCTCTTCGTCCCTCAACTTTCCCAGTTGTTACAATATATTCCAGCTGTTCTCTTCTCATTACATGGCCAAAAAATGATGATTGTTTCTTCCTTATGTTGGAAATTAGCAATTTTTGCTTTGGCCTTTTTCAGAACATTTTCATTACTCTTCTTAACTGTTCATGGTATTCTCAACATTCTTCTGTAAAACCACATTTATACAGACTCCAGTGATTTCCTTGTCTGTTGTCGTATTGTCATGATTCACATCCATATGTTAAGACTGGCATCAGGGCATGTGCCATCATGATCAAGGCATGTGCCATCGTGATCAAGGCATGTGCAATCATGATCAAGGCATGTGCCATCATAATCAAGGCATGTGCCATCATGATCAAGGCATGTGCCATCATAATCAAGGCATGTGCCATCATGATCAAGGCATGTGCCATCATAATCAAGGCATGTGCCATCATAATCAAGGCATGTGCCATCATAATCAAGGCATGTGCCATTATGATCAGGGCTGCACTATTATGATCAAGGCATGTGCCATCATGATCAAGGCATGTGCCATCATGATCAAGGCATGCGCCATCATGATCAAGGCATGTGCCATCATGATCAAGGCATGTGCCATCATGATCAAGGCATGCACCATCATGATCAAGGCATGTGCCATCATGATCAAGGCATGTGCCATCATGATCAAGGCATGTGCCATCATGATGGCATGCGCCATCATGATCAAGGCATGCGCCATCATGATCAAGGCATGTGCCATCATGATCAAGGCATGCGCCATCATGATCAAGGCATGCGCCATCATGATCAAGGCATGTGCCATCAGGATGAAGCTATCCCATTTTCTCCAGAACTGTTTGGTGACTGTGTTCTGAAACTCTGGGTCTGCCATCAGGAGTTGCAGAAACATTCCCAGTTTTGGTGTGTTGAAGTTCATTTCATTGATCACAGGGTGTGAAGCACAGTGCAATTCAAGCAACTACATGATAGAAAAAGGGTGAAGAATTCTTCATTGATATAAATTGACAGCTCAAGTTAGGTCCCATGCGCTGCTTGGGCTTGAAAGGGGAGTAAAAATTTGTAGTGCTATTCCCTACCAGGCATGTTCGTAATTTGCGACTAAGGAGGGTTGGGCAATAGAACTGGCTATTGTGTACTGTTAAAAAAAATTAGCTGCAAAAATTTTACAAACATTGACAATTCAAACAAGAGGGAAAAAGTAAATCCGACATCCGGGAAAGATAAGAGTTTTCTATCTAAAAGATGTCTGACACAACCCAGAGTACATATGGAAATCTAAAGAAATGAGATTAAATACAAAAATTTAAAATGTTTTACTCCAATGTTCAATCAGTCTTATTATATAGCCATGAAACATGGAGAGCAACTAAATTAACAAAGAGATAAGACATTGGCACTGGACAGGATACATACTGCTGAATATTACATGAAAAGCTCTCTTTTGAAATCCCTCAAGGGAGAGACAAAGATGAAGGTAAAAATATACTTGGAGAAGACAAGTGGAAGTAGAGATGTAGATGATAGGGAAGGCATGGAATGTTCTTAAGAGAAACTGGACATTTAGAAAGTGTTTGTTGAAGATCAATGCTGCACAGGGAGCTGAAAGTGTTTGTTGAAGATCGATGCTGCACAGGGAGCTGAAAGTGTTTGTTGAAGATCGATGCTGCACAGGGAGCTGAAAGTGTTTGTTGAAGACCTATGCTGCACAGGGAGCTGGAAGTATTTGTTGAAGACCTATGCTGCACAGGGAGCTGAAAGTGTTTGTTGAAGACCTATGCTGCACAGGGAGCTGGAAGTGTTTGTTGAAGACCTATGCTCCACAGGGAGCTGAAAGTGTTTGTTGAAGACCTATGCTGCACAGGGAGCTGGAAGTGTTTGTTGAAGACCTATGCTCCACAGGGAGCTGAAAGTGTTTGTTGAAGACCTATGCTGCACAGGGAGCTGAAAGTGTTTGTTGAAGACCTATGCTCCACAGGGAGCTGGGAGTATTTGTTGTAGACCTATGCTCCACAGGGAGCTGGAAATGTTTGTTGAAGACCTATGCTCCACAGGGAGCTGAAAGGAAAAAGATATTGACACGTCACAGCTTTTGCTCTAGTCTTGCAGTGAGATTTTAGTTCTAGTCGTGTAAACTTTCAAGCATTTATGAATGAAACAACCCTGAGTCTAGTACATACTACTCTTTTTTTAAAACTGATATTTTAGAGAAGTGGTTTAATTTTGTGACACCACACACAAAATATTACATTTCTAAGATAATTAATTTGCATATGAAGTATGTTTTAGTAGCGTAATGTTACTCCAGTATGTCCACTCTGTGAACACATATGAAAAATATCACCTTGTTGACTGTCCAAAGCTCACTGACATCAGAGCAACACCACTTCCTCAGAGACCTGATAAATGGAACATGTTGTACTGAACTACAATGGAACTCATAAATAGGAGGAAAAATTGAAAAATACTAAAAAATGGTATGTTAGAAGCTTTATGTGATAAGTGGACGACACAGAAAATACGACGTTTCGGCCAAACAAACAAACAAGAAAAACACACACACAAAACTAATAACAAAACATTCAAAACAAAAATATTTGAAATATGTTAAAGAAAAATGTCTATCCTGTGTGTATTTGTTTGTTCCTGCTGAAGGCCTATTGGGCCGAAACGTCGTTTAGTCTGTGTCGTCCACTTATCACGTAAAGCTTCTAACATACCAATTTTTTAATTTTTCCTCATATTCAGCTTTACTGAAGGTATGTGCCATCATTCAGCTTTACTGCAGCTTCGCATTTTTATGCTTTGAACTCATAAATACCTGCAGATATCATTACATGGCATTGGGCTGAAGGTCGTCCGCTCACAGGCCGCTGGATCCATAACAATAACAACCAATAATAATCATCATCATCATGTACCATACGGTTGGCATAGGCGATCATGTCCTTCCACAATCTTCTATCTACAGTGCATCGTATCAGTTCTGTTGTTGACTGCTTTCCATGCCATGACACCAAGCCATCTAGTATTTTCTCTCTTTGTCGTCCGCGATCTCTCTTTCCTTTTATTTTGCTAGTTGTAACCAAGTATTCCAACTTTCCTCTTCTCATGATGTGCCTGAAAAATTTTGATTGTTTCTTTCTGATGTTTTTTAGGAGCTGCCTTTTTGTGTTGGCCTGTTTGAGAACATCCTCATTGGTCTTTTTATCTGTCCAGGGAACTTTCAACATTCTTCTGAGAAATCCCATCTCTGTGGCTTCTAATTGTCTTTTCATTTGTTTGTTTATGGTCCATAATTCGCTTGCATAGGTCATAATTGGCGATATATAGCACCGATGAACTCTCTCACTTCTATTGACATAGATTTGTTGCATAAGACGTTTTTCATTTTCTGAAATGTTATTTAGTAAAGAATAGTGACACTGTGACCTTCCAAGCATGTCGTAAGAGACGACTAAGGATGTTGATCGATGGCTTGACAAGCTGTCATTGTAAAAACTATTGTTATGGAAACAGAGCCATAAATTTTGGAAGCAGTGATCTCTGCAAAATGTGCCATTCTGGCACGCAAGGTTTCTGTTTTTTGAGATTGTGGTTCTGCCCTATGTGCCGTCTTCGGCTCGAAAGGACGATAGATAGATAGAAATGTTATATTGGCCTAAGCTATTGTGCTTTTTATTTCTGTGGTACATCTTCCATCTGATGTTAATATTATTATTATTATATATTTCATAAATAATTTCTCATAATCAATGTGCATGCACTATAGAAGAAGCCAATGCATTTATATTTCTGAAAGAAGACATATGAAAGCAGCAACTAAGTTATCACTAACAAACAACTGTAAACTAGTCATGAGCAAACTGGATGACTCTAGTTATGGAGAATGTCTTTTCTTGTCTTAGAAGAATAAGAGTGTGTAGGGGAAGGGAGCTAATGATAATGTTATGAAAGAAATTCAGTGCCCTGAAAACATATTGTCACAAGCATGAATTTATGTTTGTAGGGGTTTGGAGTATAAAAAAAGTAAAGTGCCCCCGTCACGCCAAGTGGCATATAGGGAATGTGGTGTTAGTGACCATAAATTTTACAGACCTTCGGCACATGATTTTTGGGGTAATATGGTCTGTATTACGCCCGTGCCGCTTTACTTTCCCAGAAAAAAATCTGGTACCCATTAAAGGTTGGGTGAACCCGAAAGCCGTCGGTTGGGATTGAACCCTTCTTCTTGTCCTTTGTAGTCCAGTTGACTAACCACTGAGCTATCGCGGGTCGGGTATGGAGTTTGACAACAGGTAAAAGTTGTAAACTAAGACAGGGGACAACAAAGAGGTTTGGCACTGGGCACTCTGTGATTGCAGCGTTGAAGAAAGTCAACATTCAGACAGAGGAGATGCTGCAGTCTGATGTGATTTTAAAGTTAACAGAAGAACTTGTGAATAATACAAGGGACAGAGTGAGTGAATAGTAGACAGTTTAATGTTGTGATATAGGGTAAAGTTAACAACAGAACTTTTGGTAAAACTGGGTGAGTGAATACTGGACAGTTTAATATTGTGATATAGGGTAAAGTTAACAATAAAACTGGGTGAGTGAATACTGGACAGTTTAATATTGTGATATAGGGTAAAGTTAACAACAGAACTTTTTGGCAAAACTGGGTGAGTGAATACTGGACAGTTTAATATTGTGATATAGGGTAAAGTTAACAACAGAACTTTTTGGTAAAACTGGGTGAATGAATACTGGACAGTTTAATGTTGTGATATAGGGTAAAGTTAATAACAGAACTTTTTGGTAAAACTGGGTGAGTGAATACTGGACAGTTTAATATTGTGATATAGGGTAAAGTTAACAACTGAACTTGTTGGTAAAACTGGGTGAATGAATACTGGACAGTTTAATATTGTGATATAGGGTTAAATTAACAATAAAACTGGGTGATTGGATACTGGACAGTTTAATATTGTGATAAAGGGTTAAGTTAACAACAGAACTTTTTGATAAAACTGGGTGAGTAAATAGTGGACAGTTTAATATTGTGATATAGGGTTAAGTTAACATGAGAACTTTTTGATAAAACTGGGCGAGTAAATAGTGGACAGTTTAATATTGTGATATAGGGTTAAGTTAACATGAGAACTTTTTGATAAACTGGGCGAGTAAATAGTGGACAGTTTAATATTGTGATATAGGGTTAAGTTAACAACAGAACTTGTGGATAATACAGGGGACAGAGTGAGTGTATACTGGACAGTCTATCATCATGGCATGTCAGAAAATCAGCAAGAGAAGTTGATGTTGATAATACTTGGAACAAAGAGAAAGAGAAGAAGCTGTTGAAAAGTCCAACATAAGAGCATAGAGAAAAGTCAATAAGTGAACTAAAAGATAAAACTTGACAGAGAGATGACATATGACATCTTGGTAGAAGAAGGTCAACAAGTGAACTGAAAGATAAAACTTGACAGAGATGACATCTTGATAGAGGAAGAAAGTCAACATGTGAACTAAAAGATAAAACTTGGACATAGAGATGACATATGACATCTTGGTAGAAGAAGAAAATCAACAAGTGAACTAAAAGATAAAACTTGACAGAGAGATGACATTTGACATCTTGGTAGAAGAAGAAAGTCAACATGTGAACTAAAAGATAAAACTTGGACATAGAGATGACATTTGACATCTTGGTAGAAGAAGAAAATCAACAAGTGAACTAAAAGATAAAACTTGACAGAGAGATGACATTTGACATCTTGGTAGAAGAAGAAAGTCAACATGTGAACTAAAAGATAAAACTTGACAGAGAGATGACATATGGCATCTTGATAGAGGAAGAAAGTCAAGAAGTGAACTAAAAGATAAAACCTGACAGAGAGATGACATATGACATCTTGATAGAGCAAGAAATTCAACAAGTGAACTAAAAGATAAAACTTGACAGAGAGATGACATATGACATCTTGATAGAGGAAGAAAGTCAAGAAGTGAACTAAAAGATAAAACTTGGACAGAGAATAGTCTAATATAGGGGGGTCCCTTGTGCAAGATAGTCTAATATGGGGGGGGGGGGGTCCCTTGTGCAAGATAGTCTAATACAGGAGGGTCCCTTGTGCAAGATAGTCTAATATAGGGGGATCCCTTGTGGAAGATAGTCTAATATAGGGGGGTACCTTGTGCAAGATAGTCTAATATGGGGGGTCCCTTGTGCAAGATAGTCTAATATAGGGGGGTCCCTTGTGGAACATAGTCTAATACAGGAGGGGCCCTTGTGCAAGATAGTCTAATATAGGGGGGTCCCTTGTGGAAGATAGTCTAATATAGGGAGGGCGGGGTGTGTCCCATGTACAAGATAGTCTAATATAGGGAGGACGGGGTGTGTCCCATGTACAAGATAGTCTAATATAGGGGGCGGGGTGTGTCCCATGTACAAGATAGTCTAATATAGGGAGCACGGGGTGTGTCCCATGTACAAGATAGTCTAATATAGGGGGCGGGGGGTGTCCCTTGTACAAGATAGTCTAATATAGGGGGGTCCCTTGTGCAAGATAGTCTAATATAGGGGGTCCATTGTGCAAGATAGTCTAATATAGGGGGTCCCTTGTGCATGATAGTCTGATACAGGATGATCCCTTGTACAAGAGTCTATTACATGGGGGGGGTCCCGTGTGGAAGATAGTCTAATACATGGGGGGGTCCCTTGTGGAAGATAGCCTATAATACATGGGGGGGTCCCTTGTGGAAGATAGTCCAATACATGGGGGGGGGGGGTCCAGTGTGGAAGATAGTCTAATACAGGATGGTCCCTTGTACAAGATAGCCTAATACATGGGGGGTCCCTTGTGCAAGATAGTTTAATACATGGGGGGTTCCTTGTGCAAGATAGCCTAATACATGGGGGGTCCCTTGTGCAAGATAGCCTAATACATGGGTGTCCCTTGTACAAGATAGTATAATGCATGGGGGGTCCCTTGTACAAGATAGTTTAATACATGGGGGGTTCCTTGTACAAGATAGCCTAATACATGGGTGTCCCTTGTACAAGATAGTATAATGCATGGGGGGTCCCTTGTACAAGATAGTTTAATACATGGGGGGGGTTCCTTGTACAAGATAGTTTAATACATGGGTGTCCCTTGTACAAGATAGTATAATGCATGGGGGGGTCCCTTGTACAAGATAGTATAATGCATGGGGGGACCCTTGTACAAGATAGTTTAATACATGGGGGGTTCCTTGTACAAGATAGCCTAATACATGGGTGTCCCTTGTACAAGATAGTATAATGCATGGGGGGGTCCCTTGTACAAGATAGGCTTATACATGGGGGGGTCCCTTGTGCAAGATAGTTTAATACAGGAGGGTCCCTTGTACAAGATAGTCTAATACATGGATGTCCCTTGTACAAGATATACTAATACATGGGGGGGACCCTTGTACAAGATAGTTTAATACATGGGGGGTTCCTTGTACAAAATAGCCTAATACATGGGGGTCCATTGTACAAGATAGCCTAATACATGGGGGGGGGGTCCTTTGTACAAGATAGTCTAATACGGGGGGGGGGATGAGTTCTCGCCGCCCATTTTCATATTTTATTTTTTATTGTCACTTTTTCGCTTTATAGAAGATTCTTTTTTGGCGCCCCTAAGCTCATGTCGCTCCCTGGACAACTGCCCAAGTTGCCGATACCATGAGCCGGCCCTGGTGACATTTTCATGCAAAATTAAGAAAGTCCGCTTGAAATATCGTTATATAACATCATTGATGGTGAGACCGTTAACCAAATGCAGAGTTTAGTAGCGAGAGGTTAGGCGCCGTGGTAATCAGTCTTTAATTTCAGTGACAACAAGTAGGCCTATTTAGTACAAATATTTTCACTGACTCTTTTATCAGTTTATTTTGAATCACATGGTCCGTCCATTTTTTGCATTCCATGTTTTATCTTGAGCTTTTAATAATTATATTTGTAGCAGTTTGTGAAAAGAAATAAATGAGTTTGTCTGTGTCAGAATTTGATTGTCTTTGTTTTTAAGTTGTGCTTGTTTTAGTTGTGTTTGTATTTGGTTGTCTTTGTTTTTTGATTGTCTTTGTTTTTAAGTTGTGTTTTTATTTGGTTGTCTTTGTTTTTTGATTGTCTTTGTTTTTAAGTTGTGTTTGTATTTGGTTGTCTTTGTTTTTTGATTGTCTTTGTTTTTAAGTTGTGTTTTTATATGGTTGTCTTTGTTTTTAAGTTGTGTTTTTATATGGTTGTCTTTGTTTTTGGTTGTGTTTGTATTTGGTTCTGTTTGTATTGTGTTGTGTTTGTAATTGGTTGTCTTTGTTTTTGGTTGTGTTTGTATTTGGTTCTGTTTGTATTGTGTTGTGTTTGTAATTGGTTGTCTTTGTTTTTAGTTGTGTTTGTATTTGGTTGTCTTTGTTTTTGTATTTGGTTTCTTGCTTAGTGATTGAAACGTTAGTCCTACCTTTGACTGAATGTTTATCTTCGGGGAAAGATGGCGCCCATTGCCGCAGGCCTCTTTACAGACTGCCAACGTTAACACATTTCTTTTTGGTTTGTGTGTTTTTTTTTTTTTATATTTATTAAATGTGAAAGGAACAAGCAATGCCATTTATGTCATAAGATCTTTAGTAGAAAGAGCCATAGAGGTGAAAAGAGATCTATACCTATGTTTCATAGATTACACCAAGGCATTTGACAAAATAAAGCACCAAGAAATAATCAAAATTTTAGAAAGCATAAACGTAGACAACAAAGATCTAAGAATAATAAAGAACATGTACGGGCAACAATCAGCGGCCATAAGAACTGGAAACCAATTAGGAATGTTTCAACAAATAAAACAGGGTGTTAGACAAGGTTGTGTGATTTCACCAGATTTGTTTAATATTTATAGTGAGATTATTTTAAGATCCATAAGGGACATGCCTGGAATAACAATTGGAGGTCATAATATAAATAATCTAAGGTATGCTGATGATACAGTCTTAATCGCTAAGGGTGAAAATGAGTTACAGGAAATGTTGGAAATTATAGTGAAAGAAAGCAAAATAAAGGACTCAGTCTTAATAGCAAAAAGACAGAGGTAATGGTAACAACAAAGAAAAAGACATCTCCTCAGTGCAAAATAAAGACAAGTGAAACAATATTAAAACAGGTAAATGAATTTAAATATTTGGGAACTTTGTTAACCTCAAACGGAAGATGTACAAAAGAGGTGAGATGCAGAATGGCTGAGGCAAAAGCAGCTTTCCAAAAAATGAGGAAGGTACTATGCAATCCATTTTTGACAATCATCATCATCATCATCAAGTACCGGGCCTAGTGGGTAGGTGATCATGTCTCTCCACAACTTTCGATCTCGGCAGCTATTTATCATTTCTGTTGTTGACCTTCTGCCAATCCATTCTCTTAAGCTGTCTGTTATTTTTTCTCTTTGCTTCCCTCTATCTCTTCGTCCCTCAATTTTCCCAGTTGTTACAATATATTCAAGTTGTTCTCTTCTCATTACATGGCCAAAAATGATGATTGTCTCTTCCTAACATTGGAAATTAGCTCTCTTTTTCCTTTGACCTCTCTCAGAACCTCTTCATTTTTTACAATAGAAACAAGAAAAAGAGTTCGTAAATGTTATGTAGAGCCAGTCTTAACATATGGATGCGAATCATGGACAATAGGGCAACAGACAAGAAAATCACTGGAGTCTGTATAAATGTGGTTTTACAGAAGAATGTTGAGAGTACCATGGACAGCTAAGAAGAGTAATGAAGATGTTCTGAGAGAGGTCAAAGCAAAAAGAGAGCTAATTTCCAATATTAGGAAGAAACAATCATCAAAAAATCTTTCATAAATGCATAACAGTAGGGCAAAAATTCAGACTGAAAGTCGGTGAAAAAATAAGATTTTACCTAAAAGAATTACAGAAATTCATTAAACAGCTTCCGAGATAATTAATAAACTCGGTTGGCACGAATTTGTGAACGAACTATAACATCTCATCTCATTGAAGGTTTCAAACAAAGAAAGGCAGATGCAGTCCCCATCTTAGCAGTACATCACAAGCCAAAAGACATAAAGAAATGACTGTGCACTCTCTATTAGATGGAGGTCGTTTGGAATTGTCGCCCGTAGGTCAAGACTAGAGCTGCGCTGCAGTCGACCATGTCAACAGGATTTCCCATCGCGCTTTTGCGCGGGAGCTGTGTGTGACCTGAATTGAATGGATATGGGGAATTCCCAACTGTAGGGATCCTGATTACATGAAAAAAAGGGTCAAGTCAGAAAAATGTATAAAAATGCTGTTGCAGTAAAGCTGATTCTTCTTCTACCTTTCAGCTCCCTGTGGAGTATTGGTCTTCAACAAACACTTTCCAAGTCGTTCTGTTTCTTGTCATTCTTTTAAGATTCATTCCATGTCTTCCCTAATATCTTCATCTCTGCTTCTATCTGTCTTCTCCAAGAATTCTTTGGTCTTCCTCTTTGTCTTTTCCCCTGAGGATTCCAAAAAGGGCCTGTTGTGTAATACTCTCAGTTGGCTTCCGCAGTGTGTGTCCTATCCAGTAACATCGTCTTCGCTGTATCTCTTTATCCACTGGTATTTGACTGGTACATTTCCATAATTCTATGTTAGTGATTTTGTCCAGCTATTTCCATCCTTTTATTCTGCGTAAGCCTCAATTAATGAAAATCTATATTTTCATGATTGTCAATTTTGTAGTTCTCAATGTTTCACAGCCATAAAGTAAGTAAAGCTGATTGTAGGGAGAAATAAAAAAAAAATAGAAATAGAAAAAAAAAACGGTGGGGGACCTGAGTGACATGGAGGTAGGGCGCCGTCCTCTGGACTAGAAGTCCTGGGTTTCGATTGTCTCCACAACAAGCGCGATAAGAGTTTTCAAAAATTGAATCCGTTGTTTCTTCGTGTTTTCTTCGTGTTTTCTTCATGCTTTTCGAGATCAGAAAAGAAGAACTGGTAACAAAAACTTGCACTAACTCCGCTATAGAATATATAAAGAAACAACAGATAAAATGGTTTGGTGAAATGACAAGACAGAAAGATCACAACACAACGAGCCTTCAATAAAAGTTACGAGAACACCAGACACAAGTGTCGACTACGAAAAAGATGGATTGACAGAATATTACAAACACCAGAAAACGTAACAGCAGCAGAGGTGAACAGAAGAGCAAACGACTGCAAATTGTATCTCCCCTCGACGCTGAAAGGTAAATGAGGAATGAAAAATAAAGTGCATCGCATTTTACAAAATAATTGGATTACAGACGTGAATGGTGTATCATTTATATTGTAGTGCTCAAGTCAAGAGCTACATAACTAAATAATTCTTTGTAATGTGTATGGCAAAATGTTACATCTTCTCAATATTCCTGTATGGTGCAGAAACATGGACATTAGGCAAGAAAACAGAAAAGAAAATTGAAGCTTTTGAAATGTGGATTTATAGAAGAATAGGTAGAATTGTATGGAAACAAAAGATAACAAACGATAAAGTTTTAAAACAACTGAAATAAAAAGAGAACTACTAAATACAATTAAGACAAGACAAATGAAATTTTTGGGGCATGTTAAAAGACACAACAGCCTACTAAAAGTAATATTGGAAGGAAAAATACAAGGTAAAAGAGGCAGAGGCAGACCAAGACTAACATGGACGAGTAACATCAAAAGATGGACAAGTCAATCTATGACAGCCTGCACCAGCAAAGCAAGAAACAGAGTAGAATGGCGATCCATGGTAGCCAACCTTCGTTGCGGAGAAGGCACACCATGATGATGATGAATGTGTATCACAGTATCTATTAGTCTTCTCAATATTCCTCTATGGTGCAGAAACATGGACATTAGACAAAAAATACAGGACAGAGAATTGAAGCCTTTGAAATGTGGATATATAGAAGAATAGGTAGAATTGAATGGAAGGAAAAGAAAACAAACGATGAAGTCTTAAAACAACTAAAAATGAAAAGAGAACTACTAAACACAATTCAAACAAGACAAATGCGATTTGTGGCGCATGTTAAAAGACACAACAGCCTACTAAAAGTAATCCTGGAGAGGAAAATGCACGGCAAAAGAGGCAGACCAAGACTAACATGGACGAGTAACATTAAAAGATGGACAAATCAGCCTATGAGAACCTGCAGTATCAAAACAAGAGACAGAGCAGAATGGCGCTCCATGGTAGCCAACCTTCGTTGCGGAGATGACACTCGATGATGATGATGATGATTGATGTCATTGATAAGAAACTATTTATACAGAGCTTTGTAACAGCAGGGAATCCGATCATCAGATAAAAGAGTCTCACCGTCGAGTTAATGTTTCAGCCATTTATTTTCTTGAGGCTCTGACAGGGAGAAGAGAGTTCTACAAACAAAACATTCACAAATAATCAACAGAAGAAAAAAACAGAACAGTAGACAACTTGAAGCAGGATCGAACCTGTACACATCAACACAGCGCCTTGCCCTAACTGCGGTTACCTTTCATGTCCAAACAACTAACTAAGGATGGTACGGGATCTTGCATCCGACTGCCTATTATTCTTTATTTTTTTTTTATTCAGTTGATTATTTGTTAAATTCCTCTTCCGGTGGATTGGTTGGTCTCGAGGCTAGACGCCGGCCTCGAGACAGAGAGGTTGTGGGTTCAAATCCCGGCTGCATCATTGGGATTTTTATCTATGATTTCTCTCAGCTGCAACCACTTCTGGTCTCAGCAGCGAGGCCCGGCTTGAAACGCCAATTACTTATCGACGGAAAAAATATGAATACCTCCGAAGACACAGTTATCTGCCTGTGCGGCGAGGGACCCCTATGCGCACGGCTGCCAGGGAAAAACGGATTAACACGCAAAATTCAGATCCTAGTCTCTAGGGACTTCGTCAGAGGTAAAAGCTGGCGAAAGAAAAAAAAATAAATAAAATACAAAATAAAAATAAAAAATTACTCTTCCGGGAAATCTCTCTCTCTCTCTCTCTCTCTCTCTCTCTCTCTCTCTCTCTCTCTCTCTCTCTCTCTCTGCGATCAAAACTCAATCAGAGTAGGATTCCAGACTCTCACATGAAGTCAGCTGTCAGGTTAAGTGTGTTGATCGCCCCCACAGACAGAACATCACAATTAGAGTCTGCCAGATCCACTCTGATTGAACACCCGTTAAAACGTTGCACTGTGTTATGCGCCAGTGGTCCAGTGCATCCGATTTCAGCCATCATTTTATTCAGGTTTGCATTCCTTAGCCTTTGATTGTCCCCAATATTCCTGCAAGGCAGCAGATGATCTTTTCTGTAGGGGGGATTCTGCCCTTAGATGGTCGGCCCACCCAGGTTTACGAGCACCATCTGCCCGAGTCACTAGACGTGACTAACACAGACATGCACACACAAAGATATGAGATGTGACCAACACAGACATGCACACACAAAGATATGAGATGTGACTAACACAGACATGCACACAGCGATACGAGGCATGACTAACACTGACACACATCAAGATATATGACACATGACTAACATAAACATGCACATACAGATATGAGATATGACTAACATAGACATGCACACACAAAGATATGAGATGTGACTAACACAGACATGCACACAGCGATGCGAGGCATGACTAACACTGACACACATCAAGATATATGACACATGACTAACATAAACATGCACATAAAGATATGAGATATGACTGACATAGACATGCACACACAAAGATATGAGATATGACTGACATAGACATGCACATAAAGATATGAGATATGACTGACATAGACATGCACATAAAGATATGAGATATGACTGACATAGACATGCACATAAAGATACGAGATATGACTGACATAGACATGCACATAAAGATATGAGATATGACTGACATAGACATGAACATAAAGATACGAGATATGACTGACATAGACATGCACATAAAGATACGAGATATGACTGACATAGACATGCACATAAAGATATGAGATATGACTGACATAGACATGCACATAAAGATACGAGATATGACTGACATAGACATGCACATAAAGATATGAGATATGACTGACATAGACATGCGCATAAAGATACGAGATATGACTGACATAGACATGCACATAAAGATATGAGATATGACTGACATAGACATGCACATAAAGATATGAGATATGACTGACATAGACATGCATATAAAGATATGAGATATGACTGACATAGACATACACATAAAGATATGAGATATGACTGACATAGACATGCATATAAAGATATGAGATATGACTGACATAGACATACACATAAAGATATGAGATATGACTGACATAGACATGCACATAAAGATACGAGATATTACTGACATAGACATGCACATAAAGATACGAGATATGACTGACATAGATATGCACATAAAGATATGAGATATGACTGACATAGACATGCACATAAAGATATGAGATATGACTGACATAGACATGCACATAAAGATACGAGATATGACTGACATAGACATGCACATAAAGATACGAGATATGACTGACATAGACATGCACATAAAGATACGAGATATGACTGACATAGACATGCACATAAAGATACGAGATATGACTGACATAGACATGCACATAAAGATACGAGATATGACTGACATAGACATGCATATAAAGATATGAGATATGACTGACATAGACATGCACATAAAGATATGAGATATGACTGACATAGACATGCACATAAAGATATGAGATATGACTGACATAGACATGCACATAAAGATACGAGATATGACTGACATAGACATGCACATAAAGATACGAGATATGACTGACATAGACATGCACATAAAGATACGAGATATGACTGACATAGACATGCACATAAAGATACGAGATATGACTGACATAGACATGCACATAAAGATACGAGATATGACTGACATAGACATGCACATAAAGATATGAGATATGACTGACATAGACATGCATATAAAGATATGAGATATGACTGACATAGACATACACATAAAGATATGAGATATGACTGACATAGACATGCACATAAAGATACGAGATATTACTGACATAGACATGCACATAAAGATACGAGATATGACTGACATAGGTATGCACATAAAGATATGAGATATGACTGACATAGACATGCACATAAAGATACGAGATATGACTGACATAGACATGCACATAAAGATATGAGATATGACTGACATAGACATGCACATAAAGATATGAGATATGACTGACATATACATGCATATAAAGATATGAGATATGACTGACATAGACATACACATAAAGATATGAGATATGACTGACATAAACATGCACATAAAGATACGAGATATTACTGACATAGACATGCACATAAAGATACGAGATATGACTGACATAGATATGCACATAAAGATATGAGATATGACTGACATAGACATGCACATAAAGATACGAGATATGACTGACATAGATATGCACATAAAGATACGAGATATGACTGACATAGACATGCACATAAAGATACGAGATATGACTGACATAGACATGCACATAAAGATATGAGATATGACTGACATAGACATGCATATAAAGATACGAGATATGACTGACATAGACATGCACATAAAGATACGAGATATGACTGACATAGACATGCACATAAAGATACGAGATATGACTGACATAGACATGCATATAAAGATACGAGATATGACTGACATAGACATGCACATAAAGATACGAGATATGACTGACATAGACATGCACATAAAGATACGAGATATGACTGACATAGACATGCACATAAAGATACGAGATATTACTGACATGCGCAATTCTTCCGGGAAATTATTCACTGCGCCTGCCGACATAATTAAAACGCCAGCTCAGACTAATATTCCGCACAAACCTAAATATCTCAGGGTCTACCCAGCTCGGCTTCATGGATACCAGATAGCTTCTCTTTGAATGATGTGCAGCGAGGAAGGGAACTGGCCAACTTACCTTAAGAAGGGAGACAAATAATAATAATAAATGCATTTTATTATAGAGGGAAGCTTCCGATGCGATAATCAGCGAATCAATTTGGAGGAAGAGGTATGTTTACAGCACTCGGAAAAAATGACAAATAATCAACAACAGAAAAAAATATGGACCAAAGCAGGATCGAACCCGTACTCAATGGCACAGCGCCTTGCCACGAAAAGCCAAACGCTAGCGAACACTGCCACTCAGCGAACTAATTACCTCAAGAAGCTGGGGGAGCATAAGCGCCTGCGACTGCAGGTCGCAATAGCAGGGCCAGCGCACCATCAGCTGGCTAAGACCTAGCAGATCCACCTCCTCGTGGTCTCCCCCAGTAACAGTCTGCGTCAAAACAGGCTGGCTAACAGAAGCTAGGATCGACGTGTTCCCTGTAGTGGTGGCTGTTACTGATATAGAGGACCTAGTATTGAGTCTACAACAAAACAGACTGGCTAACAGAAGCTAGGATCAACGTGTTCCCTGTAGTGGTGGCTGTTACTGATGTAGAGGACCTAGTATTGAGTCTACAACAAAACAGACTGGCTAACAGAAGCTAGGATCGACGTGTTCCCTGTAGTGGTGGCTGTTACTGATATAGAGGACCTAGTATTGAGTCTACAACAAAACAGACTGGCTAACAGAAGCTAGGATCAACGTGTTCCCTGTAGTGGTGGCTGTTACTGATATAGAGGACCCAGTATTAAGTCTACAACAAAACAGACTGTCTAACAGAAGCTAGGATCGACGTGTTCCCTGTAGTGGTGGCTGTTACTGATATAGAGGACCCAGTATTGAGTCTACAACAAAACAGACTGTCTAACAGAAGCTAGGATCGATCTGTTCCCTGTAGTGGTGGCTGTTACTGATTGAGGGCCCAGTATTGAGTCTACAACAAAACAGACTGTCTAACAGAAGCTAGGATCGATCTGTTCCCTGTAGTGGTGGCTGTTACTGATGTAGAGGACCTAGTATTGAGTCTACAACAAAACAGACTGTCTAACAGAAGCTAGGATCAACGTGTTCCCTGTAGTGGTGGCTGTTACTGATATAGAGGACCCAGTATTGAGTCTACAACAAAACAGACTGTCTAACAGAAGCTAGGATCGACGTGTTCCCTGTAGTGGTGGCTGTTACTGATATAGAGGACCTAGTATTGAGTCTACAACAAAACAGACTGTCTAACAGAAGCTAGGATCGACGTGTTCCCTGTAGTGGTGGCTGTTACTGATTGAGGACCCAGTATTGCAGTACCTCTGGGCTGGACTTGTAGTTTCCCAGCGTAGCCTGGGACAGACGACCTCCAACCTCCAGTAAGAGCCGGGAATGTCAAGAAAGCCATTACGACCCGCCACATCTTATGAGTCAAAGGGCAAACATGTTCGTATCAACTCGTGGCAATCCATCATCAACAACAACAACAACCTCAAGAAGCTAGCAATCCATTACACAATGGTAATGTAATTACTGTGTGACTACCTTTAACATTCATCCAGACTTTACAATCACTTCGTGATCTTCACCTGACGATTACTCTTTCTTTCTTTCTTTCTTTCTTTCTTTCTTTCTTTCTTTCTTTCTTTTTTTCTTTCTTTCTTTCTTTCTTTCTTTCTTTCTTTCTTTCTTTCTTTCTTTCTTTCTTTCCTTTTTTCTTCTTTGTATCTTTCCTTCCTTCGTTTTAACTTTATTTATTCCCTTCCTTCCTTCCTTCATTCCTTCCTTCCTTCCTTCTTTTTTTCTTTCCTTTCTTATCTTATCTCTCATGTTGTTTCTTGTCATGCGTCTGACACACTTCATTTTTTTATCTCTCGTACTGTTTCCTCCCTCCCCCTTCGCCCTCCGTTTAAGCTCGTTAAGTGGGCGTCTATGCGATCTGTGGTGGTTTGCATCGAACTGAGCTTTTCAGCCCGATACATCCGACGTCGGTATGGCACATGATGATGATGATGATGACATCCGAGTTCAGCATGGCACTTGTGACCACCGACTTTTACTATTTGGCTCACAGCACTCATTTGCCTATTGCATCGCCATTCTATAGAAGTAAGACCTGAGTCATCATCATCATCAAGTACCGGGCCTGCTGGTGTAGGTGATCATGTCTCTCCAAAACTTTCGATCCCGGCAGTTATTTATCGTTTCTGTTGTTGACCTTCTGCTAAGTCATTCTCTTAAGCTGTATGGTATTTTTTTCTCTTTGCTTCCATCTATCTCTTCGTCCCTCAATTTTCCCAGTTGTTACAATATATTCCAGCTGTTCTCTTCTCATTACATGGCCAAAAAATGATGATTGTTTCTTCCTAATATTGGAAATTAGCTCTCTTTTTGCTTTGACCTTTTTCAGGACATTTTCATTACTCTTCTTAGCTGTCCATGGTATTCTCAACATTCTTATGTAAAACCACATTTCTACAGACTCCAGTGATTTTCCTGTCTGTTGTCCTACTGTCCATGATTCACATCCATATATTAAGACTGGCTCTACATAACATTTAAGAACTCCTTTTCTTGTTTCTATTGTCAAAAATGAATTGCATAGTATCTTCTTTAATGGAAAGATAATCAATAACCTAAGATATGCTGATGATACTGTTCTACTAGCAGAAAATCCTAAAGACCTACAACAATTGCTTAATGTGATAAACATAACAAGCAAAAAATATGGACTAGAAATGAATATCAAAAAGACTAAAACTATGATCATAAACAAAGAAAATTCTCAAGACCTACAAAAATATCACAGTTGAGGGAATACATCTGGAGACAGTCCAGAGCTACAACTACCTGGGACATACTATAACCAATGATGGAAAATGCAAAATTGAAATAAACAAAAGAATAGGTATGGCAAAAAGTAATTTTAATGCCATGAAAAATATACTAACAACAAAACAAATATCAGCAGGGCTAAAACTAAGAATGGCAAAATGTTACATCTTCTCAATATTCCTGTATGGTGCAGAAACATGGACATTAGACAAGAAAACAGAACAGAAAATTGAAGCCTTTGAAATGTGGATTTATAGAAGAATAGGTAGAATTGGATGGAAACAAAAGATAACAAACGATAAAGTTTTAAAACAACTGAAAATAAAAAAAAAAGTGTCACATTCATCCTTAGGTTTAACTTCTAGTAAAGTAATGGTCAAGTACACTAATTAATGTTAATGCCATGAAAAATATACTAACAGCAAAACAAATAACACCAGGATCAAAACTAAGAATAGCAAAATGTTACATCTTTTCAATTTTCCTTTATGGTGCAGAAACATGGACATTAAACAAGAAAAAAACAGAAAATTGAAACCTCTGAAAAGTTGATTTAAAGAATGAATATTGGATGGAAAGAAAAGAAAACAAACGATGAAGTCTTAAAACAACTAAAAATGAAATGAGAACTACTAAACACAATTAGAACAAGAAAAATGAGATTTTTGGGGCGTGTTAAAAGACACAACAGCCTACTAAAATTAATATTTAAAGGGAAAATACAAGGTAAAAGAGGCAGAGGTAGACCAAAACTAACATAATGGAGAAGTCAACCTATGATAATCTGCACCATCAAAGCAAGAGACAGAGTGGCATGGCGCTCCATAGTAGCCAACTTTCGATGCGGAGACGGCACTCAATGATGATGATGAAAGTTCGAGGCTTGAATCAGCGTCTTAGCACGTGAGTTTTCACCCATTTGTGATCAGTCGCCTATCCAGAAGTGTTCGGAGACTTCTGGTTAGTGTCGCTTCAAGCATCGAAACTCACGATGCGAGTCAATATTCCTCACCTTCCTAGATTAACGACACTGGTACCAATTTCTGCCAGTGGCTAGGTCGACCCCGGTGGTATTTTTTTTTCCCAACCACGAGTACAACTCACACTGCATCCAGCAGGAATCGAACACGGGTTGTCTGAACGTCGGTAGCCCAGTTGGGTGGTTTCCCAACTAGGCAACCAAGTTAGCCCCCAGGCTTATTTCTATAGATGGGGATGCCTCTTGATTTTACGTGACGTTCAAGGCACGTGACCACACGTTTTAGGGAAAAAAAATGGCAATAACAGTTTGGGTTACTTCGCAGTTAACGTACTTTTAAGGACGGATGACTGAAGAAGATACTTTAGTCTTTAGTAGTCATTGGATTTAACACCAGAAAGGAATACAATGATTCTTTGGTAGGACTACTTGAAATCCGCGCAATGATTCCAACCCTCATATCACAGACCAGCGCCTACAAAAGCTTTATTCTGGCTAGCATGATCATAAAACAGCTGGTCGATTCAAGTAAAAACTCACTTATTCCAGAGTTCATTGTTCCCATCCGTCTCTAGGGACTATTTTCATATTGACGCTGTATCCTAGGCAACGACTAAATCTAACATTGTGCTATTTTATTTCAGATTCATGCGCAGCAAAATCATCTAGGCTTGGGGGCGTCAATAGATCAGGACAGGGGGGGGGGGGGGGGGGGGGATAGGATGAGGTCATTTGTCTCCCTCCGCGATTTTTAAAAATTTAGCCTGTTCGTAGAGGACTGCGATAAATCAATGAAATATCTAAGTTTAATTAAAAGTTAATAAATCCTGTGGGGATCTTACTGTATATTCAATACTCATTTTCATTCCGTGCCGTCTCCTCATCAATAGTCGACAAACATTAAACTGCCATTTTACTCTGTCGCTGCTTTGACGTACTCTGTCATTTACTCTCCGTTCACCTCTTCATAATCTCACTCCACTTTAATCTTTGCCTGGCCTTGCCTCGTTTGCCCTATAATGTTTTCCTTCTAAGATAACTTTTCGTATGTTATTCATCATCAACATCGTGTGCCTTCTCCGCAACGAAGGTTAGCTACCATGGATCGCCATTCTACTCTGTTTCTTGCTTTGATGGTGCAGGCTGACATAGATTGACTTGTCCATCTTTTGATGTTGCTCGTCCATGTTTGTCTTGGTCTGTCTCTGCCTCTTTTACCTTGTATTTTCCCTTTTAATATTACTTTTAGTAGGCTGTTGTGTCTTTTAAAATGCCTCAACAATTTCATTTGTCTTGTCTTAATTGTATTTAGTAGTTCTCTTTTTATTTTCAGTTGTTTTAAAACTTCATCGTTTGTTATCTTTTATTTCCATCCAATTCTACCTATTCTTCTATAAATCCACATTTCAAAGGCTTCAATTTTCTGTTCTGTTTTCTTGTCTAATGTCCATGTTTCTGCACCATACAGGAATATTGAGAAGACGTAACATTTTGCCATTCTTAATTTCAGCCCTGCTGATATTTGTTTTGCTGTTAGTATATTTTTCATGGCATTAAATGCCATGATATGTCTATTTTTGTTAAATATTGGCTTTATGTATACTCTTTTAATGAATTATTCATTGTCCAGTCTCCTGGCTGTGTTTGTTACGTCACTCACCCAGAGTGTCTCATTATGTTAAGAATATCTATCTATTGACCTTTCGAGCCGTAACCGGCCCATAGGGCGTAGACCAAGATACACCTTCTCCTATATGGATTTTTTGTTCTAGCAGTTTTCTTTTAAAGATATTTTATCAAATCTCGCCATCTGTCTCTGTTCTGTGCAAGCAGTTCTATCTCATTGAGGGAGCCGACTCCTGCTGCTCTTGCCTCTCTCATCAATGTTCTTCTCAGTGTCTCCCTGGGTCTTCCTCTTTTTCTTTTACCTGTTGTTTCCCATATGAGGGCTTGCTTTGCTATTCGGTTATTATCTCTTCTCATCACATGTCCAACGTATGACCATCGTCTTTTCTTTATTACTGAAGATATTAGTGGTTGATTGGCGATTTCTCTAATTTCCTCATTTGTTTTGAATTCGTTCCATGCTATACCAAGTATTTTCCTTAGACATTTATTTTCGAATGCGTTCAACTTTGTTTCTATATCTCTTGTTGTTTTCCAGCTTTCACACGCATACGTAAGGGTTGATAGTACATTTGATTTGAATAGCCTAAGTTTTGTGTTTGTGCTGATAAGTTTTGATTTCCACAACTTTTCAAGGCTTCTGAAAGACATTGCTGCTTTAGCTATTCTGATTTTAATTTCTTTGCTCGTATCCCCTTCTCGATCAATGTGACTTCCAAGATTTAATTAAGAATATAAGTAATTATAATATTTAATGCCGTGAAAAAATATACTAACATCAAAACAAATATCTACCTATCTATCTATCTGTCTGTCTGTCTGTCTGTCTGTCTGTCTGTCTGTCTGTCTGTCTTTGCTCTTATCCCCTTCTCGATCAATGTGACTTCCAAGATTTAATTAAGAATATAAGTAATTATAATATTTAATGCCGTGAAAAAATATACTAACATCAAAACAAATATCTACCTATCTATCTGTCTGTCTATCTGTCTGTCTATCTGTCTGTCTGTCTGTCTGTCTGTCTGTCTGTCTGTCTGTCTGTCTGTCTGTCTGTCTGTCTGTCTGTCTGTCTGTCTGTCTGTCTGTCTGTCTGTCTGTCTGTCTGTCTGTCTGTCTGTCTGTCTGTCTGTCTGTCTGTCTGTCTGTCTGTCTGTCTGTCTGTCTGTCTATCGACCTTACGAGCCGTAGCCGGCCCATAGGTCATAGACCCAGATACTCTTTCTCTTATCTAAATTTTTATTCTAGCAATTTTCAATCCTTGTAAAGATCTTTTATCAAAGCTCGCCATTTGTCTCTGTTCTGTGCAAGCAACTTTATCTCATTGAGGGAGCAAATTCCTGCTACTCTTGCCTCTCTGTTCAATGTTCTTCTCAGTGTCTCTCTGAATCGGCCTCTTTTCCTCTTACATGTGATTTCCCACATGAGGGCTTGCTTTGCTATTCGGTTATTATCTCACCTCATCACATGTCCAACATATGACCATCGTATTTACTTGCTTACTGAAGATATCACAAATAACACCAGGGCTAAAACTAAGAAAAGCAAAATGTTATATCTTCTCAACATTCCTGTATGGTGCTGAAACACCAGTTTTCCCTCATCTCCCATATGTTTCACCTTCTCTCTCCCTCTCTCCTTTCTCTTTTCCCTCCTTCCCCTTTTCCTCACTTTTCTTTCCCAACTGTCTCTCTTTACTTTTTTCTTTGCTCTCCCCATCTTCTTTTCAAATATAAACACGTTCTTTCTTTCTTTCTCTCTCTCTTTCTTTTCATCTCCCATATTAGCCGTCACCTCCCTTTCTTTTCATCTCCCATATTAACCTTCACCTCTCTTTCTTTTCATCTCCCATATTAACCTCCACCTCTCTTTCTTTTCATCTCCCATATTAGCCTTCACCTCTCTTTCTTTTCATCTCCCATATTAACCTTCACCTCCCTTTCTTTTCATCTCTCATATTAACCTTCACCTCCCTTTCTTTTCATCTCTCATATTAACCTTCACCTCTCTTTCTTTTCATCTCTCATATTAACCTTCACCTCCCTTTCTTTTCATCTCTCATATTAACCTTCACCTCCCTTTCTTTTCATCTCTCATATTAACCTTCACCTCTCTTTCTTTTCATCTCTCATATTAACCTTCACCTCCCTTTCTTTTCATCTCTCATATTAACCTTCACCTCCCTTTCTTTTCATCTCTCATATTAACCTTCACCTCTCTTTCTTTTCATCTCTCATATTAACCTTCACCTCCCTTTCTTTTCATCTCTCATATTAACCTTCACCTCCCTTTCTTTTCATCTCTCATATTAACCTTCACCTCTCTTTCTTTTCATCTCTCATATTAACCTTCACCTCCCTTTCTTTTCATCTCTCATATTAACCTTCACCTCTCTTTCTTTTCATCTCTCATATTAACCTTCACCTCTCTTTCTTTTCATCTCCCATATTAACCTTCACCTCTCTTTCTTTTCACCTCCCATATTAACCTTCACCTGCCTTTCTTTTCACCTCCCATATTAACCTTCACCTGCCTTTCTTTTCACCTCCCATATTAACCTCCACCTCCCTTTCTCCTCCAATATCTCCCTATATAATTTCTTGTATCCCCCGTTTCTCCCTCTCTGCTTCCCTCATTACCCTTATATTCTCCCTCCTTTCTTTTTGCACACCCACTCCTTCTCTCCCCCACTATCTCCATGTCTCATTCACTCTCTCCTGTACTTGAAGAAAAGCTCCGAGAAATGACTTATTGAAACCGCAGCCACCATGTCCCGAAGGACAATGAAGCTAGACTCATAAATCTGGAGATAGTTCAAGTCCCGTAACCCCTAGGGTACACAACTACACCCACGCCTGTACACTGATTGGTTGGATGGTCATGATAAGAAAAATGGAGGCGGGTTCTGTACACAGGCAATGGGCCGAGTCATTACACAATTCATCATCATCATCATTGAGTGCCGTCTCCGCATCGAAGGTTGGCTACCATGGATCGCCATTCCACTCTATTTCTTGCTTTGATGGCGCAGGTTGTCATAGATTGACTTGTCCCTCTTTTGATGTTACTCGTCCATGTTAGTCTTGGTCTGCCTCTTTTACCTTGTATTTTTCCTTCCAATATTACTTTTAGTAAGCTGTTGTGACTTTTAATGTGCCCCAAAAATGTCATTTGTCTTGTCTTAATTGTATTTAGTAGCTCTCTTTTTTATTTTTAGTTGTTTTAAAACTTCATCGTTTGTTATCTTTTCTTTCCATCCAATTCTACCTATTCTTCTATAAATCCACATTTCAAAGGTTCAATTTTCTGTTCTGTTTTCTTGTCTAATATCCATGTTTCTGCACCATACAGGAATATTGAGAAGATGTAACATTTTGTCATTACCATACCAGTAAGAATGTGTCTTTTAACATGCCCCAAATATCTTTTTAGAATCAGACTGGCTAAAGCAGCAATGTCTTTCAGAAGCCTTGAAAAGTTGTGGAAATCAAAACTCATTAGCACAAACACAAAACTTAGGCTATTCAAATCAAATGTACTATCAACCCTTACGTATGCGTGTGAAAGCTGGAAAACAACAAGAGATATAGAAACAAAGTTGAACGCATTCGAAAATAAATGTCTAAGGAAAATACTTGGTATAGAATGGAACGAATTCAAAACAAACGAGGAAATTAGAGAAATCGCCAATCAACCACTAATATCTTCAGTAATAAAGAAAAGACGATGGTCATACGTTGGACATGTGATGAGAAGAGATAATAATCGAATAGCAAAGCAAGCCCTCATATGGGAAACAACAGGTAAAAGAAAAAGAGGAAGACCCAGGGAGACACTGAGAAGAACATTGATGAGAGAGGCAAGAGCAGCAGGAATCGGCTCCCTCAATGAGATAGAACTGCTTGCACAGAACAGAGACAGATGGCGAGATTTGATAAAATATCTTTAAAAGAAAACTGCTAGAACAAAAATTCATATAGGAGAAGGTGTATCTTGGTCTACGCCCTATGGGCCGGTTACGGCTCGAAAGGTCAATAGATAGATAGATAGAAATATCTTTTTTGGATTGTGTTTGGTAGTTCTCTTTTCATTTTTATTTGTTTTAAGACTTCATCGTTTTCTTTTCTTTCCAGCCATTTTTTTTTCCAAAATCTCCTATAAATCCACATTTCAAAGGCTTCAATTTTCTGTTCTATTTTCTTGTCTAATGTCCATGTTCCTTTACCATAAAGGAATATTGAGAAGATGTAACATTTTGCTATTCTTAGTTTTAGTCCTGGTGTTATTTGCTTTGTTGTTAGTATATTTTTCATGGCATTAAAATTACTTTTTATCAAACTTATTCTTTTATTTATTTCAGTTGTACATTTTCCATCACTGGTTATAGTATGTCCAAGGTAGTTGTAGCTCACAAGTCAACGATTTGGTTATTTGGTTATGGAAGGCCCTGGTATCACCGCAACCGAAGGTCAACATTAGCAAAGTTACATTTGTCTACGTCCAATGAACGTGCGGGAGTGCGGGGAAATGGAAGAGCGGACAGGTTGGCTAGTTGTGCTGTCGTTGAAGACGGTCAACCGATGGATCAGCGGACATCATCAATGCCCTCCGAGATGTGGGAAGGACACATGACTTCGATGACAACATGTCCACGTCACTCTTTCGGGCGAAGAGTTAAAATGAGCACAGCCAGAAACGAAAAAATTAGTTGGCGTGTAAGAAGACTTATCAACCAACATAGAACTGGAGTCGTCAGTCGCTGGACACTGCGAGACTTGCTGAGGAGGGGATCTGAGCACCTATGGACATGTTCGGAGTGCAATAATAACATACACAGAACTGAATAAACCCTAGGATGGCTGCGACAACAGAGACACCTACAAACATCTTTTAATTTTAGATGCCTTTATTTATTTACTTATTTATTTACTTAATTATTTATTTATTTATTTACTTATTTATTTATTTCTTTACCTACTTACTTATTAATTAATTAATGTATTTATTTTCTTATTTACTTACTTATTTATTTACTTATTTTTTATTTATTTAGTTATTTATTTATTTACCTACTTACTTATTAATTAATTAATTTATTTATTTACTTATTTATTTATTTACTTATTTATTTATTTATTTATTTATTTATTTATTTACTTATTTACTTATTTATTTACTTATTTATTTATTTATTTACCTACTTACTTATACATTAATTAATTTACTTATTTACTTACTTATTTATTTATTTACTTATTTATTTACTTATTTATTTATTTACTTATTTATTTACCTACTTACTTATTAATTAATTAATTCATTCATTCATTTATTTATTTACTTACTTATTTATTCATTTATTTATTCATTCATTTATTTATCGTTTTGTTTTTTCTCTTTGGTAGTTGACGAAATCTCTGTTTCCTTATTCTCGGAGGTCGTTTTATTTTCTTTCATTGTCCTTGTACAATATCTGTTATTTCTTGTAACTGACTAAGAAAAAATCAGGTACCCATTTAAGGCTGGGTGAACCCGGAAGCCGTCGGTTGGGATCGAATCTCTTGTCCTTTGTAGTCCAGTTCACTATCCACTGAGCTATCGCGGCTCCATTTATATATATGGCCTTTGGCGTCTTAGCAGACGGTTGATAGCACGCAATCATGATAGGTCAGTAGTTTTGGTAAAGCATTAGTGTCTCATACTGGGTGATGCTTTACTGAACATCTTCTCTCATGGCTGAATTTGCCAATCCTGGACAGACAGATCCATCCACAGAACGAGCAAGGTGTATTTGCGGTAAATCAATTCAGAGGAAGAGGTATGTTTACAGCACTCGGAAAAATGACAAATAATCAACAACAGAAAAAAATATGGACCAAGGCAGGATCGAACCCGTACTCAGTGGCACAGCGCCTTGCCACGAAAAGCCAAACGCTAGGGAACACTGCCACTCAGCTAACTAAAAAATTAGCTTCGTAGGCAAAGTCCTTTCGCGAAGGCTTTCCTATGACTATAGCATAAGGCTGCGATCACAGCTCGGAAAATATTTTTCAAGTTAAGACAAGTATCTCCCGGATAGGGAAGGGCTGAATACTTGCGTTGCAGACAAACATTTAGGACGAAACAGCACGAATAGTAGTTTCCAGTGGTTTAGACTGGAGACAAATAATAATAAATGAATATTATTTTTGCGGTACCTGGTCTTGTCTCTTTTCTCTCGCGCCTTTTTTCTTCTGAATTTGATATTAGCACTGTCTCGAAAGTTGCTGTGCCATTTTTTTTATTTGTGTTCTCCATGTGCTACGATCTGCAGCCACATTTTCCCATTTTCTTTCACTGATAGAAAATTCGCTCAAGGAATCCCTGCAAACATCCTTATATCTCACCACTGGTCTCTTTCCGTCCTTAAGTTCGTCATACAATATTTGTTTGGGAATACGATTGTTTGCCATTCTTCTTACATGGCCCAGCCACCTTAGTTTACGAGTCCTAATAACAATAATAAAACTAATAATACTAATAATAACAATAATAAAACTAATAATAACAATAATAAAACTAATAATAACAATAATGAAACTAATAATAACAATAATAAAACTAATAATAACAATAATAAAATTAATAAAACTAATAATAACAATAATAAAACTAATAATAGCAATAATAAAACTAATAATAACAATAATGAAACTAATAATACTAATAATAACAATAATGAAACTAATAATACTAATAATAACAATAATGAAACTAATAAAACTAATAATAATAAAACTAATAAAACTAATAACAATAATAAAATTAATAAAACTAATAATACTAATAATAACAATAATAAAATTAATAAAACTAATAATACTAATAATAACAACAATAAAATTAATAAAACTAATAATACTAATAATAACAATAATAAAACTAATAATAACAATAATAATGCTAATAAAACTAATAATAACAATAATAAAACTAATAATAACAATAATAAAATTAATAAAACTAATAATACTAATAATAACAATAATTGTCATCAATGAGTGCCGTCTTCACCCCGAAGGTTGGTTACCAAGGAGCGCCATACCGCTCTGTCTTTTGCTTTGATGGTGCAGGTTGTCATAGAGGCTGACTTGTCTATTTTTTTATACTACTCGTCCATTTTAGTAGTGGTCTGCCTCTGCCTCTTTTACCTTGTATTTCCCTTCCAATATTACTTTTCGTAGGCTGTTGTATCTTTTAACATGGCCCAAAAATCTAATTTGTTTTGTTTGAATATTATTTAGTAGCTTTCTTTTTTGTCTTTTTTAGTTGTTTTAAGACTTCATCGTTCGTTTTCTGTTCTTTCCATCCAATTCTTCCTATTCTTCTATCTATCCACATTTCAAAGGCTTCAATTTTCTGTTCTGTTTTCTTGTCTAATGTCCATGTTTTTGCACCATACAAGAATATTGAGAAGATATAACATTTTGCTATTCTTAGTTTTAGTCCTGGTGTTAATTGTTTTGATGTTAGTATATTTTTCTTTGCATTAAAATTACAGTTTACCATTCCTATTCTTTTGTTTTTTGTTTCAGTTTTACATTTTCCATCACTGGTTATAGTATGTCCAAGGTAGTTTTAGCCTATCTCTAGGTCTATTTCTTCAACTTTAATATCCCCATGTAGGTTTTGAGTATTTTCTTTGTTTATGAACATAGTTTTAGTCTTTTTGATATTCATATCTAGTCCATATTTTTTGCTTGTCACGTTTATTTCATTAAGTAATTGTTGTAGATCTTTAGGACTTTCTGCTAGCAATATAGTATCATCAGTATCATAGGTTATTGGTTATCTTTCCATTAATTTGTAGGCCTGGCCTCTCTGTGATGTTTTTAAAGATTTGCTCAGTGTATAGATTGAACAAGCTTGGTGATAGGATGCATCCCTGTCTGACTCCTCCTTTAATATCAATAAGTGTTCTCTTTCTTATATTTTATTATTGCTGTTTGCTCCCAGTATAAATTACGCATTAGTCGTATGTCTGTGTCATCTAGATATATATCTTTTAAGCAGTCTATGCGTTTATTATGGTGTATTCTATCAAAAGCTTTGATGTAGTTTATGAAGCATGCTTGTATTGGTTTGTTAACTTCCATGTACTTTTCGATTAATGTCCTCATGCATAATATGGCTTCCTTTGTTTCGCTGTATTTCCTAAATGAAAATTATTCTTCTTCTAATTTCAAATTGAATTTATTCTGAATCCTTCCTGGTATAACTTTTAGCCAGATTTTTTTGTTACATTGCTCATTGCGCTTATTGTTCTAAAGGAGGTGCGCTCAACTGCACCATTCACTGGAGAGAGTTATATGGAAAATATGAGTCAGAACATGAGAGATTAAATAATCTAGGAAAAGGACACACGGAGTTAACAACAATAATGATGACTAAGGCAATGATTACATTGACAACAATAATGGTGAATACTGCAATGATTACATTGACAACAATAATGGTGAATACTGCAATGATTACATTGACAACAATAATGGTGAATACTGCAATGATTACATTGACAACAATAATGGTGAATACTGCAATGATTACATTGGCAACAATAATGATGAATACTGCAATGATTACATTGACAACAATAATGATGAATACTGCAATGATTACATTGACAACAATAATGATGAATACTGCAATGATTACATTGACAACAATAATGATGAATACTGCAATGATTACATTGGCAACAATAATGATGACTAAGGCAATGATTGCATTGACAACAATAATGATGAATACTGCAATGATTACATTGACAACAATAATGATGACTAAGGCAATGATTACATTGACAGCAATATTGAAATAAATGCTAATTCTTAAATTAATAAAGTCATTAATGATTCAGTAATTAATACATCTACCTTCTTTATTATTTTCCCTCATTTTCTATTATTAATATTTCGGTCCTGTCGGCCGACCACAATTCAATACCGCTGTCCTATAGGACATGTCCTAGCCACGCGGCATACCGGCTGAAAACCGCTGAGTTAAAAGGATTGACGCGCTCAAATATGCCCGCAGGACAACGTTGAATACCCCCTCCTGTAGCAGGATATAATTTAAATAGTGCCCTCCCACTGGTCGGATCAATAACGATTCTCACCGCTGATTTGACGTTGTGTCTGCCACTGTGATGTGTTGAACCAATGATCGACAGCGATCAGTGTATGCCTGGGACAGTTGACACGCTAGGCCTGTGAGCCACGTAATGACGCACACTAGTGGTAGATAGAAAATTATCGACTTCTTCTCGCAACATGGACTTCATCCATTTCATGTATTGATTACCTGCTTTCAATAGCCGCCATCATATAGAATATTCAGCAAGAAAAAAAAAACAAAAAACAATAAAATCATGCATTTTACAGTCCATCATATTTGCTCAGGCAAATATTATCTTATTTCTGGACCTCAATATCGCTTATTTTGTCTTCATCATCATCGAGTGCCGTCTCCGCAACAAAGGTTGGCTACCATGGATCGCCATTCCACTCTATTTCTTGCTTTGATGGTGCAGGTTGACATGGATTGAATTGTCCATCTTTTGATGTTACTCGCCCATGTTAGTCTTGGTCTGCCTCTGCATCTTTTACCTTGTATTTTCCCTTCCAATGTTACTTTTAGTAGGCTGTTTGTATCTTTTAACGTGCCCCAATAGGCTGTTTGTATCTTTTAACGTGCCCCAAAAATTTCATTTGTCTTGTCTTAATAGTATTTAATAGTTCTCTTTTTATTTTTAGTTGTTTTAAAACTTCATCGTTTGTTTTCTTTTCTTTCCATCCAATTCTACCAATTCTTCTATAAATCCACATTTCAAAGGCTTCAATTTTCTATTCTGTTTTCTTGTCTAATGTCCATGTTTCAGCACCATACAGGAATATTGAGAAGATGTAACATTTTGCTATTCTTAGCTTCAGCCCTACTGTTGTTTGTTTTGTTGTTAGTAAATTTTTCATGGCATTAAAATTACTTTTTGCCATTCCTATTCTTATATTTTGTCTTAACGCTGACTATATACTATATCAAAGAATAGGAATGGCAAAAGGTAATTTTAATGTCATGAACATACTAACATCAAAACAAATAACACCCGGACTAAAACTAAGAATAGCAAAATATTATATCTTCTCAACATTCCTATATGGTGCAGAAACATGGACATTAGACAAGAAAACAAACAGAGAATTGAAGCCTTTGAAATGTGGATTTATAGAAGAATAGGTAGAATTGGATGGAAGGAAAAGAAAACAAACGACGAAGTCTTAAAACAACTAAAAATGAAAAGAGAACTACTAAACGCAATTCAAACAAGACAAATGCGATTTTTGGGCCATGTTAAAAGACACAACAGCCTACTAAAAGTAATCCTGGAGGTGAAAATACAGGGTAAAAGAGGCAGACCAAGACTAACATGGACGAGTAACATCAACAGATAGACAAACAAGCCTATGACAAACTGCACCATCAAAGCAAGAGACAGAGCAGAATGGCGCTCCATGGTAGGCAACTTTCGTTGCGGAGACGGCACTTAATGATGGGGATATACTATATCATCATCATCATGTGCAATAACAGTTGGCGTAGGCGATCATGTCCTTCCACAATCTTGTATCCACTTTGTATCGTATCAGTTCTGTTGTTGACTGTTTTCCATGCCATGACACCATGCTATCTTTTACCTTCTCCCTTTGTCGTTCGCGATTTCTCTTTCCTTTTATTTTGCCAGTTGTAACCAAGTATTCCAACTTTCCTCTTCTTATGATGTGCCCGAAAAATGTTGATTGCTTCTTTCTGATATTTTTTTGTGAGCTCCCGTTTTGTGTTGGCCTCTTCAAGAATGTCCTCATTGGTCTCTTTAGCTGTCCAGGGAACTTTCATCATTCTTCTGAGAAATCCCAGCTCTGTGACCTCTAATCGTCTCTTCATTTGTTTGTCTACTGTCCATGATTCACTTCCATATGTTAGAGTTTGCTCTATATAGCACCGATGAACTCCATTCTCACTTCTATTGACGTAGATTTCTTGCATGAGACGTTTTTTTCATTTTCTGAAATGCTTTTTTGGCCTGAGCTATTCTGCTTTTTATTTCTGTGTTGCATCTCCCATCTGATGTTCTTATTGTGTCCAAGTATTTGACGCATTGTACTTGTTTCAGATTTGTCCTGTTTATTTTTATGCTGCATGATGGTTACGGTGAGTCTTCGATATGACCATTACCTTTGTTTGCTTACTATTCAGACTGAAACCTTTCTTGTTGCTTTCTCTCGCTGTTATCTCTATTATTTGTTGTAGTTCATTCTCTGTCTCTGCTTGTATAATTATATATATATATATATGTACACATATACATGTATACTAAGACTGTATATATTTGTGAGGATACAAATACATGTATATGTTTTCTTATCCGTTAAATAAACATAAATATATATATATTCTTCTAATCCGTCAAACCATATATCTATTCTTCTTCTAATCCGTAAAGCCATGTATCTATTCATCTTCTAATTCGCAAAGCCATGTATCTATTCATCTTCTAATCCGTAAAGCCATGTATCTATTCATCTTCTAATCCGTAAAGCCATGTATCTATTCATCTTTTAATCCGTAAAGCCATCTATCTATTCATCTTTTAATTCGTAAAGCCATCTATCTATTCATCTTTTAATTCGCAAAGCCATGTATCTATTCATCTTTTAATTCGCAAAGCCATGCATCTATTCATCTTTTAATTCGCAAAGCCATGTATCTATTCATCTTTTAATCCGTAAAGCCATGTATCTATTCATCTTCTAGTTCGTAAAGCCATGTATCTATTTGTTTATCAGCGAAGCATTTCAATGCAATCCGCGAAGCAGTGTATCTGTTCAGTTATCTTTGGACTTATAGTTACCATTATCACAATGAGACCTTATAGTTACCATTTTCACAATGAGACCTTATAGTTACCATTATCACAATGAGACCTTATTGTTACCATTATCACAATGAGACCTTATAGTTACCATTATCACAATGAGACCTTATAGTTACCATTATCACAATGAGACCTTATAGTTACCATTATCACAATGAGACCTTATAGTTACCATTATCACAATGAGACCTTATAGTTACCATTATCACAATGAGACCTTATAGTTACCATTATCACAATGAGACCTTATAGTTACCATTATCACAATGAGACCTTATAGTTACCATTATCACAATGAGACCTTATAGTTACCATTATCACAATGAGACCTTATAGTTACCATTATCACAATGAGACCTTATAGTTACCATTATCACAATGAGACCTTATAGTTACCATTATCACAATGAGACCTCAGTATCCAACGATATAAAAAGAGGAAAAAGACAGGGCTGCAATCTGTCACAATGTCTATTCAACTTTATACAAAGATCACATCTACAAAGACATCATGGAGATGTCAGTAAACATTAATGAATCGAGTATAAGATATGCTGATTTTCTTCTCCTTTCCTTTCTCATCTGCCTTTCACTTTCAGAGGGAGCCGCGATAGCTCAGTGGTTAGTGAACTGGACTACCACGGACAAGGGGTAGGGTTCGTTCCCAACCGACGGCTTCCAGGTTCACTCAGTCTTAAATGGGTACCAGATTTTTTCTGGGAAAGTAAAGCAGCACGGGCGTAATACCGACCACATTACCCCAAAAATCATGTGCTGAAGGTCTGTTAAATATAGGGTCACTAACACCATATTTCCCTATACGCCACTTGGCGTGACGGGGGTACTTTACTTTTTACTTTCACTTTCAGCGTTGAGGGGAGATATAATTTGCGGTCTTTTGCTCTTCTGTTTGCCTCTGCTGCTGCTATGTTTCCTAGTGCTTCTAGCATTCCGTCGATCCATTAGATCGAAGAATAAGAATAACGGAAACCCATTTTAACAATATGAAAAGTATACTCACATCAAAGTAAATAAAATCGGAATTAAAACAAACTACGAATTGTGAAATGTTATATCTGTTCAACATTCCTGTATGGTGCAAAAACATGGACATTAAATAAGAAAACAGAGCAGAAAATTGAAACCCTTTATTAATAAATATTAAATTAACGTATCTTCCTCTTCTTTTCTCTTTTCACTGATATCGCAAAGGTGTGGTTATATCATTTGTCGTTCTTTGGCTGCTCGAACTGTCTGAATTAGTGATTTTCCTTTGTTGTTACATGTCTCTGTTACTGTATCTATCCATCTTCTTCTAGGTCTTCCTCTTGGTCTTTTTCCATGCATTGGATTAGAAGATCAGGCATTGATGTCCACTCACATTTCTTGATGTTGGATCAAGGATCAGGCATTGATGTCCACTCACATTTCTTGATGTTGGGTCAAGGATCAAGCATTGATGTCCACTCACAGTTCTTGATGTCGGGTCAAGGATCAAGTATTGATGTCCACTCACAGTTCTTGATGTTGGGTCAAGGATCAGGCATTGATGTCCACTCACATTTCTTGATGTTGGGTCAAGGATCATTGATGTCCACTCACAGTTCTTGATGTTGGGTCAAGGTTCAAGCATTGATGTCCACTCACAGTTCTTGATGTTGGGTCAAGGATCAAGCATTGATGTCCACTCACAGTTCTTGATGTTGGGTCAAGGATCAAGCATTGATGTCCACTCAAAGTTCTTGATGTTGGGTCAAGGATCATTGATGTCCACTCACAGTTCTTGATGTTGGGTCAAGGTTCAAGCATTGATGTCCACTCACAGTTCTTGATGTTGGGTCAAGGATCAAGCATTGATGTCCACTCACAGTTCTTGATGTTGGGTCAAGGATCAAAGCATTGATGTCCACTCACAGTTCTTGATGTTGGGTCAAGGATCAGGCATTGATGTCCACTCACAGTTCTTGATGTTGGGTCAAGGATCAGGCATTGATGTCCACTCACATTTCTTGATGTTGGGTCAAGGATCAAGCATTGATGTCCACTCACAGTTCTTGATGTTGGGTCAAGGATCAAGCATTGATGTCCAATCACAGTTCTTGATGTTGGGTCAAGGATCAAGCATTGATGCCCACTCACAGCTCTTGATTTTGGGTCAAGGATCAGGCATTGATGCCCACTCACAGTTCTTGATGTTGGGTCAAGGATCAAGCATTGATGTCCACTCACAGTTCTTGATGTTGGGTCAAGGATCAAGCATTGATGTCCACTCACAGTTCTTGATGTTGGGTCAAGGATCAAGCATTGATGTCCACTCACAGTTCTTGATGTTGGGTCAAGGATCAGGCATTGATGTCCACTCACAGTTCTTGATGTTGGGTCAAGGATCAGGCATTGATGTCCACTCACAGTTCTTGATGTTGGGTCAAGGATCAGGCATTGATGTCCACTCACAGTTCTTGATGTTGGGTCAAGGATCAAGCATTGATGTCCACTCACAGTTTTTGATGTTGGGTCAAGGATCAAGCATTGATGTCCACTCACAGTTCTTGATGTTGGGTCAAGGATCAGGCATTGATGTCCACTCACAGTTCTTGATGTTGGGTCAAGGATCAAGCATTGATGTCCACTCACAGTTCTTGATGTTGGGTCAAGGATCAAGCATTGATGTCCACTCACAGTTCTTGATGTTGGGTCAAGGATCAGGCATTGATGTCCACTCACAGTTCTTGATGTTGGGTCAAGGATCAGGCATTGATGTCCACTCACAGTTCTTGATGTTGGGTCAAGGATCAGGCATTGATGTCCACTCACAGTTCTTGATGTTGGGTCAAGGATCAAGCATTGATGTCCACTCACAGTTCTTGATGTTGGGTCAAGGATCTAGCATTGATGTCCACTCACAGTTCTTGATGTTGGGTCAAGGATCAAGCATTGATGTCCACTCACAGTTCTTGATGTTGGGTCAAGGATCAAGCATTGATGTCCACTCACAGTTCTTGATGTTGGGTCAAGGATCAGGCATTGATGTCCACTCACAGTTCTTGATGTTGGGTCAAGGATCAGGCATTGATGTCCACTCACAGTTCTTGATGTTGGGTCAAGGATCAGGCATTGATGTCCACTCACAGTTCTTGATATTGGGTCAAGGATCAGGCATTGATGTCCACTCACAGTTCTTGATGTTGTGTCAAGGATCAGGCATTGATGTCCACTAACAGTTCTTGCTGTTGGGTCAAGGATCAGGCATTGATATCCACTCACAGTTCTTGATGTTGGGTCAAGGATCATTGATGTCCACTCACAGTTCTTGATGTTGGGTCAAGGATCAGGCATTGATGTCCACTCACAGTTCTTGATGTTGGGTCAAGGATCAAGCATTGATGTCCACTCACAGTTCTTGATGTTGGGTCAAGGATCAAGCATTGATGTCCACTCACAGTTCTTGATGTTGGGTCAAGGATCAAGCATTGATGTCCACTCACAGTTCTTGATGTTGGGTCAAGGATCAAGCATTGATGTCCACTCACAGTTCTTGATGTTGGGTCAAGGATCAAGCATTGATGTCCACTCTCAGTTCTTGATGTTGGGTCAAGGATCAAGCATTGATGTCCACTCACAGTTCTTGATGTTGGGTCAAGGATCAAGCATTGATGTCCACTCACAGTTCTTGATGCTGGGTCAAGGATCAGGCATTGATGTCCACTCACAGTTCTTGATGTTGGGTCAAGGATCAAGCCTTGATGTCCACTCACAGTTCTTGATGTTGGGTCAAGGATCAAGCATTGATGTCCACTCACAGTTCTTGATGTTGGGTCAAGGATCAGGCATTGATGTCCACTCACAGTTCTTGATGTTGGGTCAAGGATCAAGCATTGATGTCCACTCACAGTTCTTGATGTTGGGTCAAGGATCAAGCATTGATGTCCACTCACAGTTCTTGATGTTGGGTCAAAGATCATTGATGTCCACTCACAGCTCTTGATTTTGTGTCAAGGTTCAAGCATTGATGTCCACTCACAGTTCTTGATGTTGGGTCAAGGATCAAGCATTGATGTCCACTCACAGTTCTTGATGTTGATCAAGCATTAATGTTCACTCACAAGTTTTGATGGAGGGTCAAGGATCAAGTATTGATGTCCATTCACAGTTTATGTAGTTGGTTGGGTCAAGGATCAAGCGTTGTTGTATGCTCACAGTTCATGAAGTTGGTTGGGTCAAGGATCAAGCATTGATGTCCACTCACAGTTCTTGATGTTGGGCCAATGATCATTGATGTCCACTCACAGTTCTTGATGTTGGGTCAAGGATCAAGCATTGATGTCCACTCACATTTCTTGATGTTGGGTCAAGGATCATTGATGTCCACTCACAGTTCGTGATGTTGGGTCAAGGATCAAGCATTGATGTCCACTCACAGTTCTTGATGTTGGGTCAAGGATCAAGCATTGATGTCCACTCACAGTTCTTGATGTTGGGTCAAGGATCAAGCATTGATGTCCACTCACAGTTCTTGATGTTGGGTCAAGGATCAAGCATTGATGTCCACTCACAGTTCTTGATGTTTGGTCAAGGATCAAACACTGATGTCCACTCACAGTTCTTGATGTTGGGTCAAGGATCAATCATTGATGTCCACTCACAGCTCTTGATGTTGTGTCAAGGATCAAGCATTGATGTCCACTCACAGCTCTTGATGTTGGGTCAAGGATCAAGCATTGATGCCCACTCACAGCTCTTGATGTTGTGTCAAGGATCAAGCATTGATGTCCACTCACAGCTCTTGATGTTGTGTCAAGGATCAAGCATTGATGTCCACTCACAGTTCTTGATGTTGGGTCAAGGATCAAGCACTGATGTCCACTCACAGCTCTTGATGTTGGGTCAAGGATCAAGCATTGATGTCCACTCACAGTTCTTGATGTTGGGTCAAGGATCAGGCATTGATGTCCACTCACAGTTCTTGATGTTGGGTCAAGGATCAGGCATTGATGTCCACTCACAGTTCTTGATGTTGGGTCAAGGATCAAGCATTGATGTCCACTCACAGTTCTTGATGTTGGGTCAAGGATCAGGCATTGATGTCCACTCACAAGTTCTAGATGTTGGGTCAAGGATCAGGCATTGATGTCCACTCACAGCTCTTGATTTTGTGTCAAGGTTCAAGCATTGATGTTCACTCAAAGTTCTTGATGTTGGGTCAAGGATCAAGCATTGATGTCCACTCACAGTTCTTGATGTTGGGTCAAGGATCAAGCATTGATGTCCACTCACAGTTCTTGATGTTGATCAAGCATTAATGTTCACTCACAAGTTTTGATGGAGGGTGAAGGATCAAGTATTGATGTCCATTCACAGTTCATGTAGTTGGTTGGGTCAAGGATCAAGCGTTGATGTATACTCACAGTTCATGAAGTTGGTTGGGTCAAGGATCAAGCATTGATGTCCACTCACAGTTCTTGATGTTAGGCCAATGATCATTGATGTCCACTCACAGTTCTTGATGTTGGGTCAAGGATCAAGCATTGATGTCCACTCACATTTCTTGATGTTGGGTCAAGAATCATTGATGTCCACTCACAGTTCGTGATGTTGGGTCAAGGATCAAGCATTGATGTCCACTCACAGCTCTTGATGTTGTGTCAAGGATCAAGCACTGATGTCCACTCACAGCTCTTGATGTTGTGTCAAGGATCAAGCATTGATGCCCACTCACAGCTCTTGATGTTGTGTCAAGGATCAAGCATTGATGTCCACTCACAGCTCTTGATGTTGTGTCAAGGATCAAGCATTGATGTCCACTCACAGTTCTTGATGTTGGGTCAAGGATCAGGCATTGATGTCCACTCACAGTTCTTGATGTTGGGTCAAGGATCAAGCATTGATGTCCACTCACAGTTCTTGATGTTGGGTCAAGGATCAGGCATTGATGTCCACTCACAGTTCTTGATGTTGGGTCAAGGATCAGGCATTGATGTCCACTCACAGTTCTTGATGTTGGGTCAAGGATCAGGCATTGATGTCCACTCACAGTTCTTGATGTTGGGTCAAGGATCAGGCATTGATGTCCACTCACAGTTCTTGATGTTGGGTCAAGGATCAGGCATTGATGTCCACTCACAGTTCTTGATGTTGGGTCAAGGATCAGGCATTGATGTCCACTCACAGTTCTTGATGTTGGGTCAAGGATCAGGCATTGATGTCCACTCACAGTTCTTGATGTTGGGTCAAGGATCAGGCATTGATGTCCACTCACAGTTCTTGATGTTGGGTCAAGGATCAAGCATTGATGTCCACTCACAGTTCTTGATGTTGGGTCAAGGATCAAGCATTGATGTCCACTCACAGTTCTTGATGTTGGGTCAAGGATCAAGCATTGATGTCCACTCACAGTTCTTGATGTTGGGTCAAGGATCAAGCATTGATGTCCACTCACAGTTCTTGATGTTGGGTCAAGGATCAAGCATTGATGTCCACTCACAGTTCTTGATTTTGGGTCAAGGATCAAGCATTGATGTCCACTCACAGTTCTTGATGTTGGGTCAAGGATCAAGCATTGATGTCCACTCACAGTTCTTGATGCTGGGTCAAGGATCAGGCATTGATGTCCACTCACAGTTCTTGATGTTGGGTCAAGGATCAAGCCTTGATGTCCACTCACAGTTCTTGATGTTGGGTCAAGGATCAAGCATTGATGTCCACTCACAGTTCTTGATGTTGGGTCAAGGATCAGGCATTGATGTCCACTCACAGTTCTTGATGTTGGGTCAAGGATCAGGCATTGATGTCCACTCACAGTTCTTGATGTTGGGTCAAGGATCAAGTATTGATGTCCACTCACAGTTCTTGATGTTGGGTCAAGGATCATTGATGTCCACTCACAGCTCTTGATTTTGTGTCAAGGTTCAAGCATTGATGTCCACTCACAGTTCTTGATGTTGGGTCAAGGATCAAGCATTGATGTCCACTCACAGTTCTTGATGTTGGGTCAAGGATCAAGCATTGATGTCCACTCACAGTTCTTGATGTTGGGTCAAGGATCATTGATGTCCACTCACAGCTCTTGATTTTGTGTCAAGGTTCAAGCATTGATGTCCACTCACAGTTCTTGATGTTGGGTCAAGGATCAAGCATTGATGTCCACTCACACTTCTTGATGTTGATCAAGCATTAATGTTCACTCACAAGTTTTGATGGAGGGTCAAGGATCAAGTATTGATGTCCATTCACAGTTTATGTAGTTGGTTGGGTCAAGGATCAAGCGTTGTTGTATACTCACAGTTCATGAAGTTGGTTGGGTCAAGGATCAAGCATTGATGTCCACTCACAGTTCTTGATGTTGGGCCAATGATCATTGATGTCCACTCACAGTTCTTGATGTTGGGTCAAGGATCAAGCATTGATGTCCACTCACATTTCTTGATGTTGGGTCAAGGATCATTGATGTCCACTCACAGTTCGTGATGTTGGGTCAAGGATCAAGCATTGATGTCCACTCACAGTTCTTGATGTTGGGTCAAGGATCAAGCATTGATGTCCACTCACAGTTCTTGATGTTGGGTCAAGGATCAAGCATTGATGTCCACTCACAGTTCTTGATGTTGGGTCAAGGATCAAGCATTGATGTCCACTCACAGTTCTTGATGTTTGGTCAAGGATCAAACACTGATGTCCACTCACAGTTCTTGATGTTGGGTCAAGGATCAATCATTGATGTCCACTCACAGCTCTTGATGTTGTGTCAAGGATCAAGCATTGATGTCCACTCACAGCTCTTGATGTTGGGTCAAGGATCAAGCATTGATGCCCACTCACAGCTCTTGATGTTGTGTCAAGGATCAAGCATTGATGTCCACTCACAGCTCTTGATGTTGTGTCAAGGATCAAGCATTGATGTCCACTCACAGTTCTTGATGTTGGGTCAAGGATCAAGCACTGATGTCCACTCACAGCTCTTGATGTTGGGTCAAGGATCAAGCATTGATGTCCACTCACAGTTCTTGATGTTGGGTCAAGGATCAGGCATTGATGTCCACTCACAGTTCTTGATGTTGGGTCAAGGATCAGGCATTGATGTCCACTCACAGTTCTTGATGTTGGGTCAAGGATCAAGCATTGATGTCCACTCACAGTTCTTGATGTTGGGTCAAGGATCAGGCATTGATGTCCACTCACAAGTTCTAGATGTTGGGTCAAGGATCAGGCATTGATGTCCACTCACAGCTCTTGATTTTGTGTCAAGGTTCAAGCATTGATGTTCACTCAAAGTTCTTGATGTTGGTCAAGGATCAAGCATTGATGTCCACTCACAGTTCTTGATGTTGATCAAGCATTAATGTTCACTCACAAGTTTTGATGGAGGGTCAAGGATCAAGTATTGATGTCCATTCACAGTTCATGTAGTTGGTTGGGTCAAGGATCAAGCGTTGATGTATACTCACAGTTCATGAAGTTGGTTGGGTCAAGGATCAAGCATTGATGTCCACTCACAGTTCTTGATGTTGGGTCAAGGATCAGGCATTGATGTCCACTCACAGTTCTTGATGTTGGGTCAAGGATCAAGCATTGATGTCCACTCACAGTTCTTGATGTTGGGTCAAGGATTAGGCATTGATGTCCACTCACAAGTTCTAGATGTTGGGTCAAGGATCAGGCATTGATGTCCACTCACAGTTCTTGATGTTGGGTCAAGGATCAAGCATTGATGTCCACTCACAGTTCTTGATGTTGGGTCAAGGATCAGGCATTGATGTCCACTCACAAGTTCTAGATGTTGGGTCAAGGATCAGGCATTGATGTCCACTCACAGCTCTTGATTTTGTGTCAAGGTTCAAGCATTGATGTTCACTCAAAGTTCTTGATGTTGGGTCAAGGATCAAGCATTGATGTCCACTCACAGTTCTTGATGTTGATCAAGCATTAATGTTCACTCACAAGTTTTGATGGAGTGTCAAGGATCAAGTATTGATGTCCATTCACAGTTCATGTAGTTGGTTGGGTCAAGGATCAAGCGTTGATGTATACTCACAGTTCATGAAGTTGGTTGGGTCAAGGATCAAGCATTGATGTCCACTCACAGTTCTTGATGTTGGGCCAATGATCATTGATGTCCACTCACAGTTCTTGATGTTGGGTCAAGGATCAAGCATTGATGTCCACTCACATTTCTTGATGTTGGGTCAAGGATTATTGATGTCCACTCACAGTTCGTGATGTTGGGTCAAGGATCAAGCATTGATGTCCACTCACAGTTCTTGATGTTGATCAAGCATTAATGTTCACTCACAAGTTTTGATGGAGGGTCAAGGATCAAGTATTGATGTCCATTCACAGTTCATGTAGTTGGTTGGGTCAAGGATCAAGCGTTGATGTATACTCACAGTTCATGAAGTTGGTTGGGTCAAGGATCAAGCATTGATGTCCACTCACAGTTCTTGATGTTGGGTCAAGGATCAAGCATTGATGTCCACTCACAGTTCTTGATGTTGGGTCAAGGATCAAGCATTGATGTCCACTCACAGTTCTTGATGTTGGGTCAAGGATCAAGCATTGATGTCCACTCACAGTTCTTGATGTTTGGTCAAGGATCAAACACTGATGTCCACTCACAGTTCTTGATGTTGGGTCAAGGATCAATCATTGATGTCCACTCACAGCTCTTGATGTTGTGTCAAGGATCAAGCATTGATGTCCACTCACAGCTCTTGATGTTGGGTCAAGGATCAAGCATTGATGTCCACTCACAGCTCTTGATGTTGTGTCAAGGATCAAGCACTGATGTCCACTCACAGTTCTTGATGTTGTGTCAAGGATCAGGCATTGATGTCCACTCACAGTTCTTGATGTTGTGTCAAGGATCAAGCATTGATGCCCACTCACAGCTCTTGATGTTGTGTCAAGGATCAAGCATTGATGTCCACTCACAGCTCTTGATGTTGTGTCAAGGATCAAGCATTGATGTCCACTCACAGTTCTTGATGTTGGGTCAAGGATCAAGCACTGATGTCCACTCACAGCTCTTGATGTTGGGTCAAGGATCAAGCATTGATGTCCACTCACAGTTCTTGGTAATTTAACAAGAATTGCGTTTGGACAATCATAGCCAGAGGTCTCCTTTCTCTCACAGCTCACATATGTATCCTTTCTCTCACAGCCCACAGAGTTCTCATTTCTCTTTCATCTCCTAAAGATGTCTCTCAAAGTAGAGACTAATGATGGAGATTATGATAATGATGATGGTGGTAATGATGGTGAAATTCTTATTATTGTTTTAGGAACGAACTAAAAATAGCCACATGGAATGTTATGACCTTATACCAACAAGGAAAAGTAGAAAATCTTATGATAGAAGCAGAGTGATTAAACATATATATTTTAGGCATATCAGAAACAAGATGGAAAGAAAGTGGATACATAAATGACGATAATCTTGATGATGCTGGTGATGAAAACCTTGTCACTGAATCATGAAAACATGAAGTAAAAACTATATAATGAACGTGTCGTGGATAGTTAACATAGTTTATGAGTAGCTAATGAATAAGGCCAGTATATAAAGAGTCTTTTGAAAAAGCTTACAAAAAGGAAGGTCTTTAGTTAGTTTGTTTGTTCGTTAGTTTGTTTGTTTGTTCATGAGCTTGTTTGTTCGTGAGTCCGTTAGTTTATTTATTCGTGAGTTTGATAGTTTGTTCGTGAGTTTGTTAGTTTGTTTGTTCGTGAAGTTGTTAGTTTGTTTGTTCGTGAGTTTGTTTTGTTTGTTTGTTCGTGAGTTTGTTAGTTTGTTTGTTCCTGAGTTTGTTAGTTTGTTTGTTCGTGAGTTTGTTACTTTGTTTGTTCGTTAGTTTGTTAGTTTGTTTGTTCGTTAGTTTGTTAGTTTGTTTGTTTGTGAGTTTGTTAGTTTGTTTGTTCGTTAGTTAGTTTAGTTTTTTGTTAGTTTTTTTGTTCGTTAGTTTGTTAGTTTGTTTGTTCGTGAGTTTGTTAGTTTGTTTGTTCGTTAGTTAGTTTAGTTTCTTGTTAGTTTTTTGTTCGTTAGTTTGTTAGTTTGTTTGTTCGTGAGTTTGTTAGTTAGTGTGTTCGTGAAGTTGTTAGTTTGTTTGTTCGTGAGTTTGTTTGTTCATGAGTTTGTTAGTTAGTTTGTTCGTGAGTTTGTTCGTTCGTGAGTTTGTTAGTTTGTTTGTTCGTTAGTTTGTTTGTTCGTTAGTTTGTTAGTTTGTTAGTTTGTTAGTTTGTTTGTTCGTAGTTTGTGAGCTTGTTTGTTCGTGAGTTTGTTAGTTTGTTTGTTCGTTAGTTTGTTTCTTTGTTTGTGAGTTATTTTGTTTGTTCGTTATTTTGTTAGCTTGTTTGTTCGTGAGTTTGTTTTGTTTGTTTGTTCGTGAGTTTGTTAGTTTGTTTGTTCCTGAGTTTGTTAGTTTGTTTGTTAGTGAGTTTGTTAGTTTGTTTGTTTGTGAGTTTGTTAGTTTGTTTGTTCGTGAGTTTGTTAGTTTGTTTGTTCGTGAATTTGTTAGTTTGTTTGTTCGTTAGTTTGTTTAGTTTTTTGTTAGTTTTTTTGTTCGTTAGTTTGTTAGTTTGTTTGTTCTTGAATTTGTTAGTTTGTTTGTTCGTGAGTTTGTTTAGTTTTTTGTTAGTTTTTTTGTTCGTTAGTTTGTTAGTTTGTTTGTTCGTGAGTTTGATAGTTTGTTCGTGAGTTTGTTAGTTTGTTTGTTCGTGAAGTTGTTAGTTTGTTTGTTCGTGAGTTTGTTTGTTCGTGAGTTTGTTAGTTAGTTTGTTCGTGAGTTTGTTTGTTCGTGAGTTTGTTAGTTTGTTTGTTCGTTAGTTTGTTTGTTCGTTAGTTTGTTAGTTTGTTAGTTTGTTAGTTTGTTTGTTCGTAGTTTGTGAGCTTGTTTGTTCGTGAGTTTGTTAGTTTGTTTGTTCGTTAGTTTGTTTGTTTGTTTGTGAGTTAGTTTGTTTGTTCGTTATTTTGTTAGCTTGTTTGTTCGTGAGTTTGTTTTGTTTGTTTGTTGCTGAGTTTGTTAGTTTGTTTGTTAGTGAGTTTGTTAGTTTGTTTGTTTGTGAGTTTGTTAGTTTGTTTGTTCGTGAGTTTGTTAGTTTGTTTGTTCGTGAATTTGTTAGTTTGTTTGTTCGTTAGTTTGTTTAGTTTTTTGTTAGTTTTTTTGTTCGTTAGTTTGTTAGTTTGTTTGTTCGTGAATTTGTTAGTTTGTTTGTTCGTTAGTTTGTTTAGTTTTTTGTTAGTTTTTTTGTTCGTTAGTTTGTTAGTTTGTTTGTTCGTGAGTTTGTTAGTTAGTTTGTTCGTGAGTTTGTTTGTTCGTGAGTTTGTTAGTTAGTTTGTTCGTGAGTTTGTTAGTTTGTTCGTTCGTGAGTTTGTTAGTTTGTTTGTTCGTGAGTTTCTTAGTTTGTTTGTTCATGAGTTTGTTAGTTTGTTTGTTCGTGAGTTTGTTAGTTTGTTTGTTCGTGAGTTTGTTTGTTCGTTTGTTCGTGAGTTAGTTTGTTTGTTTGTTCGTGAGTTTGTTAGTTTGTTTATTCGTGAGTTTGTTAGTTTGTTTGTTCGTTAGTTTGTTTAGTTTTTTGTTAGTTTTTTTGTTCGTTAGTTTGTTAGTTTGTTTGTTCGTGAGTTTGATAGTTTGTTCGTGAGTTTGTTAGTTTGTTTGTTCGTGAAGTTGTTAGTTTGTTTGTTCGTGAGTTTGTTTGTTCGTGAGTTTGTTAGTTTGTTTGTTCGTGAGTTTGTTAGTTTGTTCGTTCGTGAGTTTGTTAGTTTGTTTGTTCGTGAGTTTGTTAGTTTGTTTGTTCGTGATTTTGTTAGTTTGTTTGTTCGTGAGTTTGTTAGTTATTTTGTTCGTGAGTTTGTTAGTTCGTTTGTTCGTGAGTTTGTTAGTTTGTTTGTTTGTTCATTAGTTTGTTTGTTCGTGAGTTTGTTATTTGTTTGTTCGTGAGTTTGTTAGTTTGTTTGTTCGTGAGTTTGTTAGTTTGTTTGTTCGTGAGGTTGTTAGTTAGTTTGTTCGTGAGTTTATTCGTTTGTTCGTGAGTTTGTTAGTTTGTTTGTTCGTGAGTTTGTTAGTTGGCGTACTCCAGCTTGTTATTATATTTTTGTTCGTACGCCAGCTTTAACCTCTGACGAAGTCCCTAGAGACAACTAACGGAATTTTGCGTTTTAATCAATTTTTACCTGACGACCGTGTGCACAGGGGTCCCACGCCGCACAGGCAGATAACTCCGTCTTCGGAGGTGCTCATATTTTTTTCCCGTCGATGAGTAATTGACATTTCAAGCCGGGCCTCGCTGCTGAGACCAGGGGTGGTTGCTGCAGAGAGAAATCCTAAATAAAAATCCCAACTGGTACAGCCGGGATTTGAACCCACAACCTCTCTGTCTCGAGTCCGGCGTCTTGTTGTTGTAATGAAGATTTGTGATAATGTCTGATGATTGTAATGATATTGATGAACGTTATGGTGATGATGATGATAATGATTATAATGATGATAATGATGATATTGATGATAATGATGATAATGATGATAATGATGATAATAATGATAATGATGATAATGATGATACTGATGATAATGATAATGATGATAGTAGTGGTGGTGGTGGAGATTATGATAATAATGGTGGTGAAGATACTGGTGAAGTTTGTGATGGTGATGATGGTGATTGTGGAGGTTGTGATGGTGGTGATGGTGATGATGATGATGGTAATGATGATAATGATGATAATGATGATGATGATGATGATAATGATGATAATGATGATAATGGTGGTGGTGTTGATGATAATAGTTATGGAGTTGGTAGTAGTAGCTTCCGTCAGTCATAGTTGACTATAGATTTTTCAGCGCCATTAGAAATGTTATTTTTTCTTTTCTTTTCTTTCGTCGTGTATTCTCTTTCTCTATGAATCTGTCTGCTTCTTGTTTGAGGTGAACCTTTAGAGTGTGTTTCCAGAGATTGCGGTCTGTAGCTATGTCTTCCCAGGCTGCAGGGTTTATATTCAGAGTCTTCATGTCACGTTTACACACATCTACAAATAGGAGTTTTGGGCGCCCCCTAGTTCATTTACCATCTGCTAGTTGTCCGTAGAGTATATCTTTTGGTATGCAGCCATCTTTCATACGGTGTACATGGCCAAGCCAGCGTAACCTACGTTCTTTGAGCAACGTATAGATATTTGAGAGGCCTGTGCAAGTCATGACCTCCACGTTTGTCACTTTATCCTTCCAGGTGATACCAAGAATACTGCGCAGATATCGCATATGGAATGCATTTAGCCTTCTCTCCTGTTTTACATAGGTTGTCCAAGATTCGCTGCCATACAGGAGGATACTAATTATGCAGGCATTGTAGACTGCGACTTTTGTTTTAATTGTCAGTTTGTTGTTTTGCCAGACACGCCTAGAAACACGGGCAAAGGTGGTAGCAGCTTTACCAATACGAGTGTCAATTTCTGTATCTAAAGATAGTCTGTCGCTGATGATGGACCCCAGGTAGTTATACTGCCGCACGATATCAAGTTTATAGTTGTCGATAGAGATTTCAGGTGTTGCTTCGACGTCCTGACCGAGTATGTTAGTTTTCTGCAAACTTATTGTTAGACCGAAGTCTCGGCAGACATGCGCAAAGCGATGTACCATGCTCTGGAGTTCTTCCTGACTTTGCGTGACAAGCGCAGCGTCGTGCAAATAACAGATCTCTAATAGAGATACGTCTGACCATAGACCATGCCTTTAGTCTTGAGATATTGAACAATCGACCATCAGATCTAGTATGCAGAAAGACACCTTCATTTGCATGTGAGAATGCATGTTTTAACAGAACAGCGAAGAAGATTCCAAATAGAGTTGGAGCAAGAACGCATCCCTGCTTGACACCGCTGCGTATGCCGAAGGGTTGCGATGTGCTGCCGTCGTATTGGATGGTGCCCTTCATGTCCTCGTGAAACGATTTGACTTGCGACAGTAGAGTATGTGGGCAGCCTATTTTGGAAAGTATTTTGAAAAGACCTTCTCTGCTGACAAGATCAAATGCCATTAATCCGGTACCCATTTAAGGCTGGGTGAACCCGGAAGCCGTCGGTTGGGTTCTAATCTTACCTCTTGTCCTTTGTAGTCCAGTTCACTAACCACTGAACTATCACGGCTACCATATCTATCTATAGTGCAGAAATAAGAGAAATGATCACGCATTTGCAATGAAGAAGAGAAAGCGAGTCTATGTTGGACAAGTGATGAGAGGCAATATAAGAAGAGAAAGCGAGTCTATGTTGGACAAGTGATGAGAGGCAATATAAGAAGAGAAAGCGAGTCTATGTTGGACAAGTGATGAGAGGCAATATAAGAAGAGAAAGCGAGTCTATGTTGGACAAGTAATGAGAGGCAATATAAGAAGAGAAAGCGAGTCTATGTTGACCAAGTGATGAGAGGCAATATAAGAAGAGAAAGCGAGTCTATGTTGACCAAGTGATGAGAGGCAATATAAGAAGAGAAAGCGAGTCTATGTTGACCAAGTGATGAGAGGCAATATAAGAAGAGAAAGCGAGTCTATGTTGACCAAGTGATGAGAGGCAATATAAGAAGAGAAAGCGAGTCTATGTTGACCAAGTGATGAGAGGCAATATAAGAAGAGAAAGCGAGTCTATGTTGGACAAGTGATGAGAGGCAATATAAGAAGAGAAAGCGAGTCTATGTTGGACAAGTAATGAGAGGCAATATAAGAAGAGAAAGCGAGTCTATGTTGACCAAGTGATGAGAGGCAATATAAGAAGAGAAAGCGAGTCTATGTTGACCAAGTGATGAGAGGCAATATAAGAAGAGAAAGCGAGTCTATGTTGGACAAGTGATGAGAGGCAATATAAGAAGAGAAAGCGAGTCTATGTTGGACAAGTGATGAGAGGCAATATAAGAAGAGAAAGCGAGTCTATGTTGACCAAGTAATGAGAGGCAATATAAGAAGAGAAAGCGAGTCTATGTTGGACAAGTAATGAGAGGCAATATAAGAAGAGAAAGCGAGTCTATGTTGGACAAGTGATGAGAGGCAATATAAGAAGAGAAAGCGAGTCTATGTTGGACAAGTGATGAGAGGCAATATAAGAAGAGAAAGCGAGTCTATGTTGGACAAGTGATGAGAGGCAATATAAGAAGAGAAAGCGAGTCTATGTTGGACAAGTGATGAGAGGCAATATAAGAAGAGAAAGCGAGTCTATGTTGGACAAGTGATGAGAGGCAATATGAGAATCGCAAAGTAGATCCTCAAATGGAAAGCAGAAGGCAAAATAAAAAGAGGCTGTTCATAGAAAAACATAAATTTGTACACCGAGGAGAGAGGCAACAACAACGGGCATCAACGCCTTTTATTCGAATTTGGGAACGGAGACAAATGATAATAAATGAATATTTTTATAGAGGAGAACTTCCAAGGCAAAAATTCAGCGAATCATAAAAGGAGGAGGTATGTTTGTATACTTTAGTTAGCTGTTTCCTAGCGTTTGGCTTCTCGTGGCAAGGCGCTGTGCCAAGCAGTACGGGTTCGATCCTGCTTTGGTCCATATATTGTTCTTTGTTTTATTTCTGTTGTTGATTATTTGTCATTTTTTCCGAGTGCTGTAAACATACCTTCCCCTCCTGTGATTCGAGGTTGAGAAGCTCGCCCAAAAAGAGCGCCGAGTTGTAAGATACAATGCGGATCCTGTGCAAACCACGTAATAAATAGCAATAATCGTTAAAGCTAAGAATTTCTTGATAGACACTTCTATGCCATACAAAGAAGTCAACAATACAAACAGGACAGAAAGGTCGCTTCAGAATAGATGGAAACATCAACTTTCATTCATCATCATCATCATCGAGTGCCATCTTCGCAACTAAGGCTGGCTACCATGGAGCGCCATTCTGTTCTGTCTCTTGCTTTGATGTTGCACGTTGTCATAGACTGACTTGTCCATCTTTTGGAGTTACTCGTCCATGTTAATCTTGGTCTGCCTCTGCCTCTTTTACCTTGTATTTTCCCCTCCAAGATTACTTTTAGTAGGCTGTTGTGTCTTTTAACATGTCCCAAAAATCGCATTTGTCTTGTTTGAATTGTGTTTAGTAGTTCTCTTTTCATTTTTAGCTGTTTTGATATTCATCTTTTGTTCTTTTCTTTCCATCTAATTCTTCCAATTCTTCTATAAATCCACATTTCAATGGTTTCAATTTTCTGTTCTGTTGTCTTGTCTAATGTCCATGTTTCTACACCATATAGGAATGTTGAGAAGATATAACATTTTGCTATTCTTAGTTTTAGCCCTAGTGTTATTTGTTTTGATGTTAGTACATTTTTCATGGCCTTAAAAACTTTCATTGCATTGCCTAAAAAATAATGCATTTGGATGCAGTGATTTTAGAACAATAAACCTAATGAGCCAGGTAACAAAAATTATGCTAAAATTTAGACAAGGAAGGATTCAGAATAAAATCAATATGCAATTAGTAGAACAACAATTTTGATTTAGGAATAAATAGTGGAACAAATCCATGTTTCTGCATGAGGACATTAATCGAAAAAGTATACAGAAATAAACAAACAAAAATATGATGGTTTCATAGACTACACCAAAGGTTTTGATAGAGTACACCACAAACAACTTATAGACTGCCTAAAAGAGATACATCTAGATGACATGGACATACGACTAATATGTAATCTATACTGGGAGCAAACAGCAATAATGAAATATAACAAAGAGTTCTCTACACCCATTGATATAAAAAGAGGAGTAAGACAAGGATGCATCCTATCACCAAGCTTGTTCAATCTATACACTGAGCAAATCTTTAAAAAACATCAAAGATATGTCAGGTCAAAACATTAATGGAAAGATAATCAATAACCTAAGATATACTGACAATACTGTACTACTAGCAGAAAATCCTAAAGATCTACGCCAATTAATTAATAAAATAAACATGACAAGCAAAAATATGCATTAGATATGAATATCAAAAAGACTAAAACTATGATCATAAACAAAGACAATACTCTAAACCTACATGCGGATATCAAAGTTGAAGGAATAGACCTGGAGACAGTTCAGAACTACAACTACCTTGGACATACTATAACCAGTGATGGAAAATGTACAACTGAAATAAACAAAAGAATAGGAATGATAAAAAGTAATTTTTAATGCTATGAAAAATGTACTAACATCAAAACAAATAACACCAGGGTTAAAACTAAGAATAGCAAAATGTTACACATTCTCAACATTTCTATATGGTGCAGAAACATGGACAAGAAAACAGAACAGAAAAATTAAACCTTTGAAATGTGGGTTTATCGAAGAAAATGAAGAATTGGGTGGAAAGAAAAGAAAACAAAGGATGGAGGCTTAAAACAACTTCAAACAAGATAAATTTTCAGGGCATGTTAAAAGACACATCAGCCTACTAAAAGTAATCTTGGAAAGGAGACTACAAGATAGACAAGGCAGAGACAGATCAAGACTAACATGGACGAGTAACATCAATATATGTATGGAAAAGTCAGCCCTTAACAACCTGCACCATCAAAGTAGGAGAAAACGGAATAGCGCTCCATGGTAGCGATGCGGAGACGGCACTCAATGAATGAACTGAGTGTTCCGCAAGTTGTTACCCCCTTCATTGTATTTTGTTTCGTTCCCAATTTGTTTTATGTTTGTTATATTGTCTAATATAGCATGATGTGTTATCTTTTCATTTCACAGACGCCACATATTGACTCCCATTACATGGGCTTCTATTGTATTTTTTATGATTAAATATATCACGCACATATCTCGGAAATATGCATGTCCCGCGGTTTATGCATGCAGTTATCTCTCCCTTACAAATCTGTCTTGACATTTATATTCGGGTCACTATTATATTATGTTATTATGATCGTCATCATACGCGGCTGTTTGTCTTTGCTATTTCAGTTGCACAGACATAGTTAAACAGAACAGAAAATTGAAGCCTTTGAAATATGGACTTATAGAAGAATAGGTAGAATTGGATGGAAGGAAGAGAAAACAAACGATGAAGTTTTAAAACAACTAAAAATGAAAAGAGAACTACTAAATACAATTAAGACAAATGCAATTTTCGGGGCACGTTAAAAGACACAACAGCCTACTAAAAGTAATGCTGTAAGGGAAAATACAAGGTAAAAGATGCAGAGGCAGACCAAGACTAACATGGACGAGTAACATCAAAAGATGGACAAGTCAATCTATGACAGCCTGCACCATCAGGCTACGCTGGGAAACTGTCCAACTCTTGATGTTTTGGGTTCGAATCCTGCTGAGCGAGGTTTTTAGGGAAATCATGATTCCTGGGATTGCCACACTCAGGACCGCGCCTACCGTCAGAAAGCAATGGCAACCCATAGCCATATAATGGAGACAAATAATAATCAATGATTATTATTATGGAGGGTCCATTGTTGACAATAGAAACAAAAAAAATAGTTCTTAAATGTTATGTAGAGCCAGTCCTAACATATTGATGTGAATCATGGACAATAGAACAACAGACAAGAAAATCACTAGAGTCTGTAGAAATGTGGTTTTACAGAAGAATCTTAAGAATACTGTAGACAGGTAAGAAGAGTAATGAAAACGTTATGAAAGAGGCCAAAGCAAAAAGAAAGCTAATTTCCAATATTAGGAAGAAACAATCATCATTTTTTGGCAATGTAATGAGAAGGGAACAGCTGGAATATATTGTAACAACTGGAAAAATTGAGGGACGAAGAGATAGAGGGAAGCAAAGTGAAAAGATTCCAGACAGCTTAAGAAAATGGCTTGGCAGGAGGTCAACAACAGAAATGATAAATAACTGTCGTGATCGAAAGTTGTGGATAGACATGATCACCTACGCCAGCAGGCCCGGTACTTGATGATGATGATTATGGAGGGAAAATTCCGAGGCGGTAGATCAGCGAATCCTTTTAGGAGAAGTGGTACGTTTACAGCGATCGGAATAAAAAAAAAACATCACAAATAATCAAGAACAGAAACAAATAGTGGGCTTGTTAGCCTAGTTGGGTCGTTGTTGTTGTTGTTGTTGTTGTTGTTGTTGTTGTTGTTGTTGTTGTTGTTGTTGTTGTTGTTGTTGTTGTTGTTGTTGTTGTTGACGTAATGCCTCGAGGTGATGCGGGCAGGGTGCCCTTTGACGCATTGATGTGGCGGGTCGTAATGGCTTTCTTGGCATTCTCTTAATGGAAAAGCTAGAGTCCGTCTATCCCAGACTACGTTGGGGAACTGCTAGTCCAGCCCAGATGTACTGCAATACTAGGTCTTCTATATCAGTAACAGCCACCACTACAAGGAACACAGCGATCCTAGCTTCTGTTAGCCAGCCTGTTTTGTTGTAGACTCAATACTGGGTCTTCTATATCAGTAACAGCCACCCCTACAAGGAACACAGCGATCCTAGCTTCTGTTAGCCAGCCTGTTTTGTTGTAGACGCAATACTAGGTCTTCTATATCAGTAACAGCCACTACTACAGGGAACACAGCAATCCTAGCTTCTGTTAGCCAGCCTGTTTTGTTGTAGGCGCAATACTAGGTCTTCTATATCAGTAACAGCCATCACTACAGGGAACACGACGATCCTAGCTTCTGTTAGCCAGTCTGTTTTGACGCAGACTGTTACCAGGGGAGACCACGAGGAGGTAGAACTGCTAGGTCTTGGTCAGCTGATGGTGCGCCGACCCTGCTATTGTGACCGCAGGTCGAGGGCGCTCTGCTGCCCCTAAATATAACAACTAAAAACGTTACTTTGAGATGAAAACAAACATTCCGGGCACACCCATAGGTGTTCTGATCTTCTGAAAATGTTGATCAGTCCACAGTGATAGTATCAAACGAAACAGACCTTTACATTATCATTAATCATCATCATCATCATCATGTGCCATACCGGTTGGCGTAGGCTCTATATATATATATATGGCCCTTTTCGTCTTGTCAGACGGTCTAGTGGAGGCTATTGCGAATTTTTTTGAGGTATTGTTTTTGCCGAACAGCTTCTCTCGTGGCTAATTCTACCAATGTTTGACAAACACACGCGGTCACATAATGAACAGGTCAGGCTCGCTGGTCCACAGGGTTTACCATCCTTTTTCATGAGTCTCTTCTCTTCTAAGTCCTGTCTTAGAACAGTCTCAAATGTTGTTATACCGTTCCTTATACGTGCTCTCCATGATGTGCGATCACTTGCCAGATGTTGCCAGTCGTTTTCACAGATGGAGAAGTCTTTCAGAGATGATTTGCAGATATCTCTATATCGTAGTTTAGGTCTGCCGATTTGTCGTTTTCCGTGTTTTAGCTCGCCATATAGTATTTGCCTAGGAATGCGTTTTTCTTCCATCCGTTGTCCAAAGGCTCTATATAGCACTTCTATTAACAATTGACTTTTTGCAGAAGATGTTACAGCAAATTAAATAAAGAGATGGAAATTAGACTCTACAAAGACACCAGCATAAATTACAAATTAACAATTCTTCTAAAACAGAAAATGTTATGTAAACAAGAAGAAATAGAAAGAACTCTTTGTTCTTCAATTTTAGTATTCACCCTTTTTTGTGTCTTTTTTGTATTGCGTTCGCCAGCTTTGACCTCTGACGAAGTCCCTAGAGACTAGGAACTGAACGTTGCGTGTTAATCCGTTTTTCCCTGACAGCCGTGTGCACAGGGGTCCCTCACCGCACAGGCAGATAACTTCGGAGGTACTCATATATTTTTTTTCCGTCTATGAGTAATTGACGTTTCAAGCCGGGCCCCGCTACTGAGACCAGGGGTGGTTGCCGCAGAGAGAAATCATAAATAAAAATCCCAACCGGTGTAGCCGGGATTTGAACCCACAACCTATCTGTCTCGAGGCCGGCGTCTTGCCTCGAGACCAACCAGTCTCCCCTTGAACATAATGATTTTAAATGTTTTGAATCTCATGGATCTCACTACCCATAGAGGGCCAGACATTGGATCTCACTACCCATAGAGGGCCAGACATTGGATCTCACCACCCATAGAGGGCCAGACATTGGATCTCACTACCCATAGAGGGCCAGACATTGGATCTCACTACCCATAGAGGGCCAGACATTGGATCTCACCACCCATAGAGGGCCAGACATTGGATCTCACTACCCATAGAGGGCCAGACATTGGATCTCACTACCCATAGAGGGCCAGACATTGGATCTCACTACCCATAGAGGGCCAGACATTGGATCTCACCACCCATAGAGGGCCAGACATTGGATCTCACTACCCATAGAGGGCCAGACATTGAATCTCACCACCCATAGAGGACCAGACATTGGACCTCACTACCCATAGAGGACCACACATTGGATCTCACTACCTATAGAGGGCCAGACATTGGATCTCACTACCCATAGAGGACCAGACATTGGATCTCACTACCCATAGAGGGCCAGACATTGGATCTCACCACCCATAGAGGGTCAGACATTGGATCTCACTACCCATAGAGGGCTAGACATTGGATCTCACCACCCATAGAGGACCAGACATTGGATCTCACTACCCATAGAGGACCACACATTGGATCTCACTACCCATAGAGGACCACACATTGGATCTCACTACCCATAGAGGGCCAGACATTGGATCTCACCACCCATAGAGGGTCAGACATTGGATCTCACTACCCATAGAGGACCACACATTGGATCTCACTACCCATAGAGGACCACACATTGGATCTCACTACCCATAGAGGACCACACATTGGATCTCACCACCCATAGAGGGTCAGACATTGGATCTCACCACCCATAGAGGGCCAGACATTGGATCTCACTACCCATAGAGGGCCAAACATTGGATCTCACTACCTATAGAGGGCCAGCCATTGGATCTCACTACCCATAGAGGGCCAGACACGGGATCTCAATACCCATAGAGGACCAGACATTGGATCTCACCACCCATAGAGGACCAGACATTGGATCTCACCACCCAGAGAGGGCCAGACATTGGATCTCACCACCCATAGAGGGCCAGACATGGGATCTCACCACCCAGAGAAAGCCAGACATATATGGTATATAGTATGTTCATTGTAATAAAATAGGTAGATGACAATGCAAAAGGTAGATGGTATTACAATACGTAGATGGTAATACAATAGGTAGATGGTAATAGAAAAGGTAGATGCATTACACTAGGTAGATGATAATACGATATGGTAATGTACACATGGTAATGCAATAGGTAGATGGTAATACAATAGGTAAATGGTAATACAATAGGTAGATGGTAATACAATAGGTAGATGGAAATACAATAGGTAAATGGTAATACAATAGGTAAATGATTATACAATAGGTAGATGGTAATACAATAGGTAGATGTTAATACAATAAGTAGATGGTATTACAATATGTAGATGGTAATACAATACGTAGATGGTAATGCACTAGGTAGATGGTAATACAATAGGTAGATGGCAATACAATAGGTAGATGGTAATACAATAGGTAGATGGTAATACAATAGGTAGATGGTAATACAATACGTAGATGGTAATGCACTAGGTAGATGGTAATACAATAGGTAGATGGTAATACAATAGGTAGATGGTAATACAAATTGGTAGATGGTAATACAATAGGTAGATGGTAATACAATACGTAGATGGTAATACACTAAGTAGATGGTAATACAATAGGTAGATGGTAATACATTAGGTAGATGGTAATACGATAGGTAGATGGCAATACACCAGGTAGATAATAATACGATATGGTAATGTACATATGGTAATATAATAGGTAGATGGTAATACATTAGGTAGATGGTAATACGATAGGTAGATAGCAATAGAAAAGGTAGATGCAATACACCAGGTAGATAATAATACGATATGGTAATGTACATATGGTAATATAATAGGTAGATGGTAATGCAATAGGTAGATAGTAATCCTATAAATAGAGGGTCGTACAAAAGGTAGATGATAACACATTATGCCAATGGTAATATTATAGATAGATAATAATGTAATAGATAGATTGATAATAATGTAATAGATAGATTGATAATAATGTAATAGATAGATTGATAATAATGTAATAGATAGATTGATAATAATGTAATAGATAAATTGATAATAATGTAATAGATAGATTGATAATAATGTAATAGATAGATTGATAATAATGTAATAGATAGATTGATAATAATGTAATAGGTAGATTGATAATAATGTAATAGGTAGATTGAGAATAATGCAATAGATAGATTGATAATAATGTAATAGGTTGGTTGATAATAATGTAATAGATAGATTGATAATAATGTAATAGGTAGATTGATAATAATGTAATAGATAGATTGATAATAATGTAATAGATAGATTGATAATAATGTAATAGGTAAATTGATAATAACGTAATAGGTAGATTGATAATAATGTAATAGATAGATTGATAATAATGTAATAGATAGATTGATAATAATGTAATAGGCAGATTGATAATAATGTAATAGGTAGATTGATAATAATGTAATAGGAAGATTGATAATAATGTAATAGATAGTTTTATAATAATGTAATAGGTAGATTGATAATAATGTAATAGATTGATAATAATGTAATATGTAGATTGATAATAATGTAATAGATAGATTGATAATAATGTAATAGGTAGATTGATAATAATGTAATAGGTGGACAATGATGAAATAGTTAGATAAAAGTGTAACAAATAGATGGTAATAGAATGGACAGTCTGTAACAGAATAGTTAACAAAACAAGGGATGCTAACATTAGTTAACAAATCATTCCTATCTGCAACACGTCACTTAAGAAACCAAGAAAGAAAGAACGATATAACCAGACAGACAGAAAACAGATAGACAGCAGGCAGACAAATAGATAGACAGACAGACAGATAAATAGACAGACAAACAGACAGGCAGGCAGGTAGGTAGGTAGGTAGGTAGGTAGGTAGGTAGGTAGGTAGGTAGGTAGGTAAGTCGGTAGGTTGGTAGGTAGGTAGGTTCAGATAAAATGGGCATCATCGGGTTAGCGCAGATAAATAAGAAGAGGCAGGAGGAGTAGAAGACGATGAAGAATAAGAGGAAGGAGGAGTAGAAGACGATGAAGAATAAGAGGAAGGAGGAGTAGAAGACGATGAAGAATAAGAGGAAGGAGGAGTAGAAGACGATGAAGAATAAGAGGAAGGAGGAGTAGAAGACGATGAAGAATAAGAGGAAGGAGGAGTAGAAGACGATGAAGAATAAGAGGAAGGAGGAGTAGAATAAGATGAAGAAGAAGAGGAAGGAGGAGTAGAATAAGATGAAGAATAAGAGGAAGGAGGAGTAGAAGAAGAAGCAGATGAAGAGGAAGGAGGAGTAAAAGAAGAAGTAGATGAAGAGGAAGGAGGAGTATAAGGAGGAGGAGGAGCAGTAGAAGAAGAAGAAGGAGGAGGAGGAGGAGGAGGAGTAGAAGATGATGAAGAATAAGAGGAAGGAGGAGTAGAAGAAGATGAAGAAGAAGAGGAAGGAGAAGTAGAAGAAGATGAAGAAGAAGAGGAAGGAGAAGTAGAAGAAGATGAAGAAGAAGAGGAAGGAGAAGTAGAAGAAGATGAAGAAGAAGAGGAAGGAGAAGTAGAAGAAGATGAAGAATAAGAGGAAGGAGGAGTAGAAGAAGAAGCAGATGAAGAGGAAGGAGGAGTAAAAGAAGAAGTAGATGAAGAGGAAGGAGGAGTATAAGGAGGAGGAGGAGGAGCAGTAGAAGAAGAAGAAGGAGGAGGAGGAGGAGGAGGAGGAGTAGAAGATGATGAAGAATAAGAGGAAGGAGGAGTAGAAGAAGATGAAGAAGAAGAGGAAGGAGGAGTAGAAGAAGATGAAGAAGAAGAAGAAGAAGAAGAAGGAGGAGGAGGAGGAGGAGGAGTAGAAGAAGATGAAGAAGAAGTAGAAAAGAACACGAATGAAGTTAAAAAGAAGAGGAAAGTAATACAAGTAGAAGAAATGAAAAGAAGAAGATAAAGAAGCAGATAATACAAAACAGCTTCAGGCAATAGCATGTTAAGAAGCCAAAAATAATAAAGAAATGCAGAAGTAGATACTTATAGAAAGATATGGTCATATTTAATGTCATCATCATTATTAAGTGCCGTCTCCGCATCGAAGGTTGGCTACCATGGAGCGCCATTCTGCTCTGTCTCTTGCTTTGATGGTGCAGGTTGTCATAGGCTGATTTGTCCATCTTTTGATGTTACTCGTCCATGTTAGTCTTGGTCTGCCTTTGCCTCTTTTATCTTGTATTTTCCCCTCCAGGATTACTTTTAGTAGGCTGTTGTGTCTTTTAACATGCCCCAAAAATGTCATTTGTCTTGTTCTAATTGTGTTTAGTAGTTCTCTTTTCGTTTTTAGTTGTTTTAAAACTTCTTCGTTTGTTTTCTTTTCTTTCCATCCAAATCTACCTATTCTTCTATAAATCCACATTTCAACCATTCTCTTAAGCTGTCTGGTATCTTTTCTCTTTGCTTCCCTCTATCTCTTCGTCCCTCAATTTTCCCAGTTGTTACAATATATTCCAGCTGTTCTCTTCTCATTACATGGCCAAAAAATGATGATTGTTTCTTTCTAATATTGGAAATTAGCTCTCTTTTTGCTTTGACCTCTTTCAGAACGTTTTCATTACTCTTCTTAGCTGTCCATGGTATTCTCAATATTCTTCTGTAAAACCACATTTCTACAACCTGTAATGATTTCCATGTATGTTGTCCTATTGTCTATGGTTCACATCCATATGTTAAGACTGGTTTCTAATAACATTTAAGAATTTTTTTTTCTTGTTTGAAAAATGTATACAAGCAACACATGAATTGGTCCGGACACTTGATAAGAATGAACCCAGACCAAACAGTATCAAAAGCTTTCTATCTTAAAACATCGGGACATAGAGCAAGAGGGAGGCCAAGGAAGAGATGAATAGACGGAATAAAAGACATATGTAAGAAGCTAAACAGTTTTCTTCTAACCGCGTCCAGGTATGTCCAAGAACTACAACTACTACTAACTACATGTGAAAGAGAAGTGACGGAATGAACAAGTAATATAATATCTACAGCTGTTTGTTCCTGTTGAAGGCCTATAGAGCCGAAACGTCATTCCAATTTGTGTCGTCCTTTATTACGTAAAGCTTTAACCATACCATATTGTTTTCATTTCTACTGGATGATGATGGGAATGATAGTTCCCGTAGATGATGATGGGAATGATAGTTCATATAGATGATGATGGGAATGATAGTTCCCGTAGATGATGATGGGAATGATAGTTCCCATAGATGATGATGGGAATGATAGTTCACATAGATGAGGATGGGAATGATAGTTCACATAGATGAGGATGGGAATGATAGTTCACATAGATGAGGATGGGAATGATAGTTCACATAGATGATGATGGGAATGATAGTTCACATAGATGAGGATGGGAATGATAGTTCACATAGATGAGGATGGGAATGATAGTTCACATAGATGAGGATGGGAATGATAGTTCACATAGATGATGATGGGAATGATAGTTCACATAGATGAGGATGGGAATGATAGTTCACATAGATGATGATGGGAATGATAGTTCACATAGATGAGGATGGGAATGATAGTTCACATAGATGATGCTGGGAATGATAGTTCCCATAGATGATGATGGGAATGATAGTTCCCATAGATGATGATTGGAATGATAGTTCACATAGATGATGATGGGAATGATAGTTCCCATAGATGATGATTGGAATGATAGTTCATATAGATGATGATGGGAATGATAGTTCCCATAGATGATGATTGGAATGATAGTTCATATAGATGATGATGGGAATGATAGTTCCCATAGATGATGATGGGAATGATAGTTCACATAGATGATGATGGGAATGATAGTTCATATAGATGATGATGGGAATGATAGTTCCCGTAGATGATGATGGGAATGATAGTTCACATAGATGATGATGGGAATGATAGTTCCCGTAGATGATGATGGGAATGATAGTTCACATAGATGATGATGGGAATGATAGTTCCCATAGATGATGATTGGAATGATAGTTCACATAGATGATGCTGGGAATGATAGTTCACATAGATGATGATGGGAATGATAGTTCACATAGATGATGCTGGGAATGATAGTTCACATAGATGATGATGGGAATAATAGTTCCCGTAGATGATGATGGGAATGATAGTTCCCATAGATAATTATGAGAATGATAGTTCCCATAGATGATGATGGGAATGATAGTTCCCATAGATGATGATGGGAATGATAGTTCCCATAGATGATGGTGGGAATGATAGTTCACATGAATAATGATGGGAATGATATTTGGTTATTTGGTTATTTGGTTATGGAAGGCCCCGGTATCACTGCAAACGAATTAAAATCCATAATTGCTCAACCGCCCGTGCCAGTGGAATAATCCGAATTACTAACTCATCTCCAAAACAAAGAAAGGTAGCTATAGTCCCCATCATAGCTGTCTCACCACACGCCAAAGACATAAGGCGAAACTGCACAGAAAGTGACCACAGCCAACTGTTCCCTGTCATACGATATCAGCATTCATCGTAAACCATTTGAATATCGAAACATGGTCAACACGAATGATACACACAGCTCACGGTGTGCACAGAGCACTTAACTCAGTAGCTCCTGCAGCAAGCCGGACTTGAAATATGCGGAAACTGCAACAAGGAACACTTTTCAGACACAGCAATTAGAAGTTCCTGCCGCCTAACTGTCATATTGACCGGTATTCCAGCGATGACGTATATTGCAATCAACACAGAACACACTATCACGCACACTGTAGAGGATTTCAGATCACATGCATGTACTCCGCTTCACCGGGGAAGTTCCCAACAGTGGAACTTTTTATCTATACACTGATCTGCATTGGAAAGATAGAATTAACCATCTTTCCGGCACAAAATACGTAACAGTGAACGTTGACGCAAACATGACCGCGCCATTTTGAAACCGGAAGTCAAGTCTGTTGTCATGGGAATGATAGTTCCCATAGATGATCATGGGAATGATAGTTCCCATAGATGATCATGGGAATGATAGTTCCCATAGATAATCATGGGAATGATAGTTCCCATAGATGATCATGGGAATGATAGTTCCCATAGATGATCATGGGAATGATAGTTCCCATAGATAATCATGGGAATGATAGTTCCCATAGATGATCATGGGAATGATAGTTCCCATAGATAATCATGGGAATGATAGTTCCCATAGATGATCATGGGAATGATAGTTCCCATAGATGATCATGGAAATGATAGTTCCCATAGATGATCATGGGAATGATAGTTCCGACAGATGATGATAGGAATACTGCTTGCTTGCGTTCGCCCGATGACTAAAGTATTCTAGAGTATTCTGGTAGACTAGAATATTCCTCTTCATCATCCGCCCTTAAAAGGACGTTAAGTGGACGTGTCTGCGTTGTGTTGTGGTTTGCAGTATAACTGTGATATTTGCGTCTTTCGGCCCAACACATCCGACTTCAGCATGACATTTTTGAGTACCGGGTTGTCTTCCCTCTTCGATCCCTGCTCGCTTGGACAGACTAGACATGTTAGTCTGTTACTAGAGGCACCGCGGAGAGGTGGAGCAGATCTGGATGGTTCTGGTTCACTGATCCTGGCGTAACCCATCAGCTGTGGGTTGCCGACAACTTCCAGCTCTGGTGCTGGGAGGTGCGCCTTCGCGTCCATGTTGGGAATGATAGCTCCCATAGATGATGATGGGAATAATAGTTCTCATAGATGATTATGGGAACGATAGTTGTAAGTAAGAGTCCTCTTCTTCTACCTTTTTAGCTCCCAGTGGAGCATAGGTCTCCAACAAACACTTTCCAAGTCGTTCTGTCTTTTGCCATTCTTTTAAGATCATTCCATGTCTTCCCCATCATCTTCATCTCTGCTTCCATCTGTCTTCTCCAAGAATTCCTTGGTCTTCCTCTTTGTCTTTTCCCCTGGGGATTCCAAAAAAGGGCCTGTTGTGTAATACTCTCAGTTGGTTTCCGTAGTGTGTGTCCTATCCAGCGCCATCGTCTTCGCTGTATCTCTTTATCCACTGGTGTTTGACTGGTACCTTTCCATAATTCTATGTTAGTGATTTTGTCCTGCCATATCCATCCTTTTAAGAGTCCTGGCTAAATGTTTATTTGAGAATCCCTGGACATCAGCTTTTTCTAACAATCCTAGAATGACACCCCACGAGTCTCTCCATGTCAGGATACGTCTCTGGCCCATTCAACAACATTTGTAAAGAATGTTTCGCTTCAGCTCACCTCTACAACGTGTCTATTCAGACATCCACCGGCAGTGTTGTACAGTCTAGTTATCCACTTCCCTGATTCAGCCATTTGCAGACACATCTTTTTGCTACACAAATAACCAAAGAACAAAAAAAAATGGTGAACGATATGAAAAAGGCGCCTTCTGCGTCTAGCGATATTCTAGAATAGCATTACAAATTAAAACGGGGCCACAAAAGCTTCAAACGGCGAAGGAAAAAGTAGCGATAGAGGTTATCAAAATGACGGTACGGTATCTATCAAAGGAGAACATGAAATGTGTCCATGTCTACATGTTTGAAGAAACGTGTTGGAGTTTTCAACGGGGATTTAAATCGTGTCTCATTGTTCGTGTGCTACGTGTTAATTTGGGCTCGGAAACGCTTTTTGTGTGTGTGGGGGGGGGGGGGGGGGGTGCCGGGGGTGTTCACAAATATAGTTTCAGTGTTTGTTTGTGTATCACATTTTTGAAAGAGGAAAGAACTTAAATATAATAATAATAATTATTATTATTATTATTTGTTAACCTCAGACGGAAGATGTACAACAGAGGTGCGATGCAGATTGGCTCAGGCGAAATCAGCTTTTCAAAAAACAAAAATGAGAAAGATACTATGCAATCAATTTTGGCCAATAGAAACCAGAAAAAGAGTTCTTAAATGTTATATAGAGCCTGTCAATATATATATATTATTACACAACAGGTAAAAGAAAAAGAGGAAGACCCAGGGAGACACTGAGAAGAACATTGATGAGAGAGGCAAGAGCAGCAGGAATCGGCTCCCTCAATGAGATAGAACTGCTTGCACAGAACAGAGACAGATGGCGAGATTTGATAAAATATCTTTAAAAGAAAACTGCTAGAACAAAAATTCATATAGGAGAAGGTGTATCTTGGTCTACGCCCTATGGGCCGGTTACGGCTCGAAAGGTCAATAGATAGATATATATAGATGAGAATCATGGACAATAGGACAACATACAAGAAAATCACTGGAGTCTGTAATGAGAAGAGAACAACTGGAATATATTGTAGCAACTAGTAGGTTGTTCCAATTGAGTTAAGTAGGTTGTTTTTCCAATTGAGTTAAGTAGGTTGTTTTTCCAATTGAGTTAAGTAGGTTGTTTTTCCAATTGAGTTAAGTAGGTTGTTTTTCCAATTGAGTTAAGTAGATTAAAAGTTAAGTACAACAATTGAGTTAAGTAGTTGATTTTCCAATTGAAGTAGTTGTTGTTTTCCAATTGAGTTAAGTAGGTTGTTCAACCAATTGAGTCCAACTAGGTTAGTTTTTTTCCAATTGAGTTAAGTAGGTTGTTTTTCCAATTGAGTTCCAATTGAGTTAAGTTTGATTTTCCAATTGAGTTAAGTAGGTTGTTTTTTTGAGTTCCAATTGAGTTAAGTAGGTTGTTTTTCCAATTGAGTTAAGTAGGTTTTCCAGTTTTGTAGTTAACAAAGTTTGAGTTAAGTAGATAATTGAGTTAAGTAGGTTGATTTTCCAATTTAGTTAGTTAAGTAGTATTGTTTTTTGAGTTAAGTCCAATTGAGTTAAGTAGGTTGATTTTCCAATCCAATTGAGTTAAGCCAGAGTTGTTTGTTCCAATTGAGTTATGTAGATTGTTTTTGCCAATTGAGTTAAGTAGGTTGTTTTTCCAATTGAGTTATGTAGATTGTTTTTTCCAATTGAGTTAAGTAGATTGTTTTTCCAAATGAATTAAGCAGGTTGATTTTCCAACTGAGTTAAGTAGATTGTTTTTCCAATTGAGTTAAGTAGATTGTTTTTCCAATTGTGTTGAGTAGATTATTTTTTTTCCAACTGAGTTGTTAAGTAGATTGTTCTTCCCATTTTCAACTGATTCAGAACTTTCTTGTTTGTTTTCCTTCCTTCCACAAAACTCTCCGTAGTTTTCTATAAATCCACATTTTAAAGAAACTTTAAAAAAAAGCCTTAAAAAACGTTATTTTGAGAAACAATATCTGGTGATGGCAATGAGGCTTCAATTTTCCGCTCTGTTTTCTTATTTAATGTCCATGTTTCTGCACCATACAGGAAGGTTAAGTAAATTTAGCATTTTGCAATTAGTAATTTTTTCTTATGTTATTTGCTTTGATGTGACTTTATTTCTCATGTTGTTAAAATTGCTATTTACCATTACAATGCTTTCGTTTCAGAATAGCAAAGGCAGCAATGACTTTCAGGAACCTTGATCAAATATGGAAATGAAAATTGCTGAATACAAAAACAAAGCTTAGGATTTTCAAATGAAATGCATTATCCACTCTTACTTTTACCATTGTTAAGACATCCAAACATTTCTATGGCAGCAAAACAACAAATGATAAATCGCATTTTCATACCAACTTTGTGCTATGAAAGTCAAACATGGACCTTTTCATAAATCACATTTAAGAAAGATCAATATATGTGAGATGCGATGATTGAGAAAAGAAACAAACAGCACAAGAAGAGATAGAATACCAAATGAAACCATAAGAAAAATGGTAGGAATAAAACCCTCCCAAGAATATATATAGAACAACAACAACTGAAATGGTTTGGCCACCTTGTCAGAATGAAACCATTACCAAACACCATCATGGGAGTTCTTCTCAAGAATGCATGGAAAAAGACCAAGAGGAAGACCCAGAAGAAGATGGATAGATGCAGTGACAGAGACATATAACAACAAAGGAAAATCACTAATTCAGACAGTTCGAGCAGCGCAAGAACGACAAATGATATAATCACGACACCTTTTAGGTATCAGTGAAAAGAGAAAAGAAGAAGATGGATAGATGCAGTGATAGAGACATATAAAAACAAAGGAAAATCACTAATTCAGACAGTTCGAGCAGCTCAAGAACGACAAATGATATAAACCACGACACCTTTTAGGTATCAGTGAGAAAGAGAAAAGAGGAGGAAGATTTATGGATGCGAGAACTGGAAAACAATTAAAGAAATAAAAAATAAACTGGATGCATTTGAAAACAAATGCTCCAGGAACATACTATAAACACCATGGAATGAGTTCAAGTCTAGTACAGAAATAAGAGAAATGACAGAGAATCTAAAGATAGCAACAGAAATAAAAGGAAGAAGGTGGCCATACGTTGACCATGTGATGAGGAGAGACAACAAAAGAATCTCAAAGCAGGTCCTGAGATGGGAAGCAGAGGGTACAAGAAAAGAAGGCCGTTAGAGAAAAACTAAAATGAATTTTAAAATGAGTGGCAACAACAACAGGCACTAACTCCCAAGCCGAGATTGAACAAATCGCTCAGAAAAGAGCCTCAAGGCGAGGCACAAAGCAGGTCCTGTGTAAGGTCTGACAGATTGTCAGACACAAGAGTCTATAATGTCTGCCCTATGTACCGTCTTCGGCTCGAAAGAACAATAGATAGATAGACAGACAGAGAGAAAGACAGACAGATAGACATACAGATATATAGGTAGGTAGATATGTAGATAGTTAGATAGGTAGCTAGCTAGGTAGGTAGGTGGGTAAGTAGGTAGGTGGGTGGGTGGGTGGGTAGGTAGGTAGGTAGATAGGTGGGTGGGTATAGGTAGGTAGGTGGGCGGGTGGGTAGGTAGGTAGGTAGGTGGGTGGGTAGGTAGGTAGGTAGGTGTAAGTAGGTAGGTTGGTGGGTAGGTAGGTGTGAAGGGAGGTATGTAGGTAGGTAAGTAAGTAAGTAGGTAGGTAGGTAGGTAGGTAGGTAGGCAGGCAGACATCACCAGCTTTACAGTAGCTTAGTATTTTCAAGCCTTTACCGGTCCGGGGCGTGCCCTACAGGACCGCATCACTCTCAACACAAATATGGCCGACAGGAACAAACCACCGTGACAAGCCATGGGGAACCAGTGAAGACTTCAAACAAACCGCCACGATCGTGACCAAAGCTGGTCTAACTGGTTCACTGACAAGATATCTACGCCAAATTCAGTGGCTCGGAACTTTGCTAGTGAAAACCAATAAAAAAAATGAGTCTGGCGTACGTAAAAATAAAAAAAAAATAGCAAAACAAACATAATATATGGTTATGGTTAGCCGAAGGCCCGGTATCACTGCAAACGAATTAAAGTCAGTAATTGCTCAACAAAGAAAATACTCAAAACTTATATGTAAAAGTAAAAGTAAAGTACCCCCGTCACGCCAAGTGGCGTATAGAGAAATATGGTGTTAGTGACCCTATATTTTACAGACCTTCAGCACATGATTTTTGGGGTAATGTGGTCAGTATTACGCCCGTGCTGCTTTACTTTCCCAGAAAAAAATCCGGTACCCATTTAAGGCTGGGGAACCCGGAAGCCGTCGGTTGGGATCGAACCCTACCCATTGTCCGTGGTAGTCCAGTTCACTAACCTCTGAGCTATCGCGGCTCCCTTAAAACTTTTATGTGGATATTAAAATAGAAGGAATAGACTTGGAGACAGTTCAGAACTACAACTACCTTGGGCATACTATAGCCAGTAATGGAAAATGTACAACTGAAATAAACAAAAGAATAGGTATGGTAAAAAGTAATTTTAATGTCATGAAAAGTATACTAACATCAAAACAAATAACTTCAGGGTTAAAATTAAGAAGAGCAAAGTGTTATGTCTTCTCAATATTTCTGTATGGTGCAGAAACATGGACACTAGAAAAGAAAACAGCAGAAAATTGAAGCTGTTAAAATGTGGATTTATAGAAGAATATGTAGAATTGGATGGAAGGAAAAGAAAACAAACGATGAAGTCTTAAAATAACTAAAAATGAAAAGAGAACTACTAAACACAATTCAAACAAGACAAATGCGATTTTGGGCCTGGTTAAAAGACACAACAGCCTTCTAAAAGTAAATCCTGGAGGGGAAAATGCAAGGAAATGAGACAGAGGTAGACCAAGACTAACATGGATGGGTAACATCAAAAGACGGACACGTCAGTGTATGACAACCTGCACCATCAAAGCAAGAGACAGAGAAAAATTGCGCTCCATGGTAGCCAACCTTTGTTGCGGAGATGGCACTCGATGATGATGATGACGATGAATTGCTCAACCGTCCTTGCAGTGGAATCGTCCGAATTAAAACATAAAATATGTCGTGTGACACGCCCTTTAACTCAAAACAACAGAAAAGGAATCCAGTGGTCACTGACCAAGCAACTTGAGGATTTAGACTTTGCTGATGAATTTAAATATTTGGGAACTTTGTTAACCTCAGACGGAAGATGTACAAAAGAGGTGAGATGCAGAATGGCTCAGGCAAAAGCAGCTTTCCAAAAAATGAGGGAGATACTATGCAATCTATTTTTGACAATAGAAACAAGAAAAAGAGTTCTTAAATGTTATGTAGAGCCAGTCTTAACATATGGATGCGAATCATGGCCAATAGGACAACAGACAAAAAAAATCACTGGAGTCTGTAGAAATGTGGTTTTAGAGAAGAATGTTGAGAGTACCATGGACAGCTACGAAGTGTAATGAAAATGTTCTGAGAGAGGTCAAAGAAAAAAGAGAGCTAATTTCCAATATTAGGAAGAAACAATCATCATTTTTTGGCCATGTAATGAGAAGAGAACAGCTGGGATATATTGTAACAACTGGAAAAATTGAGGAACGAAGAGATAGAAGGAAAGCAAAGAGAAAAAATAACAGACAGCTTAAGAGAATGACTTGACAGAAGGTCAACAACAGAAATGATAAATAGCTGCCGAAATCGAAAGTTGTGGAGAGACATGACAACCTACGCCAGTAGGCCCGGTACTGGGTGATGATGATGATGATGACATAGCTCTCCTGTCACACAGACATAGACTGATGCGAGATAAAATGAGCATGCTTGATGAGAGATCACAACAGCTAGGACTGAAGATTAATAGAGATAAGACCAACATTATGAGAATTAATACAGTTGGCAATAACCAAATAAAATTAAGTGAAATACCTCTACTAGACGTACGGTCTTACATGTGTCTGGGTAGTGGTATAGATGGAGAGTGAGGAGCCGAGAATGATGCCAAAAGTAAGGATATCAAAAGCGAGAGGGGCTTTTGTTGCACTGGGAAACATATGGAGGTCAAAGGAGACTGGGTTAAATACAAAAATAAAGATTGTCAACTCCAATGTTAGGTCAATTCTATTATATGGCTGTGAAACATGGAGAAAAACAGAATTGACAGTCATGAGGATACGGATTTTTATTGAAAGATGCTTATGTAGAGTGGAGGGATGGAAGTGGCGGGACAGGATCGCTGGCATAGAATTGTGGAAATGTGCCGGCCAAGTGCCAGTGGATAGGGAGTACAGCGAGGACGATGGCGCTGGATAGGACACACACTGCGGAGGCCAACTGGGAGTATTACACGGCGGGTCGTTTTTTGGAATCCCCAGGGGAAAAGACAAAGAGAAAGACCAATGAATTCTTGAAAAAGACAGAAGGAATCAGAGATGAAGATGAAGGGGAAGACATGGAATGATCTTAAAAGAATGGCAAGAAACAGAACTTGGAAAGTGTTTGTTGAAGACTTTTGCTCCACAGGGAGCTGAAAGGTAGAAGAGAAAGACACACCCTTTACTAATTTCATGAGTGTCTTGTGGTTTCTTTCTGTGTTCGATAGTTTTTCTCCAGATAAGTTGGCTTGAGTTGTCTTGCTCTATTATATCTGGGCTTGCTCTGTGGAAAGTAGAGGTGGAAGCAGGGATGAAGATGATGGGCAAGACGTGGAACGATCTTAAGAAAATAGCATCAAAGAGGAATGTGGCTCGTAAAGTGTTTGTTGTAGTCTTATATTCCACATGGAGTAGAAAGGTAGAAGTAGAAGAAAAAAGAGGAGCAGGAAGAAGAAGAGGAGCAGGAAGAAGTAGAGGAGCAGGTAGAAGAAGAGGAGCAGGAAGAAGTAGAGGAGCAGGTAGAAGAAGAGGAGCAGGTAGAAGAAGAGGAGCAGGGAGAAGAGGAGGAGCAGGTAGAAGGAGAGGAGCAGGTAGAAGAAGAGGAGCAGGTAGAAGAAGAGGAGCAGGAAGAAGAAGAGGAGCAGGTAGAAGAAGAGGAGCAGGGAGAAGAAGAGGAGCAGGTAGAAGAAGAGGAGCAGGTAGAAGAAGATGAGCAGGAAGAAGAAGAGGAGCAGGAAGAAGAAGAGGAGCAGGAAGAAGAAGAGGAGCAGGTAGAGGAAGAGGAGCAGGTAGAAGAAGAGGAGCAGGTAGAAGAAGAGGAGCAGGTAGAAGAAGAGGAGCAGAGGAAAAGATGAAGAAGAAGAGGAGGCAGCGAAAGTGGGTGAAGATGGAGAAGAAGAGGAAGCAAAAGAGGAGAAGAAGGAAAAGTAGAAGAGGAGACGCAGGAAAGAAGAAGAAGTTTTGTTAAAGTGTATCATCAGTTGTAACAATTTTAGAATCCCTGTTAAGTGAGCCCTTCCACACGATCAGTGCCGACCACAAATCTGTTTATTTCTGCAAACATTTGAAATCTTAGCCTCGTTTCCCGCTGGAAGCCATAAAACCCGGCAATGTCTTTGAGCCCGATTGTTGCTCAAACCATAATTTTAACAAATAAAACGGGAATTTACACGCCAACTCTTTGTAGTGCAATATTTTCAAGAGTTGAGACATTTCGCTTACGTTAACTTGCTCAATAGACACGGGGGGACATTACTTTCTCAAACTTTTACTGATATTGTATTCAAGTATTTTTGTGTGTGTGACCGTTTAAATGCGTTGCCAAGGAGATTTATTGTTGACATTTTGTTTCATAAGATTTGATTGGATGGCGAGTACAGTAGTTGTAATAAGAAACTCTTTATACAGAGATCTGATCATCGGATGCGGACCCGTCAAGTGTTTCGGGTCGTTAACTTCTTGACACTCTAAGGGAGGTGGGCCCGCCTGGGTCATGACTCCCAAATGTCGACCTCCTGATGCATTGCCTCTAAAGTTTACATTATATATTCGGAATAAAATAACTCAAATCATTGGACAGTTAACACCATTATTGTCCAACAAGGAAATAACTCTGGAGGCAAAAGGAGCACTATACAATACAATCTTCGTCCCAAAGTTGTGCTATCAATGCTAGTCCTGGACCCTAGATGCTAGAACAATAAGAAAAATAACCTCTACAGAGATGAAATGTGTTAGACGAATTTCAGGAAACAGTCTGAGAGATAAAGATCAGAAATGAAGAACTGAGAAAAAAGCTAGGAACAGCCCCCACCATAGAATATATAAGGAAACAACAGATAAAATGGTTTGGCCACGTGGCAGGGCAGAAAGATCAAAACACAACGAGCCCTTAACAAACGTTGTGAGAACACCAGACCCAAGGGTCGACCACGAAAAAGATTGACCGATGGAATATTAGAAGCACTAGGAAACATAACAGCAGCAGAGGCGAACAGAAGAGCAAAAGGCCGTAAATTATATCTCCCCTCGACGCTGTAAGGCAGATGAGGAAGGACAGAAGAAGATAAAGTAACTACACTTACTCTACGCTACACTTCTGGTCGAGTCTACAGTCTCTACCAGCTTGGTATACTTACATGTCAGCTTTAAGTCAGTTAGTACATTAATGTCCTCTTCATGGTGGTAGCAGTCTAAATTGGCTTGTGATTGGAACGTCCTTTTGTATCAACTCGCGTACAAGCTGCTTTCATCATCATCATCATTATCATGTGCCATATCGATTGGCGTAGGAGATCATGTCCTTCCACAATCTTCTATCTACAGTGCATCGTATCAGTTCTGCTGTTGACTGTTTTCCATGCCATGACATCACGCTATCTAATATTTTCTCTCTTTGTCGTCCGCGATCTCTTTTTCTTTGTAGTTTGCCAGTTGTAACCAAGTATTCCAACTTTCCTTTTCTCATGATGTGCCCGAAAAATGTTGATTGTTTCTTTCTGATGTTTTTAGGAGCTTCTTTTTTGTATTGGCCTCTTTGAGAATTTCCACATTGGTCTTTTTAGCTGTCCAGGAAACTTTCAACATTCTTCTGAGAAATCCCATCTCTGTGGCCTATAACCGTCTTTTCATTTGTTTGTCTACTGTCCATGATTTACTTCCATAGGTCAGAATTGGTTCTATATAGCACCAATTAACTCTCTTTCTTACTTCTATTGACATAGATTTGTTGCATAAGATATTTTTCATTTTTAGAAATGCCATTTTGGCCTGAGCTATTCTGCTTTTTATTTCTGTGGTGCATCTTCCATCTGATGTAATTATTGTGCCCAAGTATTTGACGCGTTGCATTTGTTTCAAATTTGTCCTGTTTATTTTTATTCTGCATGATGGTGATGATTGTTTCTTCGATATGACCATTACTTCTGTTTTCTTACTATTCAGACTGAGACCTTTCTTGTTGCTTTCTTTCATTCTTATATCTATCATTTCTTGTAGTTCATTCTCTGTCACTGCTATTAAGACTGTGTCGTCCGCATATCACAAATTATTTATTGTTATTGTTATTGGCTATGGAAGGCCTCGGTATCACAGCAAACGAATTAAAATCCATAATTGCTCAACCGCCCGTGCCAGTGGAATCATCCGAATTACTAACTCATCTCCCAAACAAAGAAAGGTAACTGTAGTCTCCATCGTAGCAGTCTCAGCACACGCCAAAAGACATAAAGCGAAACCGCGCAGAAAGTGAACACAACCAACTGTTCCCTGTCATACGATATCATCATTCATCGTAAACAAGCGGGATATCGAAGCAGAATCAAAACGGATGAAACACACAGCTCACGGTGTGCACAGAGCACTTAACTCAGTAGCTCCTGCAACAAGCCGGACTTGGAATATGAGGAAACTGCAAGAAGGAACACTTTTCAGACATAGCCTTCAATGGTTCCTGCCGCCTATCCACCATATACCATGGGAGTTTACGTCCTCCCGAAAATGATGATCGTCGTAGCACTTTATGATGTTAGGCCATCATTGATGACTCCAATTCCAAACATATAGACACACAGTGGTGGTAAGTTATCATTTCCAATCCAACAGAAGCCACGTGACCTGTAGTTATTTATCTTGTATAATAACATCATATGGAAAATGCACCACAGAAATAAAAAAAACAGAATAGCTACGGCTAAAATAGCATTTCAGAAAATGGAAAACGTCTTATGCAACAAATCTATGTCAATAGAAGTGGGACAATGAGTTCATCGGTGCAATATAGAACTAATTATGACCTATGGAAACGAATCATGGACAGTAGACAAACAAATAGAAAGATAATTAGAGGCCACAGAGATGGGATTTCTCAGAAGAATGTTGAATGTTCCCTGGACAGCTAAAAAGACCAATGAGGAAATTCTCAAAGAGGCCAACACTAAAAGGGGTCTCCTAAAACAATATCAGAAAGAAACAATCAACATTTTTTGGGCACATCATGAGAAGAAGAAAGTTGGAATACTTGGTTACAACTGGTAAAATAAAAGGAAAGAGAGATCGCGGACGACAAAGAGAGAAAATTCTGGATAGCTTGGTGTCATGGCATGGAAAACAGTCAACAACAGAACTGATACGATGCACTGTAGATAGTAGATTGTGGAGGGACATGATCACCTACGCCAACTGGTATGTTACAAAACCATGCTGTTAATAGAACATATTTAGAAGCAACAGATCAAATGATTTGGCCACGTAACACGACAGAAAGATCAATACACAACACAACGAGCATTCAAACAACGTTGCGAGAACACCAGTTAGCATTTTCTTTGTTATTTGTTATTTGTTATTTGTATATGAATATCTTTAACTTACAAATGACTTGCTTACTCTGTAAAAAAAATAAATAAATAAAGAGCCCCCGTCACGCCAAGTGGCGTATGGGGAATATGGTGTTAGTGACCCATCACGCCAAGTGGCGTATGGGGAATATGGTGTTAGTGACCCATCACGCCAAGTGGCGTATAGGGAATATGGTGTTAGTGACCCATCACGCCAAGTGGCGTATAGGGAATATGGTGTTTAGTGACCCATCACGCCAAGTGGCGTATAGGGAATATGGTGTTAGTGACCCATCACGCCAAGTGGCGTATAGGGAATATGGTGTTTAGTGACCCATCACGCCAAGTGGCGTATAGGGAATATGGTGTTAGTGACCCATCACGCCAAGTGGCGTATGGGGAATATGGTGTTAGTGACCCATCACGCCAAGTGGCGTATAGGGAATATGGTGTTAGTGACCCGTCACGCCAAGTGGCGTATAGGGAATATGGTGTTAGTGATCCATCACGCCAAGTGGCGTATAGGGAATATGGTGTTAGTGACCCATCACGCCAAGTGGCGTATAGGGAATATGGTGTTTAGTGACCCATCACGCCAAGTGGCCTACAGGGAATATGGTGTTAGTGACCATAAATTTTACAGACTTTCGGCACATGATTTTTGGGGTAATGTGGTCGGTATTATGCCCGAGCCGCTTCACTTTCCCAAAAAAAAATCCGGTACCCATTTAAGGTTGGGTGAACTCGGAAGCCGTCGGTTGGGATCGAACCATACCCCTTGTCCTTTGTAGTCCAGTTCACTAACCACTGAGCTATAGCGGCTCCCTTTTTTTGCTCTGGACTGAACTAGAAATATTGTTAGAAAACTGCCGAAAGATTAAACAAAGGACATCATAAAAAGACTTAACACGGCTATACATAAACAAAACAATTATACAACATATTGCAAGTAATGCAGACAGATCAAAACACAACACAACGAGCCTTCAACAAACGTTGTGAGAATAACAGAATACCAATGGTCGACCACGAAAAAGATGGATCGATGGAATATTAGAAGCACTTAGAAACATAACAGCAGAGAGTCGAACAGAAGAGCAAAAGACCGCAAATTATATCTCCACTCGACGCTGAAAGTCCAATGTGGATGGAATGAAGAGGAATTGGAAGTCATTGATATATTAATAAAACGTTCGTTTCTAAGAGCTTGTATTTTTCCTCATTGCAACACATGCCTATGAGACGTGGAATTTCAACAGTTCTCATGGATAACTCATTCATCCCTTTCAGTTCAAGTCTTACAGATCAAATATCACCAGTTCTCATGGATAACTCATTCATCCCTTTGAGTTCAAGTCTTACAGATCAAATATCACCAGTTCTCATGGATAACTCATTCATCCCTTTAAGTTCAAGTCTTACAGATAAAATATCAACAGTTCTCATGGATAACTCATTCATCCCTTTGAGTTCAAGTCTTAAGATAAAATATCACCAGTTCTCATGGATAACTCATTCATCCCTTTAAGTTCAAGTCTTACAGATAAAATATCAACAGTTCTCATGGATAACTCATTCATCCCTTTAAGTTCAGGTCTTACAGATAAAATATCAACAGTTCTCATGGATAACTCATTCATCCCTTTGAGTTCAAGTCTTACAGATAAAATATCAACAGTTCTCATGGATAACTCATTCATCCCTTTGAGTTCAAGTCTTACAAATAAAATATCACCAGTTCTCATGGATAACTCATTCATCCCTTTAAGTTCAAGTCTTACAGATAAAATATCACCAGTTCTCATGGATAACTCATTCATCCCTTTGAGTTCAAGTCTTACAAATAAAATATCACCAGTTCTCATGGATAACTCATTCATCCCTTTGAATTCAAGTCTTACAGATAAAATATCAACAGTTCTCATGGATAACTCATTCATCCATTTGAGTTCAAGTCTTAAGATAAAATATCAACAGTTCTCATGGATAACTCATTCATCCCTTTAAGTTCAAGTCTTACAGATAAAATATCAACAGTTCTCATGGATAACTCATTCATCCCTTTAAGTTCAGGTCTTACATACAAAATATCACCAGTTCTCATGGATAACTCATTCATCCCTTTGAGTTCAAGTCTTACAAATAAAATATCACCAGTTCTCATGGATAGCTCATTCATCCATTTGAGTTCAAGTCTTAAGATAAAATATCACCAGTTCTCATGGATAACTCATTCATCTCTTTGAGTTCAAGTCTTAAGATAAAATATCACAGTTCTCATGGATAACTCATTCATCTCTTTGAGTTCAAGTCTTAAGATAAAATATCACCAGTTCTCATGGATAACTCATTCATCTCTTTGAGTTCAAGTCTTAAGATAAAATATCACCAGTTCTCATGGATAACTCATTCATCCCTTTGAGTTCAAGTCTTACAGATCAAATAAACATAAAATGGTATGGACAAACTAAATTAATAGAAAGAAAAGACAAACTACAACGTTTCGGCAAAAGCCTTCATCAGGTTATCGAGTTATTTGTGGGTTATCATCACTGCACTCCGAACATGCCCATAGGTGCTCAGATCGACATCCTCAGCAAGTTCCGCAGTGTCCAGCGACTGACAACTCCAGTTCTGTGTTGGTTGATAAGTCTTCTTACACGCCCACTAAGTTTCTCGTTTCTGGCTGTGCCCATCTTAACTCCCACCTTTTTCATCCGAAGGAGTGACGTGGACTCATTGTTGTCAAATTCCTGTGCTTTTCTCACATCTCGGAGGGCATTGATGATGTCCGCCCGTTCGATTAGTTGACCGTCTTCAACAACAGCACAGCTAGTTAACATGTCCGCTCTTTCATTTCCCCGTACGCCCGCATGTCCAGGGACGTAGACAAAGGTGACCTTACGTATTTTGGACTTCTGCAATGACTCTACCCATTGCCTGCGTACATAGTCTGCCTCCAATTCATCTGGCATAATAAACTATAAAAATTAAAATACATAAATATGTGATATGTGTAAAAAAGTAAAGTACCCCCGTCACGCCAAGTGGCGTATAGGGAAATATAGTGTTAGTGACCTTATATTTTACAGACCTTCAGCACATAATTTTTGGGGTAATGTGGTCAGTATTACGCCCGTGCTGTTTTACTTTTCCAGAAAAAAATCCGGTACCCATTTAAGGCTGGGATGTGATATGCGTGCTTATCTTCAAATGTTACAGCGGGGGACTGTATGATACAGTGGTAGGATGTCAGCCCCTTCACAGAGAGTTGCAGGGTTCGATTCCCGCAACAGCCGGTGGAAATTTATCATTTCGATTCTGTTGAGTTAATCACGTTCGCCAGCTTTTACCTCTGACGAAGTCCCCAGAGACTAGGAACTGAATTTTGCGTGTTAATCCGGATTTCCCTGGCAGCCGTGTGCACAGGGGTCCCTCGCCGCACATGCAGATAACTCCGACTTCGGAGTACTCATATTTTTTTTCCGGCGATGAGTAGTTGACGTTTCAAGCCGGGCCTCGCCGCTGAAACCAGGGGTGGTTGCCGTAAAGAGAAATCATAAATAAAAATCCATTGTTGCAGCCGGGATTTGAACCCACAACCTCTCTGTCTCGAGGCCGGCGTCTTGCCTCGAGACCAACAAGTCCCCCTCTGTCAGCCTCTTCACAGAGAGTTCCAGGGTTCGAGTCCCGCAACATCCGGTGGGAATTTATCATTTCGATTCCGTAGAGTTAATCAAATTTTTTACTTATTCAGAGAAGCCGCTAAAATTGTTCATTTTAGGAAGACACTCATAGAGGAGACACTCGAATTATTGATTTTATTCATAGGAGAATCTCGAATGTCTGTCTGTCTGTCTGTCTGCGATCAGGACTCAGTCAGAGTAGGATCCCAGACTCTCACATGAAGTCAGCTGTCAGGCCAAGTGTGTTGATCGCCCCACAGACAGAACGTCACAGTTAGAGTCTGTCAGATCCACTCTGACTGAACACCCGTTATAACGTTCACTGTGTTCTGCGCCAGTGGCCCAGTGCATCCGATTTCAACCAGCAAATTATTCAGGCTTGCTTTCCTTAACCTTTGATTGTCCCCAATCTTCCTGCAAGGCAGCAGATGATCTTTTCTGTAGGGGGATTCTGCCCTTAGGCGGTCGGCCTTCCCAGGTTTACGAGCACCATCTGCCCGAATCACTAGAGGTGACTAACACAGACATGCGACTTGTAATGTGAGGAAACTGCAACAAGGAATGCTTTTCATGCAAAGCTTTCAATTGTTCCTGCCGCCTATCCCCATATACCGGTAAGTCACGTCTTCTTGAAAATGATGAACGTCGACGCACTAGATGATGTTAGGCCATCGTTGATGACTCCAATTCCGATCATATAGACACACAGTCAGTCGTCAAATTATCCCCGTCGCACATCAAACAGCAGACCGTAAGATTTAAGCACGACCGGTTTAGGGAACCATTACGATGACGTAGCACACAAAAATGTTGTCCAACACTTAATCTCGTTCCATTTAGATTTCAGTGTGATTACTCTAGTGTAAGCAGCCTACAACGAACAAAACACGAAGCAAATTCCCCAAAGAGACAAAACTGCGGCTGACGAAGTAGTTTACATTAATGTGTACATGGAAATAACTTGCGTCAAAGAATACCATCTACGGTCATGAACAGCACCAATGTGTGACGTAAAGCGCAGATCAAGCCTAGACGGTGGAAGGTCTCACTCACAACACTTGAGTCGTCAAAAACGGACTGTTGTTGGCCTACAACCTCGCTTTAGCGACACAGATGTATCAAGCATATCATCATTTTGACTTTAACGCAGAAAAATGCAATGAAGATCCGAAATTAATCAGACCCTGGGTGCATTTTCTGCAGCGATCGAGAGGACGTGGACTAGATCCGCCATCTTGTAAACGGAAGTCAATCTCAAATTATTGATTTTATTCATAGGATGATCTCAAATTATTGATTTTATTAATTTGCGCTCCTCAAATTATTTATTTTATCCATAGGATGATCTCAAATTATTGATTTTATTAATTTGCGCTCCTCAAATTATTTATTTTATCCATAGGAGCTACTCAAATTATTTATTTTATCCATAGGAGCCAATCTAATTATTTATTTTATCCACATGAGCCAATCTAATTATTTATTTTATGCACAGGAGCCTCTCTTTAATACCGACCACATTACCCCAAAAATCATGTGCTGAAGGTCTGTAAAATATAGGGTCACTAACACCATATTTCCCTAAACGCCACTTGGCGTGACGGGGGTACTTTACTTTTTTACTTATATGAGCCTCTCAAATTATTTATTTTATCCATAGGAGCCACTCAAATTATTTATTTTATCCATAGGAGCCACTCAAATTATTTATTTTATCCATAGGAGCCACTCAAATTATTTATTTTATCCATAGAAGCCACTTAAATTTTTAAAAATGGTATCCATTGGAGCCATTAAAATTATTTATTTTATCCATAGGAGCCACTCAAATTATTTATTTTATCCATAGGAGCCACTCAAATTATTTATTTTATCCATAGGAGCCACTCAAATTATTTATTTTATCCATAGGAGCCACTCAAATTATTTATTTTATCCATAGGAGCCACTCAAATTATTTATTTTATCCATAGGAGCCACTCAAATTATTTATTTTATCCATAGAAGCCACTTACATTTTTAAAAATTATATCCATTGGAGCCATTAAAATTATTTATTTTATCCATAGGAGCCACTCAAATTATTTATTTTATCCATAGGAGCCACTCAAATTATTTATTTTATCCATAGGAGCCACTCAAATTATTTATTTTATCCATAGGAGCCACTCAAATTATTTATTTTATCCATAGGAGCCACTTGGGTGTCCGGTTAGCGCAATCGATAGGCGGTTGGCTTACCACGGCAACAGCCGGGGTTCGTAATCCTGGCGAGGACACCTGGGTTTTACTAATTCCCTAAAAATTAGTAGGAGCCGCGATAGCTCAGTGGTTAGTGAACTGGACTACTACGGACAAGGGGTAGGGTTCGATCCCAACCGACGGCTCCGGGTTCACCCAGCCTTAAATGGGTACCGGATTTTTTCTGGGAAAGTAAAAGCAGCACGGGCGTAATACCGACCACATTACCCCAAAAATCATGTGCTGAAGGTCTGTAAAATATAGGGTCACGAACACCATATTTCCCTATACGCCACTTGGCGTGACGGGGGGTACTTTACTTTACTTTTTTATAGGAGCCACTCAAATTATTTATTTTATCCATAGGAGCCACTCAAATTATTTATTTTATCCATAGGAGCCACTTACATTTTTAAAAATTATATCCATTGGAGCCATTAAAATTATTTATTTTATCCATAGGAGCCACTCAAATTATTTATTTTATCCATAGGAGCCACTCAAATTATTTATTTTATCCATAGGAGCCACTCAAATTATTTATTTTATCCATAGGAGCCACTCAAATTATTTATTTTATCCATAGGAGCCACTCAAATTATTTATTTTATCCATAGAAGCCACTTACATTTTTAAAAATTATATCCATTGGATTATCCATAGAAGCCACTTACATTTTTAAAAATTATATCCATTGGAGCCATTAAAATTATTTATTTTATCCATAGGAGCCACTCAAATTATTTATTTTATCCATAGGAGCCACTCAAATTATTTATTTTATCCATAGGAGCCACTCAAATTATTTATTTTATCCATAGGAGCCACTCAAATTATTTATTTTATCCATAGAAGCCACTTACATTTTTAAAAATTATATCCATTGGAGCCATTAAAATTATTTACTTTATCCCTGGGATCCCTCAAAGTATTTATTTTCTTCAACTGTACCGCACTCGCTACTCATTGTGACATACACACACACGCACACACACACACGCACGCACGCACGCACACACGCACGCACACACGCACTCACACACACACACACACTCACACAACAGCATGAAGTACTCAGTTTGGCAAAAATAACATTTAAAAAAATAATGTTAACAGAAACATTTTTTTTTAATTCTTAATTTTCCTTTTATACCAAAAGTAATTTTAATGCCATGAAAAATAGACAAACAACAAAACAAATAATAGCAGGGCTGAAACTAAGAATGGCAAAATGTTACACCTTCTCAATATTCCTGTATGGTGCAGAAACATGGACATTAAACAAGAAAACAGAACAGAAAATTGAAGCCGTTGAAATGTGGATTTATAGAAGAATAGGTAGAATTGGGTAGAAAGAAAATAAAACAAACGATGAAGTTTTAAAACAACTGAAAATAAAAAGAGAACTACTAGATACAATTAAGACAAGACAAATGAAATTTTGGGGCACGTTAAAAGACACAACAGCTTACTAAAAGTAATATTGGAAGGGAATATACAAGGAAAAAGAGGCAGAGGCAGACCAAGACTAACATGGACGAGTAACATCAAAAGATGGACAAGTCAATATATGACAACCTGCACCATCAAAGCAAGAGACAGAGTGGAATGGCGATCCATGGTAGCCAACCTTCGTTGCGGAGACGACACTCGATGTTGATGATGAATTTTCCTCAGACAGAAAGAACACATGAAAACATTTTTTTTTTTAGCCACTCGGAGTTTCATGAATTTAGTTACAATGACCCCATTTCCTTAAAAAGTTTGAACATCCCTGATACAATGTCACCGCGACCCCGTTCGCCGCGGGAATCCACCGCCTGCCATTGTGTTCTGTCTTCTTTTGGTAACTTGCCCCAGCAATTGGCGTTCCCATCCGCTCCGGTTACCGTCGCCTACCCCTTTAACAATGCCTAGGTCCAAGCTGTCTTTATTGTCCGCTTATATTTAATAGCACGTGTACCCTTTTCGTCAAATTGATTTTTGCTTTATTTTTTTATTTATTTTTTTTTGCTCGATAATTCCTGAACGTAGAGTATTTAGAGATTTCATAAAATGGATGTAGACATTAAGGTTAGTGGAGACTTATTGTGACTGTTTTTGTTCTTTTTTATAGTCATTAATATAGTGGATGTAGGCATTAAGGGTAGTGGAGACTTATTGTGACTGTTTTTGTTCTTTTTTAGAGTCATTAATATAGTGGATGTAGACATTAAGGGTAGTGGAGACTTATTGTGACTGTTTTTGTTCTTTTTTATAGTCATTAATATAGTGGATGTAGGCATTAAGGTTAGTGGAGACTTATTGTGACTGTTTTTGTTATTTTTTAGAGTCATTAATATAGTGGATGTAGGCATGTAACCGTGAATGATAGCACATACATATTTAGATCATAATTAAGTGAGGACTAAACAGGACTAGACAAATTTAGCATAGGGATGACTAACCGCCTTGACTGAAATAAACTAAAGGTGCCAGATGGCTGGGGAATGACCACTGGTCGTAAACTTATTTTAGCTGTCGGTAAGGAATGTAGAACTAGAAACTAAACGCTAGTCACGACCACCATGACTGACCACTGGTCGTAAACTTACTTTAGCTGTCGGTGAGGAATGTAGAACTAGAAACTAAACGCTAGTCACGACCACCATGACTGACAACTGGTCGTAAACTTACTTTAGCTGTCGGTGAGGAATGTGGAATGCACGAAATAAGAGGCTAGTCACAAAGAGTGACAGATGGTCAGGGAAGGTCACTTAGAATGCAGAAAGAAGTAGAGCCAAATGTCACTTTTATCTGGATAAAGAATAGTTGGCGGGAAAAAAGGTTCACGGTCAGTCAAAGCCGTATAAAAGTTAGAGGGCAGACTTGACAGGGGAGACTTCCATTTTGACATCTCGACTAGGAACACACAGAGATAGCCACGCACTAGCGACCGATAGGAATTGAGATAGTCACAGAAGAACTTCAACTTAGAGAAGAGACGTAGAACTAGAGATACACATCGAGATAGCCATTGGAGAACGTTAGATACAGAAGACACAGACGAAAGAGAACTAGAGATAGAAAGACAGATAGAATATCCACTATAGGAATAGTTGAGGTACAACACCGACGGTAGTCGAAGTACTTCAGCGGCCAAGACTTATTAGATCGAACAAGTATCTACAGAACAGAGACGCTAGGAAGGACAGTCTGATAGTATCTATATATATATATGTAATATAATAAATGAGGACTGATTTTAACACGCAAAGTTTGTTGATTCTTGAATGTGCGGTGTCGTGTCATATACCAAGAACATTCAGAACACGGTTATAGGCATTAAGGTTAGTGGAGACTTATTGTGACTGTTTTTGTTCTTTTTTAGAGTCATTAATATAGTGGATGTAGGCATTAAGGTTAGTGGAGACTTATTGTGACTGTTTTTGTTCTTTTTTAGAGTCATTAATATAGTGGATGTACACATTAAAACACACACTAAAGAAGTGTAGGCATCATGTTAGACAGAGAAATAAGCAAAACAGTGAGAGGATTCTGGCCAGTATCAGATAGAATTCTGTTAGTAAAATTGAGAGGTAGACCAATGGATATCGAAATAATTCAAGCTTATACACCAACAAGTAATAGTGAAGAAGAAGACATTGGCACTTTTTACGAGGAGCTAGAGGCGACCATGGAACAGTGTAAATCCCAAGAAATAACTATTATATTAGGGGATTTCAATGCAAAGGTAGGAACATCTAAAGTGCAAAATGTGACTGGGGGGGGGGGGGCAAGGCCTTGGAGAGACGAATGATAGAGGGGATAGATTGATAGATTGGGCAAAGACACATGAAATGATTATAGGTAACACAAACAACATTCAAACATTCAAACAACACCCTAGGCGACTATGGACATGGCAAAGCCCAGACAAAAACGTACACAATCAAATTGATTTTATACTGGTACAGAGAAGATTTAGGAATGGGCTAACATCGGTTAAAACAAGGCCAGAAGCCGATTGCAATAGTGACCATGTACCAGTAGTTGGAAAGATAAGAAAAAATTGCGGAAGGCACAGAAATCAACAAGAAATATAAAATTGGAACTAGATATACTTAGAGTAGATAAACAGATGAGCGATAAATATGGCACGATAGTACAAAATAGATATAATGCTATTGAGAGAATACAGTACATCGAGGAGCAGTGGGAAATGCTCAAACAATAGATTCAACAAACATCAAAAGAAGTAATACCAGTGACCAAAAGAATCAACAAAAAGAAATGGATAATAGAAAAAATATTACAACTAATGGATGAAAGAAGAAAACATAAGACAGAAGAACGGACATACAAAATATTGCACAAAGAGATCCAGAACAAATGCAGAGAAGAAAAGGAAGGATGGTTAAAACAGAAATGTGAAGAAATCGAAAAACAACAAAAGAAAGACCCAAAATTTATGCACAATCAGTTAAATGAATTAACAGGAAGAAAAGAAGTCAAAGTTTCAGGGTGTGTTAAGTCAAAGGAGGAAATATATTAATGGGACAGGAGAAGACAATAGAAAAATGAACAGAATATATCAGTCAACTCTATGATGATGAAAGACCAGAATTAAACAATTCAAATGAAGACACAGGACCACCAATAATGCAGAGTGAAGTGGAGGACACAATTCAACACATGAAAAGAGGCAAAGCTCCAGGTCCCGACAATATAACAATCGAAGAGATAAATGCATTAGGAGAGCTGGGAGTACAAGTCATAACAAAATTACTCAATGACATATATAACACTGGACATATACCCGAAGATCTACTAAAATCTATCTTTGTAGCCATACCGAAGAAGTCAGGCGCCACTGATTGTGAAGGCCATCGCACTATTAGTCTCATGAGCCATATGACTAAAATATTACTAAGAATAATCATGAGACGTGTAAGGAACAAAATAAAACCAGAAATAAGTGAGGAACAATGTGGATTTGTGGAAGGAAGGGACACCAATAATGCAATATACATCTTAAGAACATTGATTGAAAGATCTATAGAGGTAAAGAAAGATCTATATATGTGCTTTATAGACTACACAAAAGCATTTGACAAAGTAAAGCATGTGGAAATAATCAATATGCTGGAGAAATTAAACATTGATGGCAACGATCTGCGAATCATAAAAAAAACATCTACTGGCAACAAACAGCAGCTATACGAATTAACAACCAAACAGGACAATTTCAACTTATAAAACAAGGAGTCAGACAAGGCTGTGTTCTGTCGCCGGATTTGTTTTCACTTTACAGCGAACATATTATGAGATCAATAGTAGACAAAAAAGGAATTGAAGTCAACGGTCACAACATAAATAATTTGCGATATGCGGATGACACAGTCTTAACTCTTTCCATACGTTTCGCCGCATTGTGCGTCACTCTTAGTTTGACTAGTGTAAACCGTCATCTAACCATATCTTTTTACATGTCTTGTATCCTCTTGGTATTTGTGAAATCTACTTCCTTGATCAATTATCTAAACATTCATATACAACATGTTATTTGCTAGATAAATACAAATATGTAAATTGATTCTTAAAACAATGACAAATTTGGTCTCTGAAATCTCTTCCGTTGAGTCGATAAAAAGCTTCCGTACGGAAAGAGTTAATAGCAGAGACAGAGAATGAATTACAAGAAATGATAGACATAATAGTAAAAGAAAGCAACAAGAAAGGTCTCAGTCTGAATAGTAAGAAAATAGAAGTAATGGTTATATCTAAGAAACAATCATCACCATCATGCAGCATAAAAATAAACAGGACAAATTTTAAACAAATGCAACGCGTCAAATACCTGGACACAATAATAACATTGGATGGAAGATACACCACGGAAATAAAAAGCAGAATAGCTCAGGCCAAAATAGCATTTCAGAAAATGAAAAATATCTTATGCAACAAATCTATGTCAATAGAAATGAGAAAGAGAGTTTATCGGTGCTATATAGAACTAATTCTTATCTATGGAAGCATGTCATGGACAGTAGACAAACAAATGAAAAGACGATTAGAGGCCACAGAGATGGGATTTCTCAGAAGAATGTTACATGTTCCCTGGACAGATAAAAAGACCAATAAGGAAGTTCTCAAAGAGGCCAACACAAAAAGGGAGCTCTTAAAAAACATCAGAAAGAAGCAATCAACATTTTTCGGGCACATCATGAGAAGAGGAAAGTTGGAATACTTGGTTACAACTGGCAAAATAAAAGGAAAGAGAGATCGCGGACGACAAAGATAGAAAATACTGGATAGCTTGGTGTCAACGCATGGAAAACAGTCAACAACAGAACTGATACGATGCACTGTAGATAGAAGATTGTGGAGGGACATGATCGCCAACGCCAGACGGTACGGCACATGATGATGATGAAATATGTAGATTGATTCTTCAAAGCGTGAACAATTTTATCTCTGAAACCTCTACCCTTAAGTAAAGTAAAGTACCCCCGTCACGCCAAGTGGCGTATAGGGAAATATGGTGTTAGTGACCCTATATTTTACAGACCTTCAGCACATGATTTTGGGGTAATGTGGTCGGTATTACGCCCGTGCTGCCTCTACCCTTGCGTTGATAAAAAAGCTACCGTACTGAAAGTGTTAAGATTGGCGGTGAATGACGATAACTTTATTGTTTGTCTTTGATGTGGGCAAGTCATGAATATAAACGATGTAGACATTGAGGCTTGTGAAGAGTTATTGCACTTGAATATTTATTCTTTGTTCATCTTATCGTCATCATCATCATTGAGTGCCGTTTCCGCATCGAAGGTTGGCTACCACGGAGCGCCATTACATTCTATCTCTTGCTTTGATGGTGCAGGTTGTCATAGGATGACTTGTCCATCTTTTGATGTTACTCGTCCATGTTAGTCTTGGTCTGCCTCTGCCTCTTTTACCTTGTATTTTCCCTTCCAATATTACTTTTAGTAGGCTGTTGTGTCTTTTAACATGGCCCAAAAATCGCATGTGTTGTTCTAATTGTGTTTAGTAGTTCTCTTTTCATTTTTTGGTTGTTTAAAACTTTATCGTTTATTTTCTTTTCTTTCCATCCAATTCTAGCTATTCTTCTATATATCCACATTTCAAAGGCTTCAATTTTCTGTTCTGTTTTCTTGTCCAATGTCCATATTTCTGCACCATACAGAAATATTGAGAAGATGTAACATTTTGCTATTCTTAGTTTTAGCCCTGGTGTTATTTGTTTTGATGTGAGTATATATTTTCGAGGTGCGCGTGGCCGTGCGGCTAAATCCATTGTTCCGCTGACTGAAAAGCCGACGTTCGGTGTTCGAAACCCGCGGTAGACAAAGAGAATTTTTTCTATCGGGGGTGAAATTAAAATCCTGAGTCGCACACGTCGTGGCGACTGCTTTACCAAGCGGCCTTTATCCCTCTATCGTTGCCCCCCGTCATACACCAGCAATGGTCCTTATAATGTGTAATGATAGTTTTTTTTTTTTTTAAGTATTTTTTTTAGCATTAAAATTAATTTTTGCTGTACCAACTCTGCTGTTTATTTCAGTTGAATTATTCGTTCAGAGAAAGTTATCACACTTCTAGTTTGTATTTTTATCTATGATTTCTCTCTGCGGCAACCACCCCTGGTCTCAGCAGCGGGGCCCGGCTTGAAACGTGAAATACCCGTGGACGGAGAAAAAAAAATGTGCGTTCATCATTCATCGTAAGCAATCTGAATATAGAAACACCATCCGGATGAAACACACAGCTCATGGTATGTACAGAGCATTAAACTCACTAGTTCGGGCAGCAAGACGGACTTGGAATAGGAATAAACTGCAACAAGGAACACTTTTCAGACAGTGCCTCAACGGTTTCTACCGTTGCAATCATCCATATTGACCGGAAGTTATAAATATTGTTACTAGATTTTGGTTAACCTCTCAATATATTGGGAGCCGTGATAGCTCAGTGGTTAGTGAACTGGACTACAAATGACAAGAGGTAGGGTTCGATCCCAACCGACGGCTTCCGGTTTCACCCAGCCTTTAATGGGTACCGGATTTTTCTCTGGGAAAGTGAAGCGGCACGGGCGTAATACCGACCACATTAACCCAAAAATCATGTGCCGAAGGTCTGTAAAATATAGGGTCACTAACACCATATTCCCTATACACCACTTGGCGTGACGGGGGTACTTTACTTTTACTTTTACATATAAGTTACTTTTATTATATATATACTCTTATATACTTTACTTTTTTTTTCTCAATATATTATCATTCATTTGCTTATCTAAAGAAGACGGAGTTATCTGCCTGTGCGGCGAGGGACCCCTGTGCACACGACTGCTAGGAAAATACGGATTAACACGCAAAATTCAGTTCCGTGTCTCTAGGCACTTCGTCAGAGGTAAAAGTTGGCGAACGCAGGAAAAAAAAAAAAATAAAATAAAAATAACACTTCTATAGAGACCCCAGGAAAGATCTCAACAATAGAATTTGACAAACAAAGAAAGTCACCATACTTCTATAGAGACCCCAGGAAAGATCTAAACAATAGAATTTGACAAACAAAGAAAGTCACCATACTTCTATAGAGACCCCAGGAAAGATCTGAACAATAGAATTAGACAAACAAAGAAAATCACCATACTTCTATAGACACCCCAGGAAAGATCTCAACAATAGAATTTGACAAACAAAGAAAGTCACCATACTTCTATAGAGACCCCAGGAAAGATCTCAACAATAGAATTTGACAAACTAAGAAAGTCACCATACTTCTATAGAGACCCCAGGAAAGATCTCAACAATAGAATTTGACAAACAAAGAAAGTCACCATACTTCTATAGAGACCCCAGGAAAGATCTCAACAATAGAATTTGACAAACTAAGAAAGTCACCATACTTCTATAGAAACCCCAGGAAAGATCTCAAAAATAGAATTTGACAAACAAAGAAAGTCACCATACTTCTATAGAGACCCCAGGAAAGATCTCAACAATAGAATTTGACAAATAAAGAAAGTCACCACACTTCTATAGAGACCCAGGAAAGATCTCAACAATAGAATTTGACAAACAAAGAAAGTCACCATGCTTCTATAGAGACCCCAGGAAAGATCTCAACAATAGAATTTTACAAACTAAGAAAGTCACCATACTTCTATAGAGACCCCAGGAAAGATCTCAACAATAGAATTTGACAAACAAAGAAAGTCACCATACTTCTATATAGACCCCAGGAAAGATCTCAACAATAGAATTTGACAAACAAAGAAAGTCACCATACTTCTATAGAGACCCCAGGAAAGATCTCAACATTAGAATTAGACAAACAAAGAAAGTCACCATACTTCTATAGAGACCCCAGGAAAGATCTAAACAATAGAATTTGACAAACAAAGAAAGTCACCATACTTCTATAGAGACCCCAGGAAAGATCTCAACATTAGAATTAGACGAACAAAGAAAGTCACCATACTTCTATAGAGACCCCAGGAAAGATCTCAACAATAGAATTTGACAAACAAAGAAAGTCACCATACTTCTATAGAGACCACAGGAAAGATCTCAACAATAGAATTTGACAAATAAAGAAAGTCACCACACTTCTATAGAGACCCCAGGAAAGATCTCAACAATAGAATTAGACAAACAAAGAAAGTCACCATACTTCTATAGAGACCCCAGGAAATATCTCAACAATAGAATTTGACAAACAAAGAAAGTCACCACACTTCTATAGAGACCCCAGGAAAGATCTCAACAATAGGATTTTACAAGCAGAGAAAAAAAGAAATTTAATCTTGGATTCGCCTATATATAGGAAGAAACATGTTTAACTATGAAATCTTGTAGAAACAGAAAGAAACAGGTCTAATAAAGAATCATATCTCTCTCTCTCTCTCTCTCTCTCTCTCTCTCCCTGCGATCAGGACTCAATCAGAGTATGACTCCAGACTCTCACACGAAGACAGCTGTCTGTTAAAGCCTGTTAGATCCACTCCGCTTGAATACCTGTTTAAACGTTGCACTGTGTTCTGCGCCAGTGGCCCAGTGCATCCGATTTCAGCCAGCATTTTGTTCAGGTTTGCTTTCTTCAGCCTTTGATTGTCCCCAATCTTCCTGCAAGGCAGCAGATGATCTTTTCTGTAGTGGGATTCTGCCCTTAGATGGTCGGCCCTCCCAGGTTTACGAGCACCATCTGCCCGAGTCACTAGAGCTGACTAACACAGACATGCGACTTGTAATATGAGGAAACTGCAACTAGGAACACTTTTCATGTACAGCCTCTAACTGTTCCCGCCGCCTATCCCCATATACCGGTAAGTATAATCATATATATATATATATAGGAAGAAACAGACTTAACTGTGGAATCTTCTATCAAGAGGAAAAAGGCTTGGTTATGGTTATGAAAGGCCCCTGGTATCGCTGCAAACGAATTAAAATCCATAATTGCTCAACAGCCCGTGCCAGTGGAATCATGGGAATTACTAACTCATCTCCCAAATAAAGAAATGCAGGAAAAAGCATGTAAATAAGGAATCCTCGGTGTAGGAAAAGAAAGGTTTAATTATGTAATCTCTTATAGATAGGAAGCTACAGGTTTAAATCTGGAATCGTATATAGATAATAAAGTGAAAAAACAACAAATAAATAATGGAAACCTATAAAGATTGGAAGAAATAACTTTACAATGAAATCTTATATACTCAGAAAGAAACGGATTTAACGTTGGGATCTTCTATAAACAAACAGAAACAGACTTAACAAACGAATTTCCTATTGCCAGAAAGAAACAGACTTAACAATGGAATCTTCTATAGACAGAAAGAAACAGACTTTACAATGGAATCTTCTATAGACAGAAAGAAACAGACTTAACAATGGAATCTTCTATAGACAGAAAGAAACAGACTTTACAATGGAATCTTCCATAGACAGAAAGAAACAGACTTTACAATGGAATCTTCTATAGACAGAAAGAAACAGACTTTACAATGGAATCTTCTATAGACAGAAAGAAACAGACTTAACAATGGAATCTCCTATAGACAGGAAGAAACATATTTAACAATGGAATCTTCTATAGACAGGAAGAAACATATTTAACAATGGAATCTTCTATAGACAGGAAGAAACATATTTAACAATGGAATCTTCTATAGATAGGAAGAAACATATTTAACAATGGAATCTTCTATAGACAGGAAGAAACATATTTAACAATAGAATCTTCTAGAGATAGGAAGAAACATATTTAACAATGGAATCTTCTAGAGATAGGAAGAAACATATTTAACAATGGAATCTTCTATAGACAGGAAGAAACATATTTAACAATAGAATCTTCTAGAGATAGGAAGAAACATATTTAACAATGGAATCTTCTAGAGATAAGAAAGAAACATATTTAACAATGGAATCTTCTATAGACCGGAAGAAACATATTTAACAATGGGATCTTCTATAGACAGATAGAAACAGACTTAACAATGGAATCTTCTATAGACAGAAAGAAACAGACTTAACAATGGAATCTTCTATAGATATGGTAAAAAAGAACAATTGTATCGATAAAATATTTAAAGACAGGGAGAAATAGCCTTTTTTTTTTTAAATGCTTTCTAATCAGAGAAAGACAGAAGCTCAATAATGGAATAGTCTACAGATAGAATAGTCTACAGATAGAATAGTCTACAGATGGAATAGTCTACAGATGGAATAGTCTACAGATGGAATAGTCTACAGATAGAATAGTCTACAGATAGAATAGTCTACAGATGGAATAGTCTACAGATGGAATAGTCTACAGATGGAATAGTCTACAGATAGAATAGTCTACAGATAGAATAGTCTACAGATGGAATAGTCTACAGATAGAATAGTCTACAGATAGAATAGTCTACAGATGGAATAGTCTACAGATAGAATAGTCTACAGATAGAATAGTCTACAGATAGAATAGTCTACAGATGGAATAGTCTACAGATGGAATAGTCTACAGATAGAATAGTCTACAGATGGAATAGTCTACAGATGGAATAGTCTACAGATGGAAAAGTAATCCTAAGCAACGAAATCTTAAATCTACATCATCATCATCATCAAGCACCGGGCCTACTGGCGTAGGTGATCATGTCTCTCCACAACTTTCGATCTCGAGAGTTCTTTATCATTTCTGTTGTTGACCTTCTGACAAGCCATTCTCTTAAGCTGTCTGGTATCTTTTCTCTTTGCTTCCCTCTATCTCTTCGTCCCTAAATTTTCCCAGTTGTTACAATATATTTCAGTTGTTCTCTTCTCATTACATGGCCAAAAATGATGATTGTTTCTTCCTAATATTGGAAATTAGCTCTCTATTTGCTTTGACCTTTCTCAGAACATCTTCATTACTCTTCTTAGCTGTCCATGGTATTCTCAACATTCTTCTGTAAAACCACATTTCTATAGACTCCAGTGATTTTCTTGTCTGTTGTCATATTGTCCATGATTCGCATCCATATGTTAAGACTGGCTCTATATAACATTTAAACTCTTTTTCTTGTTTCTGTTGTTAAAAATGGATTGCATAGTATTATCCTCATTTTTTGGAAAGCTGCTTTTGCCTGAGTCATTCTTGCATCTCACCTCTTGTGTACATCTTCCGTCTGAGGTTAACAAAGTTCCCAAATATTTAAATTCATTTACCTGTTTCCATATTGTTCCACTTGTCTTTATTTTGCACTGATGTGGTGTCTTTTTCTTTGTTCTTACCATTACCTCTGTCTTTTTACTATTAAAGCTGAGTCCTTTATTTTTGCTTTCTTTCACTATAGTGTCCAACATTTCGTGTAACTCATTTTCACTCTTAGCAATTAAATCTATATAGATGTGAATAAACAAACCATCAATGTAACCATCTACTCGCGGAAATCTACAAACTCAACAATCGATTCTTCTATAATCCAATAGAAACAAAATCGACTGTATATATTTTTTTACATTTTGAGAGAAGCAAAATCAACATTTAATATTTCTAGTTTTAGAGAAACAAACTCAACATTCTATATTTCTATAGTTTGAAACAAACAAACTTAACATTCTACATTTCTATAGTTTGAAACAAACTCAACATTCTATATTTCTACAGTTTGAAACAAACAAACGCAACATTCTATATTTCTACAGTTTGAAACAAACAAACGCAACATTCTATATTTCTACAGTTTCAAACAAACAAAATCTACATTCTATATTTCTACAGTTTGAAACAAACAAAATCTACATTCTATATTTCTACAGTTTCAAACAAACAAAATCTACATTCTATATTTCTACAGTTTGAAACAAACAAAATCTATTCTATATTTCTACACTTTGAGAGAAACAAACTCAACATTCTATATTTCTTCAGCTTGAAACAAACAAACTCAACATTCAATATTTCTACAATTTGAAGGAAATCAAAATCAACAATAAAATCTTCTACAGATCTAAGAAACATTCAACAACAAGATCTATCCACCAACAATAAAAAGAGGGAAAACAAAACAATTCCAGCAACGTGCCTTCTACACTTTTTAACTTAACAATTGTCTATCTATCTATCTATCTATCTATCTATCTATCTATCTATCTATCTATCTATCTATCTATCTATCTATCTATCTATCTATCTATCTATCTATCTATCTATCTATCTATCTATCTATCTATCTATCTATCTATCTATCTATCTATCTATCTATCTATCTATCTATCTATCTATCTATCTATCTATCTATCTATCTATTGACCTTTCGAGCCGTAGCCGGCCCATAGGGCATAGACCAAGATACTCCTCTTATCTAATTTTTTATTCTAGCAGTTTTCAATTATTTTAAAGATATTTTATCAAATCTCGCCATTTGTCTCTGTTCTGTGCAAGCAGCTCTATCTCACTGAGGGAGCAGATTCCTGCTGCTTTTGCCTCTCTCATCAATGTTCTTCTCAGCGTTAAAAATTTTTACATGGAATATTCTAACGGTGAAATTGAATTATTTCAGCCCTTGAAATATCTTGAAACAATAAATAAACTCAAAAATGGGATCATTGTTGGTCGATAAGTAACAAGATAGTGTTAGCGTCCTTGAACTTATTGTTTTTTTCCACTGTTGCTTGGCCTTATATTTTTTCATGCAAATTGTCACCGGTCGAAGTTCAAGATCAGTACCTCAGCCACATGTACATGGGGACAGGCGCCCCAGACTGCTGAACGCATACTTCAAGACTGTACTGAATATAGTAGACTGAGGAAAATCCATTGGTCCATAGATACACTACAGGTGTCCTAGACTGCTGAACACATACTTCAAGACTGTACTGAATATAGTAGACTGAGGAAAATCCATTGGTCCATAGTTACAACACTACAGACGCCCCAGACTGCTGAACACATACTTCAAGACTGTACTGAATATAGTAGACTGAGGAAAATCCATTGGTCCATAGATACAACACTACAGGTGTCCTAGACTGCTGAACACATACTTCAAGACTGTACTGAATATAGTAGACTGAGGAAAATCCATTGGTCCATAGATACAACACTACAGGTGTCCTAGACTGCTGAACACATACTTCAAGACTGTACTGAATATAGTAGACTGAGGAAAATCCATTGGTCCATAGATACAACACTACAGGTGTCCCAGACTGCTGAACACATACTTCAAGACTGTACTGAATATAGTAGACTGAGGAAAATCCATTGGTCCATAGATACAACACTACAAGTGCCACAGACTGCTGAACACATACTTCAAGACTGTACTGAATATAGTAGACTGAGGAAAATCAATCGGCCCATAGACACAACAATTAAAGCAAAATTATATGGGTCTCTGCAAGAATTACAAAAAAAAAAAAAAAAAAAAAAAAAAAACAGTAAAATGTGTACAAAATACGATATTGCAGATATAGACAAAACGTGAGTCCAACGAAAGATAGATAGATGAAAGGTCAAAGTTCATTGATCGTTTATGTTAATTCTTTTATGTCTTAATTACGTTCATGATAAGCATTACCAAGATGAAATGTGTCAGACGAATGGCGGGAAACAGACTGATATATTTCATTTAACTATAATATAATATAATATAATATAATATAATATAATATAATATAATATAATATAATATAATATAATATAATATAATATAATATAATATAATATAATATAATATAATATAATATAATATAATATAATATAATATAATATAATATAATATAATATAATATAATATAATATAATATAATATAATATAATATAATATAATATAATATAATATAATATAATATAATATAATATAATATAATATAATATAATATAATATAATATAGTATAGTATAGTATAGTATAGTATAGTATAGTATAGTATAGTATAGTATAATATAATATAATATAATATAATATAATATATATAATATAATATAATATAATATAATATAATATAATATAATATAATATAATATAATATAATATAATATAATATAATATAATATAATATAATATAATATAATATAATATAATATAATATAATATAATATAATATAATATAATATAATATAATATAATATAATATAATATAATATAATATAATATAATATAATATAATATAATATAATATAATATAATATAATATAATATAATATAATATAATATAATATAATATAATATAATATAATATAATATAATATAATATAATATAATATAATATAATAAGAGAAATGGCCAAGCAACTAACGATCTCATGTACAATTAAGAAGATGATATTGGCATATCGCAAAGCATGTGTTGAGAAACAGACAACAAGAGAGCTTCAAAACAGGCTTCTACGCTCTTCTACGGGAATACATCAGGATACAGAAAAAAAGAGGAAGACCTGGAGAGACACTGATAAGAGAAGCAAAGTTGACAGGCATAGACTCATTCGATAAGATTGAACATTTCACCCAAAATCGATAGGGTTGGTAAAAAACATCACGAGGCCCTATGGCGACCTCTAGCGAGGCTGAAAGGGTCAAGGTCACGATTTGATCAAACGTTTTTCCTGTCCAGTCTTTGTAACCATCAATCCACACTCTGGATGGTCTCCCTTGCATAGTTCACCGTTAGATAGTCTTGCCCATGCAATTAGATCATGTCAAACTCCCATTTGTTCCCTCTAAGATAGTCTTGCCTATGCAATTAGATCATGTCAAACTCCCATATGTTCCCGGGAGTATGTTTCCTCTAAGATAGTCTTGCCCAAACTGTTAGATCATGTGAAACTCCTATTTGTTCCCTCTAAGATAGTCTTGCCCAGACTGTTATATCATGTGAAGCTCCCATTTGTTCCCTCTAAGATAGTCTTTCCCAGACTGTTAGATCATGTGAAACTCCTATTTGTTCCCTCTAAGATAGTCTTGCCCAGACTGTTAGATCATGTGAAACTCCTATTTGTTCCCTCTAAGATAGTCTTGCCCAGACTGTTAGATCATGTTAAACTCCCATTTGTTCCCTCTAAGATAGTCTTGCCCAGACTGTTAGATCATGTGAAACACCTATTTGTTCCCTCTAAGATAGTCTTGCCCAGACTGTTAGATCATGTGAAACTCCCATTTGTTCCCTCTAGGATAGTCTTGCCCAGACTGTTAGATCATGTTAAACTCCCATTTGTTCCCTCTAAGATAGTCTTGCTCAGACTGTTAGATCATGTGAAACTCCTATTTGTTCCCTCTAAGATAGTCTTGCCCAGACTGTTAGATCATGTGAAACTCCCATTTGTTCCCTCTAGGATAGTCTTGCCCAAGACTGCTGTCCTAAAAAGAAACAACACTAGAGGCAAAACAGGCACTCTACAATACAATCTTCATCCCAACGTTGTACTACCAATGGACGGTAGACTCAAGAACAATAATAAAAATAACCACAACGAAATGAAATGTGTTTGACAAATGACAGGAAACAGCCTGAGAGATAAAATCAGAAATGAAGAACTGAGAAAAAAACTAGGAGTAAATCCCGACATAGAATAAATTACGAAATAACAGACAAAATAGTTTGACCACGTTATAAGTCAGAAAGGCCAAAACACAACACAACGAGCCTTCAATAAACGTTGCGAGAACACCATACTCAAGTAAAAAATAAAGTAAGTAAAGTACCCCCGTCACGCCAAGTGGCGTATAAGGAAATATGGTGTTAGTGACCCTATATTTTACAGACCTTCAGCACATGATTTTTGTGGTAATGTGGTCGGTATTACGCCCGTGCTGCTTTACTTTCCCGGAAAAAAATCCGGTACCCATTTAAGGCTGGGTGAACCCGGAAGCCGTCGGTTGGGATCGAACCCTACCCCATGTCCTTTGTAGTCCAGTTCACTAACCACTGAGCTATCGCGGGCTCCCACCATACTCAAGGGTTGATCATAAAACAGATGGATTGATGGATTATTAGAAACACTATGAAAGATAACAACAGACGAAACAAACAGAAGACCATAAACTATATCTCGACGCTGGAAGGTAAATGAGGAGAGAAAGAGGTAGAAGAAGATTATGTCTACGGAGTTTATTGAGTCCGCGATCTGTCCTCAGGAACATCTATAGACCTGAGACTCGCGTCATTACCTGGGATTTATCACTGACTTATAGCTGATTCCTAGCGTCAGGATCAGTGAACCAAAACTGGTAGAGATCATGCTCTACCTATACCGTAATTGACTTTGTAATGTGATAGACATCAGTGAACCAAAACTGGCAGAGATCATGTTCTACATATCCTGTAATTGACTTTGTAATGTGATAGACATCAGTGAAACAAAACTGGTAGAGATCATGTTCTACATATCCTGTAATTGACTTTGTAATGTGCTAGACATCAGTGAACCAAAACTGGTAGAGATCATGTCCTACCTATCCTGTAATTGACTTTGTAATGTGCTAGACATCAGTGAACCAAAACTGGTAGAGATCATGTCCTACCTATCCTGTAATTGACTTTGTAATGTGCTAGACATCAGTGAACCAAAACTGGTAGAGATCATGTCCTACCTATCCTGTAATTGACTTTGTAATGTGCTAGACATCAGTGAACCAAAACTGGTAGAGATCATGTCCTACCTATCCTGTAATTGACTTTGTAATGTGCTAGACATCAGTGAACCAAAACTGGTAGAGATCATGTCCTACCTATCCTGTAATTGACTTTGTAATGTGCTAGACATCAGTGAACCAAAACTGGTAGAGATCATGTCCTACCTATCCTGTAATTGACTTTGTAATGTGCTAGACATCAGTGAACCAAAACTGGTAGAGATCATGTCCTACCTATCCTGTAATTGACTTTGTAATGTGCTAGACATCAGTGAACCAAAACTGGTAGAGATCATGTCCTACCTATCCTGTAATTGACTTTGTAATGTGCTAGACATCAGTGAACCAAAACTGGTAGAGATCATGTCCTACCTATCCTGTAATTGACTTTGTAATGTGCTAGACATCAGTGAACCAAAACTGGTAGAGATCATGTCCTACCTATCCTGTAATTGACTTTGTAATGTGATAGACATCAGTGAACCAAAACTGGTAGAGATCATGCCCTACCTATCCTGTAATTGACTTTGTAATGTGATAGACATCAGTGAACCAAAACTGGTAGAGATCATGTCCTACCTATCCTGTAATTGACTTTGTAATGTGATAGACATCAGTGAACCAAAACTGGTAGAGATCATGTCCTACCTATCCTGTAATTGACTTTGTAATGTGATAGACATCAGTGAACCAAAACTGGTAGAGATCATGCTTTACATATCCTGTAATTGACTTTGTAATGTGATAGACATCAGTGAACCAAAACTGGTAGAGATCATGTTCTACATATCCTGTAATTGACTTTGTAATGTGCTAGACATCAGTGATCCAAAACTGGTAGAGATCATGTCCTACCTATACCGTAATTGACTTTGTAATGTGATAGACATCAGTGAACCAAAACTGGTAGAGATCATGTTCTACCTATCCTATAATTGACTTTGTAATGTGCTAGACATCAGTGAACCAAAACTGGTAGAGATCATGTCCTACCTATCCTGTAATTGACTTTGTAATGTGATAGACATCAGTGAACCAAAACTGGTAGAGATCATGTCCTACCTATCCTGTAATTGACTTTGTAATGTGCTAGACATCAGTGAACCAAAACTGGTAGAGATCATGTCCTACCTATCCTGTAATTGACTTTGTAATGTGATAGACATCAGTGAACCAAAACTGGTAGAGATCATGTTCTACCTATCCTGTAATTGACTTTGTAATGTGCTAGACATCAGTGAACCAAAACTGGTAGAGATCATGTCCTACCTGTCCTGTAATTGACTTTGTAATGTGATAGACATCAGTGAACCAAAACTGGTAGAGATCATGTCCTACCTATCCTGTAATTGACTTTGTAATGTGCTAGACATCAGTGAACCAAAACTGGTAGAGATCATGTCCTACCTATCCTGTAATTGACTTTGTAATGTGATAGACATCAGTGAACCAAAACTGGTAGATATCATGTCCTACCTATCCTGTAATTGACTTTGTAATGTGATAGACATTCTGGTCAAATGAGGAGGAAAAGCAAAAGACTTTTTTTTTTAGAAGACAGATGGAAGCAGAGATGAAGATGATGGGAAGACATGGAATTAACTTTAAAAAATAAAAGAATGGCAAGAAACAGAACGACTTGGAAAATGCTTGCTGAAAACCTATGCTCCACAGGGAGCTGAAAGGTAGAAGAAAGAAAATGAATATGTTTCATAAATGAGAAAATGTATCAAGACTGCTAAAATATTGTCATCAAACAGCTGTGAATAAAATTCCAAACCGATTTTACTCGTTGAAATTTGGGGAAATTCCAAAGGTTAATATTCACTGTAACCACTGAACCGAAACCTTTTAAGGGATTTGATCCAAATGGAATGATAAAATTGTTTTATCTTTCTTTTTTTTAACTTCCCTTCAAGTTGCGCTATAAAAGAAACCAGAAACTAGCTTCTTAATTGCGAGCACAGGTTTAAAGAAACGACAGACGTTATTCACAGTCGCTTTGATTTGAGTTGCTTTTAAAAGTTCATTTTTGAGATTTGCTTCTTTTTTTTTCTTTTGTTCATTTATGGAGCGTACAATTTCCAGGTGAAAGCTTGGAGGTAATGGCCAGTTGGAGACTGTTTGGTATCTTCATAACCTGACAGTAGCCATGGGCAGGATAGGGGTCCTAACATCCACCAAACGAGACTGTTTGGTATCTTCATAACCTGACAGTAACCATGGGCAGGATAGGGGTCCTAACATCCACCATACGAGACTGATATTTTCATAACCTGACAGTAACCATGGACAGGGTAGGGAGTCTAACATCTACCATACGAGACTGTTTGGTATCTTCATAACCTGACAGTAACCATGGACAGGGTAGGGAGTCTAACATCTACCATACGAGACTGTTTGATATCTTCATAACCTGACAGTAGCCATGGACAGGGTAGGGAGTCTAACATCTACCATACGAGACTGATATCTTCATAACCTGACAGTAGCCATGGGCAGGATAGGGGTCCTAACATCTACCATACGAGACTGTTTGGTATCTTCATAACCAGACAGTAGCCATGGGGAGGATAGGGATCCTAACATCTACCATACGAGACAGATTGATATCTTCATAACCTGACAGTAACCATGGGCAGGGTAGGGGTCCTAACATCTACCATACGAGACTGATTGATATCTTCATAACCAGACAGTAACCATGGGCAGGATAGGGGTCCTAACATCTACCACACGAGACTGTTTGGTATCTTCATAACCTGACAGTAACCATGGACAGGGTAGGGAGTCTAACATCTACCATACGAGACTGTTTGATATCTTCATAGGGAATAATAGAACAAAGAAGTATGTGTTAGCACTCGGAAAAATTGACAGACAAACAACAATAGAAAAAAACGAAGAACAATATATAGTCCGAAGTGGGATCGAACCCGTACTCAGTGGCACCGCGCCTTGCCACGAGAAGCCGAACGCTTGGCACACTACCACGCAGCCAACTAAAAATTGGCTATTGCAGTAGTGTCTTACACGATGACGTTCTCAATGACTATAGTCATTGATATCTTCATAACCTGACAGTAGCCATGGACAGGGTATGGAGTCTAACATCTACCATACGAGACTGATATCTTCATAACCTGACAGTAGCCATGGGCAGGATAGGGGTCCTAACATCTACCATACGAGACTGATATCTTCATAACAGGACAGGAAGGCAAAGTCGCCTCCCAGCAACAGAGCTGAACGTTGTCAGCGACCCACAGCTGATGGCTTGCAACAGGGTCGGTGAACCAGAACCATTCGGACCCCACCCCACCTCTTCGTGGTGCCTCTCGTAACAGACTAACCTGTTTAGTCTGATCAAGGGTGTAGAGATCGAAGAGGGAAGACAACCCGGTACTCAAAAAATGATATGCTGAATTCGTATATGTTGGGCAAATATCACTGTTGTACTGCAAGCCACAACACAACGCAGACACGTCCACTTAACGTCCTCTTAAGGGCGGATGATGAGAAGGTGTATTCCTTTAGTCATCAGGCGAAAGCAAGCAAGCATACCCAGGCAGAAACCACGGACTGGGTGGGGGAGTCTAACATCCACTCTAGGAGACTGCTTGATATCTTCATACCCACGCAGAGACCACTGGCAGGGTGGGGGGGGGCGGGGCTTAACATCCACTCTACGAGACTGCTTGATATCTTCATACCTAGGTAGAAACCACGGGAATGGTGCGGGGAGCCTAACATCCACTCTACGAGACTGCTTGATATCTTCATACCTAGGTAGAAACCACGGGAATGGTGCGGGGAGCCTAACATCCGCTCTACGAGACTGCTTGATATCTTCATACCCAGGCAGTAACCAGGGACAGGGTGGGGGAGCCTAACATCCACTCTACGAGACTGCTTGATATCTTCAAACCCAGGTAGAAACCACGGGAATGGTGCGGGGAGCCTAACCTCTACGTGACTGCTTGATATCTTCATACCCAGGCAGTAACCACGGACAGGGTGGGGGTCTAACATCCAGCCCACGATAAGAAGGAGAATGCAACCCAAACAATAACCATCTATAACTGTGATGTCCAACTTCAGCTTTATTGAGGGACTGATTATAGCCAAGGCCAGGACTTGAGACATCCTGCTCAACAGCTTCCGGGTTTACCCAGCCTTTAACTCTTTCCGTACGTTTGGACGCACTGTGCGCCATGCCGATTTATACCACGTACGTTTCGCCGTACAGTGCGTCACGTCTAAATTTGATTAGCGTAAACCGTCATCAAACCATATTCTTTTTACATGTCTTGTATCATCTTGGTATTGGTGAAAATTAATACTTTGTTCAATTATCTAAATATTTATATATAACATATATTTTAGGTAAATATAAACATCTAGATTGATTCTTAAAACCGTGTTAAAACTGAAATCTCTCTCGTTGCATTGATAAAAAGCTTCCGTACGCAAAGAGTTAATGGATACTGGATTTTTTTTCTGGGAAAGTAAAGCGGCACGGGCATAATACTGACCACATTACCCCCAAAAAACCATGTGCCGAATATCTATAACAATTATGTTCACTAACACTATTATTTTCCTATACGCCACTGGCATGACGGGATACTTTACTTTTTCTCTATAATGATAATATAGCGCAATAATTGAAGGGACTATTTCATGTGGCGTAAAATGCCATATTTTTATGTCGCAAATTATCAGGTTAAAGGTCAACCTAGAATTCTAACGGAAGTGAACTGTACGTGAACTGCAGGAAAGAATGGGCGTGACTGACTATTCCAGATAAATTATTGTTTCCGTTATTGGGTATTCCCTTTCTAAATGAGGTTAAGAATTATATTGCAATACGAACTTTTAAATCTCCATGCTACTATCAAAATAAATCTTGCAATACAAGAAAGGAAAGTCTATTTCGCTGGCGTTGCAAAGAGAAAGGTAGACCAGTTAATTTTCTGTAGAAGTAATAGCCTAATGAGACTATTGATGTTAGTAAACAAGTAGTCTATGTATTATTTAAACATGTATTGCGACCACCCATCACGTCCTGGCCTTCTCAACTTTCGAACACACCGTCCACCGCTGATTATTGTGCATGTGATGAGAAAAGAGGGCGGTGAGATACTCTAACGTAGGACTGGTTGGTCTCGAGGCAAGACGCCGGTCGAGAGAGAGAGCGAGAGAGAGAGAGAGAGAGAGGTTGTGAGTTCAAATCCCGACTGCACCAGTTGGGATTTTTATTTCTGATTTCTCTCTGCGACAACAACCCCTGGTCTCAGCAGCGAGGCTCGGCTTGAAACGTCAATTACTCATTGATAGAAAAAAATATGAGCACCTCAGAAGACGGAGTTATCTGCCTGTGCGGCGAGGGACCCCTGTGCACACAGCTGCCATGGAAAAACAGATTAACACGTAAAATTTAGTCCCTAGATAAAGATACAGACTTTCATTAATGAATGCTTACGCAAAATAAAAGGATGAAAATGGCAGGACAAAATCACTAACAAAGAATTATGGAAATGTACCAGTCAAATACCAGTGGATAAAGAGATATAGCAAAGACGATGGCGCTGGATAGGACACACACTGCGGAAGCCAACTGAGAATATTACACAACAGGTCCCTTTTTTTTAATCCCCAGGGGAAAGGACAAAGAGGAAACCAAGAAATTCTTGGAGAAGACAGACATAAACAGAGATGAAGATGGTGGGGAAGACATGGAATGATCTCTCTCTCTCTCTCTCTCTCTCTCTCTCTCTCTCTCTCTCTGCGATCAAGACTCAATCAGATTAGGATTACAGACTCTCTCATGAGGTCAGCTGTCTGTTTAAGCGAATCGATTGCCCCATACAGTTTTTGGAATGATCTTAAAAGAATGGCAAGAAACAGAACGTATTGGAAAGCGTTCGTTGAAGACCTATGCTCCACAGGGAGCTGTTCGGAGTGCAATGATGATGACCCGCAAATAACTCAATAACGGCCGTTTAAGTGCGGATGACGAAGAGGTGTACTCATTTAGTCATCGGGCGAACACAAGCGAGCATTAGAACAAACAACGACACACACACGCAGTGCTACCAATCAGCTCACCATTAACTCCAATTTCGTTAGGCGTCTACACCGCTATAATCACAAACGAATCAATTCAGAGGAAGAGGTATGTTTACAGCACTCGGAAAAAATGACAAATAATCAACAACGTTTGTCTGCAACGGAAGTATTCAGCCCTACCCTATCCGGGAGATACTTGTCTTAACAGGAAAAATATTTCCGAGCTGTGATCGCAGCCTTATGCTATAGTCATGGGAAAGGCTTCGCGAAAGGACATTGCCTACGAAGCTAATTTTTTAGTTAGCTGAGTGGCAGTGTTCCCTAGCGTTTGGCTTTTTGTGGCAAGGCGCTGTGCCACTGAGTACGGGTTCGATCCTGCTTTGGTCTATATTTTTTTCTGTTGTTGATTATTTGTCATTTTTTTCCGAGTGCTGTAAACATACCTCTTCCTCTGAATTGATTCACTGATTATCGCCTCGGAAGTTTCCCTCTAGAATAATATTCATTTATTATTTGTCTCCTATTCGCAAATGAATGATCGCTGGTATAGAGAGATGGAGCAATGTCTTATGTGGAACATGTTTTAATGTTCTGTCATGGAAATAGTGGGTAATGTTTGTCGGAGAACTGTAGACATAGCTCGAATCATTTCAATGCAAAAGGTATGTTCACATCATCATCAAGTACCGGGCCTGCTGGTGTAGGTGATCATGTCTCTCCATAACTTTCGATCTCGACAGCTATTTATCATTTCTGTTGTTGACTTTCTGCCAAGCCATTCTCTTACGCTGTTTGGAATTTTTTATCTTTGCTTCCCTCTTTCTCTTCGTCCCTCAATTTTCCCAGTTGTTACAATATATTCCAGCTGTTCTCTTCTCATTACATGGCCAAAAAATGATGATTGTTTCTTCCTAATATCGGAAATTAGCTCTCTTTCTGCTTTGGCTTCTTTCAGAAAGTTTTCATCACTCTTCTTAGCTGTCCATGATATTCTCAACATTCTTCTATACAAAAACACATTTCTACAGACTCCAGTGATTTTCTTGTCTGTTGTCCTATTGTCCATGATTCACATCCCTATGTTAAAACTGGCTGTACATAACATTTCAGAACTCTTTTTTTTGTTTCTGTTGTCAAAAATGGATTGCATAGTATCTTCCTCATTGTTTGGAAAGCTACTTTTGCCTGAGCCATTCTGCATCTCACCTCTTTTGTACATCTTTCGTCTGAGGTTAACAAAGTTCCCAAATATTTAAATTCATTTACCTGTTTTAAGGCGCGCGTGGCCGTGCAGCTAAAACCACTTTTCCGTTGGCTGAAAAGCTGACGTACGGTTTTCCAAGCCCGCGGTAGACAGAAAGGATTTTTTCTATCGAGGGTGAGATAAAAATCCTGAGTCTCACACGTCGTGGCGACAGCTTTGACAAGCGGCCTTTATCCCTCTGGTTCTATCGTTGCCCCCCGACATACACCAGCAATGGTGTCGTAAAGATAGTTTTTTTTTTATTTACCTGTTTTAATATTGTTCCACTTGTCTTTATTTTGCACCGAGGTGATGTCTTCTTCTTTGTTGTTACCATTACCTCTGTCTTTTTGCTATTAAGGCTGAGTCCTTTATTTTTGCTTTCTTTCACTAAAATGTCTAACATTTCTTGTAACTCATTTTCACTCTGAGCGATTACGACTGTATCATCAGCATAACCTACATTATTGATATTATGACCTCAAATTGTTATTCAGGCATGCCCCTTATGGATCTTAAAATAATCTCACTTTAAATATTAAACAAATCTGGTGACAGCACACAACCTTGTCTAACACCCTGTTTTATTTGTATGTTTACAGCACTGGGAAAAAAATGACAAATAATTAACAACAGAAAAAAAAAAATAAGAACAATATATGGTCCGAAGCAGTATCGAACCCGTACTCAGTGGCACAGCGCCTTGCCACGTGAAGCCAAAAGCTAGGGGACACTGCCAGTTCAGCTAACTAGTTGCTAAGCAGTGTTCCCTAGCTTTTGCAGTGTTCCCTAGCATTTGTTAGTTAGTTGTGTTGGCAGTGTTCTCTAGCTTTTGCAGTGTTCCCTAGCGTCTGGTAGTTAGCTGTGTTGGCAGTGTTCTCTAGCTTTTGCAGTGTTCCCTAGCATTTGGTAGTTAGCTGTGTTGGCAGTGTTCCCTAGCTTTTGCAGTGTTCCCTAGAATTTGGTAATTAGCTGTGTTGGCAGTACTCCCGTTTGGCAAGGCACTGTGCCACTGCGTACGGATTCGATCCAGCTTCGGTCTATGTATTGTTGTCCTTTTTTTCCTGTTGTTGATTATTTGTCATTTTTCCCGAGTGCTGTAAACATAGCTCTTCCTCTGAATTGATTCGCTGATTATCGCCTCGGAAGTTTACCACAATAATAATATTCATTTATTATTATTTGTCTCCAGACATGGCTTGACAGCACAAAAATAAAAATTTTCAACTCCAATGTTAGTCAGTCCTGTTATACGGCTGTGAAACACGGAGAACAACAAAATTGACAATAATGAAGATACAGACTTTCATTAATGGATGCTTACGCAGAATAAAAGGATGGAAATGGCAGGACAAAATCACTCACAAAGAATTATGGAAATGTACCAGTCAAATACCAGTGGATAAAGAGAGTATTACACATCAGACCTTTTTTTTTTTTTTTTTGGAATCCCCAGGGGAAAAGATAAAGAGGAAGACCAACAAATTCTTTGGAGAAGACAGACAGAAGCAGAGATGAATATGATGGGGAAGGCATGGAACGATCTTAAAAGAATGGCAAGAAACAGAACGACTTGGAAAGTGTTTGTTTAAGACCTATGCTCCACAGGGAACTGAAAGGTAGAAGAAGTCGACAGTGTGAGTAGGCCGGAGTAATGTCAATATAGTTCTCTCTGAACAACCGTATTGTCAACACACCAATATTAATACCCAATCTGTGTTTGCGCAAATGGAAAGGACTAACTAACTAACTAACTAACTGACTGACTAACTAACTAACTAACTAACTAACTAACTAACTAACTGACTGACTAACTTATTAAGTAAAAATTTAACTAAATAACAAAGAAGAAAATTAACTAAATAACGATTAACTGAGCAGTAAATTAACTATTTAAAAAAACAACTGGCTAAGAAGATAATTAACAAAATAACTAGCTGGCAACGAAGAAAAAAAACAAAATAGCCAAATGGCTATTTAAGGAGAAAATTAAATAAATAGTGAGTAGAAAATTAACTAAATACCTAGCAAATTAACTAAGAAGAAAATTAACTAAATAAAATAATTAACAAAGTAGAAAATTAACTAAATAACTAATAAGTAGAAATCTAACTAAATACCTAACAAACTTACTAAATAAATAAACAATTAACTTACTTATTATCCAACTAATTAACTTACAAACTAACGATCTAACTAACACACTAATACATTAAGTTAGTAAAAAATTAAAAAGTTACATAACAAACTAATAAACTAACTAAGAGAAAACTAACCGGCTAAACTAACAAATGAATTAACAAAGTAATAAACTAACTAAGCAACTAACAGTCTAACTAACTAACGAACTATGTCGCTAGTTAACCGATTAATAAACTAAATAACTATTGAACTAACTAAACAACGAGCAAACTAACTAATCAACAAACAAATTAACTAATCAACAAACAAACTAACTAAACAACGAACAAACTAACTAATCAACAAACAAACTAACTAATCAACGAACAAACTAACTAACAAACGAACCATGTCACTAATTAACCGATTAATAAACTAACTAACTAATGAACTAACTAATCAACAAACAAACTAACTAATCAACAAACAAAATAACTAACAAACGAACCATGTCACTAATTAACCGATTAATAAACTAAATAACTAATGAACTAACTAATCAACAAACAAACGAACTAATCAACTAACAGTCTAACTAACAAACGAACCATGTCACTAATTAACCGATTAATAAAATAAATAACTAATGAACTAACTAATCAACGAACAAACTAACTAATCAACTAACAGTCTAACTAACTAATGAACCATGTCACTAATTAACCGATTAATAAACTAAATAACAATTGAACTAACTAAACAACGAACAAACTAACTAATCAACTAACTACTACACTTCACAGAGGTGGTCTAGTTAAGCAAGTCGGTCTCGAAGAGGAAAAGCATACTCAGCACACAAAAATAATTCCTTAAAATCGGATGTGTCGAAACTGAATGTCGCAGATATCGAAATGTAGTGTAAAACACGACACAGCGCAGCAACGCCTACTAATCGCCTGTTTAAAGTGAACGAACCAACACGAGGAAGAAGCTCTGTTTTCAGAAAAAATTAGAAGAAGAAAATAAATCTAGAAGTATAATTTGTAGAGACTCTTATTCTTCTACATTTCAGCTCCCCGTGGAGCATAGATCTTCAACAAACACTTTCCAAGCCATTCTGTTTCTTGTAATTCTTTAATATTGTTAATATTCGAGACCCTATCATCAGGTCGCATGTTCTTTGCAGTACTCTACATCCATCACAGAACGTCTAAAAGAAGCTCTGTCTCTAGCCAGATCTCCCACAGAACGTTGCATTCACAACAGCCCGTCTGAGAGAATTTCTGTCTCTAGCCAGATCTCCCACAGAACGTTGCATTCACCACAGTCCGCCTAAGAGAATTTCTGTCTCTAGCCAGATCTCCCACAGAACGTTGCATTCACCACAGTCCGCCTAAGAGAATTTCTGTCTCTAGCCAGATCTCCCACAGAACGTTGCATTCACCACAGTCCGCCTAAGAGAATTTCTGTCTCTAGCCAGATCTCCCACAGAACGTTGCATCCACAACAGCCCGTCTGAGAGAATTTCTGTCTCTAGCCAGATCTCCCACAGAACGTTGCATCCACAACAGCCCGTCTGAGAGAATTTCTGTCTTTAGCCAGATCTCCCACAGAACGTTGCATTCACCACAGTCCGCCTAAGAGAATTTCTGTCTCTAGCCAGATCTCCCACAGAACGTTGCATCCACAACAGCCCGTCTGAGAGAATTTCTGTCTTTAGCCAGATCTCCCACAGAACGTTGCATTCACCACAGTCCGCCTAAGAGAATTTCTGTCTCCAGCCAGATCTCCCACAAAACGTTGCATTCACCACAGCCCGTCTGAAAGAATCTGCCTCTAGCCAGATCTCCCATAGAACGTTGCATTCACCACAGCCCGTATGAAAGAATCTGCCCCAAGGAAGACCTCCCATTTCTTCTGTTGTCATGTTCAAGATCCCCTTGATGTCTTGAAACCGCCTTCTTCTTGGTCTGCCTTTGATGCGTCGTCCAGGTACCATGCCCTTCATTATTGCTCTGTTCTGCCGTGACTCTAGCAGGTCATAAAATTCCCTCAAATGCCTAACCACCTCGCTATCCTAAAAGTCAAGGTAAAGATCCAGGTAAGTTATTGAGTTATTTGCGGGTCATCATCATTGAGTTATTAAGTTATTGAGTTATTGAGTTATTTGCGGGTCATCATCATTGAGTTATTAAGTTATTGAGTTATTGAGTTATTTGCGGGTCATCATCATTGAGTTATTAAGTTATTGAGTTATTGAGTATTTGCGGGTCATCATCATTGAGTTATTGAGTTATTTGCGGCTCATCATCATTGAGTTATTGAGTTATTGAGTTATTTGCGGGTCATAATCATTGAGTTATTGAGTTATTGAGTTATTTGAGGGTCATCATCATTGAGCTATTGAGTTATTGAGTTATTGAGTTATTTGCGGGTCATCATCATTGAGTTATTGAGTTATTGAGTTATTTGCGGGTCATCATCAGTGAGTTATTGAGTTATTGAGTTATTTGCGGGTCATCATCATTGAGTTATTGAGTTATTGAGTTATTTGCGGGTCATCATCATTGAGTTGTTGAGTTATTTGCGGGTCATCATCATTGCACTCCGAACATGTCCATCGATGCCCAGATCCCCTCTTCAGCAAGTCCCGTACTGCCCAGCGACTGACGACTCCAGTTCTGTGTTGGTTGATAAGTCTTCTTACACGCCCACTAAGTTTCTCGTTTCTGGCTGTGCCCATCTTAACTCCCTTCTCTTTCATCCGAAGGAGTGATGTGGACACATGGTTGTCGAAGTCCTGTTCCCTTCCCACATCTCGGGGGAGATTGATGATGTCCGCCCTATCCATTGGTTGCCCGTCCTCAACGACAGCGCAGCTAGTCAACCTGTCCGCTCTTTCATTTCCCCGTACTCCCGCAAGTCCAGGGACATAGACAAAGGTGACCTTACGTATTTTTGACTTCTGCAATGACTCTACCCATTGCTGAGTCATTACAGAAGTCAAAAATACGTACGGTCAAGGTAAAAGTCAAGGTAAAGTACGAGACTGGAATCGGTGTTTTAGCACGCGAGTGTTCACCCATATCTGCTCAGCCGCCTATCCAGAAGTGTTTCGGAGACTTCTGGATAGTGTCTCTTCAACCATCGAAACTCACGATGCGATGCGGCAATCCTCACCTTTCACAGAGTGTTACCCTGGTACCCATTTCTGTCAGCGGCTGTTTCAACCGATAGAGGTATTTTTGTTTCCAACCACGAGTACAACCACGAGTACAACCACGAGCACAACCACGAGTACAACCACGAGCACAACCACGAGTACAACCACGAGTACAACCACGAGCACAACCACGAGCACAACCACGAGCACAACCACGAGTACAACCACGAGCACAACCACGAGTACAACCACGAGTACAACCACAAGTACAACCACGAGCACAACCACGAGTACAACCACGTGGACAACCACGAGTACAACCACGAGTACAACCACAAGTACAACCACGAGCACAACCACGAGTACAACCACGAGGACATCCACGAGTACAACCACGAGTACAACCACGAGCACAACCACGAGTACAACCACGAGCACAACCACGAGTACAACCACGAGTACAACCACGAGCACAACCACGAGTACAACCACGAGTACAACCACGAGCACAACCACGAGTACAACCACGAGTACAACCACGAGCACAACCACGAGTACAACCACGAGTATAACCACAAGTACAACCACGAGTACAACCACGAGTACAACCACGAGTACAACCACGAGCACAACCACGAGTACAACCACGAGTACAACCACGAGTACAACCACGAGCACAACCACGAGTACAACCACGAGCACAACCACGAGCACAACCACGAGTGCAACCACGAGTACAACCACGAGTACAACCCACAACCCACTGCCAGCGGGAATCGAACACGGGTTGTCCGAACGTCGGTAGAACATTCAGGTGATTTTCCCAACTAGGCTACCCAGGCCACCTATCCTAAAAATGTCCCACACAAATGAATCTCTCGGCACTCATCATCATCATCATCATCATCATCATCATCATCATCATCATCATCATCATCATCGAGTGCCATCTCCGCAACAAAGGTTGGCTACCATTGAGCGCCATTCTGCTCTGTCTCTTGCTTTGATAGTGCAGGTTGTCGTAGGCTGGTTTGTCCATCTTTTGATGTTACTCGTGCATGTTAATCTTGGTCTGCCTCTGCCTCTTTTGCCTTGTATTTTCCCCTCCTGGATTACTTTTAGTAGGCTGTTGTGTCTTTTAACATGGCCCAAAAATCGCATGTGTCTTGTTTGAATTGTGCTTAGTAGTTCTCTTTTCATTTTAGTTGTTTTAAGACTTCATCGTTTGTTTTCTTTTCCTTCCATCCAATTCTACCTATTCTTCTATATATCCACATTTCAAAGGCTTCAATTCTCTGTTCTGTTTTCTTGTCTAATGCCCATGTTTCTGCACCATTTAGGAATATTGAGAAGATGTAACATTTTGCTATTCTTAGTTTTAGCCTTGGTGTTATTTGTTTTGATGTTAATATGTTCTTCATGACATTAAAATTACTTTTTGCCATTCCTACTCTTTTGTTTATTTCAGTTGTACATTTTCCATCATTGGTTATAGTATGTCCAAGGTAGTTGTAGTTCTGAACTGTCTCCAGATGTATTCCTTCTATTTTGATACCCACCTTGGGTTTTGGGTATTTCCTTTGTTTACGATCATAGTTTTAGTCTTTTTTGATATTCATATCTAGTCCACATTTTTTGCTCGACACTTCACGACAAATAAATGCATATTTAACATAGCGGCGTTTCAAGCTAGACCCACGTTCATTATTACATGAATATAGACTTTCTCTTTGAAGTTATACTTTGATGAACGAAACGGAAATAGCGTTTACATTTTTAATACAACTTAACGGAGCATTTTCATGTCATAAAAATTATATTAACATTATATTCTAATGGAGCATATGTAAGAGACATAAAATAATTGTTTTCTGATATAACATTTATCATCATCATCAAGTACCATGCCTGCTGGTGTAGGGGATTATGTCTCTCCACAACTTTCGATCTCGACAGTTATTTATCATTTCTGTTGTTGACCTTCTGCTAACCCATTCTTTTAAAATGTCTCGTGGCGATTCATGATTATGCAAAGAAATTAAGACGGCGGTTTCTGTTGCCTTCCGTCGGTTTGTTTACGATTGGTTCCACTAGCCTTTGACTAAAAAATCTCACCCACAAGGCTGTGGGGTTGTTTTCCTTCAGGGTAACCTCCATTAGCCATTTACTCTCCGGAGCTTACCAGCAGGGCAGCCACAGGTTATACTGTCTACTGCATACAGTAGCAGGTAAAATTACCTGACCTGACATATTCTTAAATGTTATGCAATGCCAGTCTTAACATTTGGATGTGAATCATAGACAATAGGACAACAGGTAAAATTACCTGACCTGACATATTCTTAAATGTTATGCAATGCCAGTCTTAACATTTGGATGTGAATCATAGACAATAGGACAACAGGTAAAATTACCCGACCTGACATATTCTTAAATGTTATGTAGTGCCAGTCTTAACATATGGATGTGAATCATAGACAATAGGACAACAGGTAAAATTACCCGACATGTCACTAATATAACGTAATTAGTGCAAGAGACATAAAATTTATATTTTAAAATTATATTCTGTTAAAACGTATGTAAGAGACATAAAATTTATATTTTAAAATTATATTCTGTTAAAACGTATGTAAGAGACATAAAATTTATATTTTAAAATTATATTCTGTAAGAACGTATTTATAAGACATACAATTTATATTTTAAAATTATATTCTGTAAGAACGTATTTATAAGACTTTAAATTTATATTTTAAAATTATATACTGTAAGAACCTATTTATAAGACATACAATTTATATTTTTAAATTATATTCTGTTAAAACGTATGTAAGAGACATAAAATTTATATTTTAATAATTATTTTCTGTTCATGGAATGCATGCAACAGATATCTCTTATTCTCCGTCTTATTGTTCATCAGCTAAGTGGTTATAGATGCGCTGTGTCGCTAATTCACGACAGATCTGCATTATTTGCGTCTTTCGGCCCGACACATCCTCCTTCGGCAAGGATAGATTTACTTAGCAATTTTTTTTTTTCCGGAGAGTGGGCATTTGTGTCGCCTACTCATTTCTACTTTTTAACTGTCAAAGGTTCGTTAACGTGCGCGAATGCACACGGGATCCCTTGTTTTTCTCCGTTATAACAGAGGGTTGGACATTGGATCTCACTTCTCCCGACCCGAGTGAGTGGGGTGGAGTAAAGCCAGGAAAAAGCCACGGATACAGCTTTGACAGTTATCCATCGCACAAGTCGCGGTTTAAACCCGGAACATTCCTCTCAAGAGGCCGACGTTTAACCTCTAGACCAACCAGATCCTAGTTTTTATCAATTCTATCTATCTATTGACATTTCGAGCCGTAGGGCGTAGACCAAGATACTCCTTCTCTTATCTGAATTTTTGTACTAGCAGTTTTCAATTCTTTTAAAGATATTTTATCAAATCTTGCCATTTGTCTCTGTTCTGTGCAAGCAGCTCTATCTCATTGAGGTAGTCGATTCTTGCTGCTTTTGCTTCTTTCATCAATGTTCTTCTCAGTGTCTCTCTGGGTCTTCAATCTGTATCATTTGGGAACAGGCAAATAATAGCAATGCTGCGGTAAAGCTGGTAGCAAGGAGCCAGTAGTGAGGTGTGATAAACACTCTAAGGTATGGTGACAGCTTTACAATTTAAACATCTTACTTTTAACTTGACCATATTTTTGAAACCTTAATCCGGGACGGATTAATTTGACATACATTTCCCATCAATAAAATGAAATTTCTTCTGTCTCTTTAAAGTGAATAATACATATTATATATATATATATATATATATATATATATAAACTAACTAAAACACCTACAAATATAGGCTTATAAATCGTTATCAGGAGATTAAAAACAAACCAAACATTAGTGATACTCACTTAAATGGAAGGTGAAGCAGAGTTGTTGTACTTTTCTGATCAGTATTTCAGTTTCAGTATAAAAGATTTAAAACTTGGAGCGCATTTTACTGTTACTATTTCGCTAAATGAACAGCCAGTTCAAGTTTTTAAATATTTTCTACACAACAACGGAATAATGTCTATTTTTAAGTCGAAGAGACGTTTACCATATTGGCAACATTGGTAAACGTTTTTGTCCCTAATGTATTTTAACAAATCCGGGACAAAAGCTAAAAAATCTGCCAAAATCGGGACAAATTCGGGACAGTAACAAATCCGGGACAAAGGTTGAAAAAAGAGTAAAAAATCGGGACTATCCCAGAAAAATCGGGACGTCTGGTCACCTTATTACTTTCCTCTCTCTGTCCACCTCTCCCTTCACCTGATCATCTAACATGTAGTTCTAGATAATTGTGCTTCACCGTTTGTTGTCGTTGTCCCTGTATTCTGAAGAAGGCCACAGGCCGAAAAGTCAGTATTGTGTTGTGTTCCTTACTTGTAAAGCTGTCACCATACCTTGGAGCGTTTATCACACCCCACCACTGGCTCCTTTTTTATCAACTGCCTTGATTTGATCTTGAATGATTTCAAGAATAATATAGAGATCAGAGAAATAGCCATGCAACCAACGATCTCATCTACAATAGAACGGTTTCAAGACTAATATACAGAGATAAGAGAAACCGCCTTACTACTAGTGATATCAGCTACAATAGAACGGTTTCAAGACTAATATACAGAGATAAGAGAAACCGCCTTACTACTAGTGATATCAGCTACAATAGAACGATTTCAAGACTAATATACAGAGATAAGAGAAACCGCCTTACTACTAGTGATATCAGCTACAATAGAACGGTTTCAAGACTAATATACAGAGATAAGAGAAACCGCCTTACTACTAGTGATATCAGCTACAATAGAACGATTTCAAGACTAATATACAGAGATAAGAGAAACCGCCTTACTACTAGTGATATCAGCTACAATAGAACGATTTCAAGACTAATATACAGAGATAAGAGAAACCGCCTTACTACTAGCGATATCAGCTACAATAGAACGATTTCAAGACTAATATATAGAGATAAGAGAAACCGCCTTACTACTAGCGATATCAGCTACAATAGAACGATTTCAAGACTAATATACAGAGACAAGAGAAACCGCCTTACTACTAGTGATATCATCTACAATAGAACGATTTCAAGACTAATATACAGAGATAAGAGAAACCGCCTTACTACTAGCGATATCAGCTACAATAGAACGATTTCAAGACTAATATACAGAGATAAGAGAAACCGCCTTACTACTAGTGATATCATCTACAATAGAACGATTTCAAGACTAATATACAGAGATAAGAGAAACCGCCTTACTACTAGCGATATCAGCTACAATAGAACGATTTCAAGACTAATATACAGAGATAAGAGAAACCGCCTTACTACTAGCGATATCAGCTACAATAGAACGATTTCAAGACTAATATATAGAGATAAGAGAAACCGCCTTACTACTAGTGATATCAGCTACAATAGAACGATTTCAAGACTAATATACAGAGATAAGAGAAACCGCCTTACTACTAGTGATATCAGCTACAATTAGGAAGAGGAGATGCATACAAATAAAGTAAAGGTAAATTATGAGACTTGAATCGGCGTCTTATCACGCGAGTCTTCACCCATATGTGCTCGACCGCCAATCCAGACGTGTTCGGAGACTTCTGGATAGTGTCGCTTCAAGCATCGAAACTCACGATGCGATATGGCATTCCTCATCTTCCCAAAGTGCTACCCTGGTACCCATTTCTGCCGGGTTGACTGCCGGGGTAAATTTTTTGTTGCTGTTTCTAACCACAAGTACAACTCACACTGCTTCCAGCAGGAATCGAACACGGGTTGTCCGAACGTCGGTAGGTCAATCATGTGGTTTTCCCAAGTAGGCTACCGAGGTCTCCTGATGGACATAGCTCAAGCATGTGATGAGAAAAGACAATAACAGAATTTCAAAACCGGCTTTTTTTATGTGAAACATCATAATACATAAAAAGAGGAAAACCTGGAGAGACACGGAAACGAAAACTGATAAGAGAAGCAAAACTGACAGGCATAGACTCATTGAAGGAGCCGCGATATCTCAGTGGTTAGTGAACTGGACTACAAAGGACAAGGGGTAGGGTTCGATCCCAAGAGACGGCCTCCGGGTTCACCCAGCCTTAATGGGTACCGGATATTAGAAACACTAGGAAATATAACAGCAGGAGAGGTCAACAGAAGAGCAAAAGATGGATTGATGGAATATTAGAAACATAACAGCAGGAGAGGCAAACAAAAGATGGATTGATGGAATATTAAAACATGAGGAAACATAACATCAGGAGAGGTCAACAGAAAAGCAAAAGATGGATTGATGGAATATTAGAAACACTAGGAAACATAACAGCAGGAGAGGTCAACAGAAGAGCAAAAGATGGATTGATGGAATATTAGAAACACTAGGAAACATAACAGCAGGAGAGGTCAACAGAAGAGCAAAAGATGGATTAACGTAATATTAGAAACACTAGGAAACATAATGGCAGCGGAAGTGAACAAAGGAGTAAAAGACTACAAACTATATCTCCCCTCCACGCTAAAAGTCAAATGAGAAAATAAAGAAGAAGATACAGGGTATCTCTCTCGCTACTAAACAAAACATTTCTTTCAATGGTTTTACCACTAAAGACACCCTCCTCCTGAGTACACCAACACATTTCCCAGCTGTCCTATGTAAAATCACACGTACTGTACTGTTGAATCTCGTGTGATCGCAGTTTATTGAAAGACGAATATGGCAGACCACCGTGAAAGAGATTGGAGCTTCATCACGTAACATTCCAAAGAAAGCCACGGAGAGAAATACAAATGAAATTTTTGGGGCATGTTAAAAGACACAACAGCCTAATAAAAGTAATATTGGAGGAAAAATACAGGGTAAAAGAGGCAGACCAAGACTAACATGGACGAGTAAAAGGAAAAGATGGACAAGTCAACCTATGACAACCTGCACCATCAAAGCAAGAGACAGAGTGGAATGGCGCTCCATGGTAGCCTACCTTCGATGCGGAAACGGCACTCAATGATGATGATGATGCCTGCACTGTACATCATTGACTTCCGGTCAATGTGGGGGATAGGCGGCAGAAACCATTGAGGCTCTGTCTGAACAGTGTTCCTTGTTGCAGTTTCCTTATATGCCAAGTCAAGCTTGCTGTCGGAGCTACTGAGTTTAGTGCTCTGTGTGCACCGTGAGCTGTGGTTTTCATCCGGATCGAGATTCGATATTCCGATTGCTTGCAATGACTGATGATACCGAATGACGAAGGACACTCAAGCTGCGTTCACCTTCGGTTCCGCTTTAACCTTATTTCTTTTGGCGTGTGCCGTAGCTGCTGTGATGGGGACTACAACCGTCTTTCTTTGTTTGGATCCTTCAATGAGATGAGTTTTAATTCGGATGATTCCACTGGCACGGGTGGTTGAGCTAGTATTGATTTTAATTCGTCTACAGTGATACTGTAAGTGAAAGAGGTGAGATGCAGAATGGCTCAGGCATAAGCAACTTTCCAAAAAATGAGGAAGACAATAGGCAATCCATTTTTGACAATAGAAACAAGAAAAAGAGTTCTTAAATGTTATACATAGTCAATCTTAACATATGAATGTGAATCATGGACAATAGGACAACAAACAAGAAAATCACTGGAGTCTGTAGAAATGTGATTTTACAGAAGAATATTGAGAATACCAAATTTGCCAAAGCAAAAAGAGGCCTAATTTCCAATATTAGGAAGAAACAATCATAATTTTTTTGGCCATGTAATGAGAAGAGAACAGCTGGAATATATTTAACAACTGGGACGAAGAGATAGAGGGAAGCAACGAGAAAAAATTACCAGACAGCTTAAGAGAATAGCTTGGCAGAAGGTCAACAACAAAGACTATAAATAACTTTGGAGATCGAAAGTTGTGGAGAGACATGATCACCTACTTCGGTACTTGATGATGATAATGATGATGACAGTGATACCGGGGCTTTCGGCTAACCATAACGTACCGTGTGGTCACGAACACGAGCCGTATTGTGTAGGCACTGTCACCATTAACATAAAACTGCAGAGAGGTATGTCAGGCAGGCTGCGCTACTCAGTGTAACCCTAATTAAGTGTCACAAACACTCATCATCATAGTTGAGTGCCGTCTCCGCATAGAAGGTTGGCTACCATGTAACGACATTCTGCTGTCTCTTGCTTTGATAGTGCAGGTTGTAATTGGACTGACTTGTCTATCTTTCAATGTCACTCGTCTATATTAGTCTTGTTCTACTTTTGCCTCTTTTACCTTGTATTTTCCCTTCCAAGATTACTTTTAGCAGACTGCTGTGTCTTTTAACATTCCTTAAAAATCGCATTTGTTTTATTTGAATTGTGTTTAGTAGTTATCTTTTCATTATTTGTTGTTTTAAGACTTCATCGTTTGTTTTCTTTTTTTTCTATCCAAATTTTGCCTATTCTTCTATAAATCCACATTTTAAAGGCTTCAATTTTCTGTTCTGTTTTCTTGTCTTATGTCTATGTTTCTGCACCATACAGGGATGTTGAGGAGATATAACATTTTTTTTATTCTCATCTTTAGCCCTAGTGTTATTTGTTTTGATGTTAGTATATTTTTCATGGCATTGAAATTACTTTTTGCCATTCATATACTTAAGTTTATTTCATTTGACTGGTCAAGTGAGTAGAAATCGGGAGGGAAGGCAACCAGGGGCTTTAAAAATTGATTTCCTGAAATCGGATGTATCTGGCCGAAAGATGCAAAAATCACAATTCTCCTTCAAACCGCAACGGATACATGCCCACTTAACGACCTTTTAAGGGCGGATGACGAAAAGGCGTATTCCTTCAGTTATCGGATGAACACAAATAGCTAAGGAGCGTGATAGTCTAAGTTTATGTTAAGTTCATTGATCCGTCCCACCAATACTTTTTGTCCTGCTAGCACAGGGTCGTTGAGCGACAGATACCGGTTAATATTTAATTGGCACCAACAGCGTCCTGGCAGAATCAACTACAAGCATGTCTGACTTCAAAGCGAACCGGACCAAAAAAATCCATCTCTGTTACGGCAAAGCTGTTCTGTTATGTTCTTTGTTTTTTTGTTCGTACAAGCTGCAGGGAAATTGAATATTCTTGGCAGAACTCAGCTGTTTGTTTCACGCTTTTATAATTTATGTGATGTTTTAGTCATCGGTGTGACGTTTCAGTCATTTGTGCGGTGTTTTAGTCACCTCAGAGGTGTTTTGGTCACCTGCGATGTGTTTTAGTCGTCTATGTCGGGTTTTAGCCATCTGTGTCTTGTTTTAGTCATCTATGTCGTGTTTTAGTCATCTATGTCGTGTTTTAGTCATCTATGTCGTGTTTTAGCAATCTATGGAGTGTTTTAGTCATCTATGTCGTGTTTTAGACTCTCTGTGCTGTGTTTTAGTCATCTCTACGGCACCTGAATAATCTGCGTGATGATTCAGCAATCTGTGTAGTTATTTAGTCATCTGTGTCGTGTTTTAGTCATATGTACCGTGTTTTAGTAATCTGTGTGGTGTTTAGTCACCTGTGAGGCGTTTCAGTTATTTGTGAGGTGCATTAGTCATCTATGTGATATTTTAGTCTTCTGTGCCGTGCATCTGTGTGATGTTTTAGCGATCTGTGTGATGTTTTAGTGATCTATGTGATGTTTTAGTGATCTGTGAGATGTTTTAGTGATCTATGTGATGTTTTAGTGATCTGTGAGATGTTTCAGTGATCTATGTGATGTTTTAGTGATCTGTGAGATGTTTTAGTGATCTATGTGATGTTTTAGTGATCTGTGAGATGTTTTAGTGATCTATGTGATGTTTTAGTGATCTGTGAGATGTTTTAGTGATCTATGTGATGTTTTAGTGATCTGTGTGATGTTTTAGTGATCTGTGTGAGATGTTTTAGTGATCTGTGAGATGTTTTAGTGATCTATGTGATGTTTTAGTGATCTGTGAGATGTTTTAGTGATCTATGTGATGTTTTAGTGATCTGTGTGATGTTTTAGTGATCTGTGAGATGTTTTAGTGATCTGTGAGATGTTTTAGTGATCTATGTGATGTTTTAGTGATCTGTGAGATGTTTTAGTGATCTATGTGATGTTTTAGTGATCTGTGTGATGTTTTAGTGATCTGTGTGAGATGTTTTAGTGATCTGTGAGATGTTTTAGTGATCTATGTGATGTTTTAGTGATCTGTGAGATGTTTTAGTGATCTATGTGATGTTTTAGTGATCTGTGAGATGTTTTAGTGATCTGTGAGATGTTTTAGTGATCTATGTGATGTTTTAGTGATCTGTGAGATGTTTTAGTGATCTGTGAGGTGTTTTAGTGATCTGTGAGATGTTTTAGTGATCCGTGTCGTGATTTAGTTATCTGTATCGTATGTTAGTCATCTGCGTCATATCTTAGTCATCTGTATCGTGTTTTAGTTATGTATGTGGGAGTTTAGCCATACGAGTTGTGTTTAGTCATCTGTGGGGCGTTTTAGTTATTTGTGAGGTGAGATGCAGAATGGCTCAGGCCATCTATGTGATGTTTTAGCCATCTTTGTAGTGTTTTAGCCATCTGTGTCGTGTTATAGCGATCTCTGCAATGTTTTAACCATTAGAGGTTTTTAAAATTTATTTTAACGCTGAATGTTTAAGAAATAAAATACGTTATTTGTTGCATACAGAGACAACACAAAAATCGTTTGACCTTCCCACATAAGGATACAAAAAAATTAAGATCAGCCTTCACTGCACAAGGAAACATGTGGAAATAAAAAGAAATTAGTTAAATACAAAAGTACAAATTTCCAATTACATTGTTAAATCAGTCCCATTATATGGCAGTGAAACATGGAGAATAACAAAAATGACAATCACAAAGATACTGACCTCCATTAATGGATGCTTGCGCAGAATAAAAGGTTGGAAATGGCAGGAGAAAATCACTAATGTAGAATTATGGAAAAGAAGAAAGAAGATGAAGAAAGAGAGAAGAAGAAGGAAGAGGAGAAGAAGAAGAAGAGGAGAAGAAGAAGGAAGAGAAGAAGAAGAAGGAAGAGAAGAAGAAGAAGGAAGAGGAGAAGAAGAAGAAGGAAGAGGAGAAGAACAACAACAACAACAAAAGAAAACGATGGAAAAATTAATCTTTCCTCGACGCTGAAGGGAAAATGAAGAAGAAGATTAAGAAGGAGAAGATGAAGAAGGAGATCAACAACAACAACAGAAAACGATGAAAAGGGTCAAAGACTTTCCTCAGCGCTGAAGGAAACAAAATGCTCATTTTCGGTCTTAGCGAATCTTTCACTTCTTAATAAGACCGAAATTGAGCATTTTAATGAAGGAAAGCAAAAATAAAGGATTCAGCCTTAATAGCAAAAAGACATGAGAAAAGGTAGCATGAAAGAAAAGGACTTTACCGCAATGCACAATAAAGACAAGTAGAACAATATTAAAACAGGTAAATTAATTTAAATATCTGGGAACAATGTTAACCTCAGATGGTAGATGTACAACAGAGGTGAGATGGTAGATATACAACAGAGGTGAGATGGTAGACGTACAACAGAGGTGAGATGGTAGATGTACAACAGAGGTGAGATGGTAGATGTACAACAGAGGTGATTAGGTAGATGTACAACAGAGGTGATTAGGTAGATATACAACAGAGGTGAGATGGTAGATGTACAACAGAGGTGAGATGGTAGATGTACAACAGAGGTGAGATGGTAGATGTACAACAGAGGTGAGATGGTAGATGTACAAAATAGGTGAGATGGTAGATATACAACAGAGGTGAGATGGTAGATGTACAACACAGGTGAGATGGTAGATGTACAACAGAGGTGAGATGGTAGATGTACAACAGAGGTGAGATGGTAGATATACAACAGAGGTGAGATGGTAGATGTACAACAGAGGTGAGATGGTACATGTACAACAGAGGTGATTAGGTAGATGTACAACAGAGGTGAGATGGTAGATGTACAACAGAGGTGAGATGGTAGATGTACAACAGAGGTGAGATGGTAGATGTACAACAGAGGTGAGATGGTAGATATACAACAGAGGTGAGATGGTAGATGTACAACAGAGGTGAGATGGTAGATGTACAACAGAGGTGAGATGGTAGATGTACAACAGAGGTGAGATGCAGAATGGCTCAGGCAGAAGCAGCTTTCCAAAAACTTTGGTGATTACTGTGTAATCCATTTTTGACAATAGAAACAAGAAAAAGAGTTCTTAAATGTTATGTAGAGCCAGTCTTAACATATGGATGTGAATCATGGACGATAGGACAACAGACAAGAAAATCACTGGAGGGTGTAGAAATGGGGTTTTACAGAAGAATGATGTGAATGCTAAGTACTGCTAAGAAGAGTAATGAAAACGTTTTGAAAGAGGTCAAAGCAAAAAGAGAGCTAATTTCCAATATTAGGAACAAACAATCATCATTTTTTGGCCATGTAATGAGAAGAGAACAGCTGGAATATATTGTAACAACTCGGAAAATTGAGGGACGAAGAGACAGAGGGAAGCAAAGAGAAAAAATACCAGACAGCTTCAGAGAATGACTGGCAGAAGGTTAACAACAGAAATGATAAATAATTGTAGAGATCGAAAGTTGTTGAGGAACATGATCCCCTACGCCAGCAGGCACGGTATTTGAAGATGACACACATATTGAGTATTCGTCTTATCTAGACATATAGACAGTTCGTTTCGTTCGGACATGTTGGTATTCGTAGAATTCATAATTCAAATTTTAAATAGTTCAAGTTTTTACCTCCCTTTGATTTCTACAGGACTGAAATTAATTTAGTTATTAGTGTGTTTACGTGTGTGTGTGTGTGTGTGTGTGAGAGAGAGAGAGAGAGAGAGGGAGAGAGAGAGAAATGGGGGGAGGAGATAAAGTGATGATAGGAAGATATCACGACAAAATAGGAAAGGATGTTTATGAAAGAGAGACAGAGAGAAATGATAAGAGAGATAAAGAAACATTGAACATAAGTAATGAAATAGCAACAGAAGGGAAGAAATACCAACAGAAGTAAAGAAATATCAACAGAAGGGAAGAAATATCAACAGAAGGGGAGAAATATGAACAGAAGGGAAGAAATACCAACAGAAGTAAAGAAATATGAACAGAAGGGAAGAAATACCATAAGAAGTAAAGAAATATCAACAGCAGGGAAGAAATACCAACAGAAGTAAAGAAATATCAACAGCAGGGAAGAAATACCAACAGAAGTAAAGAAATATCAACAGCAGGGAAGAAATACCAACAGAAGTAAAGAAATATTAACAGGAAGGAACAAATACCGGCAGAAGTAAAGAAATACAAACAGGGGGAGTGGGGGGAGAGAAATACCGGCAGATGTAAAGAAATACCAACAAAGGGAAGAAATACCAACAGAAGTAAGGAAATACCAATGGATAGGAAGAAATACCAACGGAAGCAAAGAAAAATCAACAGAAGAAAAAAAAATACCAACAGAAGTAACTGAATACTATCAGAAATGAAGAATTATTAACAGAAGGGAAGAAATACCAACAGAGGTGAAGAAACGCCAACAGAAGTAAAGATATTAAGACCAAAAGTACACAGAGATCAATAAAGGGGAAGAAATACAAATAGAAGTAAAGATATACCAACATACATAAAGAAACATCAAAAGGAGTGAAGAAATATCAACATACAGAAAGAAACACCAAAATAAGTAAAGAAATATTTAGAAGTGAATAAATACCGACAGAAGTGTGAAAAACCAACATACATAGGGAAACACCAAAAGAAGTAAGGAAAAAAAAACATACATAAAGAAACACAAAAGAAGTAAAGATAAACCAACATTCATAAAGAAACACCACAAGAAGTAAAGAAAAACCAACATACATAAAGAAACACTAAAATAAGTAAAAAAAACAACATACATAAAGAAACACCAAAAGAAGTAAAGAAAAAACAACATACACAAAGAAACAACAATAGAAGTAAAGAAAAACCAACATACACAAAGAAACACCAAAAGAAGTAAAGAAAAACCAACATACACAAAGTAACACCAAAAGAAGTAAAGAAAAACCAACATACATAAAAAAACACCAAAAGAAGTAAAGAAAAACCACATACACCAAGAAACACCAAAAGAAGTAAAGAAAAACCAACATACATAAAGAAACGCCAAAAGAAGTAAAGAAAAACATACATACACAAAGAAAAACCAAAAGAAGTAAAGAAAAACCAACATACACAAAGAAACACCAAAAGAAGTAAAGAAAAACCAACATACACAAAGAAACACTAAAAGAAGTAAAGAAAAACCAACACACACACAAAGAAACACCAAAAGAAGTAAAGAAAAACCAACACACACAAAGAAACACTGAAAGAAGTAAAGAAATACTAAAAGAGTGGACCAGAAAGGAAGGATGTGGGGCATGATGGTACTGTTGATAATGATAATAATAATGATGATTTTGATTATATTGATTACAATGATTATAGTGATGATTGTGATATAATGTTCATGTTGATAGTGATTACAATGATGATGTTTATGATAGTGATTATATTGATGATGTTGATGGTGGTGATTATAATGATGATGTTGATTATCAACATGATGTTGCTGATAGTGATTATAATGATGATGTTTATGAAAGTGATTATATTGATGATGTTGATGGTAGTGATTATAATGATGATGTTGATGATAGTGATTATAATGATGATTTTGAATTAATGTTGATGTTTATGGTGATTATAATGATGATTTTGATATAATGTTGATGTTTATAGTGATTATAATGATGATTTTGATATAATGTTGATGTTTATAGTGCTTATAATAATGATTTTGATATAATGTTGATGTTTGTAGTGATTATAGTGATGATTTTGATATGATGTTGATGTTTGTAGTGATTATAATGATGATTTTGTTATAATGTTGATGTTGATAGTGATTATAATAATAATGATAATGATGAAGATAGTGATTATAATGATGATTTTGATAATGTTGATTATAATGATGATTCTGGTGATAATGATTATAATGATGATGTTGATTAAAGTGATAATATTGATGATGTTTATGATAGTGATTAATTATATTGATGTTTTTGATGGTAGTGATTATAATGATGATGATGATGATGTTGAAGATAGTGACTATAATGATGATGATGACGATGTTGATGAAAGCGATTATAATGATGATATGATTATAATGATGATGTTGATGATATTGATTATAATGATGATTTTGATATAATGTTGATGCTGATAGTGATTATAGTCATGATGATAATGTTGATAATGTTGATGATAGTGATTATAATGATGATGCTGGTGATAATGATTATAATGACGATGTTGATTGCGATGATGACGATGATATCGTTGATTGTGATAAAGATAATGATTATGATGATAATAAATAATGTTGTTGTTGGTGATGATAATTACGATGATGCTGCTGACGGTGATGATGATATTTGACGTTGTTATCATTGTTGACATAATAATGATGTTGATAAAGATAATAGTGATGATAATAGTAATGATGTTGATAAAGATAATAATGATGATAATAGTAATATTAACGACGACAACAATGATGACGCTGCTGAAGATAACGACTACTTCTTCTTCTTCTTTCCTTCCTCATTTGCCTTTCAGCGTCGAGCGGAGATACAATTTGCGGTCTTTTGCTCTTCTGTTCGCCCCTGCTGCTGTTATGTTTCCTAGTGTTTCTAATATTCCATCGATCCATCTTTTTCGTGGTCGACCCTTGGGTCTAGTGTTCTCACAACGTTTATTGAGGGCTCGTTGTGTTGTGTTTTGATCTTTCTGCCTTGTCACGTGGCCAAACCATTTTATCTGTTGTTTCCTTATATATTCTATGGTTGGGGCTATTCCTAGCTTTTTTTCTCAGTTCTTCATTTCTGACCTTATCTCTCAGACCGTTTCCTATCATTCGTCTAACACATTTCATCTCTGTAGAGGTTATTTTTCTTATTGTTCTTGCATCTAGGGTCCTTTTCCCGTGTGTTACCGGGGCCTCATTATGAGGGAGGTAAAGAATAGTGACACTGTGACCTTCCAGGCATGTCGTAAGAGGCGACTAAGGAGGTTGATCGATGGCTTGACAAGCTGTCATTGTAAAAAGTATTGTTATGGAAACAGCGCCATAGATTTTAGAGCAGTGATCTCTGCAATATGTGCCATTTTGGCACGCAAGGTTTCTGTTTTTGAGATTGTGGTTCTGCCCTATGTGCCGTCTTCGGCTCGAAAGGACAATAGATCTAGGGTCCAGGACTGACATTGGTAGCACAACGTTGGGATGAAGATTGTATTGTATAGTGCTCTTTTTGTCTCCAGAGTTATTTCCTTGTTGCACAATAGTGGTGATAACTGTCCAATGATTTGACAAGCTTTGTTGCATCTTGATTCTATCTCTGCTGTTTGAGAATTATCGTTTGTCACTAAACTTCCTAGGTATTTGAATTCCTCTACTTGTTTTAGTTGCAACGACGACTGGAATGATAATAACAAGGATGAAAATATAAATAATATAAGAACAGCTGAAACAACAACAAAACAACACAGACTCAATCGTTCCTACCTTAACCGCGAGCAGGCATGACGTCACCAAACAGGTCACCATTAGGAATATCCAACACCTGGGACCGCGAAGAGTGTATCGGGCGATTTCCGAATACAAAGCCACACTACTTAACACAGTACTAAAATCTTAAACTGGGGGGCACTTTTAAGTAAAGCTGCAGTACTGTTGATCGTGTTGGTTAAAGCAACAGGGATGTGGGCTAATACGACGTTGATCTGTTTACACTCGATAATATTCCGCGTGCACACAAGGGCGTGGCTAGAGGCCTAATCCGGGCTTTCATCAGAGAGCATCATGAGACTAAACATGGCGCCGATATCAGTCGCTGTATCTCACTCACGTTTGTCAGCTTCGATAGACTGTTTCGGATATTTCTGACTTCGAAAGATCGAATGAAAAATAAAAAAAAAAAACGTACACGTGGCACGTTTTGATATTGTTATTGGTCGGAAACAAACACACTAAAACGAGATAGAAAACACATCAAATGCATGAAACACACACCAAAAGAGAGAAACACTTAATCAGAATAATGTTTAACAATTTGCTGTCTCAACGCTTGTTTACCAATCCTGTTATTGATTTTCCTACTGCTTTGTCGTTCTATTACATTGTCTGATATTCTCTCTCTCTCTCTCTCTCTCTCTCTCTCTCTCGCTAGTTCCCTTGTTATCGTATGATGTCACATTTTCCTGTTGTCGCAATATACTCCAGCTGTCCCGTCCTCATTACAAGGCCAAAATATGATGATTACTTCGTGTTGATGTTGATCACTTCTCATTACTCGACCCAAAAAATGATGATCGCCTACTGTTGATATCGGTAATAATTTATGTTTTAGACTTGGCCTTTTGCATACAACGGCGGACAGCGAGTTCGAAACTTAAGGAGACCAGAAAGTGATGGGTAGTCGCATTAAATGTATTTTAAAAGAAATAGGTTACTCATATACTTGCACTAGGCTAATATTTGTACTATATGGAAGCGAATCATGAACAGTGACAAACAAATGGAAAGATAATATTAAATGCCAAAGAGATGATGATGATGATGATGATGAGGTTGATGATGATGATGCTGATGATCCATCATTCCCATGGGCTTCCACTCACCCTCTGTTTTGCTGTACCTAATTGACTTCTCTTGATGATATATGTTCTGGTTTCATTCTCACATAGTGCCCATATTATTTCATTTGTAGTTCATATATGTATGTATGTATGTATGTATGTATGTATGTATGTATGTATGTATGTATGTATGTATGTATGTATGTATGTATGTATGTATGTATGTATGTATGTATGTATGTATGTATGAATGTATGTATGTATGTATGTATGTATGTATGTATGTATGTATGTATGTATGTATGTATGTATATATCACCATCATCATCATTACCAAATACCGGGCCTGCTGGCGTAAGTGACCATGTCTCTCCACAACATCCGATCTCGACAGTTATTTATCATTTCTGTTGTTGACCTTCTGCCAAGCCATTCTCTTAAGCTGTCTGGTATCTTTTCTAATTGCTTTCCTCTATCTCGTCGTCCCTCAATTTTTCCAGTTGTTGCAATATATTCCAGTTGCTCTCTTCTCATTACATGGCCAAAAAATGATGATTGTTTCTTCATAATATTGGAAAGTAGCTCTCTGTTTGCTTTGAACTCTTTCAGAACGTTTTCATTACTCTTCCTAACTGTCCATGGTATTCTCAACATTCTTCTGTAAAACCACATTTCTACAGTTTCCAGTGATTATATAATATATATATATATATATAAAAGTAAAGTACCCCCGTCACGCCAAGTAGCGTATAGGGAAATATGGTGTTAGTGACCCTATATTTTACAGACCTTCAGCACATGATTTTTGGGGTAATGTGGTCAGTATTACGCCCGTGCTGCTTTACTTTCCCAGAAAAAATCCGGTACCCATTTAAGGCTGGGTGAACCCGGAAGCCGTCGGTTGGGATCGAACCCTACCCCTTGTCCGTGGTAGTCCAGTTCACTAACCACTGAGCTATCGCGGCTCCCTAATATATATATATATATTCCATCACAAATATGCGCCATACCAGTTGGCGTAGACAATCATGTCCTTCAGTTCTGTTGTTGACTGGTTCCATGCCATGACACCAAGCTATCAAGTATGTTCTCTCTTTATCATCTGTGATCTCTCTTTCCTTTTATTTTGCCAGTTGTAACCAAGTATTCCAACTTTCCTCTTCTCTTGATGTGCCAAAAAATGTTGATTGCTTCTTTCTGATATTTTTAGGAGCTCCCTTTTTGTGTTGGCCTCTTTGAGAACTTTCTCATTGGTCTTTTTAGCTGTTCATAGAACTTTCAACATTCTTCTGAGAAATCTCATCTCTGTGGCTTCTAATCGTCATTTCATTTATTTGTCTATTGTCCATGATACGATTCCCTAGGTCATAATTGGTTCTATCTTATGACTCTCTTTCTCATTTCTATTGTTGATTGCTTCTTACTGATGTTTTAGTAGCTACCGTTAAGTGTTGGCTTCTTTGTGAATGTCCTCGTTGGTCTTTTTAGCTGTTCATGGAAATCTCAACATTCTTCTGAGAAATTCCATCTATGTGGCCTCCAATGATAATTTAATCTATTTGTCTACTGTCCATGATTCGCTACCAGAATAGAATTGGCTCTATATATGACCGTGAACTCTATTTCTCACTGCTATTAATATAGACCTGCTGCATAAGACGGTTTTCATTTTCTGAAATGCTATTTTGACTTGTCCTATTCTGATTTGTATTTCTTTGGTCCGTATTTAAATATGCTCCAGATATGGTTTAATTCCAATTTCTTCTCTGATTGTAACATTTGATACTCTATCTGCTCTTACGTTGATTGTTTCTGAATATTTTTATTCTTCTTCTTCCTTTCAGCTCCCTGAGGAGCACAGGTCATCAACAAACACATTCCAAGTCGTTCTGTTTCTTGCCATTCTTTTAAGATCATTCCATGTCTTCCCTATCATCTTCATCTCTGCTTCTATCTGTCTTCTCCAAGAATTACTTGGTATTCCTCATTGTCTTTTCCCTGGGGGGATTACAAAAAAGGGCATGTTGTGTAATACTCTCAGTTGGCTTCCGCAGCGCGTGTCCTATCCAGCGTCATCGTCTTCGCTACATCTCTTTATCCACTGGTATTTGACTGGTACATTTCCATAATTCTATGTTAGTAATTTTGTCCTGCCATTTCCATATTTTTATTCTGCGTAAGCATCCATTAATGAAAGTCTGTATCTTCATGATTGTCAATTTTGTTGTTCTCCATGTTTCACAGCCATATAATATGACTGACTTAACATTGAAGCTGAACATTTTATTTTATGTATAATTGTTGTTCTTAAATAAATTTCGTCACAAGACGAATTAAATCACACGGAAAGTGATGTACATCTTTTCTTCACTGTTACTGGCATTTTATACTTCGACAAAGTAAACTCAAGAGCCAAGATGCAACAAAGCTTGTCAAATCATTGGACAGCTATCACCACTATTGTCCAACAAGGAAATAACTCTAGAGGCAAAATGGGCGCTCTACAATAAATTCTTTATCCCAACGTTGTGCTACCAATGCCAGTTCAGGACACTAGATGCAAGAACAATACGAAAAATAACCTCTACTGAGATTAAATGTGTTGGACGCGTGACAGGAAATAGCCTGAGAGATAAGATTTAAAAAAAAAAGAACTGAGAAAAAAGCTAGGAGTAATTCCCGTCATAGAATATATAAAGCAACAACAGATAAAATAGTTTGGCCACGTGATATTTCATAAGATCAAAAGAAAACACTACGAGCTTTCAATAAACGTTGCGAGAACACCAGACTCAGTGGCTTACTTTGTGGACAATAGTGGTGATAGCTGTCCAATGATTTGACAAGTTTTGTTGCATCTTGAGTCTATCTCTGCTGCTTATGAGTTCTCGTTTGTCACTAGACTTCCAAGAAGTTTGAATTCCTCTCCTTGTTTTAGTTTATAGTTACGTTTTGATGTTATGTTTCTCTTTTGCGATATCCATGACTTTTGTTTTGTTGATTTTCATGTTGTATTTTGTGCTCGTGCTGTTGAGTCTATTTAAGCGCTCTTGTTTGTCTTCTATTTGTCAACGTATTAGTGCCTGATCGTCTGCAAACAGAAGCTCGTTGATCTCCTTTGTCTCTGATTTGTTGGCTATCTTGCATATATAGTCTATGTATGTAATAAACAAAAGAGTTCATCGGTGCTATATAGAACCAATTCTGACCTATGGAAGCGAATCATGGACAGTAGACAAACAAATGAAAAGACGATTAGAGGCCACAGAGATGGGATTTCTCAGAAGAATGTTGAAAGTTCCTTGGACAGCTAAAAAGACCAATAAGGAAGTTCTCAAAGAGGCCAACACAAAAAGGGAGCTCTTAAAAAACATCAGAAAGAAGCAAGCAACATTTTTCGGGCACATCATGAGAAGGGGAAAGTTGGAATACTTGGTTACAACTGGCAAAATAAAAGGAAAGAGAGATCGCGGACGACATAAAGAGAAAATACTGGATAGCTTGGTGTCATGGCATGTAAAACAGTCAACAACAGAACTGATACGATGCACTGTAGATAGAAGATTGTGGAGGGACATGATCGCCTACACCAACCGGTATGGCACACGATGATGATGTAATAAACAGTAGGGATGGAAAGGGGGGGGGGGGGGAAAGAGGTAGTACGCACCCCTGTCTTACACCTGATCTAACTTCGAAGTGGCCTGTGTAGCCTGTTGCTGTTCTGACCCTGCAGCTGCTGTTGATGGGTAGACTTTTAATTAAGTTGTTTAGATGTTGGCTTACTCCGTATGTTGTTAGTATCTCCCACAGTTGTTCTCTGTTTACTCGGTCGAATACTTTTTCCTAGTCAATGAAGGCTATGTACACATTTTGAATGTGTCCTGTCGTCATTTCTGCCAGCTGTTTTAAGGTGAATAGAGCGTCAGTACATCCTCTGTATTTAAATCGGAACCCCATTTGAGAATCGCTTAACTGTGGCTCTATTATTGACCTGAGCCTTTAAGTTAATCAATGATTCGTTGACAGCTCCCAGCTCTGAGGCTGAGGAGAACTTTAGCCCTCATGCACTAAAATAAATCAATAAATCTCATCGATACTTGGGAGTAGCGATAGCTCAGTGATTAGTGAACTGGACTACAAAGCACAAGAGGTCGTGTTTGATCCTGAACTACGGCTTCCAAGTTCATCCAGCCTTTAATGGGAACTGGATTTTTTTTCTGGGAAAGTAAAGCGGCACGGGCGTAATACTGACCACATTACCCCAAAAATCATGTGCTAAAGGTCTGTAAAAATTATGATCTCTAACATCACGTACGCCACTTATCGTGACGGAGCTCTTTACTTTACTTTTGACATCGATACTTACTGACACTACAAGCTCGCTGGTTATGCACGCCAAAATGCAATAAAAGTAATGATAGTGATAATGATAGTAATAATGATAATCATAGTGATAATTATAGTGATAATGAAAGTGATATTGATAATGATATTGATAATGATTGTGAAAATGATAGTGATAATGATAGTGATAATGATAGTGATAATGATAGTGATAATGATAGTGATAATGATAGTGATAATGATAATCATAGTGATAATTATAGTGATAACGAAAGTGATATTGATAATGATAGTGATAGTGATAATGATAGTGATAATGATAGTCAAAATGATAATCATAGTGATAGTGATAATGATAGTGATAATGACCACAGATAATGCTGGTCCGTATATTAACTACTATGACCCATCGTTGACTAAACAAAATAAAATTTTAAGGTAAATAAAAATTAACACCAGAAGGTCTCTAACATAGATAACAAAGGTCTCTATCATAGATAACAAAAAAGGTCTCTATCATAGATAACAAACAAGGTCTCTATCATAGATAACAAACAAGGTCTCTATCATAGATAACAAACATGTCTCTATCATAGATAATAAACAAGGTCTCTATCATAGATAACAAACATGTCTCTATCATAGATAACAAACAAGGTCTCTATCATAGATAACAAACAAGGTCTCTATCATAGATAACAAACATGTCTCTATCATAGATAACAAACAAGGTCTCTATCATAGATAACAAACATGTCTCTATCATAGATAACAAACAAGGTCTCTATCATAGATAACAAACAAGGTCTCTATCATAGATAACAAACAAGGTCTCTATCATAGATAACAAACATGTCTCTATCATAGATAACAAACAAGGTCTCTGTCATAGATAACAAACAAGGCCCCAATCATAGATAACAAACAAGGTCTCTATCATAGATAACAAACAAGGTCTCTATCATAGATAACAAACAAGGTCTCTATCATAGATAACAAACAAGGTCTCTATCATAGATAACAAACAAGGTCTCTATCATAGATAACAAACAAGGTCTCTATCGTAGATAAGAATATAAACAAATTTGAGACACCCTTGGGTCACCATGCCTTAAGGTGTGGCTTATTTAGCCTACAATCAAACCCCTCCCCCGTCTCACAGTAGTTGTTATTATGGATTCAAAAACCTGATGGGCTGCTGCCCTTTGACCCAACGCAATCTGTACCTTTTGTACGTTCACAAATGTTTGCCGTTGTTTATAAATTTATATTATATCTTTGTTATACTGATGAAGGCTTTTGCCGAAACGTTTGTCTTGTCTTTCAGTTACTGTAGTTGCTCTATACATTTTATTGTTAAATCTATATGTAAATTTATATCTGAGAACTGATGAAGTAAATGTCGTTGGAAATGCAAAGTTATATCCTCATCATCGTGTGCCATACCGGTTGGCGTAGGCGATCATGTCCTTCCACAATCTTCTATCTACAGTGTATCGTATCAGTTCTAAAGTTATATCACCGGGTCATTATATCATGCTTTGTAAACATTGTTTCCTTTCTGGCAGGTAATTGGGGTGGGGGAGGGGGGGTGGTTACAAAGTCCTCTCCCAGCAGTAGAGCTGGAAGTTGTTTATATTTACAAAAACAAAAATTTTAAAACTCCAATGTTAAGTCAGTCCTATTATATGGATGTGAAACATGGAGAACAACGAAATAATGGCAGTCATGAAGATACAGACTTTCATTGATGGATGCTTACGCAGATTAAAATGATGGAAATGGCAGGACAAAATCACTAACATAGAATTGTGGAAATGCACCAGTCAAATACCAGTGGATAAAGAGATACAGCGAAGACGATGGCGCTGGATATGACACAAACTACGGAAGCCAACTGAGAGTATTACACAACAGGATCTTTTTTGGAATCCCTAGGGGAAAAGACAAAGAGGAAGACTAAGGAATTCTAGGAGAAGACAGATAGAAGCAGAGATAAAGATGATGGGGAGACATGGAATGATCTTAAAAGAATGGCAAAAAACAGAACGACTTGGAAAGTGTTTGTTGAAGACCTATGCTCCAGAGAGAGCTAAAAAGGTAGAAGAAGAAGAGAAGAGTATATCAAGCTTTGTGATTATTGTTTCCCTCCTGGCTGGTAATTCATCATCATCATCATCATCATGTACCCTGCCGGTTGGCGTAGGCGATCATGTCCTTCCACAATCTTCTATCTACAGTGCATCGTATCAGTTCTGTTGTTGACTGTTTTCCATGCCATTACATCAAGCTATCCAGTATTTTCTCTCTTTGTCGTCCGCGATCTCTCTTTCCCTGTATTTTGCCAGTTTCAACCAAGTATTCCAACTTTCCTCTTCTCATGATGTGCCCGAAAAATGTTGATTGTTTCTTTCTGATGTTTTTTTAAGAGCTCCCTTTTTGTGTTGGCCTCTTTGAGAACTTCCTCATTGGTCTTTTTAGCTGTCCAGGGAACTTTCAACATTCTTCTGAGAAATCCCATCTCTGTGGCCTCAGAGGCTGGTAATTAGGGGAGACAAAGTCACCTCCCAGCAGTAGAGCTGGAAGTTGTCAGCGACCCGTAGCTGATGGATCGGTAAATCAGAACCATCTAGACCCAAATCCACCTTTTTTGTGGTGTCTCTAGAAACAGACTAACCGGTCTGGTCTTGCCAAGAGAGTAAGGATCGAAGAGGGAAGATAACCCGGTACTCAAAAATAACACGATGAAGTCGGATGTGTTGGGTTGAAAGACCCAAATATAATAGTTTTACTGCAAACTACAACACAACACAATCTTACATACCATCATCATCATCATCATCATCAAGCGCCGAACCTGCTGGCGTAGGTGATCATGTCGCTCCACAACTTTCGATCACGACAGCTATTTATCATTTCTGTTGTTGACCTTCTGCCAAGCCATTCTCTTAAGCTGTCTGGTATTTTTTTTCTTTGCTCCCTCTATTTCTTCGTTCCTCAATTTTTCCAGTTGTTACAATATATTCCAGTTGTTCTATTCTCATTACATGGCCAAAAAAATGATGATTGTTTCTTACATATATCTGGGTAGTAATAATAGATAATATAGGATGAGATATGATCTTCACTCTTAGACAACTGCAGGAAAAATGTCGGGAACAAAATATGCCGCTCTATATTGCCTTTGTGGATCTCACAAAGGCATTCGACACAGTAAACAGAGATGGTCTCTACAAGGTGTTAGAAGGCATAGGCTGCCCTCCTAAATTACTTAGGCTGATAATTTCCTTCCATGAAGACATGAATGGCCAAGTCCATTTTGATGGGAGTCCATCAGAGAATTTCAAAGTCAACAAAGGAGTGAAACAGGGATGTGTCCTCGCCCCCACCCTTTTTGGTATATTTTTTGCTGCCCTCCTAAATTACACCTTCGAAAACAGCTCAGGAGATATTTACATTCGCACTAGACCAGATGGCTCACTGTTCAACCTAGCACGACTAAGAGCAAAAACCAAAACAAATGTTGCCCTACTTAAAGAATTTTTATTTGCTGACGATGCAGCCCTAGTCGCTCATAGTGAGGCCACCCTACAGTCGCTGATCAACAACCTGGATAAAGCATGCGACCTTTTTTCACTGTCAATTAATGTTCAGAAGACAGTAATACTAAATCAAGGTGACTTCAAACCTATATCTATTACTCTAAAAGACTGCCCACTAGAATCAGTACAGAAATTTACATATCTTTGATCCACAGTTACGCAAACCATCTCTCTTGATGAAGAAATAAACTGTCGAATTGGTAAGGCAGCTACGACCTTCGGCAAACTCACAAAAAGGGCATGGAACAACACGAAACTAACTCAAAAGACTAAACTCTTAATATATCAAACTTGTGTGCTTAGCACACTACTATATGGATCCGAAACCTGGACAACATACTCAAACCAGGAAAAAAGACTAAATGTCTTCCACATGCGATGTCTCCGCAAAATAATGCACATCAAATGGCAAGACAAAATAACCAACTTAACTGTCCTGCAACGTGCTAAGACCCTAACAATCATGTCGATGCTCAGAAGTCGAAGGCTAAGATGGCTGGGGCATGTCCAACGGATGGAAGAAAAACGCATTCCTAGGCAAATACTATATGGCGAGCTAAAACATGGAAAACGACAATCGGCAGACCTAAACTACGATATAGAGATATCTGCAAATCATCTCTGAAAGACTTCGCCATCTGTGAAAACGACTGGCAACATCTGGCAAGTGATCGCACATCATGGAGAGCACGTATAAGGAACGGTATAACAACATTTGAGACTGTTCTAAGACAGGACTTAGAAGAGAAGAGACTCATGAAAAGGGATGGTAAACCCCGTGGACCAGCGAGCCTGACCTGTTCATTATGTGACCGCGTGTGTTTGTCAAACATTGGTAGAATTAGCCACGAGAGAAGCTGTTCGGCAAAAACAATACCTCAAAAAAATACGCAATAGCCTCCACTAGACCGTCTGACAAGACGAAAAGGGCCATATATATATACATATAATAATAGATAAAGAGGGAGGAACAGAAAATGATACCAAAATAAGGAAATCAAAAGAAAGAGGAGTTTTTGTTGCACTGGGAGACACGTGGAAGACCATGGGGATTGGGTTGAATTCGAAAATGGAAATCTTCAACTCCAATGTTAAGTCAGTCCTATTATATGGCTGTGAAACATGGAGAACAACAAAATTGATAAACATGAGGATACAGACCTTCATAATGGATGCTTGCGCAGAATAAAAGGATGGAAATGGCAGGACAAAATCACTAACATAGAATTATGGAAATGTACCAGTCAAATACCAGTGGATAAAGAGATACAGCGAAGACGATGGCGCTGGATAGGACACACACTGCGGAAGCCAACTGAGAATATTACACAACCGGCCCTTTTTTGAAATCCCCAGGGGAAAAGACAAAGAGGAAGACCGGAGAATTCTTGGAGAGGACAGATAGAGCAGAAATGAAGATGATGAGGAAGACATAGAATGATCTTGAGGGAATGGCAAGAAACAGAACGACTTTGAAAGTGTTTGTTGCAGACCTATGCTCCACAGGGAGCTGAAAGTGTTTGTTGAAGACCTATGCTCCACATGGAGCTGAAAGTGTTTGTTGAAGACCTATGCTCCACATGGAGCTGAAAGTGTTTGTTGAAGACCTATGCTCCACAGGGAGCTGAAAGGTAGAAGAAGAAGAAGAAGACAACACAACTCAGTCACGTCCACGAAATGTCCTCTTAATTGCGCATGTTGAGAAGGTGTATTCGTTTAGTCATCATGCGAACACAAGCAAGCAGGTAATTATGAAAGATGTTTTCTTTTAACGATATATAGAAATATATGCCAATCTTTGATTGCTTTTACAGACTATATGTGCTGAAAGTTGACGTTCATTAAGTTCGGGAAAGTTGACGTTCATTAAGTTCGGGAAAGTTGACGTTCATTAAGTTCGGGAAAGTTGACGTTCATTAAGTTCGGCAGCCGCTCTAGCTCAGTGGTTAGTCAACTGGGCTACAAAGGACAAGAGCTCGGGTTCACACCAGCCTTAAATGAGTACCGGATATTTTTTTCTGGGAAAGTAAAGCAGCACGGGCGTAATACTGACCACATTGCACCAAAAATTATGTGCCGAAGGTCTATCTCATCATCATCATTGAGTGCCTTCTCCATAACGAAGGTTGGCTACCATGGATCGCCATTCTACTCTGTTTCTTGCTTTGATGGTGCAGGCTGTCATAGATTGACTTGTCCATCTTTTGATGTTACTCGTCCATGTTAGTCTTGGTCTGCTTCCGCCTCTTTTACCTTGTATTTTCCCTTCCAATATTAATTTAGTAGGCTGTTGTGTCTTTTAACATGCCCCAAAAATTTCATTTGTCTTGTCTTAATTGTATTTAGTAGTTCTCTTTTTATTTTCAGTTGTTTTAAAACTTCATCGTTTGTTTTCTTTTCTTTCCATCCAATTCTACCTATTCTTCTATAAATCCACATTTCAAATGCTTCAATTTTCTGTTCTGTTTTCTTGACTAATGTCCATGTTTCTGCACCATACAGGAATATTGAGAAGATGTAACATTTTGCCATTCTTAGTTTCAGCCCTATTGATATTTGTTTTGTTGTTAGTATATTTTTCATGGCATTAAAATTACTTTTTGCCATTACTATTCTTTTGTTTATTTCAATTTTACATTTTACATCATTGGTTATAGTATGTCCTAGGTAGTTGCAGCTCTGGACTGTCTCCAGATATTATCTTATACTAACATTATATTCCCTATAGGCACCTTGGCGTGACGGGGCTCTTCTCTATGTGCGAGTTCCTTCAGGATGCTCTTAACAAAAAAAAAACGTGAAATGCATATTTTTAACGGTCTGGTGGTTGCTACCACAATGTGATCTGCAAAACTCATAAATATTAACTAAGCGAGGATTAAAATATATTTCTATATCTCAAAGAAGAAAAATCTTTCATAATGACTTGACTGGAGGGAAGCAATTGTGACATAGGCTGGATCATGATATAAATCATCATCATCATCATCATCATCGTTGAGTGCTGGGAACTGGTTGGTCTAGAAGCAAGACACCGGCTTATGTGTTGTGGGTTGAAATCCCCGCTACACCGATTGGGATTTGTATCTTTGATTTCTCTCTGCGGCAACCACCCATTGTCTCAGCAGTGACGCCTGGCTTGAAACGTCAATTACTCATCGACGGAAAAATATGAGTACCTCCGAAGTCAGAGTAATCTGCCTGTGCGGCGAGGGAACCGTGCGCACACGGCTGCCTTTGGAAAAACGGATTAACACGCAAAATTCAGTTCCTAGTCTCTAGGGACTTCGTCAGAGGTAAAAGTTGGTAAACGGAAAAAATAAGAAAAAAATCATTGAGTGCCTTGAGTGCTAATTTGTTACATTGTATTTTTACTTCCAAGATTACTTCTAGTATGAGAAAAGAAATAAAATAGAAAAGAAAAGAACGGCACGTCTAAATCTTCACGCAACAAGTGGAAAACACAAACTAGAACGACGCTTCGGCTCAATAGGCCTTCAACAGGAACAATCATTACAACACACAAATATGTATTTAATATATGTTAAAAATATGTTAAAACATAAAAATTTCAAACTAAAAGAGGAAATAAAAGACAATTTAAAAATAAAAAGTCCTTCCTGTCTTCTTGTAACGTGAATCTTTAACCATACCGGTTTTTTTTTCTTTTACTTTTTCTGTTTATATTTTTGAAGATGTACAAAAGAGGTGAGATGGTAGATGTACAAAAGAGGTGAGATGGTAGATGTACAACACAGGTGAGATGGTGGATGTACAAAAGAGGTGAGATGGTAGATGTACAAAAGAGGTGAGATGGTAGATGTACAAAAGAGGTGAGATGGTAGATGTACAAAAGAGGTGAGATGGAAGATGTACAAAAGAGGTGAGATGGTAGATGTACAAAAGAGGTGAGATGGTAGATGTACAACAGAGGTGAGATGGTAGATGTACAACAGAGGTGAGATGGAAGATGTACAAAAGAGGTGAGATGGTAGATGTACAAAAGAGGTGACATGGTAGATGTACAAAAGAGGTGAGATGGTAGATGTACAAAAGAGGTGAGATGGTAGATGTACAACAGAGGTGAGATGGTAGATGTACAAAAGAGGTTAGATGGTAGATGTACAAAAGATGTGAGATGATAGATGTACAAAAGAGGTGAGATGGTAGATGTACAAAAGAGGTGAGACGGTAGATGTACAAAAGAGGTGAGATGGTAGATGTACAAAAGAGGTTAGATGGTAGATGTACAAAAGATGAGAGATGATAGATGTACAAAAGAGGTGAGATGATTATGTACAAAAGAGGTGAGACGGTAGATGTACAAAAGATGTGAGATGGTAGATGTACAAAAGAGGTGAGATGGTAGATGTACAAAAGAGGTGAGATGTTAGATGTACAACAGAGGTGAGATGTTAGATGTACAACAGAGGTGAGATGGTAGATGTACAAAAGAGGTGAGATGTAGAATGGCTCAGGCAAAAACAGCTTTCCAAAAATGAGGAAGATTCTATGCAATCCATTTTTGGCAATAGAAACAAGAAAAGGAGTTCTTAAGTGCTTAAGTGTTATGTAGAGCAAAGTCTTAACATATGGATGTAAATCGTGGACAATAGGACAACAGATAAGAAAATCACTGTAGTCTGTAGAAAAGTAGTTTTGCAGAAGAATGTTGAGAATACCATGAACAGCTAAGAAAAGCAATGAAAATGCTCTGAAAGAGGTCAAAGCAAAAAGAGCTCATTTCCAATATTAGGAAGAAACAATCATCATTTTTTTTTTTGACATGTAGTGAGAAGAGAACAACTGGAACATATTGTAACAACTGGAAAAATAAAGGGACGAAGAGATAGGGGGAAGCAAAGAGAAAAAATACCAGACAGCTTAAGTGAATGGCTTGGCAGAAGGTCAACAATATAAATGATAAATAACTGTCGAGATCGAAAGTTGTGGAGAGACATGATCACCTACGCTAGCAGGACCGGCACCTGGTGATGATTTCTATTTTGTTGTTAATTTCTCCACACAATTAGCTTCACTGCAGCTTCGCAATTGTATTTGTTTATGTGCATTTCTTTGCATTGACCTTACTTTTAGTAAGCTGCTGTGTCTTTTAACATGACCCAAGAATCTCATTTGTTTTATTTTTATTTAGAAATCTTTCCTCGTTTTTAGTTCTTTTAAAACTTCATATTTTGTTTCCTTTTTTTTCTTTCCATCAAATTCGTATATATATATATATATATATATATATATATATATATATATATATATATATATATATATATATATATATATATATTCGGCTAGTAATCTAGACTAAGACAGACCCAGTTTATATTCGGTCAGTAATCTAGACTAAGACAGACCCAGTTTATATTCGGCCAGTAATCTAGACTAAGATCCAGTTTATATTCGGCCAATAACCTAGACTAAGACAGACCCAGTTTATATTCGGCCAGTAATCTAGATTAAGATCCAGTTTATATTCGGCCAGCAATCTAGACTAAGACAGACCCAGTTTATATTCGGCCAGTAATCTAGACTAAAACAGAACCAGTTTATATTCGGCCAGTAACCTAGACTAAGACAGACCCAGTTTATATTCGGCCAGTAACCTAGACTAAGACAGACCCAGTTTATATTCAGCCAGTAATCTAGACTAAGACAGACCCACAGTTTGACCCAGCCGTTGGCAGAAATGGGTACCAGGGTATTACCCTGGGAAGGTGAGGAATGTCGCCTCGCATCGTGAGTTTCGATGCTTGAAGCGACACTATCAAGAAATCTCCGAACATTTCTGGATAGGCGACCGAGCACATATGGGTGGAAACTCGCGTGCTAAGACGCCGGTTCAAATATCGTACTTTACCTTTACCTTACATTAGACCCAGTTTATTTTCGGCCAGTAATCTAGACTAAGACAGATCCAGTTTATATTCGGCCAGTAATCTAGACTAAGACAGACCCAGTTTATATTCGGCCAGTAATCTAGACTAAGATAGACCCAGTTTATATTCGGCCAGTAATCTAGACTAAGATAGACCCAGTTCATATTCGGCCCGTAATCTAGACTAAGACGAATCCAGTTTATATTCAGCCAGGCATCTAGACTAAGATAGACCCAGTTTATATTCGGCCAGTAATCTAGACTAAGACAGACCCACTTTATATTCGGCCAGTAATCTAGACTAAGATAGACCCAGTTTATATTTGGCCAGTAATCTAGACTAAGACAAACCCAGTTTATATTCAGCCAGTAATCTAGACTAAGATAGACCCAGTTTATATTCGGCCAGTAATCTAGACTATAGTTTAGTAAAAAAAATGTGTAAGTTGTAGGTAGACTCCACGCCTAGAAGTCATGACCCACCTTATCCCCTCGAGAATCAAGAAGTTGGGTCAGAGCAAAATAATGCACAAAAATGCGAAACTGAAGTAAAGCGAATTATAAGGAGAAATTAATTTTTTTTTTTAATATATGGAAAAAAATATAGAAATACACGGTACGGTTAAAGTTTTATGTAATAAGTGGACGATGCAAATTAGAACGGCGTTTCGACACTATAGGCCTTCAGCAGGAAGAAACATACAAAACATACATACACACAGATATGTATTTAAAACAAAAAAATAGAAATAATAGAAATAAGTAAACAAAATAAAAATATAATAACATTATAAATACTAAAATAAAAAATATATAAATATCATAAAATTATAAATAATACAAATAAATAAACAATATAAAAATATAATAAAGTTATAAATAATAAAAATAAACAATATAAAAATATAATAAAATTATAAAAATAAATAAACAATATAAAAATATAATAAAAATACAAATAATAAAAGTAAATAAACAATATGAAAATATAATAAAATTATAAATAATAAAAATAAATAAATAATATAAAAATATAATAAAAATACAAATAATAAAAGTAAATAAACAATATGAAAATATAATAAAATTACAAATAATAAAAGTAAATAAACAATATGAAAATATAATAAAATTACAAATAATAAAAGTAAATAAACAATATAAAAATATAATAAAATTACAAATAATAAAAGTAAATAAACAATATAAAAATATAATAAAATTACAAATAATAAAAGTAAATAAACAATATGAAAATATAATAAAATTATAAATAATAAAAAATAAATATTATAAAAATATAATAAAATTATGAATAATAAAAAATAAATAATAATCTCGAACTAGTCCATGTCAAGAATTTAAAGGGGCGAAACACAAGTTCGACGGGTCTGCTTGTGACGATCAGATTTCCTCCGACTGTGAAGATTTGTATAGTTTTCCATTACTAGTTAACTTGTAGGACTTTGTCATAAGGGAGCTGTATGCAGCTTTGAAGCTAAACGATATGTGTGTCTGTGAGCGTGTGAGCGTGTTTGTATGTGTGTGTGGGCGGGTTTGCGTGTGTGTGGCGTGTGTCTGTGTGAGCGTGTGTGTATGTGTGTGTGAGTGTTTGTGCGTGCGAGCGTGTTTAATGTGTGTGTTTGAGAGAGCGTGTTTGCGTGTGTGTGTGTGTGTGGCGTGTTTGTGTGTGAGCGTGTTTGTGTGGGTGTGTGTGAGCGTGTTTGTGTGTGCGAGCGTGTTTATTGTGTGTGAGAGAGAGCGTGTTTGCGAGTTTGTGTGTGTGGGCGTGTGTGTGTGTGTGTGTGTGTGTGTGTGTGAGCGTGTTTTTTGCGTGTGTGTGTGTGTGTGGTCGTGTGTGTGTGTAAAAGAAAGAGATTTAAAAAAAAAAGAAGATTATCAATAGCAACACAACAAATTAAACGTCACGAAGAACATGTAGCACAATAGCAACCAAGGTAGTCAAATTAAAATGACTAAGGACATGTATCTTCCCGACTGTAACATACGGTTGTGAATCATGGACAATCTTGCAAACAGTAAAGGAAAAAAATCGATTCATTCGGAACAAACAAAAAAATGCTGCAGAGATATCTTGGATAATGATAAAGAACAATGAAGATATGTTAAAAGATTTCAACATAACGAACAATGAAGATATGTTAAAAGATTTCAACATAACGAACAATGAAGATATATTAAAAGATTTCAACATAAAGAACAATGAAGATATATTAAAAGATTTCAACATAAAGAACAATGAAGATATGTTAAAAGATTTCAACATAAAGAACAATGAAGATATGTTAAAAGATTTCAACATAAAGAACAATGAAGATATATTAAAAGATTTCAAAATAAAGAACAATGAAGATATATTAAAAGATTTCAACATAAGGAACAATGAAGATATGTTAAAAGATTTCGACATATGAAACAATGAAGATATGTTAAAAGATTTCAACATAAGGAACAATGAAGATATGTTAAAAGATTTCAACATAAAGAACAATGAAGATATATTAAAAGATTTCAACTTAAAGAACAATGAAGATATATTAAAAGATTTCAACTTAAAGAACAATGAAGATATATTAAAAGATTTCAACATAAAGAACAATGAAGATATATTAAAAGATTTCAACATAAAGAACAATGAAGATATATTAAAAGATTTCAACTTAAAGAACAATGAAGATATATTAAAAGATTTCAACTTAAAGAACAATGAAGATATATTAAAAGATTTCAACATAAAGAACAATGAAGATATATTAAAAGATTTCAACATAAAGAACAATGAAGATATATTAAAAGATTTCAACATAAAGCACAATGAAGATATGTTAAAAGATTTCAACATAAAGAACAATGAAGATATATTAAAAGATTTCAACATAAAGAACAATGAAGATATATATATAAAGATTTCAACATAAAGAACAATGAAGATATGTTAAAAGATTTCAACATAAAGAACAATGAAGATATGTTAAAAGATTTCAACATAAAGAACAATGAAGATATATTAAAAGATTTCAACATAAAGAACAATGAAGATATATTAAAATATTTCAACATAAAGAACAATGAAGATATATTAAAATATTTCAACATAAAGAACAATGAAGATATATTAAAAGATTTCAACATAAAGAACAATGAAGATATGTTAAAAGATTTCAACATAAAGAACAATGAAGATATGTTAAAAGATTTCAACATAAAGAACAATGAAGATATGTTAAAAGATTTCAACATAACAGACAATGTCGTACAAACACCATTCTACAGAGGAAATCACAATACTACAGCCACGTCAAAAGACACAGCAAGCTGGAAAGAAAAATAACGGAAGGCATGGTTTCTGGTTGGAGCCGCGATAGCTCAGTGGTTAGTGAACTGGACTACAAAGGACAAGGGGTAGGGTTCGATCTCAACAGTTGGCTTCCGGGTTCACCCAGCCTTAAATGGGTACCGGATTTTTTTTCTGGGAAAGTAAAGCGGCACGGGCGTAATACCGACCACATTACCCCAAAAATCATGTGCCGAAGGTCTGTAAAATGTATGGTCACTAACACCATATTCCCTACATGCCACTTGGCGTGACGGGGGTACTTTACTTTTTACTTTTATGGTTCCTGCGTGACGCATCAGTGGCAGACAAAGAAGGTGGTTTGCTTGCGTTCGTGCGATGACTAAAGGAGTACACCTCTTCATCATCCGCCCTTAAAAGGACGTTATGTGTGCGTATCTGCGTTGTGTTGTGGTTTGAAGTATAACTGTGATATTTCCGCCTTTCGGCCCAACACATCCGACTTCAACATGTTATTTGTTAGTACCGGGTTGTCTTCCCTATTCGATCCCTACTCACTTGGCCAGACTAGACTAGAAGGTGGTTTAAAGACATCGAATCAATTCAGAGGAAGAGGTATGTTTACAGCACTCTGAAAATTTGACAAATAATCAACAACAGAAAAAAAAAACAAAGAACAATATATGGTCCGAAGCAGGATCGAACCCGTACTCCTTGGCACAGCGCATTGCCACGAGAAGACATTTATTTGTTATTTTTTCCGAGTGCTGTAAACATACCTCTTCCTCTGAAATGATTCGCTAATTATCGCCTCCGAAGTTTCCCTCTATAATAATATTCATTTATTATTATTTGTCTACGGTCTAAACACAATTCAAACAAGACAAATTAGATTTTCAGGGCATGATAAAAGGCACAGCAGCCTACTAAAAGTAATCTTGGAAGGGAGAATACAAGGTAAGAAATGCAGATCCTGACTAATGTGAATGAGTAACATCATGTAATGTGAAAAGAACAACTGGAATATATTGTAACAACTGGGAAATTGAGGGACGAAGGGAAAGAGGGAAACAAAGAGAAAATATACCAGACAGCTTAAGAGAATTGCTTGGCAGAAGGTCAACAATATCAACATATTTCGGGCACATCATGAGAAGAGGAAGGTTGGAATACTTGGTTACAACCTGCAAAATACAGGGAAAGAGAGATCGGGGGCGACGAAGAGAGAAAATACTGGATAGCTTGGTGTCATGGCATGGAAAACAGTCAACAACAGAACTGATATGATGCACTGTAGGTAGAAGATTATGGAAGGACATGATCGCCTACGTCAACCGGTATGGCACACGATGATAATGATGAATACCAAAAGAAAGACAAGTCAGCCTATGATATAACATGCACTATCAAAAGAAGAGACAGAGAGGATTGGCGCTCCATGGTAGCCAAACTTCGATGCGGAGACGGCACTCATTAATGATGATGATTGAGTTATTGAGTTATTTGCGGGTCATCATCATTGCACTCCGAACATGTCCATAGGTGCTCAGATCCCCTCCTCAGCAAGTCCCGCAGTGTCCAGCGACTGACGACTCCAGTTCTATGTTGGTTGATAAGTCTTCTTACACGGCCACTAAGTTTCTCATTTCTGGCTGTGCCCAACTTAACTCCCATTTCCATCATCCGAAGAAGTGACGTGGATCTGTGTTTGTCGAAGTCCTGTGCTCTTCCCACATCTCGGAGGGTATTGATAATGTCCGCCCGATCCATTGGTTGTCCGTCCTCAACGACAGCGCAGCTAGCCAACCTATCCGCTCTTTCATTTCCCCCTACTCCCGCATGTCCAGGGGCATAGACAAAGGTGACCTTGCGTATTTTGGATTTCTGCAGCGAATCTACCCATTGCATGAGTACAATAATGATGATGATGATGATGATTGATGTCCGCCCGATCCATTGGTTGCCCGTCCTCAACGACAGCGCAGCTAGCCAACCTGTCCGCTCTTTCATTTCCCGGTACTTCCGCATGTCCAGGGACATAGACAAAGGTGACCTTGCGTATTTTGGATTTCTGCAACGACTCTACCCATTGCATGAGTACAATGATGATGATGATGATGATGATGATAATGAATGTAAGATAAGGTTAAACAACAGCACTTACAATTTAAAGAACAGAAATCCTACCCGGAATACATGGCAGAATCAACGCAATTAAAATATACCTCATGGCGTCTACGCTACGAAATGTACTCCAGCCTTTCCTTCTATGAACAAAAACAACTAACCAGTAACAGCCACACAAGCTTCTACAATTTCAATAACTCGCTTTCAGTCAACCACTGGTAACAATCCACGAAACTATAACTAGAAAAAGAAACGGAGTGCAAATTAAAACTATAACATACGAGCGGTCGATTCGGTCGATTACTCAAGCGTTTCACGTATCACGAGGTGGCGTCGAGAGATCGTTCCAGCATCGAGGGGGCCTGAAAGCGGATTGGGCGGGCTGATGTATTATTCGCTGACGGTAGCTTTCCGCAGCTTTTAATAAGTGCATTATTATACCTTTTAGCGCTCAGGGATTGAACAAATGGAGGTTATGTCCCGACATGAATCGCGAGCATCACCTAAAACTACGGTCTGGACAGGTGTGTACCCCATTTAAAAAGCAGTCATTTAGTGTAGCGATATAGATAGGTGACGTCACAGAAGTCAGTATGCAGGGGCGTAACCAACACACCTTTGCCCATAGTATGTACTGGCAACTCAGGGAGTTGCCCAGGGCGCGTTGTGTGCTTCTTCTTCTTCTTTGCGACCATGGCCTAGAATTCCAGCATAATTGTCTCATGTGGACGACCGCCTGTTTGCGACAATTGCGAATTTTTTTTTCAATTTATAGAAGAATAGGTAGAATTGAATGGAAGGAAAAGAAAACAAACGATGAAGTTTTAAAACAACTAAAAAAATTAAAAGACAAATACTAAACACAATTAGAACAAGACAAATGAAATTTTGGGGACATATTAAAAGACACAACATCATACTCATGTGCCATACCTTGTGGCGTAGGCGATCATGTCCTTCCACAATGTTCTATCTACTGTGCACCGTATCAATTCTGCTGTTGACTGTTTTCCATGCCATGACACCAAGCTATCCAGTATTTTCTCTCTTTGTCGTCTCTGATCTCTCTTTCCTTTTATTTTGCCAGTTGTAACCAAGTATTCCAACTTTCCTCTTCTCATGATGTGCCCGAAAAATGTTAACTGTTTCTTTCTGATGTTTTTTAGGAGCTCCCTTTTTGTGATGGTCTCTTTGAGAACTTCCTCATTGGTCTTTTTAGCTGTCCAGGGAACTTTCAACATTCTTCTGAGAAATCCCATCTCTGTGACCTCTAATCGTCTTTTCATTTGTTTGTCTACTGTCCATGTTTCGCTTCCATAGGTCAGAATTGGTTCTATATAGCACCGATGAACTCTCTTTCTCATTTTTATTGACATAAATTTTTTGCATAAGAAATTTTTCATTTTCTGAAATGCTATTTTGGCCTGAACTATTCTGCTTTTTATTTCTGTGGTGCATCTCCCATCTGATGTTATTATTGTGTCCAAGTATTTGAAACGTTGCACTTGTTTCAGATTTGTAATAAAAGATCACCGACTGAAATTATGACATGCATGAAAGACTTATGATGAAGATGATGAATACGATGGCGATGATGATGATGATCATGATGATGATGACGATGATAATGACGATGATGATGATGATGATGATGAAGACGATGGCGATGATGATGATGATGATGACGATGATGATGATGAATACGATGGCGATGATGATGGTGGCGATGATGATGATGATGATGAATACGATGGCGATGACGGTGGTGGCGATGATGATGATGATGATGAATACGATGGCGATGATGATGACGATGATGATGATAATGAATACGATGGCGATAATGATGACGATGATGATAATGATGATGACGATGATAACGATGATAATGATGATGAATACGATGGCGATAATGATGGTGGCGATGATGAAGATGATAATGATGATGAATACGATGGAGATGATAATAATGGCGGTGATAATGAACATGATGGTGATGATGGTGATAATGATGATGATGATGATGATGATGATGATGATGATGATGATTAACTCCTGCAAGTTATATAGCCTTGACACATGTTTATGGGCCTTGGTACGATCATTCTACACGACATAGCCAGGTGAAAGGGGAGAACAAGGTAACCATAGGGAAGGTTAAAAGACAAAGAGAAAGACCAAAGAATTCTTGGAGAAGACAGACAGAAGCAGAGATGAAGATGATGGGGAAGACATGGAATGATCTTAAAAGAATGGCAAGAAACAGAACGGCTTGGAAAGTGTTTGTTGAAAACCTATGCTCCACAGGGAGCCGAAAGTGTTTATTGAAGACCTATGCTCCACAGGGTGCCGAAAGTTTTTGTTGAAGACCTATGCTCCACAGGGAGCCGAACGTGCTTGTTGAAGACCTTATCTTCAACAGGGAGCCGAAAGTGTTTGTTAAAGATCTATGCTCCACAGGGAGCCGAACGTGTTTGTTGAATACCTATGCTCAACAGAGAGCCGAAAGTGATTGTTGAAGATCTATGCTCCACAGGGAGCCGAACGTGTTTGTTGAATACCTATGCTCAAAAGAGAGCCGAAAGTGATTGTTAAAGATCTATGCTCCACAGGGAGCCGAACGTGTTTGTTGAATACCTATGCTCAAAAGAGAGCCGAAAGTGATTGTTGAGGATCTATGCTCCACAGGGAACCGAAAGTGTTTGTTGAAGGCCTATGCTCCACAGGGAGCCGAAAGTGTTTGTTGAAGGCATATGCTCCACAGGGAACTAAAAGTGTTTTTTGAAGACCTATGCTCCACAGAGAGCCGAAAGTGTTTGTTGAAGACCTATGCTTCACAGGGTGCTGAAAATGTTTGTTGAAGACCTATGCTCCACAGAGAGCCGAAAGTGTTTGTTGAAGACCTATGCTCCACAGGGTGCTGAAAATGTTTGTTTAAGACCTATGCTCCACAGGGAGCTGAAAGTGTTTGTTGAAAACCTAAGCTCCACAGGAGGTCGAAAGTGTTTGTTGAAGACATGTGCTCCACAGGGAACTGAAAGTGTTTGTTGAAGACCTATGCTCCACAGGGAGCTGAAAGTGTTTGTTGAAGACCTATGCTCCACAGGGAGCTGAAAGTGTTTGTTGAAGACCTATGCTCCACAGGGAACTGAAAGTGTTTGTTGAAGACCTATGCTCCACAGGGAACTGAAAGTGTTTGTTGAAGACCTATGCTCCACAGGGAACTGAAAGTGTTTGTTGAAGACCTATGCTCCACAGGGAACTGAAAGTGTTTGTTGAAGACCTATGCTCCACAGGGAACTGAAAGTGTTTGTTGAAGACCTATGGTCCACAGGGAGCTGAAAGTGTTTGTTGAAGACCTATGCTCCACAGGGAGCTGAAAGTGTTTGTTGAAGACCTATGGTCCACAGGGAACTGAAAGTGTTTGTTGAAGACCTATGCTCCACAGGGAACTGAAAGTGTTTGTTGAAGACCTATGCTCCACAGGGAGCTGAAAGGTAGAAGAAGAAGATAAGGAACGTTAATAGCCTACTAAAAGTAATCCTGGACGGGAAAATACAAGGTCAAATAAGCAGAAGCAGACCAAGACTAACGTGGACGAGTAACATAAAAAGATGGACAAGTCAGCCTATGACAACCTGCACCATCAAAACAAGAGACAGCAGAATGACGCTTCATGGTAGCCAACCTTCGTTGCGGAGATGGCACTCGATAAGGAAGGAGAAACCTTTTTTTTTAATATAAAAAAATGGAATGGTTAAAGCTTTACATATTTGATGGACAGCACTAAGTTGAACGACGTTTCAGCTCAACAGGCCTTCAGTAGGAACAAACAAACAACATACTTAAACGTGAGTAAATAAAACTAGTCCTACATCATCAAGTACCGGGCCTACTGGTGTAGGTGATCATGTCTCTCCACAACTTTCGATCTCGGCAGCTATTTATCATTTCTGCTCTTGACCTTCTGCCAAGCTATTCTCTTAAGCTGTTTGTTGTTTTTTTTTTTCTTTGCTTTCCTCTATCTCTTCGTCCCTCAATTTTCTCAGTTGTTACAATATATTCCAGCTGTTCTCTTCTCATTACATGGCCAAAAAATGATGATTGTTTCTTCCTAATATTGGAAATTAACTCTCTTTTTGGTTTGACCTCTCTCATAACATCTTCATTACTCTTCTTAGCTGTCCATGGTACTCTCAACATTCTTCTGTAAAACCACATTTCTACAGACTCCAGTGATGTTCTTGTCTATTGTCCTATTGCCCATGATTCGCATCCATATGTTAAGACTGGCTCTACATAACATTTAATAACTCTTTTTCCTGTTTCTATTGTCAAAAATAGATTGCACAGTATCTTCCTCATTCTTTGTAAAGCTGTTTTTGCCAGTGTCATTCTGCATCTCGCCTCTATTGTACATCTACCAATTGTGGTTAACATTGTTCCCAGATATTTAAATTCTATTACCTGTTTTAATATATATATATATATATATATATATATATATATATATATATATATATATACTGATATATAATGATAATATTAATGCAAGTAATAGTAATATACTATATATATATATATATATACATACATATTATAGTAATATAAGTAACATAATATATGTAATGATAGTAGTAATATAAGTAATTGTAATTTGATATGCATATATCATATATATTATATCTATATGATGATAGTATTAATACCAGTAATACTAGAACACTATATATATACTGACTATAGTAATATAATATATGTAATTATAGTAGTAATATAATCAATATTAATATAGCATGCATTTAACAATAATAGTTATATAATATCATATACGTTAGCATAAACTACAGGATATGAAGAAAGATAAGGACGGAAGAAGACGAAATTGGAGAGGAGGAGGAGAAGGAGAAGAAGAGAACACAGGAGTGGAGAAAAGTAGAAGAATATATATAACAATAATAGTAATTTAACGTAAATATTGTGCAGTTAAACAGACACTCATATGAAGAGAAAGAGAGTTACGGAACGGTAGTGTGATATTTGACGCTCGTAGAGTAGCCTACTTGGTAAATATTATTGAGAACGTATTTGTCTGTAAGCAGCGAGCTATTGAACCCAAGAGCAGACACACCTTTTCTCCATGTTTCAGGCAAAATTAGATCGCCTCTGCTTGTGATTAACCCTTTATTTATGCTTCATAACCTATAAATGGACACGCTTCTGGCACAGTGGGCGGAGACTTCGGCTCGATGGGCGGTCCATCGTGCGTAAAGACAGTGTCCTTTCTTTTCTAACGAAATCAACCAATCCCGCTTTCTTCATGCTTTTACTAATCGATTTAAACTCGTCTGGAGCAGTTTTTATTGATCGGTTAACATTTTGTTCCCCTCCTCCATCATCGCCCGCATTATTTGCAGTGATTCTCAAATTATTTTAATCAGCCTCAAAATTATTAGTCACTGTAAAATGCGGCTTAAAAATAAGAATGGCAAAATGTTACATCTTCTCAATATTCATGTATGGTGCAGAAACATGGACATTAGACAAGAAAACAGAACAGGAAATTGAAGCCTTTTAAATCTGGATATATAGAAGAATAGGTAGAATTGGACGGAAAGAAAAGAAAACAAACGATGAAGTCTTAAAACAACTAAAAAATGAAAATAAAAATACTAAACACAATTCAAACAAGAGAAATGAGATTTTCGAAGCATGTTAAAAGACACAACAGACTACTAAAAGTAATATTGGAAGTGAAAATACAAGGTAAAAGAGGCAGAGGTAGACCACGACTAACATGAACGAGTAACATCAAAGATGGACAAATCATCCTATGACAACCTGCACCGTCAAAGCAAGAGACAGAGCTGAATGACGCTCCATGGTAGCCAACCTTCATCGCGGAGATAGCACTTGTAGATGATGATGATGGTGAATATTAAATGTGCAACCTCACATTTGTGGCAATGTTTCAATGTAGCTTCTTCTGATCCCTTTGTAAAATAGAAGTTTCTTCTTTCTCTTTCCTTCCTCATTTGTCTGTCAAGGTCCAGGCAAACGTTCCGGGCCTAGTGGCGTAGGTGATCATGTCTCTCCTCAACTTTCGATCTGGACAGTTCTTTATCATTTCTGTTGTGACGTTCTTCCAAGCCATTCTCTTAAGCTGTCTGTCATTTTTTCTCTTTGCTTTCCTCTATCTCTTCGCCCCTCAATTTTCCCAGTTGTTACAATATATTCCAGCAGTTCTCTTCTTATTACATGGCCAAAAAATGATGATTGTTTCTTCCTAATATTGGAAATTAGCTCTCTTTTTGCTTTGACCTCTTTCAGAACATTTTCATTACTCTTCTTCGCTGTCCATGGTACTCTCAACATTCTTCTGTAAAACCACATTTCTACAGACTCCAGTGATTTTCTTGTCTGTTGTCCTATTGTCCATGATTCGCATCCATATGTAAGACTGGCTCTACGTACCATTTAAGAACTCTTTTTCTTGTTTCTATTGTCAAAATGGATTGCATAGTATTTTCCTCATTTTTGGAAAGCTGCTTTTGCCTGAGCCATTCTGCATCTCACCTCTTTTGTACATCTTCCGTCTGAGGTTAACAAAGTTCCCAAATATTTAATTCATTTACCTGTTTTAATATTGTTCCACTTGTCTTTTTTTTTGCACTGAGGTGATGTCTTTATCTTTGTTGTTACCATTACCTCTGTCTTTTTGCTATTAAGGCTGAGTCCCTTATTTTTTATTTCTTTCACTATAATGTCCAAAATTTCTTGTAACCAATTTTCACTCTTAGCGATTAAGACTGTATCATCAGCATACCTTAGATTATTTATATTATGACCTCCAATTGTTATTCCAGGCATGCCCCTTATGGATCTTAAAATAATCTCACTATAAATATTAAACAAATCTGGTGACAGGACACAACCTTGTCTAACACCCTGTTTTATTAAATACATAAATAAAAAAAATATAACAAACAATATAGAGAGTCTAAGAGCAACTCCTTGGCTGTAGCTGTTGTTCATTTCTTGGTTCTGTTGTATTCCTTGATTGTAGTAGGACATGTTTTTTTATTTTATTTTGCATGGCTGTGACCCCACTATGCCCCCCTTTTTGAGATCCACTGGACATTGCAACAGATGCCGTCCCCTGTCACAATCGACCTGGCTGTGAAATCCCAGGCCTGTGCTCAATTTATGTAACGTTTTTATCACGGGATAAGCGGACATTTTTTTATCATCATCATCGAGTGCCGTCTCCGCATCGAAGGTTGGCTACCATGGAGCGCCATTCCACTCTGTCACTTGCTTTGATGGTGCAGATTGTCAAAGGTTGACTTGTCCATCTTTTGATGTTACTCGTCCATGTTAGTCTTGATCTGTCTCTGCCTCTTTTACCTTGCATTTTCCCTTCCATTGTGTTTAGTAGTTGTATTTTCATTTTTAGTTGTTTTAACTTCATCGTTTGTTTTCTTTTCTTTCCATCCAATTCTACCTATTCTTCTATAAATCCACATTTCAATGGCTTCAATTTTCTGTTCTGTTTTCTTGTCTAATGTCCATGTTTCTGCATATACATGAATATTGAGAAGATGTAACATTTTGCTATTTTTAATTTTAGCCCTTGTGTTATTTGCTTTGATGTTAGTATATTTTTCATGGCATTAAATTACTTTTTGCCATACCTATTCTTTTTAATTTTTGGACATGTTAAAAGACACAGCAGCCCACTAAAAGTAATCGAGGAAAGGAAAATACAAGGTAGACGAGAGAGAGGAAGACCAAGACTAACATGGACGAGTAACATCAAAAAATGGACAAGTCAACCTATGACAAGGAGACAAATAATAATAAATGAATATTATTATAGATGGAAACTTCCGAGGCGATAATCAGCGAATCAATTCAGAGGAAGAGGTATGTTTACAGCACTCGGAAAAAATGACAAATAATCAACAACAGAAACAAAAATGAACAATATATGGTCACAAGCAGGATTGAAACTGTATTCAGTGGCACAGCGTCCAATTACGAGAAGCCAAACGCTAGGGAACACTATCAACTCAGCTTTCTCTGAAATGATAAGCCTATGACAACCTGCTATATCAAAGCAAGAGACAGAGCGGAATGGCGCTCCATGGTGGCCAACATTAGAAGCGGATACAACACTCAATGATGATGATCCGCCATATTGACCGGAAGTCCAATCCCAATTACCAATTTATGTTTGAATACTAGTGTAGGAGTTAATCTACTTCTTCTTCTTCTTTCCTTCCTCGTCTGCCTTTCAGCGTCGATGGGAGATATAATTTGCGATCTTTTGCTATTATGTTCACCTCTGCTGCTGTTATGTTTCCTAGTGGTTCTAATATTCCATCGATCCATCTTTTTCGTGGTCGACCCTTGGGCTGGTGTTCTCACAACGTTTGCTGAAGGCTCGTTGCGTTGTGTTTTGATTTTTCTGCCTTGTCAAGTGGCCAAACCATTTTATCTGTTGTTTCTTTATATTATTCTATGACGGGGGCTATACCTAGCTTTTTTCTCAGTTCTTCATTTCTGATCTTATCTCTCAGACTATTTCCCGTCATTCGTCTAACACATTTCATCTCTGTAGAGGTTATTTTTTCTTATTGTTCTTGCATCTAGGGTCCAGGACTAGCATTGGTATCACAACGTTGGGATATGAGTTAATGCTTGTAACAAAACCATAAACTCTATTGGCAACTCTCAGAGTTTTGGGGATGCAATATTAAATAGCAACCACTAATATCTTCAGTAATAAAGAAAAGACGATGGTCATTTGTTGGACATGTGATGAGAAGAGATAATAACCGAATAGCAAAGCAAGCCCTCATATGGGAAACAACAGGTAAGAGAAAAAGAGGAAGACCCAGGGAGACACTGAGAAGAACATTGATGAGAGAGGCAAGAGCAGCAGGATTCGGCTCCCTCAATGAGATAGAGCTGCTTGCACAGAACAGAGACAGATGGCAAGATTTGATAAAATATCTTTAAAAGAAAACTGCTAGAACAAAAATTCAGATAGGAGAAGGTGTATCTTGGTCTACGCTCTATGGGCCGGCTACGGCTCGAAAGATCAATAGATAGAATATTAAATAACACCAGAGCTAAAACTAAGAATAGCAAAATGTTATATCTTCTTAACATTCCTATATGGTGCAGAAACATGGGCATTAGACAAGAAACAGAACAGAGAATTGAAGCCTTTGAAATGTGAATATATAGAAGAATAGGTAGACTTGGATGGAAGGAAAAGAAAACGAACTTTGAAGTCTTAAAACAACTAAAAATTAAAAGAGAACTACTAAACACAATTCAAACAAGACAATTGCGATTTTTGGGGCCATGTTAAAAGAAACAACAGCCTAATAAAAATTATCTTGGAGGGGAAAATACAAGGTACCTGAAGCAGAGACAGACCAAGACTAACATGGACGAGTATCATCAAAAGATGGATTAATCAGCCTATGACAACCTGCACCATCAAAGCAAGAGACAGAGCTAAATGGCGCTCCATGGTAGCCAACCTTCATTGCGGATATAGCACATGAAGATGATGATGACGAATATTAAATGTGCAACCACACATTTGTGACAATTTTTAAATGTAGCTTCTTCTGATCCCTTTGATTGTGAAATAGAAGTTTCTTCTTTCTCTTTCTTCCTCATTTGTCTTTCAACGTCCTGGGAGACGTTGCAGTCTTTTGCTCTTCTTTTCGCCTCTGCTGCTGTTATGTTTCCTAGTGTTTCTAATATTTCGTGAATTCATCTTTTGCTCTTCTTTTCGCCTCTGCTGCTGTTATGTTTCCTAGTGTTTCTAATATTTCGTGAATTCATCTTTTGCTCTTCTTTTCGCCTCTGCTGCTGTTATATTTCCTAGTGTTTCTAATATTTCGTCAATCCATCTTTTCCTCTTCTTTTCGCCTCTGCTGCTGTTATGTTTCCTAGTGTTTCTAATATTTCGTGAATTCATCTTTTGCTCTTCTTTTCGCCTCTGCTGCTGTTGTATTTCCTAGTGTTTCTAATATTTCGACAATCCATCTTTTTCGTTCTCGGCCATTGGGTTCTCATGATGTTTATTGAAGGCTCGTGTTGTGATGTGATCCTTCCGTCTTATCACCTAGCCAAACCATTTTATCTGTTCTTTCTTTATACTCTATGGCGGAAATTATTCCTAGCTTTTTCCTCAATTCTTCATTTCTGATCTTATCTCGCAGGCTGTTTCATGATAATCGTCTAACACATTTCATCACGGTTGTGGTTATTTTATGTGTGTTTAGAAGTATGTTTATTTTATATTCAACTAAAGTAAAATAAAGAGCCACTGTCCCGCTAAGTGACGTATAGGGAATATGGTATTAGCGACCATAAATTTTACAGACAATTGGCACATGATTTTTGGGGTAATGTGGTCGGTATTACGCCCGTGCCGCTTTATCTTCCCAGAAAGAAATTTGGTACCCATTAAACGCTGGGTGAACCGGAAGCCGTCGGTTGGGATCAAACCCTACCTCTTGTCCATTGTAGTCCAGTTCACTAACCACTGAGCTATCGCTGCTCCCAATCAACTAAAGTACCAATGACAAAATGCTGCGTGTTGAGGATAACCAAAGACTGATTGAAAGGGAGAGAATTGTGTAGCTATAAAACCTATAGAAAACCTATAGAAAACCTATAGAAAACCATCAGAAAACCACCGTCGTAATTTCTTTGTACAATCATGAATCGCCACAACGATTTAATAGCAAAAAGACAGAGGCAATGGTAACAACAAAGAAAAAGACATCACCTCAGTGCAAAATAAAGACAAGTGGAACAATATTAAAACTGGTAAATGAATTTAAATATTTGGGAACTTTGTTAACCTCAGATGGAAGATGTACAAAAGAGGTGAGATGTAGAATGGCTCAGGCAAAAGCAGCTTTCCAGAAAATGAGGAAAATACGATGCAATCCATTTTTGACAATAGAAACATGAAAAAGAGTTCTTAAATGTTATGTAGAGCCAGTCTTAACATATGGATGCGAATCATGGACAATAGGACACGGAAACAGACACTAAAATCAGTGTAGTCTGTAGAAATGTGGTTTTACAGAAGAATGTTGAGAGTACCATGGACAGCTAAGAAGAGTCAAATGAAAACTTCTGAAAGAGTTCAAAGCAAAAGGAGAGCTAATTTCCAATATTAGGAAGAAACAATCATCATTTTTTGGCCATGTAATGAGAAGAGAACTGCTGGAATATATTGTAACAACTGGGAAAATTGAGGGACGAAGAGATAGAGGGAAACAAAGAGAAAAAAATAACAGAGAGGGAAACAAAGAGAAAAAAATAACAGACAGCTTAAGAGAATGTCAACAACAGAAATGATAAATAGCTGCCGAGATCGAAAGTTGTGGAGAGACATGATCACCTACGCCAGTAGGCCCGGTACTTGGTGATGATGATGATAAAACCTATGGAGAGGTGCGCGTGGCCGTGCGGCTAAAACCACTGTTCCTCTGGCTGAAAAGTCGGCGTATGGTGTTCGAAGCCCGCGGTAGACAGCAAGGATGTTTTTCTATCGGGGGTGAAATAAAAATCCTGAGTCTCACACATTGTGGCGACTGCTTGACCAAGCGGCCTTTATCCCTCTGGTTCTATCGTTGCCCCCCGACATACAACAACAATGGTACTATGTGTCGTAAAGAAAGATAGAAAAAACCTATCGGCAATCGATCCCTATCGATTAGTGATGACAAGAATAACATTTTGAGAGGGAGAGAATATTGCTATTTTAGGGGAGAGAACTCTATAATAAACCTATTTTCCTAATTTTGTCTACGAGTTAGTATTCTTGTATCCAATGGATCGGGAATAACAGAAGATGGAGATAGATAAATATAAAGTAGCAACGATCAATATATAAAAAAATAAAGTAAAGTGCCCCCGTCACGCCAAGTGGCGTATAGGGAATATGGTGTTAGTGACCATAAATTTTACAGACCTTCGGCACATGATTTTTAGAGTAATGCGGTCGGTATTACGCCCGTGCCGCTTTACTTGAAAACAATCCAGTACCTATTTAAGGCTGGGTGAACCCGGAAGCTGTCGGTTGGGATCGAACTCTACCCCTTGTCCTTTGTAGTCCAGTTCATTAACCACTGAGCTAACGATCAATATATGCGGAATAAAAAAATAAAGAAGTTGAACTTATAGAAGAAATGACAAAAAGGAAAATTAAAATACTAGGATTCTATCTCTATCTATTATCCTTTCGAGCCGAAGACGGCACATAGGGCAGAACCACAATCTCAAAAACAGAAACCTTGCGTGCCAAAGTGGCACATATTGCAGGGATCACCACTTCTAAAATCTATGGCTCTGTTTCGATAACAATACTTTTTACAATGACAGCTTGTCAAGCCATCGATCAACCTCCTTAGTCGCCTCTTACGACATGCCTGGAAGGTTACAGTGTCACTATTCTCTATTTCCCTCATAATGAAGCCCCGGTAATACACTAGGATTAGCGGAGAGTAAAAGGACAACAGATAAAGAAAACACACATGAACTACACTATAATGTCCTCGGGAGTCGACAACACAGAAAGAGCAACAAACGGATTAGGTTTTATGATCGACCCAGAACACGCAAAGAACATTTTAGAAATAAAATACCATTCAGAAAGAATTATCACAATTAAACTACTAGAAGACGACCGAAAAACAAATTACATTCAAATCTATGCACCATGCAACAACAATGTAAAAGACAGCGAAGAATTATACGACACATTGAATGAAATTATTAACAAGATTGACGAAAGCGACGACATGTTAGTGATGGGGGATTTTAATGGAAGGCTTGGGAAACGTAACAGTGAGAGGGAAACTTCCGGGGCGATAATTCAGTGAATCATAGGAGGAAGAGGCATGTTTTACAGCACTCAGGAAAATATGACAACTAAACAACAGAAAAAAAAAAACAAAGAACAATATATGGTCCGAAGCAGGATCGAACCCGTAGCGTTTCCTTCTCGTGGCAAGGCGCAGTGCCAAGAAGTACGGCTTCGATCCTGCTTCAGGCCATACTTCGTTCTTTGTTTTTTTTTTCTGTTGTTTATTTGTCAATTTTTCTGAGTGCTGCAGAACATACCTCTTCATCTTATGTTTCGCTGAATTATCGCCTCGGAAGTTTCCCTCTATAATAATATTATTTATTTATCGTTAGGACATATATTACCATTGCTGGTGTATGTCGGGGAGCTCACGACAGGACAAATGGGATAAAGGCCACATGGTCAAAACAGTCGTGTGCGATTCATGATTTTTATTTTTCCAGGACAAGCCAATCTATGACAACCTGTGCCATCAAAGCAAGAAACAGAGTGGAATGACGATCCATGGTAGCCAAACTTCGTTGCAGAGACGGCATCCGATGATGATGATGATGATGATGATGATGATGATGATGATGATGGTGATTTCTCCTCCAATAGAAAAAAAATCCTTTCTGTCTACCGCGGGTTTGGAACACCGCACGGCAACGCGTTCACCTCAAAGCTGAAAACAAATGAAGAAAGATAGAAAAAGAATAAGAGTCTATTCTATTGTCATCATAATCAAGTGTCATGCCTGCTGGCGAAGGTGATCATGTCTCTCCACAACTTCGATCTCGTCAGCTATTTATCATTTCTGTTGTTGACCTTCTGCCAAACAATTCTCTTAAGCTGTCTGGTATCTTTTCTCTTATCTTCCCTCTATCTCTCCGTCCCTCAATTTTCCCAGTTGTTACAATATATTCCAGCTGTTCTCTTCTCATTAAATGGCCAAAAAATTATGATTGTTTCTTCCTAATATTGGAAATTAGCTCTCTTTTTGGTTTGGCCTCTTTCAGAACGTTTTCATTACTCTTCTTAGCTGTCCATAGTATTCTCAACATTCTTCTGTAAAACCACAATTCTACAGCCTCCGGTGATTTTCTTGTTGTCCTATAGTCCATGATTCACATCCATTTCTTACGATGACTGATTATATCGTATGACGAAGGACAGTTCAGTTGCGTTCACTTTCGGTGCCGCTTGGCCTTATGTTTATTAGCGTGTGCTGTAGCTGATATGATGGGGACGGCAGCTGCCATTCTTTGTCTGCATCATTCAATGAGATTAGATGTTAATTCGGATGATTCAAATGGCACTTGCGGTTGAGCAATTAAGGATTTTAATTCGTTTGTAGTGATACCGGGCCTTCGACTAACTATAACCATTACTTGGTTGTCTACTTTTTCTTCCACCCAATTATCCCCATTTTTTCCTGTGGATCCTCATTTCAAAGGCTTCACTTTTCTATTCTAACATTCACGAATGTTCCCTAGATATCATCATCATCAAGTACCGGGCCTGCTGGCGTAGGTGATCATGTCTCCCCACAACTTTCGATCTTGACAGTTATTTATAATTTCTACTGTTGACCTACTGCCAAGCCATTCTCTTAAGCTGTCTGGTATTTTTTCTCTTTGCTTCCCTCTTTCTCTTCGTCCCTCAATTTTCCCAGTTGTTACAATATATTCCAGTTGTTCTCTTCTCATTACATGGCCAAAAAATGATGATCGTTTCTTCCTAATATTGGAAACTAACTCTCTTTTGGCCTTGACCTTTTTCAGAACGTTTTCATAACTCATCTTAGCTGTCCATTCAGTAGATACCACATTTTACAATTCTTAGTTTTAGTTCTGATGTTATTTGCTTTCGTGTATAGGGCTCAGTAGCCTATATGGGAAAACCACCCGACTGTGCTACCGACGTTCGGACAACCCGTGTATTATTCCCGCTGAAAGCAGCGTGAGTTGTATTCGTAAAAAGTAAAAGTAAAGAGCTCCCGTCATGCCAAGTGGCGTATAGGGAATATGGTGTTAGTGACCATAAATTTTACAGACCTTTGAATTATCACAGAACCAAGAACCCCGTATCATCACTGGTGTTATGAAATCTACACCTATCAAGTCTCTAGAAACAGTAACAGGTTTACAACCCTTAGATGACAGACGGGTCACTAAAGTATTGCAACAAGCGGAGAAATATAGAAGGCTCCTTAGCCACCCCATGCACCAAAGAATAACTGGTTTCGGAATTGTACGACTAAAGAGGAGCAACTTCGCTGCAATCGCCAATGAACTAACTACTGGAGACCCAGTACTTTCCCAAACAATACCGAAACCCTTGGGCCCATCTGATATGTCTCCTCATGGGAAACCATAAAATGCCAGAACTTAAGGAAAATATAACAAGAATCATGAAAAAAGGCACCCAATCAGACACAGAAAGAAAACACGTAGCCGAAAAACACATACACGATACCTACCCACAGGACTCTTGGTCCCACATATACACAGATGGCTCTGCTATAAATGCCACCAGAAATGGAGGGGGTGGTGTGTTCTTGACGCTGAATAACCAGGAAGAGATCACCAAGTCAATAGCTACTGGAAAATTCTCAAACAACTTTAAAGCAGAAACTGAGGTCATCAGAGATGCTGCAACACTGGCTACTCAACACAAAGATAACATGCACCATAAATTGGTGATTCTGACTGATGCACTGTCAGTATTAACAGCTCTAAAAAGCCCCAAGAACAATGAACTAGATGACTTGAGAACAACCCTGGACCAACTATGCAATAACTTCCAGAGAGTAGTCATTTAGTGGATACCATCACACTGTAATATACACGGGAACGAACGCGCAGACAAATTAGCTAAAGAGAGAGGGAGATTACCACAAGAGAACCATCCACTGAGTTATGATGAAGCCAAATACATCATCAAAGGTCAGCATCATGAAACATGGAAACGAGAACACCCAAAGCATAACGAGAGGGACGGATACCACCAACTATCAAGGAGGGATCAAGTCATCACACTTCGCCTACGCACTGGCCACAACAGAATGAGAAATCACATGTTCATCAGATTCAAAATAGGTACAACCAGCCTATGCCACTGTACACATAGACAATATGACTACAAAACATGTTCTACAGGATTGCCCCCAGTACACAGACCTGAGAAGAGCAATGTGGTCCACGCCCACCTCCCTGGAAGAAAAACTATATGGGACAATTGAATCACTTAAACAGAGCTAGATTCTGGAATCCTACTCTGATTGAGTCCTGATTGCAGAGAGAGAGAGAGAGAGAGAGAGAGAGAGAGAGAGAAACTGTCTACGATAAAATATGACAGTTTTTAAGTCGCAGAATACCTGCCAGAATGGCGAGGGACACCTTAGCACACTTCTTCTTTTTCACTTTTTTTCTTTCCTTCTTCATTTGCTTTTTACCATCGAAGAGATATAATTTGCAGACTTGTGCTCTTCTGTTCGTCTCTGTTGCTGTTATGTTTCCTACTGTTTCTAATATTTCATCAATCCACCTTTTGTTCTTCTGTTGACCTCTCCTACTGTTATGTTTCCTACTGTTTCTAATATTCCATCAATCCATCTTTTGCTCTTCTGTTGATCTCTCCTGTTGTTATGTTTCCTACTGTTTCTAATATTCCATCAATCCATCTTTTACTCTTCTGTTGGCCTCTCCTGCTGTTATGTTTCCTAGTGTTTCTAATATTCCATCAATCAATCTTTTACTCTTCTGTTGGCCTCTCCTGCTGTTATGTTTCCTAGTGTTTCTAATATTCCATCAATCCATCTTTTACTCTTCTGTTGGCCTCTCCTGCTGTTATGTTTCCTAGTGTTTCTAATATTCCATCAATCCATCTTTTACTCTTCTGTTGGCCTCTCCTACTGTTATGTTTCCTAGTGTTTCTAATATTCCATCAATCCATCTTTTACTCTTCTGTTGGTCTCTCCTACTGTTATGTTTCCTAGTGTTTCTAATATTCCATCAATCCATCTTTTGCTCTTCTGTTGACCTCTCCTACTGTTATGTTTCCTAGTGTTTCTAATATTCCATCAATCCATCTTTTGCTCTTCTGTTGACCTCTCCTACAGCTGTTATGTTTCCTAGTGTTTCTAATATTCCATCAATCAATCTTTTACTCTTCTGTTGGCCTCTCCTACTGTTATGTTTCCTAGTGTTTCTAATATTCCATCAATCCATCTTTTCCTCTTCTGTTGGCCTCTCCTACTGTTATGTTTCCTAGTGTTTCTAATATTCCTTCAATCCATCTTTTTTTCGTGGTCGGCCTTTGGGTCTGGTGTTCTCGCAGCATTTATTGAAGGCACCTACATGAACAGGCTGTGTGCAAATTTAAGAAAAAGTAATATTCACGCGAAATATAGTTTGACAGGACTTCGCTGGAAATATAAACATATCCCCCGCTGACGAAACAAATTTCATTAAACACAAACGTAAACTATATTATAGTTCGTCATTGTATAGGATTTGTGTTTAATGTGTATAGTTTGTTTGATGTGCCCGATGAATGCTTTTGCCGAAACGTTGTAGTGGTTTGCATCTTATTTTTTCTGTTAGTCTAGCTGATTCTATCTATCTATTGACCTTTCGAGCCGTAACCGGCCCATAGGGCGTAGACCAAGATACACCTTCTCCTATATGAATTTTTGTTCTAGCAGTTTTCTTTTAAAGATATTTTATCAAATCTCGCCATCTGTCTCTGTTCTGTGCAAGCAGTTCTATCTCATTGAGGGAGCCGATTCCTGCTGCTCTTGCCTCTCTCATCAATGTTCTTCTCAGTGTCTCCCTGGGTCTTCCTCTTTTTCTTTTACCTGTTGTTTCCCATATGAGGGCTTGCTTTGCTATTCGGTTATTATCTCTTCTCATCACATGTCCAACGTATGACCATCGTCTTTTCTTTATTACTGAAGATATTAGTGGTTGATTGGCGATTTCTCTAATTTCCTCGTTTGTTTTGAATTCGTTCCACGCTATACCAAGTATTTTCCTTAGACATTTATTTTCGAATGCGTTCAACTTTGTTTCTATATCTCTTGTTGTTTTCCAGCTTTCACACGCATACGTAAGGGTTGATAGTACATTTGATTTGAATAGCCTAAGTTTTGTGTTTGTGCTAATGAGTTTTGATTTCCACAACTTTTCAAGGCTTCTGAAAGACATTGCTGCTTTAGCCAGTCTGATTCTAATTTCTTTGCTAGTATCCTCTTCTCGATCAATGTGACTAGCTGATTAGTTCTATGTTATGTTTATTTTATATGTCCTCATTGTAGCCATAGCCGCGATAGCTCAGTGGTTAGTGAACTGGACTATAAAGGACACGATGTCGGGTTCGATCCTGACTGACGGCTTCCAGGTTCACCCAGCCTTAATTCGTTCAATATGGAAGGTTATCATCGCTTTAGCGGTAGAAATTTCAGAGACAAAATTGTTCATGTTTTTCAATATTAATCTACATGTTTATATTTATCTAACACTTAATATATTATATATCAATTTTTAGATAATTAAACAAGGAATTAGATTTTACCAATACCAAGAAGGATATCAAAAGCAAGATAAACTTTCGTTGCACTGGGAAACATATGGAAGTCCACAGAAATTAGGTTAAATACAAAAATAAAAATGTTCAACTCAAATGTTAAGTCGGTCCTATTATATGGCTGTGAAACATGGAGAACAACAGAAATTGACAATCATGTAGATACAGACTTTCATTAATGGATGTTTACGCAGTATAAAAGGATGGAAATGGCAGGACAAAATCACTAACATAGAATTATGGAAATGTACCGGTCAAATACCAGTGGGTAAAGAGATACAGCGAAGACGGTGGCGCTGCATAGGACACACACTGTGGAAGCCAACTGAGAGTATTACACAATAGGCCCTTTTTTAATCCCCAGGGGAAAAGACAAAGAGGAAGACCAAGGAATTCTTGGAGAAGACAGATAGAAGCAGAGATGAAGATGGTGGGGAAGACATGGAATGATCCTAAAAGAATGGCACAAAAACAGAACGACTTGGAAAGTGTTTGTTGAAGACCCATGCTCCACAGGGAGCTGAAAGGTAGAAGAAGAAAACGAAGATGGTACAAGACATATAAAAAGAATATGGTTTGATGACAGTTGACACTAATCAAATTGAGAGTGACGCACTGTGCGGCTAAACGTACATGACCGAAATCGGTATGCCACATGGTGCGTCGAAACATAGAAAAGAGTTAAATGGATACCGGAATTTTTTCTGAGAAAGTAAAGGTTCACGGGCGTAATACCAACCATAGTAAAGTAAAGTACCCCCGTCACGCCAAGTGCCGTATGGGGAATATGGTGTCAGTGACTATAAATTTTACAGACTTTTCATTACATAATTTTTGGGGTAATGTGGTCGGTATTACGCCCGTGCCGCTTTACTTTCCCAGAAAGAAATCCGGGACCCATTAAAGGCTGGGTGAACAGGAAGCCGTCGGTTGGGATCGAACCCTAGTTGTCCATTCTAGTCCAGTTCACTAACCACTGAGTGTTCGTGGCTCCCAATACCGACCATATTACCCCAAAAATCATTAGCCGAAAGTCTATACAAATTATGGTCACTAATTCCGTGTTCCCCGCACGTCTCTTGACGGGACTCTTTAGATGCTTTAGAAAGCACCAGAGCTGGAAGTTGTCAGCGACCCACAGCTGATGGCTTGCGCCAGGATCGGTGAACTAAAACCATCCAGACCCTGCTCCACCTCTCCGCGGTGCCTCCAGTAACAAACTAACCTGTCTAGTCTGGCCAAGCGTGCAAGGATCGAAGAGTGAAGACAAGCCGGTACCCAAAAATGTTGTGCTGAAGTCGGATGTGTTGGGCCGAAAGACGCAAATATAACAGTCATACTGCAAACCACAACACAATCTAGACACGCCCACTTGACGTCCTTTTAAGGGCGGATGATGAAGATGTACACTTCTTTAGTCATCGGGCGAACGCAAGCAAGCAGCATTAACTTTGTGATATAGTAAATTATTTGTCTTCTCATTTCATTTACTATTTCATTATCTATTTTTCCTTCCTTTTAGACACGTCCACTACGTCCTTGTAAGGGCGGATGATGAAGATGAATATTCTAGTCTACTATGATACTCTAGAATACTTTAGTCATCGGGCGAACGCAACCAACCATATGCTGTACGCTGTATCCATATTACAATACATGCACGGATCAAAGAACTTGACCTCCTGTAACGTCACTAATATGAAGCTAATTATAGCCAACATTAGTTAAGTGGGTTTTATCATTGTTTTTATATCCTTTTGGAAATATGCATGCGGCAGCATTAGTTTCACATCCTCATTGATTATTCTATGGCTTTGCCCATCTGTTGCACTTCACTTCCTGGTATCGTACGTCACTTTCTGTGTTTGTTATGTTTTCCTGTTACAATCTCTCTCCATTTGTTAACGTTCAAGTGACTTCGCTCCCCGATCTCATTAACGGAAACATGTCTCAGACTGAAAAGGGGAAACATTTACTTGCCTCAATCATTACCGTTATTGTGCTCTTTGGACATATTCCTGTCGCGGAGGGATACAAGCACGTTGTGTTCATGCATGGGATCTTTGCAGGACCTTCCGAGTTTGACTACTTTGCTGGACTTATACAACAGGTAATGTTTTTTTCCTGCACTATTTTCCAATAATTTTTGTTCTCCCTCTTTTTTTTTTCTTTTCTTTTACATCTTCGTTGTACTTGGAGCCGTGGTAGTTCAGTGGTTAGTGAACTGGACTACAAAGGACAAGAGGTATGGTTCAATCCCAACCGAAGGCTTTCGGGGTTCACCCAGCCTTTAATGGGTACCGGATTTTTTTCAGGGAAAGTAAAGTGGCACGGGCGTAATACTGACCACATTACCCCGAAAATCACGTGCCGAAGGTCTGTACAATTTATGGTCACTAACACCATATTCCTTATACGCCACTTGGCGTGACGGAGTTATTTTACTTTTTTTTATTTCCTTCTTTGTACTGCTTATTTAAGTTTTTGTTCTTCTCATTTCTCTTCTCGTTCTTCCTCTGTTTCTGTTTTTTTTTTTTTTAGTTCCTGTTGGTTTTTTCTTCTATTCCTTCTTTCTCTATTTCTGCTTTTTCTTCAGTTCCTGATTCTTTTTTTCTTCTTCTGTTTCTTTCTTTCTTTTTTTTTTTTTTCTTTCTTTCTTTCTTTCTTTCTTTCTTTCTTTCTTTCTTTTTCTTTCTTTCTTTCTTTCTTCTACTTTATCTTTTTCTTCAGTTCCTTCTTCTTTCTTTCTGTCTTCTTCTTCAGTAAATTTTGCACCTTTTTTACAATTTTCTCTTTCTTATTTCTCATTTCCTCTAATTTAATCAAATAAATTGGGGGTCTCGGTGGCTTAGTTGGGAGAACCACTCGACTGGGCTGCCGACGTTTTGACTACCCGTGTTTAATTCCCCCTGGAAGCAGCTTGTGAGTTCTTCTCGTGGTTGGAAAAGAAAAAAAAAATACCCCCGTGGTCGACATAGCCTCTGGCAGAAGTTGGTACCGGGATATTACTCTGGGAAGGTGAGGAATGCCGTCTCGCATCGTGAGTCTCGATGCTTGAAGCAACACTATCCAGAAGTCTTCGAGCACGTGTGGGTGGAAAAACTCGCTTGCTAAGAAGTTAATTCAAGTCTCGTACTTTACCTTGACCTTTCCTCTTACACTTTGTTTCTGAGTAAGGTACACATTTCTAGCCTTCACAAATCTCGTAGTCCCAACGATTATCATTTGATTCTGTTCATACATTTCTTTGAGCATCGTCACTCCGTCCCATCTTTCTCTGTAGCCGGCTTTGCGTTCCTTATTAACAACCCTCATTATACTCTTAATATACTAATACTAATTAATAATTTATTAATACGTTTTGAGCAACCAATGAAATTGGGGAAGGTGATCCAGTACTCAAAAACGGGGTGTTAAAGTCGGATGTGTCGGGCGAAGGATACAAATTTAACAGTTCTATTGCAAACAACAGAGCCGCGATAGCTCAGTGGTTAGTGAACTGGACTACCACGAACAAGGGGTAGGGTTCCATCCCAACCGACGGCTTCCGGGTTCACCCAGCCCTAAATGGGTACCGGATTTTTTTTTCTGGGAAAGTAAAGCAGCACGGGCGTAATACTGACCACATTACCCCATAAATCATGTGCTGAAGGTCTGTAAAATATAGGGTCACTAACACCATATATCCCTATACGCCACTTGGCGTGACGGGGGTACTTTACTTTTTACTATTGCAAACAACAACACGACATTTTTAGTTGACACGACGGATCATCCTTGCTGCGTGCCTGATATCTATAAAGGCTCAGATCTAAACAATATATATAGTGAATATACACTGATCGACTGAGTTTTATACCTCATTATAATCGGGTCGAGGACAGTCTATTTATAGTAACTAATGCAATTTTGAGAAAGTTCTCAAAAAGGCCAACACAAAATGGGAGCTCTTAAAAAACATCAGAAAGAAGCAATCAGCATTTTTCGGGCACATTATGAGAAGAGGAAAGTTGGAATACTTGGTTACAACTGGCAAAATAAAAGGAAAGAGAGATCGCGGACGACAAAGAGAGAAAATACTGGATAGCTTGGTGTCATGGCATGGAAAAAAGTCAACAACAGAACTCATACGATGCATGGTGGATAGAAGATTGTAGATCGACATGATCACCAACGCCAACAGGTACGGCACATGATGATGATGAATGCAATACGTTATCAGGAATACTTGGTCACAACTGGCAAAATAAAAGGAAAGAGAGATCGCGGACGACAAAGAGAGAAAATACTGGATAGCTTGGTGTCATGGCATGGAAAACAGTCAACAACAGAACTCATACGATGCATGGTGGATAGAAGATTGTAGATCGACATGATCACCAACGCCAACAGGTACGGCACACGATGATGATGAATGCAATACGTTATCAGGCGTATTGAGACATGTTCAGTGATGACCCCACACCCCGGAAGTGACCCCTCGGACTGAGCCAAGGGCTGATGTGTGGGAAATCCCCAGCTGACCTGGCCGATGATGTGTGAAATAATTGTGTATGTATGTATGTGTGTGTGTGTAACCATTCGGTCTCAGGTAACGCATACTGAGACTAGGAAACCCCGTAGTGTTTATATGGGATGTCGTTTTTAAAATAGGTGTGAGTTAAAGAAGGGAAACCTCGCATGCTGACCTAAAATCACTTGTTGTCACTGTTACATTAAATCCCATTCAGCGTCGTCGAAGAGGGAAAATATATATGTATTTTTTGAGTCAACTTCAATCACCAACTTCCGTGTGTTACCGGGGCCTCATTATCTGGGAAGTAAAGAATAGTGACACTGTGATCTTCCAGGCATGTCGTAAGAGGCGACTACGGAGGTTGATTGATGGCTTGACAAGCTGTCATTTTAAAAAGTGTTGTTATGGAAACAGGGCCATAGAATTTAGAAGCAATGATCTCTGCAATATGTGCCATTTTGGCACTCAAGGTTTCTGTTTTTTTTTTTTAGATTGTGGTCTATATTATATTTATTATATAATTTTAAAGTGTCGTGGCGCGAAGCTTAACAGAATTCTCATGCCTTTTTCATTGAGACAACACATTAACGACGGTATCGTTTATCGTTTGTTCACCCCGTGAATATTTCGGCTTCGAGGGGGGGTGGGGGGGCATGGATGCCCAAATTCATCAACCAGACAGTAATATATATATTTGGATAGACGTTTAACACAAACAGACTGTATCACCAAAACAGGAGGGAGGAAGTCCAGACGGTTAAAATTAATAAATTCATCAATCGGACAGTAATATATTTTCAAATATATGTTCTCTGCTGTATTTATTAAAAAAGCTGTGAAATTAACTATAGACTTTTCTCCATTTTTAGAATCATCACAACCAACACGTTATTTAAATTTCCACACCTGGTCTTATGGTCACCCGATATCAGCACACAGATACCTTAAGGGATAATACTCAACCACACTTACACCCGAGAAAACCACTGAATCAGGTACTCCTTTCCTCAAAATATAAACACAAGACACACAACATATTCACCCCTGAAATACCGCTTTCCTAAAGTTTTAGAACCGCGACACGCTAATAGATTTTAAAAGTAAACATTCGCCTCACAGCACGTCGCCGTCACTCCGGTGGTCAGTGAACCTAATCATATACGCGTTACTTGTGATGAGTTCAGCTGATAGAGCCCTACGCTATAAGTTCCGGCCAGTTCATAACCCCAGTCCTTTACGGGCGGGCTGCATTTTTTATTTAAGAGTAAAACTTTAACGCTCTGACTTTTATTATTTCGTTAGAGGTCGAAACTTGTGGATGATCACTCTACATCAACTGGCACTTGATGATGATGATGATGAGGGTATGCTGGGGTATAATGTCTCTGTGATACAGGTTAAAGGAGGTATTTTATCTAATTATTTATTTAAACTCGTGTTACAGTGAAGGACTAACACCAAAAACCTATAAAGAATAAAGTGAGGAGAGATAACTCGCGTCAGCATGTTTCCCTTTTTTTTAGCATGCGTTTTAATTTTTTCTAGCCCCCCCCCCCCCCAACAAGCTCACCGCTATAGCATTTAAAATCCATAACAATAGCAACCTATAATCACGACTGTTTACATCACGAGACACCGACCGATCACGAGACGTCACGGGTCGCCGATCCTGCCCACAGCTGAGCCAGCGCGGATCACCGGGTCACGGATCGACGGGTCACAGGTCACCGACCGGAACCAGCCGAACGCCGAACAAAAAATATGTGCAGCACCATTACAGCCGAACGCCGAACAAAACAAATGTGCAGCACCGTTCAGACAACATGTTCAGACACTTTTTATATAGAAATGTGGCTGCATTTTGGCTAACGTATACCGGTTTCCTTTACTACTGATGGATCCGCCCCAACACAGGACAGCACAGTCACTCCAACTAAGTCATTTTCAATATATTTGTATAGATATCACATTATTTTAACTCTTTAGTTTTCAGCTCTTCATAATTTCTCTACACTTACGATTTTATATCTCTACACTTCACCTATTCAGTGGTTAGTGAACTGGACTAGAAAGGACTAGAGGTCGTTCGAATCCGATCGACGGCTTCCGGGTTCACCCAGCCTTAAATGGGTACCAGATTTTTTTCAGGGAAAATAAAGCGGCACGGGCGTAATACCGACCACATTACCCCAAAAATCATGTGCCGAAGGTCTGTAAAAAATTATGGTCACTAACACCATATTCCCTATATGCCGCCACTTGGCGTGACAGTGCTCTTTACTTACTTCACCTATCCTCCCACATGTGACACATCTCTTCTTCATCTCACCATCCCATCTCTCATTTCTCCGTCCAACCTCTCCCTAACTTTATCATCCGACATGTAGCTATAGATATTTGTGCCTCTCTGTTGGTTGTCGCTGTCCCATTATTCTGAAGAAGGCCGCAGACCGAAACGTCAGTATTTTGCTGTGTTCCTTTTTTTTTTTTTATAAATCTGCCACCATACCTTGGAGTGTATACCACACCCCACTACTGGCTCCTTGCTACCAGCTTTACCGCAGCACCGCAATTAGTTGCCTGTTCCAACCCCCCCCCCACACACACACACAAATATCTATTTGCTGTTATGCTTTTAACAACCCCCACCCCAGCTATACCCAGGAATGGAGCCGTAATAGCGCAGTGGTTAGTGAACTGGACTACATAGGACAAGATGTGGGTTTCGATCCCAACCGACGACTTCCGGGTTCACCCAGCCTTAAATGGGTACTGGATTTGTTTCTGGGAAAGTAAAGCGGCACAGGCGTAATACCGACCACATTACCCCAAAATCATGTGCTGTAGGTCTGTAAAATTTAAACTCACTAACACCATATTCCCTATACGCCACTTGGCGTGACGGGGGCTCTTTACTTTTTTTTTACTTTCTATATCCAGGAACTCCGAAAACTTCTATCAACTTGTAACACGAACTAATTGTTATCTATTTGCTGTTATACTTTTACTCCCTAGCTACATACATGAACTCTAATAACTTCTATCAACTTGTAACACGAACTATTTGTTATCTATTTGCTGTTATGCTTTTACTCCCTAGCTACATACATGAACTCTAATAACTTCAATCAACTTGTAGCACGAACTATTTGTTATCTATTTGCTGTTATGCTTTTACTCCCTAGCTACATACATGAACTCTAATAACTTCAATCAACTTGTAACACGAACTACTTGTTATCTATTTGCTGTTATGCTTTTACTCCCTAGCTACATACATGAACTCTAATAACTTCTATCAACTTGTAACAGGAACTACTTGTTATCTATTTGCTGTTATGCTTTTTACCCCACAGCTACATCCAGGAACTCCGATAAGTTCTATCAACTTGTTCAATCAACTCAAAAGTCTGAACAGTCTCCCCAAACAGGTGGATCGGATCTTAGAACTCCTCAGGCCAGTCTTGACTAACCGATCATCAGATGGGACTATTTTGGTCTGTTATTCCCAAGGTTTGTTTGAACTAGATGTGTCTACATAAACTATATAGTCTACATAGCTCATATAGTCTACATAGCTTATATAGTCTACATAGCTGATATAGTCTTCATAGCTCCTATAGTCTACATAGCTTATATAGTCTACATAGCTTATATAGTCTACATAGCTCCTATAGTCTACATAGCTTATATAGTCTACATATATTATATAGTCTACATAGCTCCTATAGTCTACATAGCTTATATAAACTACATAGCTTATATAGTCTACATAGCTGATATAGTCTTCATAGCTCCTATAGTCTACATAGCTTATATAGTCTACATAGCTCCTATAGTCTACATAGCTTATATAGTCTACATATATTATATAGTCTACATAGCTCCTATAGTTTACATAGCTTATATAAACTACATAGCTTATATAGTCTACATAGCTGATATAGTCTTCATAGCTCCTATAGTCTACATAGCTTATATAGTCTACATAGCTTATATAGTCTACATAGCTCCTATAGTCTACATAGCTTATATAGTCTACATATATTATATAGTCTACATAGCTCCTATAGTCTACATAGCTTATATAGTCTACATAGCTGATATAGTCTACATAGCTCCTATAGTCTACATAGCTCCTATAGTCTACATAGCTTATATAGTCTACATAGCTGATATAGTCTACATAGCTCCTATAGTCTACATAGCTTATATAGTCTACATAGATTATATAGTCTACATAGCTCCTATAGTCTACATAGCTTATATAGTCTACATATATTATATAGTCTACATAGCTTATATATTCTACATAGCTCATATAGTATACATAGCTCCTATAGTCTCATCATCATCATCATCATCATGTACCCTGCCGGCTGGCGTAGGCGATCATGTCCTTCCACAATCTTCTATCTACAGTGCATCGTATCAGTTCTGTTGTTGACTGTTTTCCATGCCATGACACCAAGCTATCCAGTATTTTCTCTCTTTGTCGTCTATAGTCTACATAGCTTATATAGTCTACATAGCTCCTATAGTCTACATAGCTTATATAGTCGACATATGAGAAAGATGCAGTCATCTATACAGACGGATCTGTGAGACGACACCAAAGAAGTGCATGGGCATTTACAGCACGCTCGGCAGGCAGAATAGTCAAGGAAGACAGTGGTGCATACGTCATGACCACAAGTAGCATGACAATGGAGGTGATGGCAGTGACCAAGGCATTCAAATGGTTACAGTCACAAGACTACACCCACGCATGTATACTGAGTGATTCGATGAGCATGATTAAAAAGTAGAGGCGTGCTCTGTACGCATGCAATGGGTAGAGTCGTTGCAGAAATCCAAAATACGTAAGGTCACCTTTGTCTATGTCCCTGGACATGCGGGAGTACGGGGAAATGAAAGAGCGGACAGGTTGGCTAGCTGCGCTGTCGTTGAGGACGGGCAACCAATGGATCGGGCGGACATCATCAATGCCCTCCGAGATGTGGGAAGAGCACGGGACTTCGACAAACACAAATCCACGTCACTTCTTCGGATGATGGAAATGGGAGTTAAGATGGGCACAGCCAGAAATGAGAAACTTGGTGGCCGTGTAAGAAGACTTATCAACCAACACAGAACTGGAGTCGTCAGTCGCTGGACACTGCGGGACTTGCTCAGGAGGGGATCTGAGCACCTATGGACATGTTCGGAGTGCAATGATGATGACCCGCAAATAACTCAATAACTCAATATAGTCGACATAGCTAATATAGCCTACATAACTGATATAGTCTACATAGCTAATATAGTCTACATAGCTTATATAGTCTACAATGCTAATACATAGCTGATATAGTCTACATAGCTTATATAGTCTACATAGCTCCTATAGTTTACATAGCTTATATAGTCTACATAGCTAATATAGTCTACATAGCTAACATAGTCTACATAACTGATATAGTCTACATAGCTAATATAATCTACATAACTGATATAGTCTACGTAGCTCGCATAGTCTACATAGTTGATATAATCTACATAGCTCATATAGTCTACTTAGCTTATATAGTCTACATAACTCACACAGTCTACATAGTTGATATAATCTACACAACTCACATAGTTTACATAGCTTATATAGTCTACATAGCTAATATAGTCTAAATAACTGATATAGTCTACATAGCTAATATAGTCTACATATCTCCTATAGTCTACATAGTTTATATAATCTACATAGCTCCTATAATCAACATAGTTTATATGATATACATGGCTCTTATTGTCTACATCATCATTAAGTACCGGGCCTGCTGGCAAAGATGATCATATCTCTTCACAATTTTCGATCTCGGCAGCCATTCATAATTTCTGTTGTTGACCTTCTGCCAAGCCATTCTCTTAAGCTCTCTGGTATTTTTTCTCTTTGTTTCCTCTATCTTTCCGTTCCTCAATTTTTCCAGCTGCCACAATATATTCCAGCTGTTCTCTTCTCATTACATGGCCAAAAAATGATGATTGTTTCTTCCTAATATTAGAAATTAGCTCTCTATTTGCTTTGGCCTCTTTCAGAACGTTTTCATTACTCTTCTTAGCTGTCCATGGTACTCTATTGTTTATATAGCTGATGTAAAGAAAAAAAGGGCAATAACAATAGAGGAAAAAGGAGAAGATAAATAATAAAATCGAGATAAAATGAAGAGCAAAGAAATAGAAGATGAGAAGAAGAGAAAGTAGACAAAAACGATTAAGGAAAAAATAAGTCAAAGTTTAATATTACGAGGAAAAAGCAGAATGAAGAGAATGGGGTAAAAAAGAAATATATTTATGTTTTTTTATGTCTACTGAAGCTTGTCAAATAAATTTCAATATCTGGGAACATTGTTAACTTCAGATGGTAGATGTACAACAGAGGTGAGATGGTAGATGTACAACAGAGGTGAGATGGTAGATGTACAACAGAGGTGAGATGGTCGATGTACAACAGAGGTGAGATGGTAGATGCACAACAGAGGTGAGATGGTAGATGTACAACAGAGGTGAGGTGGTAGATGTACAACAGAGGTGAGATGGTAGATGTACAACAGAGGTGAGATGGTAGATGCACAACAGAGGTGAGATGGTAGATGTACAACAGAGGTGAGATGGTAGATGTACAACAGAGGTGAGATGGTAGATGTACAACAGAGGTGAGATGGTAGATGTACAACAGAGGTGAGATGGTAGATGTACAACAGAGGTGAGATGGTAGATGTACAACAGAGGTGAGATGGTAGATGTACAACAGAGGTGAGATGGTAGATGCACAACAGAGGTGAGATGGTAGATGTACAACAGAGGTGAGATGGTAGATGCACAACAGAGGTGAGATGGTAGATGCACAACAGAGGTGAGATGGTAGATGCACAACAGAGGTGAGATGGTAGATGTAAAACAGAGGTGAGATGGTAGATGCACAACAGAGGTGAGATGGTAGATGTACAGCAGAGGTGAGATGGTAGATGCACAACAGAGGTGAGATGGTAGATGTAAAACAGAGGTGAGATGGTAGATGCACAACAGAGGTGAGATGGTAGATGTACAACAGAGGTGAGATGCAGAATGGCACATGCAAAAGTAGCTTTCTGAAAAGTGTGGAAGAAACTATGCAATCCATTTTTGACAATAGAAACAAGATTAAAGAGTTCTTAGATGTTATGTGGAGACAGTGTTAATATATGGATGTGAATCATGGACAATAGGACAACAGACAAGAAAATCACTGGAGTCTGTAGAAATGTGGTTTTGTAGAAGAATGTTGAGAATACCATGGACAGCTAAGAAGAGTAATGAAGATGTTCTGAGAGAGGTCAAAGCAAAAATAGAGCGAATTTCCAATATTAGGAAGAAACAAGCATCATTTTTTGGCCATGTAATGAGAAGAGAACAGCTGGAATATATTGTAACAACTGGGAAAATTGAGGGACGAAGAGATAAAGGGAAGCAAAGAGAAAAAATACCAGACAGCTTAAGAGAATGGCTTGGCAGAAGGTCAACAACAGAAATGATAAATAACTTCGATATCGAAACTTGTAGATAATCATCTACACCAGCAGACTTGGCACTTGATTATGATGATGTTGGTCACTTTCGTTTTCTATTCATTTATTTGTGTACCCACAGGTGGTGTAGTGTGCAGAGGATTGTTATCATACATAGAGCATAACGTGGACACCTTTATCAGCATGAGCGCACCCCTAGCAGGCCAGTACGGAGGTATGATGGGAACGGGTCAGAGTTCAGACAACTTGTCACGTTTTAAAACGTCAGTATTTTATTGTGTTCCTTTTTTGTAAAGCTGTCACCATCTGTGACGGTGGATGGGGCGGACGAATTTGAAATAATCAACGGCCCAGAAAGCGAAAACAGCAAAGTGTGTGGTACACATGAGGTATATTCAGAACACGAAAGACGAATATGGCAGACCACCGTGAAAGAGTGGAGCCTCATCACGTAACAGTCCAAAGAAAGCCATGGAGAAAAATTCTAACTACTGATTTAGGAATGAAACATGGAGATTAGACAAGAAAACAGAACAGAAAATTGAAGCCTTTGAAATGTGGATTTATAAAAGAATAGGTAGAATTGGATAGAAAGAAAAGAAAACAAACGAGGAAGTTTTAAACAAACTAAAAATGAAAAAAGAACTACTAAACACAATTAGAGCAAGACAAATGAAATTTTTTGGCCATGTTAAAAGACACAACAGTCTAATAAAAATGATATTGGAAGGGAAAATACAAGGTAAAAGAGGCAAAGGCAGACCAAGACTAACATGGACGAGTAACATCAAAAGATGGATAAGTCAGCCTATGACAATCTGCACCATCAAAGCAAGACATAGAGTGGAATGGTGCTCCATGGTAGCCAACCTTCGATGCGGAGACGGCACTCAATGATGATGATGTCACCATATTGATCGTACTTTGTTTTGATTTTACTTTGGCGATTTTACTTTCTGACTTATTTTCCTTCTTTTGTACTTTTTGGCGTATTCTACCAAATAATCGCATTTTATATTCTGACGTATTTTACTTTGTGATGTATTTTCTTTTCTGGCGTAATTTACTTCTTTTGTACTTTCTGACGTATTTTACCTAATGTCCCATTTTACTTTCTGGCGTAATTTACTTCTTTTGTACTTTCTGACGTATTTTACCTAATGTCCCATTGTACTTTCTGACGTATTTTACCTAATGTCCCATTTTACTTTCTGACTTATTTTCCTTCTTTTGTACTTTCTGGCGTATTCTACCAATAATCGCATTTTATATTCTGACGTATTTTACTTCGTGACGTATTTTCGTTTCTGGCTTAATTTCTTTTCTGACGTATTTTACTTCTTTTGTACTTTCTGACGTATTTTACCTAATGTCCCATTGTACTTTCTGACGTATTTTACCTAATGTCCCATTTTACTTTCTGACTTATTTTTCTTCTTTTGTACTTTCTGACGTATTTTACCTAATGTCCCATTGTACTTTCTGACGTATTTTATCTAATGTCCCATTTTACTTTCTGACGTATTTTACTTCTTTTGTACTTTCTGACGTATTTTACATAATGTCCCATTTTACTTTCTGATGTATTCTACTTCTTCTGTACTTTCTGACGTATTTTAACTAATGTCCCATTTTACTTTCTGACGTATTTTACTTCTTTTGTACTTTCTGACGTATTTTACCTAATGTCCCATTTTACTTTCTGACGTATTTTACTTCTTTTGTACTTTCTGACGTATTCTGCCAAATAATAGCATTTTATATTCTGACGTATTAACTTCGTGACGTATTTTCGTTTCTGGCGTAATTTCCTTTCTGACGTATTTTACTTCTTTTGTACTTTCTGACGTATTTTAACTAATGTCCCATTTTACTTTCTGACGTATTTTACCTAATGTCCCATTTTACTTTCTGACGTATTTTACCTAATGTCCCATTGTACTTTCTGACGTATTTTACTTCTTTTGTACTTCTGACGTATTTTAACTAATGTTCCATTTTACTTTCTGACGTATTTTACTTCTTTTGTACTTTCTGATGTATTTTATCTAATGTCCCATTTTACTTTCTGACGTATTTTACTTCTTTTGTACTTTCTGACGTATTTTACTTAATGTCCCATTTTACTTTCTGGCGTATTTTACTTCTTTTGTACTTTCTGACGTATTTTACATAATGTCCCATTCTACTTTCTGACGTATTTTACTTCTTTTGTACTTTCTGACGTATTTTACCTAGTGTCCCATTTTACTTTCTGACGAATTTTACCTAATGTCCCATTTTACTTTCTGACGTATTTTACCTAATGTCCCATTTTACTTTCTTACGTATTTTACTTCTTTTGTACTTTCTGACATATTTTACCTAATGTCCCATTTTACTTTCTGACGTATTTTACTTAATGTCCCATTTTTCTTTCTGACGTATTTTACCTAATGTCCCATTTTACTTTCTGACGTATTTTGCCTAATGTCCCATTTTACTTTCTGACTTATTTTACCTAATGTCCCATTTTACTTTCGGACGTATTTTACTATGTGAAGTATTTTCCTTTCTGGCGTAATTTCTTTTCTGACGTATTTGCTTTTCTAATGTATTTGCCTTTCTGATGTATTTTATTTCCCGAAGTATTTTGCTCTCTGACGTACTTTATTTTCTTCGGTATTTTAATATATTACCTATTTTAATTTGTGCCGAATTAATTTTTTTTAATTTATGTTTTTTAAATTATAATATTTAAAAATAAAACAAAATAGTATGTTTAAAAATTAAAATTTATTGCCTATTTTACTTTCTGCCGTATTTTACTTTCTGTCGTATTTTACTATCTGTCGTATTTTACTTTCTGTCGTAGTTTACTTTCTGTCGTATTTTACTTTCTACATTTTTAACTTTCTGGCACTGGTTGTGGTGCCTCCATAGTGTTGGACCGGTACATCCGGCAAATTTAAAAGGCAGAAGTAATGGCGGCTAGTTTTAAAAGTAAAAGTAAAGTAAAGAGGGCATGTCGTAAGAGGCGACTAAGGAGGTTGATAGATGGCTTGGCAAGCTGCCATTGTAAAAAGTATTGTTATGGAAACAGAGCTATAGATTTTAGAAGCAGTGATCTCTGCAATATGTGCCATTTTGACACGCAAGGTTTCTGTTTTTGAGATTGTGGTTCTGCCCTATGTGTCGTCTTCGGACGGGAACGTGAAGAACTGAGAGGAAAGCTAGGAATAACCCCGCCGTAGAGTACATAAAAGCAGACAAAAACAGCTTTCCAAAAATGAGGAAGATACTATGCAATCCATTTTTGACAATAGAAACAAGAAAAAGAGTTCTTAAATGGTATGTAGAGCCAGTCTTAACATATGAATGCGAATCATGGACAATAGGACAACAGACAAGAAAATCACTGGCGGCTGTAGAAATGTGGTTTTACAGAAGAATGTTGAGAGTACCATGGACAGCTAAGAAGAGTAATGAAGATGTTCTGAGAGAGGTTAAAGCAAAAATAGAGTTAATTTCCAATACTAGGAAGAAACAATCATCATTTTTTGGCCATGTAATGAGAAGAGAACTACTGGAATATATTGTAACAACTGGAAAAATTGAGGGACGAAGAGATAGAGGGAAGCAAAGAGAAAAAATAACAGACAGCTCAAGAGAATGGCTTGGCAGAAGGTCAACAACAGAAATTATATATAGCTGCCGAGATCGAAAGTTGTGGAGAGACATGATCACCTACGCCAGTAGGCCCGGTACTTGATGATGATAATGAGAGTACATAAAGACACAACAGATACAATTGTGTGACCACGTGATAAGTCAGAGGTACCAAAACACAACGGGCCTTCAATAAACGTTGCGAGAACATCAGATTGAAGAGTCGACCACAAAACAATTGATTGATGGGATAGAAATATTAGAAAACATAACAGAAAGATAAGCTAGCAAAAGAGCAAAAGACCACAATTTATATCTCCCCTCGACGCTGAAAGGCAAGTGAGGAAGGAAGAAGAAAGAAACAGATTCTGTTTTCTTTCTTCCGCACATTGTAATTAGAATAAATTGTTGTTTACACGTTTAGTTAAAAGTAAACAGACAACAAGAAAAAAAATGGCAAGGGGAGTTTAATAATCAACTCAATAATGTTCTTCTCTGTTCATTTTGTTGGGGGTGTCACGTGATGTTAAATGCAGCATTGCGGACATTCTCGCACGACCTGGTGTCGGTTTGTCATCTTCCGGTAGATATCAGTCAGATAACTAGCTTCCTACCTGAAGGCTGTGAGTCACATTCCCACATCATCATTATTATCATCATCATTGAGCGCCGTCTCCGCATCGAAGGTTGGCTTACATTGAGTGCCATCCCGCTATGTCTCTTGCTTTGATGGTGCAGGTCGTCATAGGATAACTTGTCTATATTTTGATGCTATTCGTCATGTTCGTCTTTGTCTTTCTCTGCCTCTTGAACCTTGTATTTTCCCTTTCAAGATTACTTTGAAGGAATACATCTGGAGACAGTTCAGAACTACAACTACCTTGGACATAAATATAACAAGTGATAGAAAATGTACAACTGAAATAAACAAAAGAATAGGAATGGCAAAAAGTAATTTTAAAGCCATGAAAAATATACTAACATCAAAACAAATAACACCAGGGCTAAAACTAAGAATAGCAAAATGTTACATCTTCTCAATATTCCTATATGGTGCAGAAATATGGACATAAGACAAGAAAACAGAACAGAAAATTGAAGCCTTTGAAATGTGGATTTATAGAAGAATAGGTAGAATTGGATGGAAAGAAAAGAAAACAAACGATGAAGTTTTAAAACAACTAAAAATGAAAAGAGAAAAACTAATCACAATTCAAACAAGACAAATAAAATTTGTGGGTCATGTTAAAAGACACAATAGCCTAATAAAAGTAATATTGGAAGGGAAAATACAAGGTAAAAGAGGCAGAGGCAGACCAAGACTAACATGAACGAGTAATATCAAAAGATGGACAAGTCAACATATGACAATATCCACCATCAAAGTAAGAGGCAGTGTAGAATGGCGCTCCATGGTAGCCAACCTTCGATGCGGAGACGGCACTCAATGATGAATGATGAAGATTACTTTAGTAAGTTGTTGTATCTTTTAACTTGCTCCAAAATCCCATTTGTCTTATTTTAATTGTGATTAGTTCTCTTTTCATTTTTAATTGCATTCAGCCTTGATAGTTTGATATCTTATCTTTCCATCCAAATCTACCTATTCTTCTATAAATCCACATTTCAATGCCTTCATTTTATGCTCTGTTTTCTTATCGAATGTCATTTTTTGAAACTGGTATATGTAAAAAAAAAATGCGCTAAAAATTATGTGTGACCAAAGAGTGTCGCACTGCGAGAGTGTGAGTCTGTTAAGGGTTAATAAAAGCCTTTATGGTAGCTTTTAATGCTGTCCATGTTTCACGAAGACTTTCATTAATGGATGCTTACGCAGAATAAAAGGATGGAAATGGCAGGACAAAATCACTAACATAGAATTATGAAAATGTACCAGTCAAATACCAGTGGATAAGGAGATACAGCGCAGACGATGGCGCCGGATAGGACACACACTGCGGAAGCCAACTGGTAGTATTACACAACAGACCCTTTTTTGGAATCCCCAGGGGAAAAGACAAAGAGGAAGACCAAGAAATTCTTGGAGAAGACAGACAGAAGCAGAGATGAAGATCATGGGGAAGACATGGGATGATCTTAAAAGCATGGCAAGAAACAGAACGACTTGGAAAGTGTTTGTTGAAGACCTATGCTCCACAGGGAGCTGAAAGGTAGATGAAGAAGAAGTGTTTAAAAAATGCGCTAAAAAATAGGTGTGACCAAAGAGTGCCGCACTGCGTTTTACTCGGAGTCTGTTAAGGGTTAATGAAAGCCTTTGTGACAACTTTTAATGCTCTCCATGTTTCACCATCATAAAATATGACTGGATTTAACATTAGAGTTGAATTTCAATGTATGTTTTTGTCTAACCTAATTTCTTTGGATGTCCATGTTTCTTAGCGCATTGCAAACATGGTAACAATACATCGCATCAAGATCAATCCGGACGACAAGTTGGTCTCGAGGCAAGACGGCGGGTCTTGAGACAGAAAGGTTGTGAGTTCAAACCCCGGCTGAACCAGCTAGGATTTTTATTTATGATTTCTCTCTGCGGCAACCACCCCTGGTCTCAGCAGCGAGGCCCGGCTTGAAACGTCAATTACTCATCAACGGAAAAAAATATGAGTACCCCCGAAGGCAGAGTTATCTGCCTCTGCGGCGAGGGACCCCTGTGCACACGGCTGCCAGGGAAAAACGGATTAATGTGCAAATTTCGGTTCCTAGTCTCTAGAGACTTCGTCAGAAGTGAAAGGTGGCGAACCCAAAAGAAAGAGAAAAAAATTCTATTGATCAAGAGACTTGGTCGCAAATAATGAATATCTAAAATAAAATATTACATTTCAAACTGAATAGAGGTCAGAATGAATCCTCACCAATCACTATCAAGGGCATTCATCTAGAGAATGCATGGAAAAAGACCAAGAGGAAGACCTAGAAGAAGATGGATAGATGCAGTGATAGAGACATGTAACAACAAAGGAAAATCACTAATTCAGACAGTTCGAGCAGCTCAAGAACGACAAATGATATAAACCACGACACCTTTTAGGTACCAGTGAAAAAGAGAAAAGAAGAAGATGGATAGATGCAGTGATAGAGACAAGTAACAACAAAGGAAAATCACTAATTCAGACAGTTACGACACCTTTAAGGTACCAGTGAAAAAAAGGAAAAGACGAAGAAGAAACTGAATAGATTGTAGTAGACTAGTAGTATCTTCCTGTATAGTCCCTACAATATGCGAAGAACATAGTGGAGCCGCGGTTACCTACCAAGCATGTCGTCAGACATGACTAATGAAGTTTGGGATCGTCGTCTATGTAGTAAAGTAGGACGTGCATGGAGCGACCTTGTGAACGGAATTTTCAGATGCATTTTGGGAAATTCTGTGACAAGTGGCGTAGCGGATATGGGAAATTATTGACTGCCATTAACTGTCTTCATGGAGATAGTCCTTTTAAATTGATGCAAAGTGTTCTTGGATTGTATCTAAAATGCCACTTTTAGGTTAACACAAGCAACCGTGAAGTGTAAAAAAAAATAAAAGAATTATTCTAAAAAGTTCCACAAATTCCCATGCCTGAACTGTAGCTGTATCTAATAAGTGATTGCGATAAAACATGTCTTTAATGGGCGTTAATTTTCCTATTTCAGATACCGACTATCTCAAATACTTATTCCCGAAATACATCAAGAAAAACATTTACAGGTCAGTCATCATCACCAGATACAATACCGGTAGGCGTAGGCGATCATGTCCTTCCACAATCTTTTATCCACAGTGCTTGGAATTCTATCCACGTATTTCCTTTCTTATGGGACCTCAGTAGCCTAGTAGCGCGGTTGACCCAGCCGCTGGAAGAAATGGGTGCCAGGTTAGTACTCTTGCAAGGCAAGGAATGGTATCTCGCTCATGAGGTACGATGCTTAAGGCGACACAAGACAGGAATCTCCGAACACTTCTGGATAGACGACCGAGCACATATGGATAAAAACCAGCGTGCTAGGACGCCGATCCACATCTCGTACCTTACCTTTCATCTCAAGCATCTTGTAAATCACCATCATCATGTGTCATACCGGTTGGCGTAGGCGATCATGTCCTTCCACAATCTTCTATCCACAGTGCATCGTATCAGTTCTGCTGTTGACTGTTTTCCATGCCATGACACCAAAGTATCCAATATTTTCTCTCTTTGTCGTCCGCGATCTCTCTTTCCTTTTATTTTGCCAGTTGTAACCAAATATTAAAACTTTCCTCTTCTCAAGATGTGCCCGAAAAATGTTGATTATTTCTTTCTGATGTTTAGTAGGATCTCTATTTTTGTGTTGGCCTCTTTGAGAATTTCCTTATTGGTCATTTTAGCTGTCCATGGAACTTTCAACATTCTTCTGAGAAATCCCATCTCTGTGGCCTCCAATCGTCTTTTCATTTGTTTTGTCTACTGTCTATGATTCGCTTCCATAGGTCACAATTGGTTCTATATATCACTGATGAACTCTCTTTCCCACTTATATTGACATAGATTTGTTGCATAAGATATTTGTTCTACATATAATTACGCTACAACACAACTTAATATCTTGTAAAATTTGGAACTATTTCCAAATTTAGTTTAGTTTAAATTATGCAGCGCGTGGCAGTGTGGCTAAAACCACAGTTACTATCTATTCTATCTTTACGACACATAGTACCATTGCTGGTGTATGTTGGGGGGCAACGATAGAACCAGAGGGATAAAGGCCGCTTGGTCAAGCAGTCGCCACGACGTGTGAGACTCAGGATTTTTATTTCACCCCCGATAGAAAAAATCCTTTCTGTCTACCGCGGGTTTCGAACACCGTACGGCGGCTTTTCAGCTGGCGGAACAGTGGTTTTAGCCGCACGGCCACGCGCACCTCTATCACTGTTACTGGCTGACTGAAAACCTGGTGTACGGTGTTCGAAACCAGTAACGGAAAATGTACAACTGAAATAAACAAAAGAATAGGTCTGGCAAAAAGTAATTGTAATGCCAATAAAAATATAATAACAACAAAACAAATAACATCAGGGCTAAAACTAAGAATAGCAAAATGTTACATCTTCTCAATATTCCTGTATGGTGCAGAAACATGGACATTAGACAAGAAAACAGAACAGAAAATTGAAGCCTTTGAAATGTGGATTTATAAAAGAATAGGTAGAATTGGATGGAAAGAAAAGAAAAGAAAAGATGAAGTTTTAAAACAACTAAAAATGAAAAGAGAACTACTAAACACAATTAGAACAAGGCAAATGCAATTTTTGGGTTATTTTAAAAGACACAACAGCCAAATAAAAGTAATATTGGAAGGGAAAATACAAGGTAAAAGAGGCAGAGGCAGACCAAGACTAATATGGACAAGTGACATCAAAAGATGGATAAGTCAACCTATGACACAATCTGCACCATCAAAGCAAAAGACAGAGTGGAATGGAGCTCCATGGTGGCCAACCTTCGTTGCTGAGACAGCACTCAATTATGACGGTGTTCGGAGGGATTTTTTCTATCGGGGGTGAAATAAAAATCCTGAGTCTCACACGTCGTGGCGACTGCTTGACTAAGCGGCCTTTATCCCTCTGGTTCTATCGTGAGCCCCCCGACATACACCAGCAATGGTACTACGTGTGGTAAAGATAGTTTTATTAGAATATGTGTTGAGCTTTATAAGAAGAAGGATGTATGAATATATCTGTCACGTGCTGAGAATAAATGAGGAATGACTTCCCCTTCAAGCATTCACCTGAAAAACATCTGGTAAAAGAAAACAAGGAAGACAAACAGAATCTCTACGCAAAACAATTACTAGGGAAAGCTCAACCATGGGACTAAGAAACTAACACAAGAACTAGCAGAAAATAGTCAATCATGGAAAACTATTACACCCGTCCCATGTGTTGTCTTCGGCACGAGAGGTGAATGAATGAATGAATGAATGAATGAATTAATTAATTAATTAATTAAATTGCAATCTGCTTTCGTTCATCGGTCTAGTCCATCTGACCTAACTCTATGGTCACTCTGTCTAGGGGGTCTCCATGGTTTGTCTGATCTATCTAGTATGTCTGTCTAATCTCTCAGGTCTTATTCTCTTTCTGTCTGCTCTGTCTGTCAGGTTTGTCTGTCGGTCTGGTCTGGCTATTCTGGATTCTTATCTCTTGCCCTGTCCCTCGAGCTCCGTCACATTGCCTACGTGTCTGCCTCTACGAACGGCCACCGGAATGCCTGTCTGCCTGCCTACCTACCTACCTACCTACCTACCTACCACCCTACCTACCTACCTACCTACCTACCTACCTACCTACCTACCTACCTACCTACCTACCTATCTACCTACCTACCTACCTATACCTACCTACCTACCTGCCTGCCTGCCTACCTACCTACCTACCTACATACCTACCTACCTACCTTCCTACCTGCCTAATCATCTATCTATCTATCTATCTATCTATCTATCTATCTATCTATCTATCTATCTATCTATCTATCTATCTATCTATCTATCTATCTATCTATCTATCTATCTATCTATCTATCTATCTATCTATCTATCTATCTATCTATCTATCTATCTGTCTGTCTGTCTGTCTGTCTGTCTGTCTGTCTGTCTGTCTGTCTGTCTGTCTGTCTGTCTGTCTGTCTGTCTGTCTTTCTGTCTGTCTGTCTGTCTGTCGATCCATCTATCCATCTATCCATCTATCCGTCCATCCATCCATCCATCCATCCATGCATCCATCCATCCATCCGTCCGTCCGTCCGTCCGTCCCTCCTTCCATCCATCCATCCATCCATCCCTCCATCCATCATTCCATTTATCTACCTACCTACCTAGCTACCTACCTACCTACCTACCTACCTAGCTGCCTACCTACCTACCTAGCTGCCTACCTACCTACCTACCTAGCTGCCTACCTACCTTGTTATAAATCATGTTTATCTGTTGTTTAATCAGAAAGTTGTACTTCTGACCAACATTCTCCTTACAGATTTTTTTACACAAAAACTGGACAACAGTTTTCAATTGCCAACTACTGGAACGGTATGTATTTGGTAAATATAGTATCAGCTTTATGCTTACAATATATTTCACTGTCTCTGACCATGTATATATTACTGGAATATTGAGTTAGTGAATTACTGAGTTATTGAGTTCCTTGTGGGTCATCATCTGAGAGATAAGGTCAGAAATGAAGAGCTGAGAAAAAAGCTAGGAATAGCCATCGCCATAGAATATATAAGGAAACAACAGATAAAATTGTTTGACCACGTGACAAGGCAGATAGATCAAAACACAACACAACGAGCATTCAATAAACGTTGTGAGAACACCAGACCCAAGGGTCGACCACGAAAAAGATGGATCGATGGAATATTAGAAGCACTAGGCAACATAACAGCAGCAGAGGCGAAGAAAAGAGCAAAAGACCGCAAATTATATCTCCCCCTCGACGCTGAAAGGCAGATGAGGAAGGAAAGAGAAGAAGAAGAAGATCATCATTGCACACCGAACATGCCCATAGGTGCTCAGATCCCCTTCTCATGAAGTCCCTCAGTGTCCAGCGACTGACGACTCCAGTTCTATGTTGGTTGATGTCTTCTTCATGGCTGTGCTCATTTTAACTTCCGTCTCTTTAATCTGACGAAGTGACGTGAAATCATGGTTGTCAAAGTCACGTGCCCTTCTCACATTTAGAGAAATATCATCATCATCATCGCGTGCCTTCTCCGCAACGAAGGTTGGCTACCATGGATCGCCATTCTACTCTGTTTCTTGCTTTGATGGTGAAGGTTGACATAGATTGACTTGTCCATCTTTTGATGTTACTCGTCCATGTTAGTCTTGGTCTGCCTCTGCCTCTTTTACCATGTATTTTTCCTTCCCATATTACTTTTAGTAGGCTGTTGTGTCTTTTAACATGCCCCCAAATTTCATTTGTCTTGTCTTAATTGTATTTAGTAGTTCTCTTTTTATTTTCAGTTGTTTAAAAACTTCATCGTTTGTTATCTTTTGTTTCCATCCAATTCTACCTATTCTTCTATAAATCCACATTTCAAAGGCTTCAATTTTCTGTTCTGTTTTCTTGTCTAATGTCCATGTTTCTGCACCATACAGGAATATTGAGAAGACGTAACATTTTGCCATTCTTAGTTTCAGCCCTGTTGATATTTGTTTTGTTGTTAGTATATTTTTCATGGCATTAAAATTACTTTTTGCCATACCTATTCTTTTGTTTATTTCAGTTTTGCATTTTCCATCATTGGTTATAGTATGTCCCAGGTAGTTGTAGCTCTGGACTGTCTCCAGATGTATTCCCTCAACTGTGATATTTAATTGTAGGTCTTGAGAATTTTCTTTGTTTATGATCATAGTTTTAGTCTTTTTGATAATCATTTCTAGTCCATATTTTTTGCTTGTTATGTTTATCACATTAAGTAATTGTTGTAGGTCTTTAGGATTTTCTGCTAGTAGAACAGTATCATCAGCATATCTTAGGTTATTGATTATCTTTCCATTAATGTTTAGGCCTGGCATCTCTGAGATGTTTTTAAAGATTTGCTCAGTGTATAGATTGAACAAGCTTGGTGATAGGATGCATCCTTGTCTTACTGAGAAATATACTGTCTTATAGAGAAATATATATATATATATGGCCCTTTTCGTCTTGTCAGACGGTCTAGTGGAGGCTATTGCGTATTTTTTTGAGGTATTGTTTTTGCCGAACAGCTTCTCTCGTGGCTAATTCTACCAATGTTTGACAAACACACGCGGTCACATAATGAACAGGTCAGGCTCGCTGATCCACAGGGTTTACCATCCTTTTTCATGAGTCTCTTCTTTTCTAAGTCCTGTCTTAGAACAGTCTCAAATGTTGTTATACCGTTCCTTATACATGTTCTCCATGATGTGCGATCACTTGCCAGATGTTGCCAGTCGTTTTCACAGATGGAGGAGTCTTTCAGAGATGATTTGCAGATATCTCTATATCGTAGTTTAGTGCTGTTGTTCTAATTTGTCCTTCTTTCAGTGTGCTTGTTTTAGTAAGTCCAGGGCACATGGTCCTTACGTTCCATGTGCCAAGTTTAAACATTGGTGCTTTCTTCCTCATTTCACTTTGCCTACTCTGCCTGGGCACAGGATATGGAGATAGAGCTTTACCCAGTCGCACTATCCCCTCTCGACTTCGTTTCAAGGATTTCCGAAGGAGGGACAAAGTCCATACGTATATATTCATATATATATTTGAATTGGCGTCTTAACATACGGTTGGTAACAAGCAATTATGATAAGTCAGTAGTTTAGTAAAAATATTAGTGTCTTATGCTGGATGCTGCTTTGCTGAAAATCTTTTCTCGTGGCTGAATCTGCCAATATTTGGCAGACAGTTTGAGACAGGTCAATCCGCAGAACGAACAAGATGTATTCGTGGTGTCTTTGACACGTGCCATTTCTCCTGCGCATTTTGTCTTCTGAATTTGGTATCAGCACTGCCTGGAAAGTTGCTGTGCCATTTTTTATATTTAAAAACGTATTTATTGATTAAACTCACCAGCACACACAACCATAAACATCAACATCCTGAACTCACCACCAAACACTACCACAACCATCAACATCCTGAACTCACCACCACACCTACCACAACCATCAACATCTTAAACTCACCACCACACCTACCACAACCATCAACATCTTAAACTCACCACCACACCTACCACAACCATCAACATCTTAAACTCACCACCACACCTACCACAACCATCAACATCTTAAACTCACCACCACACCTACCACAACCATCAACATCCTAAACTCACCACCACACACTACCACAACCATCAACATCTTAAACTCACCACCACACCTACCACAACCATCAACATCTTAAACTCACCACCACACACTACCACAACCATCAACATCTTAAACTCACCACCACACCTACCACAACCATCAACATCTTAAACTCACCCCCACACACTACCACAACCATCAACATCTTAAACTCACCACCACACACTACCACAACCATCAACATCTTAAACTCACCACCACACCTACCACAACCATCAACATCTTAAACTCACCACCACACCTACCACAACCATCAACATCTTAAACTCACCACCACACCTACCACAACCATCAACATCTTAAACTCACCACCACACCTACCACAACCATCAACATCTTAAACTCACCACCACACCTACCACAACCATCAACATCTTAAACTCACCACCACACACTACCACAACCATCAACATCTTAAACTCACCACCACACCTACCACAACCATCAACATCTTAAACTCACCACCACACCTACCACAACCATCAACATCTTAAACTCGCCACCACACCTACCACAACCATCAACATCTTAAACTCACCACCACACCTACCACAACCATCAACATCTTAAACTCACCACCACACCTATCACAACCATCAACATCTTAAACTCACCACCACACCTACCACAACCATCAACTATTCCATCAACAGACCCCAACCACCAACAACTGTATCAGCAGTCCTCCGCGTTCCTGGCAGTTCTCAACAACGAGACATCAAAGGGCAACCCGAGAAGTGTTGGTATGTAATGTTTCTTTGTTTCCCTTCAGTATATATCTAATTCTCTTCAGTTTGTTTTTTTTTCTTCGGTATGTAACTTTTTTTTTCTTCGGTATGTAACTTTTTTTTCCTTCGGTATGTAACTTTTTTTTTCTTCGATATGTAACTTTTTTTTCCTTCGGTATGTAACTTTTTTTTTCTTCGATATGTAACTTTTTTTTTCTTCGATATGTAACTTTTTTTTTCTTCGATATGTAACTTTTTTTTCCTTCGGTATGTAACTTTTTTTTTCTTCGATATGTAACTTTTTTTTTCTTCGATATGTAACTTTTTTTTTCTTCGGTATGTAACCTTTTTTTTTCTTCGGTATGTATTTTTTTTTCTTCGGTATGTAACTTTTTTTTTCTTCGGTATGTAACTTTTTTTTTCTTCGGTATGTATTTTTTTTTCTTCGGTATGTATCTTTATTTTTTCTTTGGTATGTATCATTTTTCTTCTTCGGTATGTATTTTTTTTCCCCGGTATGTATCTTTTTTCTTCCGTATGTATCTTTATTTTTTCTTTGGTATGTATCTTTTTTCTTCTTCGGTATGTATCTTTATTTTTTCTTTGGTATGTATCTTTATTTTTTCTTCGGTATGTATCTTTATTTTTTCTTTGGTATGTATCTTTTTTCTTCTTCAGTATGTATCTTTTTTCTTCTTCGGTATGTATCTTTATTTTTTTCTTCGGTATGTATCTTTATTTTTTCTTTGGTATGTATCTTTTTTCTTCTTCGGTATGTATCTTTTTTCTTCTTCGGTATGTATCTTTATTTTTTCTTCGGTGTGTATCTTTTCTTTTCTTCAGTATATATCTTTCTTGCTTCAGTATGTATCTTTCTTTCTTTGGTATGTATCTTTCTTTCTTCAGTATGTATCTTTTTTTTCTTCAGTATATATTTTTCTTGCTTCAGTATGTATCTTTCTTTCTTTGGTATGTATCTTTCTTTCTTCAGTATATATCTTTCTTGCTTCAGTATGTATCTTTCTTTCTTCGATATGTATCTTTCTTTCTTCAGTATATATCTTTCTTGCTTCAGTATGTATCTTTCTTTCTTTGGTATGTATCTTTCTTTCTTCAGTATGTATCTTTCTTTCTTCAGCATGTATCTTTCTTTCTTCGGTATGTATCTTTCTTTCTTCAGTATGTATCTTTCTTTCTTCAGTATGTATCTTTCTTTCTTCAGTATGTATCTTTCTTTCTTCAGTATGTATCTTTCTTTCTTCAGTACGTATCTTTCTTTCTTCAGCATGTATCTTTCATTCTTCAGTATGTATCTTTCTTTCTTCTGTATGTATCTTTCTTTCTTTGGTATGTATCTTTCTTTCTTCAGTATGTATCTTTCTTTCTTCAGTATGTATCTTTCTTTCTTCAGTATGCATCTTTCTTTCTTCAGTATGTATCTTTCTTTCTTCAGTATGTATCTTTCTTTCTTCAGCATGTATCTTTCTTTCTTCAGCATGTATCTTTCATTCTTCAGTATGTATCTTTCTTTCTTCTGTATGTATCTTTCTTTCTTTGATATGTTTCTTTTTTTTTTCTTCGTTATATGTATGATTCTCTTCGTGATGTATCTTTTTTTCTTTTGTATCTTTTTTTCTTCTGTATGTATCTTTTTTCTTTGGTATGTATTTTTTTCTTCGGTATATATCTAATTCTCTTCAGTATGTATCTTTTATTTTCTTCTGTATATATCTATTTCTCTTCGGTACGTATCTTATCTTCTTCGGTATGTATCTCATTCTCTTTATTGTGTATCTTATTCTCTACAGTGTGTATATTTTTTCTCCAAAATGTTTTTTGTACTTACTTAATTCTCTTCACTATCTACCACTTCTTTCTTCTCTGTGTATGCAATTCTCTCAGGTATGTATCTTTTCCATTTATCATGGGCACTTCTTTAGCAATAGATGAGTTGATTTTCTACTTATCATTGGTCCATTTTTGAGAGGGCGTGTTCCAGTGATCTCTTCCCGATTTCTTGACCAATGGCAAGTACCGACTTTTTTCACAACTGGGTTGACTGACTGAGACTAGCAGAATACGGTAAAAAGATTTGAGAGAGAAAGAGAGAGAGAGAGAGAGAGAGAGAGAGAGAGAGAGAGAGAGAGAGAGAGAAAGAGAGAGAGAAACTTTTCCGAAACGATCACTAGGCAGTAAAGTTAGCAAAATCCTAGTTAGCGTCGTTAGGTCATTTCCGCTTAAAAAAATGATCTCCCCTGATTGCCTGTACGTATTTGAACGTATCCGCGAATAACTTCAGGGGAAGATGCATGTTTACAATCTCTATCTATCTACTCATTGTCCTTTCGAGCCGAAGACGGCACATAGGGCAGAACCACAATCTCAAAAACAGAAACCTTGCGTGCCAAAATGGCACATATTGCAGAGATCACTGCTCTAAAATATATGGCGCTGTTTCCATAACAATACTTTTTACAATGACAGCTTGTCAAGCCATCGATCAAGCTTCTGAGTCGCCTCTTACGACATGCCTGGAAGGTCACAGTGTCACTATTCTTTATGTTTACAATACTTGAGTGACAAATTACAAATAATGAACAACAGGAAAAAAATTAAAGAACAATGGATGGTCCCAAGCAGAATCGAACCCGTACTCCACGGCACAGCGCCTTGCCACGAGAATCAACGAATGGGCACACGGCCGAACTTAGCTACCTGTAGTTATCCGTTGATCTATCAGCGCGGAAGTTTCCTTCTATAATAATATTCATTTTTTTTTTATGATTTGTCAAACGGTCTCAGTCTGAATAGTAATAAAGCAGAAGTAATGGTCATATCAAAGAAACAAACAATCATCACCATCATGCAGCATAACAATAAACGAGACAAATCTGAAACAAGTACAACGCGTCAAATACTTGGGCACAATAATAACATCAGATGGAAGATGCATCGCAGAAATAAAAAGCAGGATTTCTCAGGCCAGAAAAGCATTTCAGAAAATGCAAAACGTCTCATGCAACAAATCTATGTTAAAAGAAGTGATAAAGAAAGTTCATCGGTGCTATATAGAACCAATTCTGACCTAAGGAAGCGAATCATAGACAGTAAACGAATAAATTAAAAGACTTTTAAAGGCCACAGAGATGGGATTTCTCAGAAGAATGTTGAAAGTTCTCTGGACAGCTAAAAAGACCAATGAGGAAATTGTCGAAGAGGCCAACACAAAAATCGAGCTCCTAAAAATAAACATCAGAAATAAACAATCAACATTTTTCGGGCACACCATGAGAAGAGGAAAGTTGGAATACTTGGTTACAACTGGCAGAATACAGGGAAAGAAAGATCGCGGACGATAAAGAGAGAAAATAGTAGATAGCTTGTAACATGGCATGGAAAACAACAGAATTGATACGATGCACACGGTAGGTAGAAAATTGTGGGAAGAACAAGATCACCTACATCAATCGTTATGGCACATGATGATGATTACTAGTCTCTTTTGAATGTATCAAGAGCTTGTAACTTATGCCCATTTAACTTTATTTTTCAACGAGGTTAAAGTTTAAGTTTAGGTTTAGTTTTAGCGCATTCCTAACCTTAATCCAGAGGTCTTCTAACCACAGATTTGTAGAAAACCCGAAAATGAAAGGGGGCGTTAATTAAGGTGACGGAGCGAAGGCGCGCCTCCTAGCACCAGAGCTGGAAGTTGTCAGCGACCTACAGCTGATGGCTTGCGCCAGGATCGGTGAACCAGAACCATCCAGACTCTGCTCCACCTCTCCGTGGTGCCTCTAGTAACAGACTAACCTGTCTAGTCTGGCCAAGCGAGTAGGGATCGAAGAGGGAAGACAACCCGGTACTCAAAAATATCATGCTAAAGTCGGATGTGTTGGGCCGAAAGGCGCAAATATCACAATTATACTGTAAACTACAACACAACGCAGACACGCCACCTTAACGTCCTTTTAAGGGCGGATGATGACGGCGTACACTCCTTAAGTCATCGGGCGAACGCAAGCAAGCAAGCAGCAATTAAGGTGACCATATTTTTGAAACTCTAACACGTGACGGATTAATTTGACTTAAATTGTCCATCAATAAAATGACATTTTCCCCGTCTTTTTCAAGTGAATAAAACATATATTTTAAAACTAATTAAAACACCTATCAATATAGGCTTACAAAACGTTATCAGTAGATAAACAAAAACATCAGTGATACTCACTTAAATGGAAGGTGAAGCAGAGTTGATGTACTTTTCTGATGAGTGGATTTTTAAAAAAAGATCTTTCCTTGTTTGGAGCATCTTAAAATATTCAACACATGTTTACTCATTGTTCACTTTGGTGATCAACATGGCCTGTGTCCACACTTAGATGTGTTTCATCATTTGTCCACAAGCTGTTCATCAGTGAAAACAATCTTTCCGTTGCAGCATTTGTTCCCGGTAGACACAAAAAGAGCTCCGCCAGCTTCAGAATATGTGAAATTGGCACATGCCTGTTTTTGAAGTGGGAAGCCATTTCAACAGCAGGCAGCAGTGCAAGTCACCTAGTCTGTAAAAAAAAAAAAAAAAGTAAAGTACCTCCGTCACGCCAAGTGACGTATAGGGAATATGGTGTTAGTGACCATAAATTTTACAGACCTTCAGCACATGATTTTTGGGGTAATGTGGTCGGTTTTACGCCCGTGCCGCTTTACTTTCCCACAAAAAAAATCCGGTACCCATTTAAAGCTGGGTGAAACGGAAGCCGTCGGTTGGGATCGAACCCTACCTCTTGTCCTTTGTAGTCCAGTTCACTAACCACTGAGCTATCGCGGCTCCCTCACCTAGTCTGTGCATAACCTAAAATCATCTGGAAGTCTGTGTCCACAAACTGACAAAACTCCTTGAGACTTTCAACTCTAACTGTGTATGATTTCAAATGCAGATACATTGTAGCAATAATCATCTCAACATCAATAGGTAATACATCTGTAGCTGCTCGAACAGTGTTGTGGAAAATATGGCAAGCACAACCAACACCTATCAAACCATGTCCAAGATTTTCTTTCAGCTTTATGAAAACATTGTCCTTTCCTTTCCTTTCAGCGCCCCCCCCCCCCCCAAAAAAAAAAAAAATTAGAATTTGTGTTGTCTGCACATAATGCAACTACTTTCCTTTCCAAACCTTTTCCCATTAGACAGCCATTAATAAAACTACTAACAATATCAGAGTAATGAACAGGTTCTGAGAGAGGTCAAAGCAAAAAGAGAGCTAATTTCAAATGTTAGAAAGAAACAATCATCATTTTTTGTCCATGTAATGAGAAGAGAACAATTGGAATATATTGTAACAACTGGAAAAATTGAGGGACGAAGAGATAGAGGGAAGCAAAGAGAAAAAATAACAGACAGCTTAAGAGAATGGCTTGGCAGAAGGTCAACAACAGAAATGATAAATAGCTGCCGAGATTGAATGTTGTGGAGAGACATGATCACCTACACCTCTAGGCCCGGTACTTGATGATGAACAATATCAGATGTTTCTCCTCGCAATGACTTCAATTCTAATATTTTAACTTTCAGCCCCTTATTGTGATCAAAGTTTTCCCGTTAGACAGTCATTAATAAAACTACTGACAATATCTGATGTTTCTCATGTCAATGACTTCAATTCTAATATTTTAACTTTCAGCCCCTTATTGTGATCAAAGTTTTCCCGTTAGACAGTCATTAATAAAACTACTGACAATATCAGATGTTTCTCATGTCAATGACTTCAATTCTAATATTTTAACTTTCAGTCCCTTATTGTGATCAAAGTTTTCCCGTTAGACAGTCATTAATAAAACTACTGACAATATCAGATGTTTCTCATGTCAATGACTTCAATTCTAATATTTTAACTTTCAGCCCCTTATTGTGATCAAAGTTTTCCCGTTAGACAGTCATTAATAAAACTACTGACAATATCAGATGTTTCTCATGTCAATGACTTCAATTCTAATATTTTAACTTTCAGCCCCTTATTGTGATCAAAGTTTTCCCGTTAGACAGTCATTAATAAAACTACTTACAATATCAGATGTTTCTCATGTCAATGACTTCAATTCTAATATTTTAACTTTCAGCCCCTTATTGTGATTAAAGTATCCGACAAGCAAAAGAAAGATCTTGATTTCCTTGTGGTTGGAGGCATCTGTCAGTATGGAAATAAATGTTGAGTTTTCTAGGTCACATCTCAACTCGTTTTGAACATGGGATGTGAACACATTTCAAATAATGTCTTCTGTTTTCGTACGTGCACAAACAAATTTTGGTTCTAAATTAACCTGAAGTAATTGTGATGTGCAGTCCATAGATCTAAATGTATGATTGTTTATCACTGTATGATAGACACCTTCTGTAGCAGCTAATTGTTCTTCCTTGTCACCAATCTGTTCAGCTCGAAAAAAATGTTAACGACGAGCTTGATGCAGCTGTAGCGACGGCTCTCTCGCACTATTTATGTGACTCTTGATATCACCACGTCCACTATGGTTAATCGAAAACCCAGAGGCACATATACTGCATCTTACAGTGAAGTCTGATGTTGACATTTTTAGAAATGGGTATTCCTTTTGTAAATCTTGGTTGAAAGTTCATTTACGTTTTGATGCTATTTGTTGCAACAATTACAAACTAACTATAGTTTCAATAATAATTGTCTATGACTAGACCATAAACATAGCACAAGTTGTTAAACATTAAAATGTCAAGTGACTGAATAGAGAGGGCTACACATCGGATCTCACTACCCAGAGAGGGCTACACATCGGATCTCACTACCCAGAGAGGGCTACACATCGGATCTCACTACCCAGAGAAGGCTAGACATCGGATCTCACTACCCAGAGAGGGCTAGACATCGGATCTCACTACCCAGAGAGGGCTAGACATCGGATCTCACTACCCAGAGAGGGCTAGACATCGGATCTCACTACCCAGAGAGGGCTAGACATCGGATCTCACTACCTAGAGAGGGCTAGACATCGGATCTCACTACCTAGAGAGGGCTAGACATCGGATCTCACTACCCAGAGAGGGCTAGACATCGGATCTCACTACCCAGAGAGGGCTAGACATCGGATCTCACTACCCAGAGAGGGCTAGACATCGGATCTCACTACCCAGAGAGGGCTAGACATCGAATCTCACTACCTAGAGAGGGCTAGACATCGGATCTCACTACCTAGAGAGGGCTAGACATCGAATCTCACTACCTAGAGAGGGCTAGACATCATATCTCAATAGCCAGAGAGGGCTAGACATCGAATCTCACTACCCAGAGAGGGCTAGACATCGGATCTCACTACCCAGAGAGGGCTAGACATCATATCTCAATAGCCAGAGAGGGCTAGACATCGAATCTCACTACCTAGAGAGGGCTAGACATCGAATCTCACTACCTAGAGAGGGCTAGATATCGGATCTCACTACCCAGAGAGGGCTAGACATCGGATCTCACTACCCAGAGAGGGCTAGACATCATATCTCAATAGCCAGAGAGGGCTAGATATCGGATCTCACTACCTAGAGAGGGCTAGATATCGGATCTCACTACCTAGAGAGGGCTAGACATCGGATCTCACTACCTAGAGAGGGCTAGATATCGGATCTCACTACCCAGAGAGGGCTAGGTATCCGATCTCACTACCAAGAGAGGACTAGACATCGGATCTCACTACCGAGAGAGGGCTAGACATCGGATCTCACTACCGAGATGGGGTTTGACATTTGATCTCACTGCCCAGAGAGGACTAGACATCGGATCTCACTACCGAGAGAGGGTTAGACATCGGATCTCACTGCCCAGAGATCGGGGATGATAAAGCTGCGAAAAAACCACGGACTTGAAGTGAAGAATGCCCACCGTCTGTGGCGCGATTCGAACACAGGACTGTTTTGTCCGGACCCCGACGCCTTACGACTTAAACCACCCAGCCCCCTTCTCTCTCTCTCTCTCTGTCTCTCTCTCTCTCTCACTCAGTTTTCCTATGATTTTCTTTTTCATATCTTCTCTCTTTCTCTAACTTCATCACTTTATCTCTCTCTCTCTCTCTTTCTCTCTCTCTCTCTCTCTCTCACTCAGTTTTTCTATGATTTTCTTTTTCATATCTTCTCTCTTTCTCTAACGTCATCACTTTATCTCTCTCTCTCTCTCTCTTTCTCTCTCTCTCTCTCTCTCCCACTCAGTTTTTCTATGATTTTCCTTTTCATATCTTCTCTCTTTCTTTAACTTCATCACTTTATCTCTCTCTCTCTCTCTCTCTCTCTCTTTCTCTCTCTCTCTTTCTCTCTCTCTTTCTCTCTCTTTTACTCGATTTGTCTGTCTTCTTCTCCTACATCGCTTTTGTTTCTCTCGCTCTATCTCCCTGTTTATTCCTTTTTTTTTTCTGTTTCTCTAACTTGTTATATTCCCGCATAAGTGCCAGCATCTCTCTATCTCTCCTTGTCTATCTCGCCAGAAGAGCCTGAGACTCGAGTGAAGTGAAATCTGTGCCTAAAAGAAGTCATGGCAGCAACTATGTAATCTTCAGGTCTAGATTGTAACGCAAATCTGTCAAGATCTCGCAGTGACACGTGTCATGTCTTGTGTTTTCGACAAACTGGGAGAGCAGATATTTGGTCCTCAAGTGAGACATACTTCTCAGCGATGATTCAACTAACTGCTCCATCCACAACAGATACCTGCTCGCTGTCAGCAGGTTTTGGGTCAGTTTGGTCAGAAAGTTATAGCTCGTTTCAAATCACGTGCCCAACTTCAAAACGCTATTACTCAGTAACCGTTTGTTAAAAACTGTTGAAATTTTCCAAATGTTATTAGAATGCAAAAGACCCTTTAAATGTATATTTAACAAATATCTTGCAGCTGCAGTTTTCTTAAAGCGGCGAATTTCTTTGATGTTTGTCAAAATTGTAAATTGTGAACCCCTAAATAATAGAAATTACCGTAGTTGCTGGTCTATGATTAATTTTCACTAGGTAAAGACGTGGCCGTAATGGGGAAATAACCTAATAAGACAAAACACCAGGGGAATTATTGTCTTCTCAGTTCGAGGACGGACGATAATATCAAGGTATACCTGTATGTCCAATTGTCATAGTTGTGTGGTCCTGATAAGGACCGTTTGTTGAACTAATTTAAGGTAATATAGGGGCCAACATTGTGGGGGCTATATACTTTCATTCTGAATCAGACGAGTCTAAAAGATTAATAACTGTTTGGGGTTGAACATTCCACAAACCATCATTTTTCCAATATTCCTCTTCCTGTTTTAAGATGTGGTCTTCACATTTAGCCCAATAATCTTTGTCTATATTTAATAAAGCGAGATTAGCAAGAGTCTTTACATCGCATATTTTGAATGTTGTATTTTCATCTGCCACTTGTCCTTTTAATTTTGCCCAGATTAGTTCTATTGGATTTAAATGAGCATGGTAAGGTGGCAGCCTCAAACTTATATGACCGTGCTCTTGGATAATCTTATCTATTTGAAAAATCTTTGTCCTTTGTTTTTGCTTTACTAGAGATAGTAATTCAGGTTTTAAGTACATGTTATTAAATTGTATGTGCTCCTTTGTGAGCCATATCTTAATAGCATCTTTTGTACTGGATACGTCGGGACTTTATCTTCAAGTGCAACAATGTTGTGGTACGCTGCATTGTCCATTATTAGACAAGACGGTCGATCTAGTGATGGGAGAACAGAATTTTCAATCCAATGTCTAAATATGTGACCATTCATCTCAGAGTGATAATCCCGAGTGTCTATGGATTTTGAAAGAAAAATGAGCTCTGCATTCTGTATTAGTCCATGTTGTCGACTACCTACATGAGCAATTATCAAGCGCTGTCCTTTGCTGCTAGGTATTAATCTCTTAATCTTTCCATCTGATGACTGCCATTCCCTTTGATTAGTGTGGTGAGCATTGATCCATGTTTCATCCAAGTACACAATATCATAACCTTGCTTGCGCACCTCTTTTACTTCACGTAAGTACTTGCTTCTCATGACTACTATATGTGGCTTCTCACAGATGATGTTTCGTCCATTGGAATACTTTCTGAATGTAAAGCCTGCAGCTCTCACATTCCTCCATAATGTAGACTTTGATATTTCAATACTGTTGTTCTTTTTCAGCGATACTTTTAATTTTCTTATTGTAAAAGTTTCATTCATACCCAACATTTTGCAAATTTCACTTCTAATAAGTTCACTGTCGAAATTATCCAACATTTTTGCTCTTCCTTGTGATTTTGTATATTTTGAACATTGACGGTCACGTGCTTGAAGCCAGCGATTCAACGAGACCGTTTAGATAAATCCGAAATGTGTCTTGTCCTATTCTCAGGGTTTTCTAAAGAATGAAATAATCTTCCTCGTTTAGCCTCTTTGCAAAAATAGTCATACATTTTTATTGCGATGTTTTGTAAACTGCAGAATTTCATTTTAAGACTCATGATAAATGTTATCGTTCCACCATCCACCTATGAATGAACGGAAATGGAACACACAATTTCTCGTGTTTTTTACAAGTGTCTAATTGTGTCAAAAAAACCACGGTAAAAGCGTGTAAACACATCAATTTTACCGTGTATGGATTTTTACTCGCTATTTTTAACTTAAAATACTGTAAATATTAAGTTTTGACTACATCAATGGTTCGTTATAAATTTATATAAATCAAATAAGCAACAATAATAACAAAATGTTTTTTTTAATGAAATTAATTCCCTGTTGGGTTCTAATCATTATAACTTTACATGCAAATTTTGAACAACTTACAACAAGCGGTTAAAAAGCTAGCGATTTTAAAAGTTGGGCACGAGTTATGAAACAAGCTATAGTTACCCGAGGGCCAAACACAACGACCTGTGCGGGTCGCTGGCCATAATACATACATCTATCTCTCTTTCGTTCGCTCGAAGTATTGTCTATATCAGCAATGTCGTTTCCTGTATGAATTTTACTGTCTTTTGTAATTCTTGCAGTGGCCCATATAGTTTTGTCTGAAGTGTTGTATCTATGGGCCAATGGATTTTCCTCAGTCTACTATATTCAGTACAGTCTTGAAGTATGTGTTCAGCAGTCTGGGGTGCCTGTAGTGTTGTATCTATGGGCTAATGGATTTTCCTCAGTCTACTATATTCAGTACAGTCTTGAAGTATGTGTTCAGCAGTCTGGGGTGCCTGTCCACATGTACAAGTAGTTGAGGTGCCGATCTTGAATTTTGTATACATGTGACTATGGAGTCGATTGTGTCCTGTTCTTAGGCGTATAATGATAACTTGTTCATATCTATTCATATTATGAAAGGCATCCTGATTTGGGGCTTGTGGTCCTCTGATTGATTTGATTATCTGTTTCTTATGATGGTATGTAACTGGTGTATCTAGTTGTGTGCCTGTTGAACCTTCCTTTGCCAACTGATCTGCTTTCTCATTTCCTGGTATTCCACAGTGAGACGGGATCCACTGCAGGGCAACCCTGTGGTGCTTGCAGAGTTCAGTCAATAAGGTCTGCAGATGTGGTAATTTTCTGGATTGTAGTGCCTGGAGTACTGATCTTGCATCTGTCAAAAACACTACAGGCTGTGGGCTAAGATTACTGTTCAGCAGTTTTTCTATTGCCAACTTTATTGCTTGTATTTCTGCATCATAATTGTGACAATATTTCCCTGTTGCTATTTTATTCATATCCCTAGTGTTATTTGGGTACTCTATATATGCACCTGCTCCCCCATTCTTTACTGCATTCTGTGCTGATCCATCTGTGTACACACGGATCCATAGGTCTTGTGGGTATTTTTCATCCAGGAAACTGAGAGTTATTGTTTTTCGCTGTAGACTAATCTGTTCCTCTTTGTCAACTATTCCTTTCACTTCTGTCCGTATTTGAACTGATAATCCTGATTCATCTGTCCAGGGAGTCTGTTCTGGTATGGGCAGTAGGGGGTTAACAGCTCTTGGCATGTCTGGTGTTTGTCTACTAATACGCTTGACTTGGTGGATAAAACTGCTTCTCTTAAGTCGTCCCAATGCAAGATTTTGGAATCTGTCCTTCATTGGATGTCTCGGCATGCATGAACATTTTTCTGCCTGTATCAGCACCTTTGTGTCTCTCTGTTCTCTCAGTGCTGGTATCCTCCACAATTTCTCCATCTCCAATATTGGTGTTGATTTCATTTCTCCCGTGAAGACCCTAAGTGCCTGGTTTTGTACTTTATCCAGTTCTTGCAATGTGGTGTTTGATGCTGAGCACCATGCGGATGATCCATATTCTAAATGTGGGCGTATACTCTGTTGGTAAACTTTACTGAGTATTTTCCCACTCGCACCCCACTTGGTTCCACACAACTTTCTTAGAATAGCCAATTTCCTCCTTGCTTTTTGGGTTGCCTTATTTATCTGCTGTTTCCAAGATAGTTTGTTATCAAATGTAACTCCGGATACATACATATATTCGGGGTGTTAGTAAAATCGCTGTGCAGTGGAACCTACAAGTGAACCTCAAAGTTGAAGGAGATCTGTTCTCTGTTGAACATCCCGAAGATAGTCACCAAATCTTCCCGCTAAACGTCTCACGGACTCGCCAAAATAAGGTCTTGTTACATCGTTCGCATATAATGGCATAAATGATGGGGGGACACACATGTGAAACCATCGTTGAGATTTGTGGGGGCATGTTAAAAGACACAGCAGCCTACTAGAAGTAATCTTGGAAGGGAAAATACAAAGTAAAAGAAACTGAACACGACTAACATGGACGAGTAACATAAAAAGATGGACAAGTCAGTCTATGACAACCTGCACCATCAAAGCAAGAGACAGAGGCAGACAAAGACTAACATGGACGAGTAACATAAAAAGATGGACAAGTCAGTCTATGACAACCTGCACCATCAAAGCAAGAGACAGAGGCAGACAAAGATTAACATGGACGAGTAACACAAAAAGATGGACAAGTCAGCCTATGATAACCTGCATTATAAAAGCACGAGACAGGCAGACCAAGACTAACATGGACGAGTAACATAAAAAGATGGACAAGTCAGTCTATGACAACCTGCACCATCAAAGCAAGAGACAAAGCGGAATGACGTACCATGACAGCCAACCTTCGATGCGGAGACGGCACTCTATATTCATCATTATGATGTGCAGTGAAAATTGTTGTGAAATTGCGGGAAATGATAGTCTTCTTGTAGCTTTTCGTCAGCTTCAATGTTGAGCATAGTTCTGCCTCCAACATGAGCCATGAAAGCATCACATCTTCCTTCACAGTCGTACCTCCAACATGAGCCATGAAAGCATCACTTCTTCCTTCACAGTCGTACCTCCAACATGAGCCATGAAAGCATCACATCTTCCTTCACAGTCGTACCTCCAACATGAGCCATGAAAGCATCACATCTTCCTTCACAGTTGTACCTCCAACATGAACCATGAAAGCATCACATCTTCCTTCACAGTCGTACCTCCAACATGAGCCATGAAAGCATAACATCTTCCTTCACAGTTGTACCTCCAACATGAGCCATGAAAGCATCACTTCTTCCTTCACAGTCGTACCTCCAACATGAGCCATGAAAGCATCACATCTTCCTTCACAGTCGTACCTCCAACATGAGCCATGAAAGCATCACTTCTTCCTTCACAGTCGTACCTCCAACATGAGCCATGAAAGCATCACATCTTCCTTCACAGTCGTACCTCCAACATGAGCCATGAAAGCATCACATCTTCCTTCACAGTTGTACCTCCAACATGAACCATGAAAGCATCACATCTTCCTTCACAGTCGTACCTCCAACATGAGCCATGAAAGCATCACAATTTCCTTCACAGTTGTACCTCCAACATGAGCCATGAAAGCATCACTTCTTCCTTCACAGTCGTACCTCCAACATGAGCCATGAAAGCATCACATCTTCCTTCACAGTCGTACCTCCAACATGAGCCATGAAAGCATCACATCTTCCTTCACAGTCGTACCTCCAACATGAGCCATGAAAGCATCACATCTTCCTTCACAGTCGTACCTCCAACATGAGCCATGAAAGCATCACATTTTCCTTCACAGTCGTACCTCCAACATGAGCCATGAAAACATCACATCTTCCTTCACAGTCGTACCTCCAACATGAGCCATGAAAGCATCACATCTTCCTTCACAGTTGTACCTCCAACATGAGCCATGAAAGCATCACATCTTCCTTCACAGTCGTACCTCCAACATGAGCCATGAAAGCATCACATCTTCCTTCACAGTTGTACCTCCAACGTGAGCCATGAAAGCATCACATCCTCCTTCACAGTCGTACCTCCAACATGAGCCATGAAAGCATCACATCTTCCTTCACAGTCGTACCTCCAACATGAGCCATGAAAACATCACATCCTCTTTCACAGTCGTACCTCCAACATGAGCCATGAAAGCATCACATCTTCCTTCACAGTCGTACCTCCAACATGAGCCATGAAAACATCACATCCTCTTTCACAGTCGTACCTCCAACAAGAACCGTGAAAGCCTACGACCTCCGTACGTGCCCAGTAACAGACCCATCTGTGTCCCAGATTGCTGCAGTTCAACGATTCCGGGAACTGCGGGTTTTCCCGACATAAAACAGAAATAAAGCGGGTCCAGGTTTTTTAGTGCGTCACAAATGACGTCACTATGATTATGTTGCCTTCTTGATAGTCCGCGCTGCTGGTACATTAGAATTGATGTTTCTCTAGTGGCAGGCCGCATGAATTGTGGCTGTTATTCTACAGGGAGCAGGCCTAGCAACCATCCAGGCCTTCAATGTAGAATTTTAAACTCATGATCTACAAACCGGGTTTGTTTAACGGGGTAGAGTTCTGCTCTACCAAAGGAGGAGTAAGACGTCTCCTTTCCTCCGCTAGTCTTCGAGACACCCCTGGGCAAGGTGGAGCTCCCGTTTAGCCCCACTATCAGGGTTATGTGAAGCCATTGGAGCAGGTGGTGGATGGTGTTGTGGGAGCAGCCGACAAGTAGTGCCGGTTATGGTCCCCACACCGCGATGGGAGGCAGAGGATCTCATGTATAGAGACAATGCCTGCGATCTCCGACTAGTACAGTCACTGCCAAGAAGTATAGGAATGGCAAACTACCTTCTTATATTGCCTGGACTAATCATGACAAATCACAACCTTCTATTTACAGCAAACGACGTTAATGGGGATTTCACAGCCACCTCGTCCGGTAGGGAGCGTCATGTGCTACAGGCCAACACAAAAAGGGAGCTCTTAAAAAAACATCAGAAAGAAGCAATCAACATTTTTCGGGCACATCATGAGAAGAAGAAAGTTGGAATACTTGATTACAACTGGCAAAATAAAAGGAAAGAGAGATCGCGGACGACAAAGAGAGAAAATACTGGATAGCTTGGTGTCATGGCATGGAAAACAGTCAACAACAGAACTGATACGATGCACTGTAGATAGAAGATTGTGGAGGGACATGATCACCTACGCCAACCGGTATGGCACATGATGATGATGATGATGATGATGATGATGATGATGATGATGATGATGATGATGATGATGATGATGATGATGATGATAATGATGATGATGATCTACAAAGTCTGTCATTGTTACCTGCAACCTGTACAGCGGCCAAAATAACATTGAAGGCTGGTTCGCAAATGGTGGATTACTTTTACGTCGCGTTAAGAATAAGGTCACGGCGATTGTGATGTAGCAGTTGAGGGGAGACTGCCGGTTGCCGGCGCTGGCTAAACACGAGTCGCTGGGCAGAAGAAGCTCAAAGACCGTGTGACGTCATCTTCCGCTGTCCTTCCTGATGTCCGGATGAACCTCTTGCTACATGAGTTATTGAGTTATTTAGTTTTTGAGTTATTTGCGGGTCACCATCAATGCACTCCGAACATGTCCATAAGTGCTCAGATCCCCTCCTCAGCAAGTCTCGAAGTGTACAGCGACTGACGACTCCAGTTCTGTGATGGTTGATAAGTCTTCTTACACGGCCACTAAGTTTCTCAATTCTGGCTGTGCCCACCTTAACTCCCGTCTCTTTCGTCCTAAGGAGTGACGTGGACTCATGGTTATCAAAGACCTGTGTCCTTCCAACTTCCCGGAGGGCATTGAGGACGTCCGCTTGATCCATTGGTTGACCGTCTTCAACGACAGCACAGCTAGCCAATCTGTCCGCTCTTTCATTTCCCTGTACTCCAGCATGCCCTGGGACGTAGACAAAGGTGACCTTACGTATTTTTGACTTCTGCAACGACTCTACCCATTGCATGCGTACAAAGCCCGCCTCCACTTTTTTTATCATGCTCATCGAATCACTCAGTATACACGCGTGGGTGTAGTCTTGTGACTCTAGCCAGATGAATGACTTGGTCACTGCCATCACCTCCATCGTCATGCTACTCGTGGTCATGACGTATGCACCACTGTCTTCCTTGACTATTCTGCCTGCCGAACGTGCTGTAAATGCCCATGCACTTCATTGGTGTCGTTTTACAAATCCGTCTGTATAGGTGACTACATCTTTCTCATCGGTGTTATCCCAGATGAAACAGATGACCTCCGCATTGACCACGACTGACTCCTGTTCCCTACATTTCCTGTCAAATGTGACAATACACGAGAATGTCCCCCTAAATGACGTAGGCACCGGTGTCCACTCCTCGCCAGCGTTGATATTGGTAAGCCCACAGACCTGTTTGATGACATCTGCTCGGCCCACCCATGATTTGCCTCTTTTCAGCCTGACACCTTTCCCTGTGTTGAGCTCATGGTGCCATGGATGCTCTGTATCTGTACTAATCTTCAGGTATGCTCGTGTCCTCCAGATCTTGATCCTGTCATCCATGGTTGGAAAGTCGAGAAGATACCTCATTGCTATACAGGGAGTGTCCCTCGTACACCCCAAGATAATGCGCATGGCTTCACTTTGTATTTTCTCCAGCCTGTCAATTTGAGTCGTACTGACAGTAAGAATTGCCAGGGCATAGTCGATTGGTGCGAGGACTAATCCCTGGAACAGAATGGTAAGTAGCCTCTGCTCGATGCTGGCGGCTGTCATGACCTTCAAGGTTGATAATCCTTTGCGGGATTTTGTTATCAAATGGTTGACGTGGTCTCGAAAACACAGACTGCGATCAAACTTAACTCCGAGGTACGTCATCACCCTTCCCTGGTCACCTCATCCGCTCCCATTCCTACCACCGGTGTTTCCGTGTTAACAATATGATTGTTAAGAGAGAACCATGTAACTGATGCTATATTAGGATTAACCAATGCAGCTGATACTTCACACCAGGAAGAAATGCGATCGAGTTCGTCTTGCATTGTAGAGGCGATTCCCCGTCTGTCTCTTCCCTGTCGATATACCAGAATATCATCAGCAAAAGTCATAGTTCTTCCCCTCCCATCCAGCTGTTGTTCCGTTATCGTTATTGTGTACACGTTAAATAGAACTGGTGACAATGGTGAGCCTTGTGGCAGCCCTGGACAAATGGATGTTGGCTCGGAAGACCAACTTCCACATTTGAGTATCACCTTCCTTTGAAACAGTGCAGCGGCGATCCATCTAATGAGGAAGGGGATGCACCGCCAGTTTGAGTAGCGTATGCATGAGGTATTTAAATTGCTATAAGAGTGGATGATCAGATACAAAATGCTCTCGCCAGGGTCGAGTATAGTCTCCCGAAACATCTCGGTGCACAGGAGTTCTTGGAGACCGGGTTTGACCCTGTTTTAAATTTCCAACTTTTTCTGGAGAATCTGGTTCTAAAATAAAAAAATTAAAAAAAATAGTTGCTCTGTAAGGAGAGAAAGAAGTAAGAAAAAAATAATATAAATAAAAATTAATTTAAAAAGAAAATAATTATTAAAAAAAAATATATATATATATATATATATATAAATACAAAATTAACTTTAAAAAAATATTTTAAAAATAATAAATAAATTAGAAATTAATTTTTTTTTAAATAGGAAAAAAAATATATTTAAATTAATATTTAAAAATCTAATTTTAAAAAACAATTAAAAATTGTTTATATATACATAAATAAAAAAAATTAAGCAAAATAATTTTTTTAAATATAAAAATAAATCATTAATTTTTTTAAATATTGAAACAAATATTTTTAATGATATAGATTCTAAAAAATTAATTATAAAACCATATTTAAGAATAAAAAAATAATATATATATTTTAAATTAATTTTCAAATATATATATATATATATATTTTAAAATAAAAATAAATAAACATTAATATAGCAATAACATATAAATAATATAGATAAAAACTATTTTAAAAATTAACATTTAAAAAATTAATTGTTTAAAATGTCTACCACCATTAGTCCAATGTAAAAGGGGATAAGATTGCATCGAATTGAGGAAATGTTTTATCTTCAAGTGTTTTCCTTCAAGTGGTTTTACAGAAGAATGTTTAGAGTCCCAATGACAGCAAAGAAGAGTAATGAAGATGTTCTGAGAGAGGTCAAAGCAAAAAGAGAGCTAATTTCCAATATTAGGAAGAAACAATCATCATTTTTTGGCCATGTAATGAGAAGAGGACAACTGGAATATATTGTAACAACTGGGAAAATTGAGGGACGAAGGGATAAAGGGAAGCAAAAAGAAAAGATACCAGACAGCTTAAGAGAATGGCTTGGCAGAAGGTCAACAACAGAAATAATAAATAGCTGCCGAGATCGAAAGTTGTGGAGAGACATGATCACCTACGCCAGTAGGCCTGGGACCTGATGATGATGATGTTTTCCATTTATACTGATCAGGTTAGTAATTTATCAATAAATTAGAGGTTCCAAATAGCATTCTTCTTCAAGTTGAATCTCCTCTCCATTTCCATCTCTCTCTCATTTTCCCTATTACACATTCAGCGTTTTATCAAAGTTACGTGATACAGAATATTTGAACAAATTTAAAGGGTTGCTTATAGTCACAAGGGAACCGCGATAGCTCAGTGGTTAGTGAACTGGACTACAAAGGACAAAAGGTAGGGTTCGATCCCAACCGACGGCTTCCGGTTCACCCAGCCTTTAATGGGTACTGAATTTTTTTCTGGGAAAGTAAAGCGGCACGCGCGTAGTACCGACCACATTACCCCAAAAATCATGTGCTGCAGGTCTGTAAAATATAGGGTCACTAACACCATATTTCCCTATACGCCACTTGGCGTGACGGGGGTACTTTACTTACTTACTAATGTTTTTGTTTTATCTCCTGATAACGTTTTGTAAGCCTATATTGTTAGGTGTTTTAATTAGTTTTAATGGCAGGACAAAATAACCAACTTAACTGTCCTGCAACGTGCTAAGACCCTAACAATCATGTCGATGCTCAGAAGTCGAAGGCTAAGATGGCTGGGGCATGTCCAACGGATGGAAGAAAAACGCATTCCTAGGCAAATACTATATGGTGAGCTAAAACACGGAAAACGACAAATCGGCAGACCTAAACTACGATATAGAGATATCTGCAAATCATCTCTGAAAGACTTCGCCATCTGTGAAAACGACTGGCAACATCTGGCAAGTGATCGCACATCATGGAGAGCACGTATAAGGAACGGTATAACAACATTTGAGACTGTTCTAAGACAGGACTTAGAAGAGAAGAGACTCCTGAAAAAGGATGGTAAACCCTGTGGACCAGCGAGCCTGACTTGTTCATTATGTGACCGCGTGTGTTTGTCAAACATTGGTAGAATTAGCCACGAGAGAAGCTGTTCGGCAAAAACAATACCTCAAAAAAATACGCAATAGCCTCCACTAGACCGTCTGACAAGACGAAAAGGGCCATATATATATATTAATTAGTTTTAAAATATATGTTTTATTCACTTGAAAAAGACGGGGAAAATGTCATTTTATTGATGGACAATTTAAGTCAAATTAATCCGTCCCGAATTCATGATCATCGTGTGCCTTCTCCACAACGAAGGTTGGCTACCATGGATCGCCATTCTACTCCGTTTCTTGCTTTGATGGTGCAGGCTGTCATAGATTGACTTGACCATCTTTTGATGTTACTCGTCCATGTTAGTCTTGGTCTGCCTCTGCCTCTTTTACCTTGTATTTTCCCTTCCAATATTACTTTCAGTAGGCTGTTGTGTTTTTTAACATGCCCGAAAAATTTCATTTGTCTTGTCTTGATTGTGTTTAGTAGTTCTCTTTTTATTTTCAGTTGTTTTAAAACTTTATCGTTTGTTATCTTTTGTTTCCATCCAATTCTAGCTATTCTTCTATAAATCCACATTTCAAAGGCTTCAATTTTCTGTTCTGTTTTCTTGTCTAATGTCCATGTTTCTGCACCATACAGGAATATTGAGAAGACGTAACATTTTGCCATTATTAGTTTCAGCCCTGCTGATATTTATTGTGTTGTTAGTATATTTTTCAAGGCATTAAAATTACTTTTTGCCATACCTATTCTTTTGTTTATTTCAGATTTGCATTTTCCATCATTGGTTATAGTATGTCCCAGGTAGTTGTAACTCTGGACTGTCTCCAGATGTATTCCCTCAACTGTGATATTTAATCGTAGGTCTTGAGAATTTTCTTTGTTTATGATCATAGTTTTAGTCTTTTTTGATATTCATTTCTAGTCCATATTTTTTGTTTGTCATGTTTATTTCATTAAGTAATTGTTGTAGATCTTTAGGATTTTCTGCTAGTAGTACAGTATCATCAGCATATCTCAGTCCCGAATTAGTGTTTAAAAAATATGGTCACCTTATGTTATACCATTCCTTATACATGCTCTTCAAAATGTACGATCACTTGACAGATGTTCCCGGTCATTTTCATGGATGGAGAAGTCATTCAGAGATGATTTACAGCTCTCTCTATATCGTAGTTTAGGCCTGCCGATTTGTCTTTTACCGTGTATTAGTTCACCATATGGTATTTGTCTGGGGATGCGTTTTTCTTTCATTCGCTGGACATTGCCCCAGCCATCTTGGCCTTCGGCTTCTTGGCATCGACATGATTGTTGGGGTCTTAACACGTTGCAGGAAAATTAAGTTGGTTATTTTGTCTTGCCATTAATATTGATGTTTATTTCATTATAGTCTATTAAGTTAATTAATATTCATCATCATCAAGTACCGGGCCTGCTGGCGTAGGTGATCATGTCTCTCCACAACTTTCGTTCTCGACAGTTATTTATTATTTCTGTTGTTGACCTTCTGCCAAGCCATTCTCTTAAGCTGTCTGGTATCATTTCTCTTTGCTTCCCTCTATCTCTTCATCCCTCAATTTTTCCAGTTGTTACAATATATTCCAGTTGTTCCCTTCTCATTACATGGCCAAAAAATGATGATTGTTTCTTCCTAATATTGGAAATTAGCTCTCTTTTTGCTTGCCTCTTTCAGAATATCTTCATTATTCTTCTTAGCTGCCCATTGTATTCTCAACATTCTTCTGTAAAACCACATTTCTACAGCCGCCAGTGATTTTCTTGTCTGTTGTCCTATTGTCCATGATTCACATCTATATGTTAAGACTGGCTCTACATAACATTTAAGAACTCTTTTTCTTGTTTCTATTATCAAAAATGTATTGCATAGTATCTTACTCATTGTTTGGAAAGCTGCTTTTGTCTGAGCCATTCTGCATAATTAATATTACTTTAACATTAATCTTTTGAAATCGTCAACAACACTATTTCCTCAAAGATCCTCCAAATAGAACACTCTGTACGGAACAACAGGACTTTAAAATACCAGCAGATACAACTACATGGCATTGGGCCGTAGGGCATCAGCTTAAATGTTGCTGGATCCATAACAACAAGAACAACAATAACAACTACAGCAACAAATAATCGTCATCAATATATGTGTATCCATTGTGAGGTCGCAAAACTTGACCTTTCAAGGGAATAATAGAAGGAAAAGGTATGTGTTAGGACTCGGAAAAAATGACAAATAAACAACATTTCCGATCTGTGATCGTAACCCTATGCTATAGTCATGGGAACGCCTTCGTGTAAGACACTGCTCACAATAGCTAATTTTTTTTAATTAGCTAAGTGGCAGTGTACCAAGCGTTCGGCTTCTCATGGCAAGGCGCACTGCTATGGAGTACGGGTTCGATCCTGCTTCGGACCATATAATGTTCTTTATTTTTTTCTGTTGTTTATTTGTCATTTTTTCCGAGTGCTAACACATACCATACCTTTTCCTTTTATTATACCCTATTATCGCATCGGAAGTTTCCCAATTTAATAATATTTATTTATTATTATTTGTCTCCAGTATTTAACCTTTCAACTTTGACCTTCCAGAGTTCAGAAGGAATTTTCTTCGACTGAAGAACCTCGTCCTTGTTGGTGGACCGGATGATGGCGTCATCACGCCCTGGCAGTCGAGGTAAACAAGAAACACTACATTTACATAAACTTCACATAAAGTACCACATATAAAACTATAAAGCAAACGGTAGATGTAAGAAACAATAAAATAAATTATAAATTCTGCTTATTCTTTCCTTCCTCATCTGCCTTTCAGAGTCGATGGGAGATATAATTTGCGGTCTTTTGCTCTTCTGTTCGCCTCTGCTGCTGTTACGTTTCCTAGTGCTTCTAATATTCCGTTGATCTATTTTTTCGTGGTCGACCCTTGGGTCTGGTTTTCTCGCAACGTTTAATGAGGGCTGGTTGTGTCGTGTTATGAATACTCTGCCTTGTCACGTGGCCAAGCCATTTTATCTGTTGTTTCTTTATATATTCTATTTTCTTCTTCTCTCCTTCCTAATTTGCCTTTCAGCGTCGATTGGAGATATAATTTGCGGTCGTTTGCTCTTCTTTCGCCTTTGCTGCTGTTATGTTTCCTAGTGCTTCTTGTATATTCTGTGGCGGAGTCTATTCCTAGCTTTTTTCTCAGTTCTTCATTTCTTATATTACCACTCAGACTATTTCCCGTCATTCGTCTGACACATTTCATCTCAGTAGAGGTTATTTTTGTTATTGTTCTTGCATCTAGGATCCAGGTCTGGCATTGGTAGCACAACGGTGGGATGAAGATCGTATTGTAGCGTGCCCGTTTTGCCTCCAGAGTTATTTCCTTGTTGGGCAATACTGGTGATAACTGTCAAATGATTTGACAAGCTTTGATGCCTCTTGAGTCTATCTCTGCCTTTTGTGAATTGTCGTTTGTCACTAGACTTTCTATGCATTTAAATTCCTCTACTTGTTTTAGTTGTCTACTATCTATATGTATGTTGATGTTCTGTAATTATAGATAACATACTAAATATAAATAATATATTAAATACTTTGCTGGGGTTCCACTTGAGCTGCAGAAAACATAAAAAAAAACATAAAATAATATAGCGCAGCTACACTAACAGAAAGACAAGACAAACAATAACGTTTCGGCAAAGGCCTTCATCAGGTAAAGGGCCGAGGTAGGGGACATTATAATTTTATAATAAAAGTCAGTTAAGAGGTATTTGATAATGAAGATAATGCGGGACTTTCGGTCAATATGGCGGATAGGCGGCAGGAACCATTCAGGCTCAGCCTGAAAAGTGTTCATTGTTGCAGTTTTCTCATATTTCAAGTCCGGCTTGCTGCTAGAACTACTGAGTCTAGTGCTCTGTGCACACAATGAGCTGTGTTTTGCATCCGGATCGTGTTTCGATATTCCGATTGCTTACGATGAATGATGATATCGTATGACGGAAGACAGTTCAGCTGCGTTCACATTCGGTGCCGCTTGGCCGCATGTCTTTTGACGTGTGCTGTAGCTTTTGTAATGGGGACTGCAGCTGCCTTTCTTTGTTTGGATCTTTCAATGAGATGAGTTTTAATTCGTTTGCAGTGATATCGGGACCTTCATCTAGCCATACCATTTATTTTCTTGTTTGTAGATATATTCCAATCCATGTTTGACAATAGAAACAAGAAAAGGAGTTCTTAAATGTTATGTAGAGCCAGTCTTAACATATGGATGTGAATCATGGACAATAGGACAACAGACAAGAAAATCACTGGAGTCTGTAGAGATGTGGTTTTACAGAAGAACGTTGAGAATAACATAGACAGCTAAGAAGAGTAATGAAAACGTTCCGAAAGAGGCCAAAGCAAAAAGAGAGCTAATTTCCAATATTAGGAAGAAACAATCATCATATTTTGGCCACTTAATGAGAAGAGAACAACTGGAATATATTGTAACAACTGGGAAAATTGAGGGACGAAGAGATAGAGGGAAGTAAAGAGAAAAGATATCTGACAGCTGTAAAGAATGGCTTGGCAAAAGGTTAACAACAGAAATAATAAATAACTGTCGAGATCGAAAGTTGTGGAGAGACATGATCACCGACGCCAGCAGGCCCGGTACTTGATGATGATGCGATATATTCCAGACATTGTATCATTCCGATTTCTTCTCTGATTCTAACATTTGATACTCTATCCACCCTTGTGTTGATTACTTCTGTACAATTGTTGTTAAACAAAAATCAACTTATGCAGCCGGGATTTGAACCCACAACCTCTCTGTCCCGAGACCGGCGTCTTGTCTCGAGACCAAACAGTCTCCAAAATAAGATGAGTTTTAATTTGGATGATTCCACTGGCACGGGTGGTTGAGCAATTATGGATTTTAATTCGTTTGCAGTGATAACGGGGCCTTCGACTAACCTTAACCATGACCTTGAGGATAATGCATCAATGGGGGCCTCGGTTGCCTAGTTGGGAAAAACCAGGATACAAATAATAATAAATTAATATTATTATAGAGGGTAAGAAGAGTAATGAAGAGGTTCTGAGAGAGGTGAAAACAAAAAGAGAGCTAATTTCCAATGTTAGGAAGAAACAATCATCATTTTTGGCCATGTAATGAGAAGATAACAACTGGAATATATTGTAACAACTGGAAAAATTGAGGGACGAAGAGATAGAGGGAAGCAAAAAGAAAAGATACCAGACAGCTTAAGAGAATGGCTTGGCAGAAGGTCAACAACAGAAATGATAAATAGCTGCCGAGATCGAAAGTTGTGGAGAGACATGATCACCTACACCACTAGGCCCGGTACTTGATGATGATGATGTTTATAGAGGGAAACTTCCGAGGCGATAATCAGCGAATCAATTCAATTTTGGGAAAAACCACCCGACTGGACTACCGACGTTCGGACAACCCGAGTTCGATTCCCACTTGGGACAGTGTGAGTTGTACTCGTGGTTAAAAAAAAAAAAATACCCCCACGGTCGATCCAGCCGTTGGCAGAAATAGGTACCAGGGTATTACCCTGGGAAGGTGAGGAATGTCGCATCGCATTGTGAGTTTCGATGCTTGAAGCGACACTATCCAGAAATCTCCGAACATTTCTGGATAGGCGGCCGAGCACATATGGGTGTAAACTCGCGTGCTAAGACGCCGGTTCAAGTCTCGTACTTGACCTTTAGTGCATCAAATAAACCACCGTCAGCCCTATCTATTTGCTAGCTGTAAAGATCAATTTTGATAACTGATCCAACATTCAATTTACAGACCTTGTGAATGTAAAGATAAAGAGAGCAATTTACGTCTTCATATTACTTTAGTGTTTGCATCAATGCCTTTCTATCCACAGCTTGTTTGGGATGTATAATTCTTCAGAGATCGTTTTGCCAATGGAAGAACAAAAGGTAAAATAAAATACTCAAATCTTCTTCTCTTTCCTCCACATCTTGTTTTTTTTTCCTCCGCCGCCTACTCTTCTTATCCTTTCACAAACTCCTCGTCCTCTTCTTCTTCTGAATAGCCAGTGTTGCAGCATCTCTGAGGGCCTCAGTTTCTGTTTTAAAGTTGTTTGAGAATTTCCCAGTAGCTATTGACTTGGTGATCTCGTCCTGGTTATTCAGCATCAAGAACACACCTTCCCCTCCATTTCTAGTGGCCTATTCAAGTCACGGACTTTACCTTTTTACCTTACCTTACCTTTACTTTACCTTTACATTTACTTACCCTTACTTTACCTTCACCTTCACCTTCACCTTTACCTTACCTTACCTTACCTTACCTTACCTTACCTTACCTTACCTTACCTTACCTTACCTACCTTTACCTTTACTTACCCTTACCCTTACCCTTACCTTTACCTTTACCTTTACCTTCACCTTCACCTTCACCTTTACCTTACCTTACCTTACCTTACCTACCTTTACCTTTACCTTTACCTTTACCTTTACTTACCCTTACCTTTACCTTTACCTTTACCTTTACCTTCACCTTTACCTTTACCTTTACCTTTACCTTCACCTTCACCTTCACCTTTACCTTTACCTTCACCTTCACCTTCACCTTTACCTTACCTTACCTACCTTTACCTTTACCTTTACTTACCCTTACCCTTACCCTTACCTTACCTTTACCTTTACCTTCCCTTCACCTTTACCTTACCTTACCTTACCTACCTTTACCTTTACCTTTACCTTTACTTACCCTTACCCTTACCCTTACCTTTACCTTTACCTTTACCTTTACCTTCACCTTTACCTTTACCTTTACCTTCACCTTTACCTTCACCTTCACCTTCACCTTCACCTTTACCTTACCTTACCTTACCTTACCTACCTTTACCTTTACCTTTACTTACCTTTACCTTTACCTTTACCTTTACCTTCACCTTCACCTTCACCTTCACCTTCACCTTTACCTTCACCTTCACCTTCACCTTTACCTTACCTTACCTTTACCTTTACCTTTACCTTTACTTACCCTTACCCTTACCCTTACCCTTACCCTTACCTTTACCTTTACCTTTACTTACCTATACCTTTACCTTTACTTACCTTTACCTTTACTTTTACTTTACTTTTACAAATGTATGTTTATTTTTCTCCTGCACTGTTTTGTCAGTCCCAATGTACGCCTCCTTAAGTAATTGTTTATCTTTCTTTCCTCTCAGTGGTTCCAAAACGATGCCTTTGGACTCAAAACACTGAAATCGCGAAACAGCGTCCACAGACACGTCACCCCAGGTGTTCGTCACGTCTGGTGGCACAAGGAGAAGCGGGTGTTTGATATCTGCATCAGGCCGTGGTTGACATAGAACGGATGAAGAACATAAATCAATATCAAGTACCGGGCCTGCTGGTGTAGGTGATCAAGTCTCGCCACAGCTTTCGATCACGACAGTTATTTATAGTTTCTGTTGTTGACCTTCTGCCAAGCCATTCTCTTAAGCTGTCTGGTATCTTTTCTCTTTGCTTCCCTCTCTTCAATCAATCAATCAATCTATCAATATATCAATATATCGATCAATATTATTTATTAACCGGGAAATTAAATTATGTGATCTTTTTGCTGTTTATAATTTGTTAGAGTTGTGTGAGATTAATAACGCTATTGTTCTTTATTATGCAAATTAGAAGAAACAATCATTGTCATTATGCAGCGTAAAAATAAACAGGGCAAATCTGAAATCTGAAAGTGTAGAACCTCAAATACTTTGGCACAATAATAACATCAGGTGGAAGATCGTCATCATCATCAAGTAACGTGCCTGCAGTCGTTGGTGATCATGTCTCTCCACAACTCTCGATCTCGACTGTTATTTATCATTTCAGTTGTTTTGTTTTTCTTAAGTTAAGCCCTTAACTTACGACTGACTTAGCAGGTCGGTAAGGGGTATATTGTTTTATGCTCAGAGAAATACATAGAAGATGGAGATTAAAAGAAAAAAGCTAGGAATAGCCCCCGCCATTTAATATATAAGGAAACAACAGATAAAATGGTTTGGCCACGTGACAAGGCAAAAAGAACAAAACACAACACAACGAGCCTTCAACAAACGTTGTGAGAACACCAGACCCAAGGGTCGACCACTTAAAAGATTGGTCGATGGAATATTAGAAGCACTTGGAAACATAACAGCAGCAGAGGCTAAGATAAGAGCAAAAGACCACAAATTATATCTCCCCTCGACGCTAAAAGGCAGATGAGGAAGTAAAGAAGAAGAAGAAGTTGTTGGCCTTCTGCCAGGCCATTCTCTTACTCAAGTTATCTGGTGGAATATTCTTCACAACACAAATAAAAAGCGCAACAGCCGAGGCCAAAATAGCATTTTAGAAAATGAAAAACATCTTATGCTACAAGTTTATTTCAATAGACGTGAGTTCATCAGTGCTATATAGAGCCAATTCTGACATATGGAAGCGAATCATGGACAGTGAAAAAGTATTGTACCCCCGTCACGCCAAGTGGCGTATAGGAAATATAGTGTTAGTGACCATAAATTTTACAGACTTTCGGTACATGATTTTTGGGGTAATGTGGTCGGTATTACGCACGTGCCGCTTTACTTTCCCAGAAAAAAAATCTTCTCTTCTTCTACCTTTTAGCTCCCAGTGGAGCATTGGTCTTCAACAAACACTTTCCAAGTCGTTCTGTTTTTTGCAATTATTTTAAGATCATTCCATGTCTTCCACATCATCTTCATCTCTGCTTCTGTCTGTCTTCTCCAAGAATTCCTTGGTCTTCCTCTTTGTCTTTTCCCCTGGGGATTCCAAAAAAGGACCTGTTGCCTGAAATACTTTCAGTTGGCTTCGTTTGTGTGTGTCCTATCCAGCGCCATCGTCTTCGCTGTATCTCTTTATCCACTGGTATTTGACTGGTACATTTCCATAATTCTATGTTAGTGATTTTGTCCCGCCATTTCCATCCTTTTATTCTGCGCAAGCATCCATTAATGAAAGTCTGTATCTTCGTGATTGTCAATTTTGTTGTTCTCCATGTTTCACAAATAGGACCGCTTTAACATTTGAGTTGAAAATTTTTATTTTTGTATTTAACCTAATTTCTTTGGATTTCTATATGTTTCAAAGTGCAATGAAAGCTCCATTTGCTTTTGATATCCTTATTTTGGTATCATTTTCTGTTCCTCCCTCTTTATCTATATTACTGCCCAGATATATGTAAGATTGTACGTCTAATAGAGGTATTTCTCCTAGTTGTATTTGGTTATTGTCAACTGTATTAATTCTCATAATGTTGGTCTTATCTCTATTTCTATTTTAAAAAATGTCGATACCCTTTAAAGGCTGGGTGAACCCGGAAGCCGTCGATCAGGATCGAACCCTACCTCTTATCCTTTGTAGTCAAGTTCACTAACCACTGAGCTATCATGGCTGCCTTATTATTATCCTGACCATGTATAAAATAGGTTGATCCATTGTAATCCTAACTATGAGTCAATCGTATCTTCTCATTGATACCACAACTATATGGAATATAGTGTAAAATAGGTTGCTCCACTGCATTCCTAACTATGAGTCAATCATATTGTCTCATTACTATGTGGAATATAATGTAAAATAGGTTGATCCATTGTAATCCTAACTAAGAGTCAATCATATCGTCTCATTGTTACTACAACTATGTGGAATATAGTTTGCCTAATTGTTATACAAAACTATGTGTAACCATAACCATACATATGTAACCATATGTGTAACTGCCTCATTGGTATCATAACAATTTGTAATTAAAAATACTTTGTTGTTTTTTTTTCATAACTAGTTATACATGAACATGTTTAGTTTATTACGATTGGTATAGTGGCTACGTTGTAATCATAACTTTTTTTGTACATCAGATCGCTGCATTTATATCATAACTATGTGTAAATCAGATCGCTGCATTTATATCATAACAATGTGTAAATCAGATCGCTGCATTTATATCATAACAATGTGTAAATCAGATCGCTGCATTTATATCATAACAATGTGTAAATCAGATCGCTGCATTTATATCATAACTATGTGTAAATCAGATCGCTGCATTTATATCATAACTATGTGTAAATCAGATCACTGTATTTATATCATAACTATGTGTAAATCAGATCGCCGCATTTATATCATAACAATATGTAAATCAGATCGCTGCATTTATATCATAACTATGTGTAAATCAGATCGCCACATGTATATCATAACTATGTGTAAATTAGATTGCTGCATTTATATCATAACTATGTGTAAATTAGATCGCTGCATTTATATAACTATGTGTAAATCAGATCGCTGCATTTATATCATAACTATGTGTAAATCAGATCGCTGCATTTATATCATAACTATGTATAAATCAGATCGCTGCATTTATATCATAACAATGTGTAAATCAGATCGCTGCATTTATATCATAACTATGTGTAAATCAGATCGCTGCATTTATATCATAACTATGTGTAAATCAGATCACTGTATTTATATCATAACTATGTGTAAATCAGATCGCCGCATTTATATCATAACAATGTGTAAATCAGATCGCTGCATTTATATCATAACTATGTGTAAATCAGATCGCCACATGTATATCATAACTATGTGTAAATTAGATTGCTGCATTTATATCATAACTATGTGTAAATTAGATCGCTGCATTTATATAACTATGTGTAAATCAGATCGCTGCATTTATATCATAACTATGTATAAATCAGATCGCTGCATTTAAATCATAACTATGTGTAAATCAGATCGCTGCATTTATATCATAACTATGTATAAATCAGATCGCTGCATTTATATCATAACTATGTGTAAATCAGATCGCTGCATTTATATCATAACTATGTGTAAATCAGATCGCTGCATTTATATCATAACTATGTGTAAATCAGATCGCTGCATTTATATCATAACTATGTGTAAATCAGATCGCTGCATTTATATCATAACTATGTGTAAATCAGATCGCTGCATTTATATCATAACTATGTGTAAATCAGATCGCTGCATTTATATCATAGCAATGTGTAAATCAGATCGCTGCATTTATATCATAACTATGTGTAAATCAGATCGCTGCATTTATATCATAACTATGTGTAAATCAGATCGCCACATGTATATCATAACTATGTGTAAATTAGATTGCTGCATTTATATCATAACTATGTGTAAATTAGATCGCTGCATTTATATAACTATGTGTAAATCAGATCGCTGCATTTATATCATAACTATGTGTAAATCAGATCGCTGCATTTATATCATAACTATGTGTAAATCAGATCGCTGCATTTATATCATAACTATGTGTAAATCAGATCGTTGCATTTATATCATAACTATGTATAAATCAGATCGCTGCATTTATATCATAACTATGTATAAATCAGATCGCTGCATTTATATCATAACTATGTGTAAATCAGATCGCTGCATTTATATCATAACTATGTGTAAATCAGATCGCCGCATTTATATCATAACAATGTGTAAATCAGATCGCTGCATTTATATCATAACTATGTGTAAATCAGATCGCCACATGTATATCATAACTATGTGTAAATTAGATTGCTGCATTTATATCATAACTATGTGTAAATTAGATCACTGCATTTATATAACTATGTGTAAATCAGATCGCTGCATTTATATCATAACTATGTGTAAATCAGATCGCTGCATTTATATCATAACTATGTGTAAATCAGATCGCTGCATTTTTATCATAACTATGTGTAAATCAGATCGTTGCATTTATATCATAACTATGTATAAATCAGATCGCTGCATTTATATCATAACTATGTGTAAATCATATCGCTGCATTTATATCATAACTATGTGTAAATCAGATCGCTGCATTTATATCATAACTATGTGTAAATCAGATCGCTGCATTTATATCATAACTATGTATAAATCAGATCGCTGCATTTATATCATAACTATGTGTAAATCAGATCGCTGCATTTATATCATAACTATGTGTAAATCAGATCGCTTTAATGTTATCATCATTCATCATCATCATTCTCTCTCTCTCTCTCTCTCTCTCTCTCTCTGCGATCAGGACTCAATCAGAGTAGGATTCCAGACTCCCACATGAAGTCAGCTGTCAGGTTAAGTGTGTTGATCGCCTCCACAGACAGAACATCACATTTAGAGTCTGCCAGATCCACTCTGACTGAACACCCGTTAATACGTTGCACTGTGTTTTGCGCCAGTGGCCCAGTGCATCCGATTTCAGCCAGCATTTTATTCAGGTTCGCTTTCCTTAGCCTTTGATTGTCCCCAATCTTCCTGCAAGGCAGCAGATTGTCTTTTCTGTAGGGGGATTCTGCCCTTAGATGGTCTGCCCTCCCGGGTTTACGAGCACCATCTGCCCGAGTCACTAGAGGTGACTAACACAGACATGCACACATAAAGATATGAGATGTGAATAACACAGACATGTACACAGCGAATACGAGACATGACTAACACCGACACACATCAAGATATATGACACATGAATAACATAGAAATGCACATAAAGATATGACACATACCTAACATAGACATACACGCAAAGATATAAGATATGACTAACATAGGCGTGCACACACAAAGATATGAGATGTGATTTACACAGCCATGCACACACAAGGATATGAGATTTGTCAAACACAGACATGCACACACAAAGATATGAGATATGACTAACATAAACATGCACACAAAGATGTGAGATATCCCTAACCCAGACATGCACACACAAAGATATGACACATGACTAACACAGATACACACTAAGTTATGAGATATTACTAAACTCAGACGCACATAAAGATATGAGACATGATTAACACGGACACACCAAGATATGAGATAAGACTAACATGACACACACCTAGAGATGATGGATAGAATGACGTCATGGGACGCACCAAGATGGCACCTTATTTACATTCCAGTAATTTAAAGAATGACTCATCTTAATGTGTTTCTGTGCTAGTCATGGCTCATCTCTCACACCAAGATATGAGATATGACTAACATGACACACACCAAGATATTAGCCATGGTAAGCACACACACACACACACACACGCTAAGATATGAGCCATGGCTAACACAGAAACACATCAAGATATGAGCCACGGCTTCACGGAAAAACACCAAGAAATGAACCATGTCCAGCACAGAAACACATTAAGGTGTCCATATGCTTAGGTTTGTTGTAGTACTCTTCTTAACGTGGGAATCATCGACATACGAGACGCAGGCCCCAATTAACTGTTCACAGGTTTCGTTCAAACAGTTGTCCGGAGATTTGTGGCTACCATGGAGCGTCATTCCACTCTGTTTCTTGCTTTGATGGTACAGAATGTCATTGGCTGACTTGTCCATCTTTTCATGTTACTCGTCCATGTTAGTCTTGGTCTGCCTCTGCCTCTTTTACCTTGTATTTTCCCTTTCAATATTACTTTTATAAGACTCTTGTGCCTTTTAACATGCCCCAAAAATTTCATTTGTCTTGTTCTAATTGTGTTTAGTAGGTTTCATTTTTAGTTGTTTTAAAACTTCATCATTTGTTTTCTTTTCTTTCCATCCAATTCTACCTATTCTTCTATATATCCACATTTCAAAGAATTCAATTTTCTGTTCTGTTTTCTTGTCTAATGTCTATGTTTCTGCACCATATAGGAATATTGAGAAGATGTAACGTTTTGCTGTTCTTAGTTTGAGCCCTGGTATTATTTGTTTTGATGTTAGTATGTTCTTCATGACATTAAAATAACTTTTTTGCCATACCTATTCTTTTGTTTATTTCAGTTGTAATGTTATCATCATCATCATCATGTGCCATACCGGTTGGCATAGGTGATCATGTCCCTCCACAATCTTCTATCTACAGTGCATCGTATCAGTTTTGTTGTTGACTCTTTTCCATGCCATGACACCAAGCTATCCAGTATTTTCTCTCTTTGTCGCCCGCGATCTCTCTTTCCTTTTATTTTGCCAGTTGTAACCAAGTATTCCAACTTTCCTCTTCTCATGATGTGCCCGAAAAATGTTGATTGCTTCTTTCTGATGTTTTTTAAGAGCTACCTTTTTGTGTTGGCCTCTTTGTGAACTTCCTCATTTGTCTTTTTAGCTGTCCAGGGAACTTTCAACATTCTTCAGAGAAATCCCATCTCTGTAACCTCTAATCGCCTTTTCATTTGTTTGTCTACTGTCCATGATTCGCTTCCATAGATCAAAATTGGTTCTATATAGCACCGATGAACTCTCTTTCTCATTTCTATTGACATAGATTTTTTGCATAATATATTTTTCATTTTCTGAAATGCTATTTTGGCCTGAGATATTCTGTTTTTTATTTCCGTGGTGCATCTCCCATCTGATGTTATTATTGTGTCCAGGTATTTGACGCGTTGCATTTGTTTCAAATTTGTTCTGTTTATTTGTATGCTGCATGATGGTGATGATTGTTTCTTCGATATAACCATTACTTCTGTTTTCTTACTATTCAGACTGAGTACCTTTCTTGTTGCTTTCTTTTACTATTATGTCTATCATTTCTTGTGGTTCATTCTCTGTCTCTGCTATTAAGACTGTGTCATCCGCTTATCGCAAATTATTTATGTTGTGACCGTTGACTTCAATTCCATTTTTGTCTACTATTGATCTCATAATATATTCGCTGTAAAGTGAAAACAAATCCGGCGACAGAACACAGCCTTGTCTGACTCCTTGCTTTATAAGTTGAAATTGTCCTGTTTGATTGTTAATTCGTATAGCTGCTGTTTGTTGCCAGTACATGTTTTTTATGATTCGCAGATCCCCTGCCATCAATGTTTAATTTCTCCAGCATATTGATTATTTCCACATGCGTTACTTTGTCAAATGCTTTCGTGTAGTCTATAAAGCACAAATATAGATCTTTCTTTACCTCTATAGATCTTTCTATCAATGTTCTTAAGATGTATATTGCATTATTGGTGCCCTTTCTTTCCACAAATCCACATTGTTCCTCACTTATTTCTGGTTTTATTTTGTTCCTTACACGTCTCATGATTATTCTTAGTAATATTTTAGTCATATGGCTCATGAGACTAATAGTGTGATGGTCTTCACAATCAGTGGCGCCTGACTTCTTCGGTATGGCTACAAAGATAGATTTTAGTAGATCTTCGGGTATGTGTCCAGTGTTATATATGTCAATGAGTAATTTTGTTATGACTTGTACTCCCAGCTCTCCTAATGCATTTATCTCTTCGATTGTTATATTGTCAGGACCTGGAGCTTTGCCTCTTTTCATGTGTTGAATTGCGTCCTCCACTTCACTCTGCATTATTGGTGGTCCTGTGTCTTCATTTGAATTGTTTAATTCTGGTCTTTCATCATCATAGAGTTGACTGATATATTATGTCCATCTTTCCATTGTCTTCTCCTGTCCCATTATTATATTTCCTTCCTTTGATTTCACACATCCTGAAACTTTGACTTCTTTTGTTCCTGTTAATTCATTTAACTGATTGTGCATAAATTTTGAGTCTTTCTTTTGTTTTTTTTTCCATTTCTTCACATTTTTGTTTTATCCATCCTTCCTTATTATCATAGCTACTTGTAAATCAAGCCATCTTTTTACTGACAAAATAATATTGCATTGTTATAAGAAATTACTTATAACATACAATCACATAAAATAACAGTAATGAACATATTTTGTTTTCATTCAAACGGCTATAACTACTACCAGTCAACACGCTAATCGGAGCTCCTCATTTGATTATCAAGCTAAATGTTACATTTTATAATTAATTATTAACTTTGTGGAGGCGTGCCTCACAGCACCAGAGCTGGAAGTTGTCAGCGACCCACAGCCGATGGCTTGCGCCAGAATCGGTGAACCAAAACCATCTAGACCCGGCTCCACCTCTCCGTGGTGCCTCTAGCAACAGATTAACCTGTCTAGTCTGGCCAAGCGAGTAGGGATCGAAGAGTGAAGATAACCAGGTACTCAAAAATGTCATGCTGAAGTCGGATGTGTTGGGTCGAAAGGTGCAAATATCACAGTTATACTGTAAACTACAACACAACCTAGACACGCCCACTTGACGTCCTTTTAAGGGCGAATGATGAAGAAGTACACTTCTTTAGTCATCGGGCGAACGCAAGAAAGCAGCATTAACTTTGTGATATAGTAAATTATGTGTCTTCTCATTTCATTTACTATTTCATTATCTATTTTTCCTTGATCTGCTAGCTCTTGTTATTCCAGAGCATGTAGTAGAGCATATATTCATCTCGCTGTCCGGTTATGTGGTGCCTGTTTTCTGAAGAAGGTCGCAATAACACTTCGTCTTCTTCTTTCCTTCCTCATTTGCCTTTCAGCGTCGAGGGGAGATATACTTTGCGGTCTTTTGATCTTCTGTTCGCCTCTGCTGCTGTTATGTTTCCTAGTGTTTCTAATAGTTCGTCAATCCATCTTTTTCGTGGTCGACCCTTGGATCTGGTATTCTCGCAACGTTTATTGAAGGCTCGTTGTGTTGTGTTTTGATCTTTCTGCCTTGTCACGTGGCCAAACTATTGTATCTGTTGTTTCTTTATATATTATATGGCGGGGGCTATTCCCAGCTTTTTTCTCAGTTCTTCATTTCTGATCTTATCTCTCAGACTGTTTCCTGTCATTCGTCTAACACATTTCATCTCAGTTGATGTTATTTTTCTTATTGTTCTTACATCTAGGGTCCAGAACTGGCATTGGTAGCACAACGTTGGGATGAAGATTGTATTGTAGAGTGTTCGTTTTGCCTCCAGAGTTATTTCCTTGTTGGACAATAGTGGTGATAGCTGTCCGATGATATGTCAGGCTTTGTTGTATCATTCTATCATCTCTGTGAATTATCGTTTGTCACTAAACTTCCACTTGTACACGGAAACGTCAATATTTTGTATAATCTTTATAGTCCAAGTATGTGCCGAAGGTCTGTAAAATTTATGGTCACTGACACCATATTTCCTATACGCCATTGGCGTGACGGGGGTACTTTACTTTTATTTTACTTGTTGTAGTCCATGTATGTAATAAACAGTAAAGGAGATAGTGCGCACTCCTGTCTTACACCTGATCTAATTTCGAAGTGGTCGGTGTAGCCTGTTGCTGTTCTGACTGTGCAGCTGCTGTTGATGTAGAGACTTTTAGTTAGGTTGGTTAGATGTTGGCTTACTCCGTATGTTGTTAGTATCTCCCACAGTTGTTCTCTGTTGACTCGGTTGAATACTTTTTCCTGGTCAATGAAAGCTGTGTACACATTTGGATCAGAATATCCTGGCACAAAAATTAATATCATTGTTATAGCTCAGGAGACAAATAATAATAAATGAATATTATTCTAGAGGGAAACTTCCGAGGCGATAATCAATGAATCAATTCAGAGGAAGAGGTATGTTTACAGCACTCGGAAAAATTGACAAATAATCAACAACAGAAAAGAAAACAAAGAACAATATATGGACCAAAGCTGGATCGAACCCGTACTCAGTGGCACAGCGCTTTGCCACGAAAAGCCAAAGGCTAGGGAACACTGCCACTCAGCTAACTTGTTAGTAAATAATGTAAACATAACTCTTCCTCTGAATTGATCAGGTGTAGCTCTGAAATGTCTCCCCAGGTGTATTCCTTCAACTTTGATATTTATTTGTAGGTCTTGAGAATTTCTTAAGAGAGTAACAGCTACCTTGGACGTACTATAACCAGTGATGAATAATGTAAAACTGAAATAAACAAAAGAATAACAATGGAAACAAGCAATTGTAATGTCATGAAATATAAACTAACATCAAAACATATAAACTAACATCAAAACAAACAACAACAGGACAAAAACTAAGAATAGCAAAATGTTATATTTTCTCAATATTCCTGTATGATGCAGAAACATGGATATTAGACAAGAAAGCAGAACAGAAAATTGAAGCCTTTAAATGTGGATATATAGAAGAATACATAGAAATGGATGGAAAGAAAAGAAAACAAATGATGAAGTCCTAAAACAACTAAAAATGAAATGAGAACTACTAAACACAATTCAAACAAGACAAATGCGATTTTTAAGACACGTTAAAAGACACAACAGCCTACTAGTATTAATCTTGGAAGGGAAAATACAAGGTAAGAGAGCAGGGACAGATCAAGACTAACGTGCACTAGTAACAATAAAAGATGGACATGTCAGCCTATGACAACCTGCACCATCAAAACAAGAGACAGAGTAGAATGGCGATCCATGGTAGCCAACATTGGAATCGGAAATGATCATTCAATGATCATGACTATGATGATTATCTCAACAATCTTGCAATTTGACACAGAAAACTTCCAGCTGTCATTCTAGATCTAAAGCTTTTCAACATTAAAATTAAAAAAAAAAGATTTAAAAAAATAGTGCATCTACCGGGAATCGAATCCGGGTCACCCGCGTGGCAGGCGAGTATTCTACCACTAGACCACTGATGCTATTAAATGAAAGCTGTGACTTAGCAAACATTTTAATTTTTTTATTTTTATTGTTTGAGCCATGTGTAGCCGCGATAGCTCAGTGGTTAGTGAACTGGACTACAAAGGACAAGAGGTAGGGTTCGATCCCAACCGATGGCTTCCGGGTTCACCCAGCCTTTAATGGGTACCTGATTTTTTTTTCAGGGAAAGTGAAGCGGCACGGGCGTAATACCGACCACATTACCCCAAAAATCATGTACCGAAGGTCTGTAAAATATATGGTCACTAACACCATATTCCCTATACGCCACTTGGCGTGACGGGGGTACTTTACTCTTTTACTATGAGCCATGTGTGCAGAAGATACCTGTTGAAATATGTAGTAATAGGAAACTCTTTATGAGCTTCGCAGCAGGAGGCAATCTGATCATCAGAAGTGAACACCCTCGAGCAAGTGGCGTAACGGGGGGAGGGAACAGGCAACTAATTGCAGTGCTGCGGTAAAACTGGTAAGAAGGAACCAGTAGTGGGGTGTGGTGTACACTCCAAGGTATGGTGACAGCTTTACAAAAAAGAAACACAACAAAATACTGACGTTTCGGCCAGGCGGCCTTCTAAAGAAGACAGGGACAACGACAACTAACGGTGAGGCACAGATACCTATAGCAACGTGTCGGATGAAGAAGTTAGGGAGAGGTGGACAGAGAGATGAGAGATTGGATGGTGGGATGAAGAGATGTGTCACATATGGGAGGATATGTGAAGTGTGGAGATATAAAATCGTAAGTATAAAGACTTACTTTAATGAAATAAACATGACAAGCAAAAAATATGGACTAGATATGAATATCAAAAAGGCTAAAACTATTATCATAAACAAAGAAAATACTCAAAACCCACAAGTGGATATCAAAATTGAAGGAATAGACCTGGAGACAGTTCAGAACTACAACTACCTTGGACATACTATAACCAGTGATGGAAAATGTACAACTGAAATAAACAAAAGAATACGAATGGCAAAAAAGTAATTTTAATGTCATGAAGAACATACTAACATCAAAACAGATAACACCAGGGATAAAACTAAGAATAGCAATATGTTACATCTTCTCAATATTCCTATATGGTGCAGAAACATGGACATTAGACAAAAAAACAGAACAGAGAATTTAAGCATTTGAAATGTGGACATATAGAAGAATAGGTATAATTAGATGGAAAGAAAAGAAAACAAACGATGAAGTTTTAAAACAACTAAAAATGAAAAGAGAACTACTAAACACAATTCAAACAAGACAAATGCGATTTTGGGCCATGTTAAAAGACACAACAGCCTACTAAAAGTGATCCTGCATGGGAAAATACAAGGTAAAAGAGGCAGAGGCAGGCCAAGACTAACATAGACGAGTAACATCAAAAGATGGACAAATCAACCTATGACAACCTGCACAAGAGACTCTCAAAACAAGAGACAGAGCAGAATGGCGCTCCATGGTAGCCAACCTTCGTTGCGGAGACGGCACTCCATGATAATGATAAAGTATAGAGAAATAATGTGGAACTGAAATATGTAGTAATAAAAAAAAAGTAAGATACACCCGTCACACCAAGTGGCTTCTAGAGAATATGATGTTAGTGACCATAAATTTTAGAGACCTTCGGCACATGATTTTCTGGATTATGTGGTCGGCATTACGCCCATGCCGCTTTACTTTCCCAGAAAAAAATCCTGTACCCATTAAAGGCTGGGTGAACCGGAAGCCGTCGGTTGGGATCTAACGCTACCTTGTGTCCTTTGTAGTCCAGTTCAATGTAATAATAGGAAACACTTTATACTGAGCTTTCGCAATGTGAGGCAATCTGATCATCAGAAGTGAAACCCTCTTGAGCAAGTGCGTCAGCGCTTTAGTTTCTTGACAGTCTAAGGGAGGTAATTCCGCCTGGGTCATGACTATGCGGCGTCTACCTACTGCTGCATTGAACTCTGCCTAACGCTCGCTTACAAAATCATCATCATCAAGTACCGGGCCTGCTGGCGTTGGTGGTCATGTCTCTCCACAACTTTCGATCACGACAGTTATTTATCATTTCTGTTGTTGACCTTCTGCCAAGCCATTCTCTTAAGCTGTCTGGTATTTTTTCTCTTTGCTTCCCTCTATCTCTTCGTCCCTAAATTTTTCCAGTTGTTACAATATATTCCAGCTGTTCCCTTCTCATTACATGACCAAAAAAAAAATGATGATTGTTTCTTCCTAGTATTGGAAATTAAAATAACTCAAAACAACAGAAATGGGATCCAGTGGTCACTTACCAAACAACTTGATGATTGAGACTTTGCTGATGACATAGCTCTCCTATCACACAGCCATCAACAGATGCAGGATAAAATGAGTATATTAGATGAGAGATCACAACAGCTAGGACTAAAGATTAATAGAGATAAGACCAACATTATGAGAATTAATGCAGTTGGCAATAACCAAATAAAACTAGGAGAAATACCTCTACTAGACGTACAATCTTACATATATCTGGGCAGTAATATAGATAAAGAGGGAGGAACAGAAAATGATACCAAAATAAGTATATCAAAAGCAAGAGGAGCTTTCATTGCACTGGGAAACATGGAAATCCAAAGAAATTAGGTTAAATACAAAAATAAAAATTTTCAACTCAAATGTTAAGTCGGTCCTATTATATGGCTGTGAAACATGGAGAATAACAAAATTGACAATCACGAAGGTACAGACTTTCATTAATGGATGCTTACGCAGAATAAAGGGATGGAAATGGCAGGACAAAGTCACTAACGTGGAAGTATGAAAATGTACCGGTCAAATACCAGTGGATAAAGAGATACAGCGTAGACGATGGCGATGGATAGGACACACACTACGGTAGCCAACTGAGAGTATTACACAACAGGCCCTTTTTTGGAATCCCCAGGGGAAAAGACAAAGAGGAAGACCAAGGAATTCTTGGATAAGACAGATCGAAGCAGAGATAAAGATGATGGGGGAGACATGGAATGATCTTAAAAGAATTGCAAAAAACAGAACGACTTGGAAAGTGTTTGTTGAAGACCTATGCTCCACTGGGAGCTAAAAAGGTAGAAGAAGAAATATTGGAAATTAGCTCTCTTTTTGCTTTGACCTCTTTCAGAACGTTTTCATTACTCTTCTTAGCTGCCCATGGTATTCTCTACATTCTTCTGTAAAACTACATTTCTACAGACTCCCGTGATTTTCTTGTCTGTTGTCCTATTGAAATATATTCGGCATAAAATAACTACATTTATTCTATTCAAGAAGTGGAATCTACCATCTACACCAGGTCGTACACGACTGTCTTAGCTTTAACCCAGCACGTTGGTACCCTCTTCATAGTTGGAGCAGTCTAAAATGACTTGTATTTCGTGACGTCCTTTATATACACTCACTAGCACGCTGCTTTTGTCATGGAGTAATTAGACGTAGCTGGAACGGGTCGGTAATTGATAATAAGTGATAACGTTACTTGCAGGGTTCGGCTCCCTCAATGAGATAGAGCAGCTTGCACAGAACAGAGACAGATGGCGAGATTTGGTGAAATATCTTTACAAGAAAACTGCTAGAACAAAAAATTCATATAGGAGAAGGTGTATCTTGGTCTACGCCCTATGGGCCGGCTACGGCTCGACAGGTCAATTGATAGATAACGTTTCTTCGAACTCGGAACTCTCTTTCTTTTGAGCAATCGGTACTGCGACCGTGGGGTGTGGCTCATGATCGGTCGCTGTCATCGCTTTTTAGTGGTTGAAATAAGTACAGGGTGTTTATGGACGATAAAAATAATCCTATATAGCTAACTAGTAATGCAAAAATGGTTCCATGATCATAAATGATGGCTAACCTTCGATGAGGAGATAACACTCAGTGACAATTATGTTAATTATGATGTGAACAATCCTGCAAGACACAGATCTCTCGCTGTTTTATGATTGTTGTCGGTTGAGATCTGAAGCTTTTCAACACTACAATAAAAAAAAAAAAAGAAAATTAAAAAATGTGTGCATCGACCGGGAATCGAACCCGGGTCACCCGCGTGGCAGGCGAGTATTCTACCACTAGACCACCGATGCTGCGTGTTAAAGTGACTAGCAAATATTTTAATTATTTTACAACTTTGTATGTGCCACGTGATGAAATAGCTGTTGGAATATGTAGTAATAGGAAACTCTTTATATAGAGCTTCGCAGCAGGAGGCAATCTGGTCATCAGAAGTGAACACCCTCGAGCAAGTGGCGTAACTAAGAGGGGAGGGGCGCAGGGGGGAGTATCTGGGATCGACTCATTGACCATTGTTGTCTTCATTATTTTACTTTATTCATCCTCACCATCCCCTTTAAAAATGCAACGAAATGCAGGTTTTTGTGCTCTAAATGCAGGTTTTTATTATCTAAATGCAGGTTTTTATGATCTAAATGTAGTAAATGCAGGTTTTTGTGCTCTATATGCAGGTTTTTATTATCTAAATGCAGGTTTTTATGATCTAAATGCAGGTTTTTGTGCTCTAAATGCAGGTTTTTATTATCTAAATGCAGGTTTTTATGATCTAAATGCAGGTTTTTATGATCTAAATGCAGGTTTTTATTATCTCAATGCAGGTTTTTATGATCTAAATGCAGGTTTTTATGATCTAAATGCAGGTTTTTATGATCTAAATGCAGGTTTTTATTATCTCAATGCAGGTTTTTATGATCTAAATGCAGGTTTTTATGATCTAAATGCAGGTTTTTATGATCTAAATGCAGGTTTTTATTATCTCAATGCAGGTTTTTATGATCTAAATGCAGGTTTTATGATCTAAATGCAGGTTTTTATGATCTAAATGCAGGTTTTTGTGCTCTAAATACAGGTTTTTGTGCTCTAAATGCAGGTTTTTATGATCTAAATGCAGGTTTTTATGATCTAGATGCAGGTTTTTATGATCTAAATGCAGGTTTTTATGCTCTAAATGCAGGTTTTCAAGCTCTAAATGCAGGTTTTCATGTTCTAAATGCAGGTTTTTATGATCTAAATGCAGCTTTTTTTGCTCTAAATGCAGGTTTTCATGCTCTAAATGCAGGTTTTCATGCTCTAATTGCAGGTTTTTATGCTCTAAATGCAGGTTTTCATGATCTAAATGCAGGTTTTTGTGCTCTAAATGCAGGTTTTTATGCTCTAAATGCAGGTTTTTGTGCTCTAAATGCAGGTTTTTTGTGCTCTAAATGCAGGTTTTCATGCTCTAAATGCAGGTTTTTATGCTCTAAATGCAGATTTGTATGCTCTAAATGCAGGTTTTTTATGCTCTAAATGCAGGTTTTCATGCTCTAAATGCAGGTTTTTATGCTCTAAATGCAGATTTGTATGCTCTAAATGCAGGTTTTCATGCTCTAAATGCAGATTTTTATGCTCTAAATGCAGGTTTTTATGCTCTAAATGCAGGTTTTTATGCTCTAAATGCAGGTTTTTATGCTGCTCTAAATGCTGATTTTTATGCTCTAAATGCAGGTTTTCATGCTCTAAATGCAGGTTTTCATGCTCTAAATGCAGGTTTTTATGCTCTAAATGCAGGTTTTCATGCTCTAAATGCAGGTTTTTTGCTCTAAATGCAGGTTTTTGTGCCCTAAATGCTGGTTTTTATGCTCTAAATGCAGGTTTTTGTGCTCTAAATGCAGATTTTCATGCTCTAAATGCAGGTTTTCATGCTCTAAATGCAGGTTTTCTTGCTCTAAATGCAGGTTTTCATGCTCTAAATGCAGGTTTTCATGCTCAAAGACTGAAACAAATTTCTGGAAACTACTATTCGTGCTGCTTCGTCATATAGCGCACCTCACCATTCCATTTCTCCCTAACTTTATTTTCCAACTTGTAGGTATAGATAATTCTGAGTGAGCCTCACCGTTTGTTGTCGTTGTCCCTGTCTTCTGAAGAAGGCAGCATGCCGAAACGTCAGTATTTTGTTGTGTTCTTTTTTTGTAAAGCTGTTACCATACCCTGGAGTGTATACTACACCCCACTACTGGCTCCTTGCTACGAGCTTTACCGCAGCACTGCAATTATTTGCAAGTTCCCACGTCCTATAACTGTTTGTCTGCGACGCAAGTATACAGCCCTACCAGGAGATACTTGTCTTAATAGGAAAGTACAGATACACACTATATTTCCTGAGTTGTGATCGCAGCCCTATGCTATAGTCACGAGAAGGCCAGCGTGAAAGACATCGCCGATGTTAGCTAATTCTTTAATTATATTGACAGTGTTCCCTAAAAACACTCATAAAAAACATGTACTGGCAACAAACAGCAACTATACGAATTAACAACCACAGAGGACAATTTCAACTTATAAAACAAGGAGTCAGACAAGGCTGTGTTCTGTCACCGGATTTGTTTTCACTTTACAGCGAACATATTATAAGATCAATAGTAGACAAAAATGGAATTGAAGTCAACATTCATAACATAAATAATTTGTGATATGCGGATGACACAGTCTTAAAAGCAGAGACAGAGAATGAACTACAACAAATGATAGACATAATAGTAAAAGAAAGCAACAAGAAAGGTCTCAATCTGAATAGTAAGAAAACAGAAGTAATGGTCATATCGAAGAAACAATCATCACCAGCATGCAGCATAAAAATAAACGACACAAATCTGAAACAAGTGCAAGGTTTGAAATACTTGGGCACAATAATTACATCAGATGGGAGATGCACCATAGAAATAAAAAAAAAACAGAATAGCTCAGGCCAAAATAGCATTTCAGAAAATGAAAAATATATTATGCAAAAAATCTATGTCAATAGAAATGAGAAAGAGAGATCATCGGTGCAATATATAGAACCAATTCTGACCTATGGAAGCGAATCGTGGACAGTAGACAAACATATGAAAAGACAATTAGAGGCTACAGCGATGGGATTTCTCAAAGGTTGAGTTTCCTGGATAAATGAAAAGACCAATGAGAATATTCTCAAAGAGGCCAAAACAAAAACGCAGCACCTAGAAAACATCAGAAAGAAACAATCAACATTTTTCGGGCACACCATGAGAAGAGGAAAGTTGGAATACTTGGTTCATCACCATCATCATCATCATCGAGTGCCTTCTCTGCAACGAAGGCTGGCTACCATGGAGCGCCACTCTGCTTGGGTTACAATTGCCAAAATAAAAGGAAAGAGAGATTGCGGACGACAAAGAGAGAAAATACTGGATAGCTTGGTGTCATTTCATGGAAAACAGTCAACAACAGAACTGATACGATGTACTGTAGATAGAAAATTGTGGAAGGTCATGATCGGCTACGCCAACCGGTATGGCACATGATGGTGAGTGTTCCCTAGCGTTTGGCTTCTCGTGGCAAGGCGCTGGGCCAAGGAGTACGAGTTCGATCCTGCTTCGGACCATATATTGTTCTTTGTTTTTTTTTTCTTCTGTTGATTATTTGTCATTTTTTTCCTGAGTAATGTAAACCTAGCTCTTCATCTGAAATGATTCGCAAAGCATGGCGGACCCTGTTATGGATCACACTTTGTCACGAGGGGCCGCGAAAACTGACATTGTCACGGAGCGTTGAAATCCCTAGGTACGCCTATGAAAGAAACATCGGTCTACAGTCTATAGCGCCTTCCCCCATCCCCCTCTCGACGTGTGGGCTGGGGTCTCTATCATCATCCTTGAGTGCTGTCTCCGCATCGAAGATTTATTTCTTTGTGGCGTGATTCCACTCTGTTCTTTTGGTTATGGAAAGCTCCGGTATCACTGCAAACGAATTAAAATCCATAATTGCTCCCCGTGCCTGTAGAATCATCCGAATTACTAACTCATCTCCCAAACAAAGAAAGGTAGATGTAGTCCCCGTCATAGCAGTCTCAGCACACGCCAAAAGACATAAGGCGAAACCGCACAATTCCACTGTCTCTTGCTTCAATCGTACAGGTTGTCATAGGCTGACTTGTCCATCTTTTCATGTTACTCGTCCTTGTTTAATCTTGGTCTGACTCTTTTACCATATATTTTCCCTTTCAATATTACTTTTAGTAATAATTTTCTCTTTCATTTTTAGTTTTTTAAAAACTTCATCGTTTGTTTTCTTCTCTTCCCATCTAATTTTTCTTATCCTTCTATAAATCCACATTTCAAAGGTTTCAATTTTCTGTTCCGTTTTCTTGTCTAATGTCCATGTATGTGCATTCTATTGGTCTCTAGTCAACTTTTGCTCGGAGTGCAATGATGATGTAAAGTACCCCCGTCACGCCAAGTGGCGTATAGTGAAATATGGTGTTAGTGACCCTATATTTTACAGACCTTCAGCACATGATTTTTGGGGTAATGTGGTCGGTATTACGCCCGTGCTGCTTTACTTTCCCAGAAAAAAATCAGGTACCCATTTAAGGCTGGGTGAACCCGGAAGCCGTCGGTTGGGATCGAACCCTACCCCTTGTCCGTTGTAGTCCAGTTCACTAACCACTGAGCTATCGCGGCTCCCACAATGATGATGACCCGCTAATAACTCTAGTCAACAACTAGTGTATAAAGACAGCTCGAATGAGACCACAACTACAACTGAAATGTTTAATGTTGTGTCTCATATCTCCAGCACGAAATCAAAGTAGAAGAAGAGGGGGAAGAAGAGGGGGAAAGATAGAGAAGGAAGAAGAACGATACTGTCACGAGACATGACACATGATGATGACTTTATCAACTGCGCATGCGTAGGAAATGTCAACAAACAAAATGGCAGGGCATCAACAAAGGTACGATTTATCATCCGGTATTTGACCAAAACTGAAATATTACAACAATTTTATTCTTATTTGGTTGACCACGGATTAATTCTTTAAAATGTTTATTTCATTTTCAGGTTGCAATCATTTCAAGACATTCTGGAAGCAGATAGGATTGATTTGAAAAAGTTAAAGAATTTGTGTTTTCTTGGAGGTAAACATCAAAATGAAAATCTGTGCTGTAGTAGTGTTCTTCTAGTGTTCTGTCTCTCCGACTCCCACTAGTCAGTGACTGACGACTGTAGTGTCTATAAGTCTATTCTAAGTGGTATGACTATTTATTGTCGTGGTCTCAGTTCTGTCTACCTATATTATTATTAAATTATTATCTAGCCCATCATTAAAAATAACTGGAACTATCTTGTAACTATCTAACTATGGCTGTGAAAACGATTAATCATGACTGTCGTGGGTGTAATAGTAATTTAATAATAAATAATGAATGATCACATTTGACATCATTTGTAATGTAACGTAATAAATAATGTCTATGCAAGTAAAAATAAGTTTGCTTACAATTTAAACAAAATTAGTTTTCAAATGTTCCATTAATTTTATTTGAAATTGAATGAAGAAATTTATTTTGATGAAGTACGTAAACATGTATTAATTTTAGAAGTGGTTAATTAGTTAAATTTAAATGAAACACCAACCTTCTTGTTTACATATCATAAAGATGGGCGTAATCGTCAGCTCACAGGCAACTGAATCCATATAACAACAGTTAAACATATTTACATCATCATTAAACTGTCGAGTCATCACTCATTTAAACTTGAACTAAACTTAAACTCCACCCAATTAGCTTTTCTAGCTGCATTGTAGAAGCATGTTGAGAATACCATGGACAGCTAAGAAGAGTAACGAAAACATTTTGAAAGAGGCCATAACAAAAGTAGGTCTAATATCCAATATTAGGAACAAACAATCATCTTTTTTTGGGCCATGTAATGAGAAGGGAACAGGTGGAATATATTGTATACAAGTGGGAAAATTGAGGGATGAAGAGATAGAGTGAAGCAAAGAGAAAAGATACCAGACAGCTTATGAGAATGGCTTGGCAGAAGATCAACAACAGAAATGATAAATAACTGTTGAGATTGAAAGTTGTGGAGAGACATGATCAACTACACCAGCAGGCATGGTACTTGCTGATGATGATACTTTTGCACCCTTTTGTCAAACCATGATATACATAAGATTCTTCTGGAACATTTAGGTTATTTCATCTCAAATATTGTTTTTTTTTAAAAAATTGAAATCGTTAGAGATCATCATCATCAAGTACCAACATTAGAGATCAGTATCATTAAATCCTCAAACAATTGATTCAACAAACATTAAAAGAAGTAATACCAGTGACTAAAAGAATCATCAAGAGGAAATGTATGACAGAAGAAATACTAGAATAATGGACAAAAGATGAAAACAAATGAAAGAAGATAACTAACATAAAAAATACTGCACAAGGAAATCTATAACAAATGCAGAGAAGCAAAGGAAGGATAGTTAAAGATGAAACATGAAGAAATTTAAAAACAACCACTGAAAGACACAAAATTTATTCCCAGTCAGTTAAACGAAATAACAGGAAGAATATAAGTCAAAGTTTCAGGATGTGTGAAATCAAAGGAAGGAAATATAATAATAAGACAGGAAAAGATAATTGAAAGATTGACAGAATATATCAGTCAACTCTATGATGATGAAAGAACAGAATTAAACAATTCAAACAAAGACACAGGACCACCAATAATGCAAAGTGAAATGGAGGAGGCAATTCAACAGATAAAAAGAGGCACAGCTGCAGGTACGGATAACATAATAAACGAAGAGATAGATGCATTAGGAGAGCTGGAAGTACAAGTTATACCAAAACTACTCAATGACATAGATAACAGTCGACACATATCCGAAGATCTACTAAAATCTATCTTTGTAGCCATACCGAAGAAGTCAGGCACCACTGATTGTGAAGACCATCGCACTATTAGTCTCATGAGCCACATGACGAAAATATTATTAAGAATCATCATGAGACGTGTAAGAAACAAAATAAAACCAGAAATAAGTGAGGAACAATGTGGATTTGTGAAAGGGCACCAATAATGCAATATACATCTTAAGAAAATTGACAGAAAGATCTATAGAGGTAAAGAAAGATCTATATATGTACTTTATAGACTACACAAAAGCATTTGACAAAGTAAAGCATGTAGAAATAATCAATATGCTGGAAAAATTAAACATTGATGGCAAGGATCTGAAAATTTAAAAAAAACTTGTACTGGCAACAAACAGCAGCTATATAAATTAACAACCAAACAGGGCAGTTTCATTGGATAAAACAAGAAGTCAGACAAGGCTGTGTTCTATCACTTGATTTGTTTTCACTTTACAGCAAAAATATTGAGATCAATAGGAGGCAAAAAAGGAATTGAAGTCAACGGTCACAACATAAACAATCTGCGATATACGGATAACACAGTTTTAAAATCAGAGATGGAGAATGAACTACAAGAAAGGATAGACATAACAGTGAAAGAAAGCAAGAAGAAAGATGTCAGTCTGAATAGTAAGAAAACAGAAGTAATGGTCATATAAAAAAACAATCATCACCAGGATAAAAATAATTGGAACAAATCTAAAGCAAGTGCAGAGCGTCAAATACTTGGCACAATAATAACATCAGAGAGAAGAAGCATCGCAGGAATAAGAACAGCTCAGGCCAAAATAGCATCTCAGAAAATAAAAAAATGTCTTGTGCAACAAATCTATGTCAATAGAAGTGAGAAAGAGAGTTCATCTGTGCTATATAGAACCAATTCTGACCTGTGGAAGTGACTCATGGACAGTAGACAAACATATGAAAAGACAATTAGAGGCTACAGCGATGGGATTTCTCAAAGGAATGTTGAGTTTCCTGGGCAAATGAAAAGACCAATGAGGAAATTCTCAAAGAGGCCAACACAGAAAGGGAGCTCCTAAGAAACATCAGAAAGAAACAATCAACATTTTCAGGGCCTTTCATGAGAAGAGGACAGTTGGAATACTTAGTTACAACTGAAAAAATAAATGGAAAGAGAGATTGTGGACAACAAAGAGAGAAGACACTGGATAGCTTGGTGTCATAGCATGGAAAACAGTCAGCAACAGAACTGATATGATGTACTGTAAATAGAAAATTGTGGAAGGACATGATCGCCTACACCAACCAGTGTGGCACATGATGATAATGAAATCATTAATACCCATTTTTCACATCTGTAAATGACTAAAAATACATACTTCCTGTTTATATTTATTTCCTATTTTCTCATGCAGGTTGCTCACATGAAAAAGGTATTAGGTCACTATGTTGGAAGGTAACAACCATATTGTTTGTTTTCTTTATTACATATATTTTTAGAATGCCAACATTATTGTTTTTCATTAGCACGGCAATTTGTCTTTATGTTAAATGCCATCATCACTGTACCTGGATAATGTCCATTAATCTTCTTCTTCTACCTTTCAGCTCCCTGTGGAGCATACATAGGTCATCAACAAACACTTTCAGCTCCCTGTGAAGCATACATAGGTCATCAACAAACACTTTCAGCTCCCTGTGGAGCATACATAGGTCATCAACAAACACATTCAGCTCCCTGTGGAGCATACATAGGTCATCAACAAACACATTCAGCTCCCTGTGGAGCATACATAGGTCATCAACAAACACTTTCAGCTCCCTATGGAGCATTCATCAACAAACACTTTCAGCTCCCTGTGGAGCATATATAGGTCATCAACAAACACTTTCAGCTCCCTGTGGAGCATACATAGGTCATCAACAAACACTTTCAGCTCCATGTGGAACATACATAGGTCATCAACAAACACTTTCAGCTCCCTGTAGAGTATAGGTCATCAACAAACACTTTCAGCTCCCTGTGGAGCATAGGTCATCAACAAACACTTTCAGCTCCCTGTGGAGCATAGGTCATCAACGAACACTTTCAGCTCCCTGTGGAGCATTGGTCATCAACAAACACTTTCAGCTCCCTGTGGAGTATAGGTCATCAACAAACACTTTCAGCTCCCTGTGGAGCATTGGTCATCAACAAACACTTTCAGCTCCCTGTGGAGCATAGGTCATCAACAAACACTTTCAGCTCCCTGTGGAGTATAGGTCATCAACAAACACTTTCAGCTCCCTGTGGAGCATAGGTCATCAATAAACACTCTCAGCTCCCTGTGGAGCATAGGTCATCAACAAACACTCTCAGCTCCCTGTGGAGCATAGGTCATCAACAAACACTTTCCAAGCCGTCCTGTTTCTTGCCATTCTCTTACAATCATTCCATATCTTCCCCTTCTTCGTCCTGTCTTTTCCAAGAATATTTTGGTCTTCCCCTTTGTCTCCTCCTCTGGGGATTCCAAGAAAGGACTTGTCGTGTAATACTCTCAATTGGTTTCCACAGTGTGTTTGTTGCAGGTCTTTGTCTTATCTTTTTGTCTACTGGTATTTTCCCCTAGTTCTAAGTTAGTAATTTTGTCCTGCCATTTCCATCCTTTTTTTCTGCGCAAGTATCCATAAATGGAGGTCTGTATATTCATAATTGTAATTTTTGTTGTTCTTTAAATGTCCATTAGTATTCTGATCTATTTCCTGATAAGAGAAAAAGATCTTAGTGTGGTGCATAAACTCCCTAACACTAAGAAGACGACTCAAGTCAAGTTCTAAAAACTAACTACCTATACTATATGCAGTTTATCTTATCTATCTACCTGCATGTCTGTTTTACCTGTTAGGGGGCTGGGTAATCTAGAGGTATGAAATCTGCCTCAGGGGACTGGGTGGTCTCAAGGCAAGACACCAGTCTCGAACAGAGAGGTTGTGGGTTCAAATCCCGGCTGCACCAGTTGGAATTTTTATTTATGATTTCTCTCTGCAGCAACCACCCCTGGTCTCAGCAGCGAGGCCCACCTTGAAACGTCAATTACTCATCGACGGTTAAAATATGAGTACCTGTGAAGACGGAGTTATCTGCCTATGCAGCAAGGGACCCCTGTGCACACGGCTGCCAGTGAAAAATGGATTAACACACAACATTCAGTTCCTAGTCTCTAGGGACTTCGTCAGAGGTCAAAGCTGGCGAACGAAAAGAAAAAAAATCAGCTTCAGGTTAGGAAGGACTCGGGTTCAAAGCTCACCAGAAGCAGTGGTGATTTTTCAAACATAAGAAAAATTAATTTGTATTTTCCTTATGGTATTACCCTATCCTGATCTCTTGGTAGTGGGATCTGACATTTAGCCCTCTTAGCTAACAGCAGTAGAAGGAAACCTTGTACAGAGTTTCACAGCAAGAGGCAATCTGATCATCAGAAGAGGACCTCCCGTCGAGCAAGTGTTTTGACCCTTTAGCTTCTTGACACTCTAGGGGAGGTGGGCCCGCCTGGGTCATGACTCCCAGGCGTCGACCTCCTGCTGGTATCATACAAGAGTTGAACAATATACGTCATCACATGTCCAACATATGACCATCGTCTTTTCTTTATTACTGAAGATATTAGTGGTTGATTGGCGATTTCTCTAATTTCCTCATTTGTTTTGAATTCGTTCCACGCTATACCAAGTATTTTCCTTAGACATTTATTTTCGAATGCGTTCAACTTTGTTTCTATATCTTTTGTTGTTTTCCAGCTTTCACACGCATACTACGGCTCGAAAGGTCAATAGATAGATAGATAGACTACATATCTGGTTAATGATATGTAGTACAGACCTAGAAAATTGCCTGAGGGAATCACTTCTGGTGGTAGAGGCCAAAACCAGACCAGGGGAGGGAAAAGGGGAGTGGACAGATGGGAGGAAAAACCGGCTACTGTAAAACAACATCTATCTATTGACCTTTCGAGCCGTTGCCGGCCCATAGGGCTTAGACTAAGATACTTCTTCTCTTATCCAAATTTTCATTCAAGCAGTTTTCAATTCTTTGAAAGATATTTTATCAAATCTCGCCATTTGTCTCTGTTCTGTGCAAGCAACTCTATCTTATTGAGGGAGCCGATTCCTAAAACTACATGGGCCACTGCAAAAATATTTTAAAAAGTAAAATTTATGCAGGAAATGACATTTGCAGATATAGACAATACTTCAGGTGAACGAAAGATAGTTAGGAATTGGACTCAGTTGGAGAAGGTAGCACAGATAGGAATTGAACTCAGTTGGAGAAGGTAGCACAGATAGGAATTGGGCTCAGTTGGAGAAGGTAGCACAGATAGAAATTGGGCTCAGTTGGAGAAGGTAGCACAGATAGGAATTGGGCTCAGTTGGAGAAGGTAGCACAGATAGGAATTGGGCTCAGTTGGAGAAGGTAGCACAGATAGAAATTGGGCTCAGTTGGAGAAGGTAGCACAGATAGGAATTGAACTCAGTTGGAGAAGGTAGCACAGATAGGAATTGAACTCAGTTGGAGAAGGTAGCACAGATAGAAATTGGGCTGAGTTGGAGAAGGTAGCACAGATAGGAATTGAACTCAGTTGGAGAAGGTAGCACAGATAGAAATTGGGCTCAGTTGGAGAAGGTAGCACAGATAGGAATTGAACTCAGTTGGAGAAGGTAGCACAGATAGGAATTGAACTCAGTTGGAGAAGGTAGCACAGATAGGAATTGGGCTGAGTTGGAGAAGGTAGCACAGATAGGAATTGAACTCAGTTGGAGAAGGTAGCACAGATAGGAATTGAACTCAGTTGGAGAAGGTAGCACAGATAGGAATTAGGCTCAGTTGGAGAAGGTAGCACAGATAGGAATTGGACTTAGTTGGAGAAGGCAGCACAGATAGGAATTGGACTCAGTTGGAGAAGGTAGCACAGAACTGGGTCTGATGGCAAAGTGTGGTTGCAACTCTTTGCTCTATGGGAAGCTGCAGGGCATAAGTAGCACCATATTCTCCACAAGTCTTTAGACATATGAGGTTCTTTTTTTTTCTTTCTTCTTATTCTCATAACAGATTATCTATATATTCTACATAAATCAGTTGTTTTCAATTTTCTAATTTCGTACAGATCTTCTTGAACTATCTACCTCCTGAAAGGAGTCAGTGGAAGAAAGACTTACAGCGCCAGAGGTAGGAGGACAGTCTGTGGTTTGTTTCAGTATAAATTTTATATTTTAGATATAGCCTTAGGATTAAAACAGTGTTTATGTGTAGTAATGTCCTGATTTTACACCAACTTTGTGCTATGAAAGTCAAACATGGACCCTTTCTAAATCACATTTAAGAAAGATCAATACATGTGAGGTGCAATGCTTGAGAAAAGTAACAAACAACACAAGAAGAGATAGAATACCAAATGAAACCATAAGAAAAATGGTAGGAATAAAACCCTGCCAAGAATATATAGAGCAACAACAACTTAAATGGTTTGGCCATCTGGTTAGAAAGAATCCTCACCAATCACCATCAAGGGCATTCTTCTCGAGAATGCATGGAAAAAGACCAAGAGGAAGACCTCGAAGAAGATGGATAGATGCAGTGATAGAGACATGTAACAACAAAGGAAAATCACTAATTCAGACAGTTCGAGCAGCTCAAGAACAACAAATGATATAAACCACGACACCTTTTAGGTATCAGTGAGAAAGAGAAAAGAAGAAGATGGATAGATGCAGTGACAGAGACATGTAACAACAAAGGAAAATCACTAATTCAGACAGTTCGAGCAGCTCAAGAACGACAAATGATATAAACCACGACACCTTTTAGGTATCAGTGAGAAAGAGAAAAGAAGAAAGAAGATGCATAGATGCAGTGATAGAGACATGTAACAACAAAGGAAAATCACTAATTCAGACAGTTCGAGCAGCTCAAGAACAACAAATGATATAAACCACGACACCTTTTAGGTATCAGTGAGAAAGAGAAAAGAAGAAGAAGATGGATAGATGCAGTGACAGAGACATGTAACAACAAAGGAAAATCACTAATTCAGACAGTTCGAGCAGCTCAAGAACAACAAATTATATAAACCACGACACCTTTTAGGTATCAGTGAGAAAGAGAAAAGAAGAAGATGGATAGATGCAGTGACAGAGACATGTAACAACAAAGGAAAATCACTAATTCAGACAGTTCGAGCAGCTCAAGAACAACAAATGATATAAACCACGACACCTCTTTGGTATCAGAGAAAAGAAAGAAAAGAAGAATGTCCTGATACAAGTGAAACAGTCTCAAATGAGATGGTTCAGAAGTGTTTGTAGAAAGGAAATGTATCAGCCATCAAAATCAGGTATGGAAACATTGAGCATAAAATAGCGATGGCGATGAAAGAGCTGTCAGATTTCCTTCAGGGACAGTAATTACGTGGACTTCTTTCTCTTCTTCTCATTCTCTTTGCTTGTCCTATTCTACTTCTAATTTCTACATCTGCCATCTGATGTTATTATTGATCCCAGGATTTTGAATCTATGCACTTGTTTCAGGGTTTTTCCTTTTACTTTTATTCTACATTCTCATATATTTTTCTTCAATATTATCAATTGATTGAGAAATGTTAGACATTATAGTGAAAGAAAGCAACAATAAAGGACTCAGCTTTAATAGCAAAGAGAGAGAAGTAATGGTAACAACAAAGAAATGTTCGACATTATAGTGAAAGAAAGCAAAAATGAAGGACTCAGCCTTAATAGCAAAAAGACAGAAGTAATGGTAACAACAAAGAAATGTTAGACATTATAGTGAAAGAAAGCAAAATTAAAGGACTCAGCCTTAATAGCAAAAAGACAGAAGTAATGGTAACAACAAAGAAATGTTAGACATTATAGTGAAAGAAAGCAAAATTAAAGGACTCAGCCTTAATAGCAAAAAGACAGAAGTAATGGTAACAACAAAGAAATGTTAGACATTATAGTGAAAGAAAGCAAAATTAAAGGACTCAGCCTTAATAGCAAAAAGACAGAAGTAATGGTAACAACAAAGAAATGTTAGACATTATAGTGAAAGAAAACAAAAATAAAGGACTCAGCCTTAATAGCAAAGAGACAGAAGTAATGGTAACAACAAAGAAATGTTAGACATTATAGTGAAAGAAAGCAAAAATAAAGGACTCAGCCTTAATAGCAAAAAGACAGAGGTAATGGTAACAAGAAAGAAAAAGACATCTGCCGCTATGCAAAATAAAGACAAGTAGAACAATATTAAAACAGGTGAATGAATTTAAATATTTGGGAACTTTGTTAACCTTGGACGGAAGATGTACAACAGAGGTGAGATGCAGAATGGCTCAGGCAAAAGCACAAAAGCAGCTTTCCAAAAAAATGAGGAAGATACTATGCAATTTTTGACAATAGAAACAAGAAAAAGAGTTCTTAAATTAAATATTATGTAGAGCCAGTCTTAACATATGGATGTGAATCATGGACAATAGGACAACAGACAAGAAAATCACTAGAGGCTATAGAAATGTGGTTTTACAGAAGAATGTTGAGAATACCATGGACTGCTAAGAAGTAGTAATGAAAACATACTGAAAGAGACCAAAGCAAAAAGAGAGCTAATTTCCAATATTAGGAAGAAACAATCATCATTTTTTGGCCATGTAATGAGACGAGAACAGCTGGAATATATTGTAACAACTGGGAAAATTGAGGAACGAAGAGATAGAGGGAAGCAAAGAGAAAAGATACCACACAGCTTAAAAGAATGACTTGGCAGAAAGTCAACAACAGAAATTATAAATAATTGTTGAGATTGAAAGTTGTGGAGAGACATGATCACCTCCGCCAGCAGGCATGGTAGTTGATGATTATCATAGTTTCTGTCTTTTTGGTGTTGAGAGTCAACCCTTTTTGTTCACTTTCTGTCATAATTTTGTCTAATAGATTTGTATAGATTCTTGTTGGTTTTCTGCTATCAATACTATGTCATCTGCATACCTGATGTGTTTTATGATTATTTGTTGAATGGACTTACTAATCAGCACCATCTACTCACTTGCCTACCATGTTCTTAAGCAAGTAAAGCAAAAAAAAGTAAATCACCCCCGCATCACGCCAAGTGACATATAGGGAATATGGTGTTAGTGACCATACATTTTACAGACCTTCGGCACATGATTTTTAGGGTAATGTGGTTGGTATTATGCCCGTGCCGCTTTACTTTCCCAGAAAAAAAATCCGGTACCCATTTATGGCTGGGTGCACCGGAAGCCGTTGATTGGGATCGAACACTAGCTCTTATCCTTTGTAGTCCAGTTCACTAACCACTGAGCTATTACAGCTCCCATTCTTAAGCAAGGTTTTTAGCTAATTTTTTAGTTAGCTGAGTTGGCAATGTTCCCTAGCGTTTGGCTTCTCGTGGCAAGGCGCTGTGCCACTGAGTACGGGTTCGATCCTGCTTGGGACCATATATTGTTCATTTTTTTTTTTCTGTTGTTGATTATTTGTCATTTTTTGCGAGTGCGGTAGACACACCTCTTCCTCTGAAATGATTCGCTTAATTTATGACTGCTTTCCTAGCCTTTGGTCTTCCTTGACTTTGCTGCAAAGCAACAGTTATTCACTCTCAAAGTTATGTCCTCTAGGGGAACAGTCTTACAATGGAATATGTCGATTCATGTGTTTTTATAATGATACATATATTTTACCAATTCTCCAAATACATCATCAAAGGCCAGTATCATGAAAAATGGAAACAAGAACACCCAAAGTATAATGAGAGGGATGGATACCTCCAACTATCAAGGAGGGATCAAGTCATCATACTTCGCCTATACACTGGCCACAACAAAATGAGAAACCACGTGTTCACCAAACTCAAAATATGAACTACCAGCCAATGCCACTGTACACTGGATAACATGACAACTAAACATGTTCTACAGGATTGCCCCAAGTACACAGACCTGATAAGGACATTTTGGTCCACACCCACCTCCCTGGAAGAGAAACTATACGGGGCAAATGAATCACTTAAACAGACAGCTGCCTTCATAAGAGAGTCCGGAATCCTAGTCTGAATAAGCCATGATCGTAGAAGAAGAAAAATATTTAACCAATTCTGACCCATGGCAGTCAATCTTAGACAGAAAGCAAACAAATTAAGAGGTGATTAGAGGTCACAGAGATGGGATTGCTGAGAAGAATGTTGAGACTTCCCTGGATAGCTAAAATGACCAATGAGGACATTCTCAAAAGCCAACACTGAGAGAGAACTCCAAAAGCACAATCAACATTTTTTGAGCACGGCACGAAAATAGGAAAGTTGGAACACTTGGTTACAACTGTCCAAATACAGGGACAGAGAGATTATGGACGACAAAGAGAGAAGATACTAAATAGCTTCTGTTTATGTTTTGTCTACCCCTCCATCATGAAACAGGACAAGAATCAAGTTCTCATGATCATAATAGTTGAACACTAAAGAAGAAGAAATGATGTCACAACACAAAAATGTTCTTTTTGTAGCTAAAGAAGAAGAAATGATGCCACAACACAAAAATGTCCTTTTTGTAGCTAAAGAAGAAGAAATGATGTCACAGAACAAAAATGTCCTTTTTGTAGCTAAAGAAGAAGAAATGATGCCACAACACAAAATGTCCTTTTTGTAGCTAAAGAAGAAGAAATGATGCCACAACACAAAAATGTCCTTTTTGTAGCTAAAGAAGAAGAAATGATGCCACAACACAAAAATGTCCTTTTTGTAGCTAAAGAAGAAGAAATGATGCCACAACACAAAAATGTCCTTTTTGTAGCTAAAGAAGAAGAAATGATGCCACAACACAAAATGTCCTTTTTGTAGCTAAAGAAGAAGAAATGATGCCACAACACAAAAATGTCCTTTTTGTAGCTAAAGAAGAAGAAATGATGCCACAACACAAAAATGTCCTTTTTGTAGCTAAAGAAGAAGAAATGATGCCACAACACAAAATGTCCTTTTTGTAGCTAAAGAAGAAGAAATGATGCCACAACACAAAAATGTCCTTTTTGTAGCTAAAGAAGAAGAAATGATGCCACAACACAAAAATGTTCTTTTTGTAGCTAAAGAAGAAGAAATGATGTCACAACACAAAAATGTCCTCTTTGTATCTAAAGAAGAAGAAATGATGTCACAGAACAAAAATGTCCTTTTTGTAGCTAAAGAAGAAGAAATGATGTCACAGAACAAAAATGTCCTTTTTGTATCTAAAGAAGAAGAAATGATGTCACAGAACAAAAATGTCCTTTTTGTAGCTAAAGAAGAAGAAATGATGCCACAACACAAAAATGTCCTTTTTGTAGCTAAAGAAGAAGAAATGATGTCATAACACAAAAATGTTCTTTTGAACCTTTCATAGAAACCTCTACAAGCAGTACATAGAAGAGATGATCATCTTACCTGGCAAGAAGACAAAGTCAAAGGAATCTGCCAGCGGAGAACTGGAAGATCATGTGAGTTACTTTCTTTGTCTGGCAGATTTTGTGTTTTTTTCTTAGTGTGGCAGATTTTGTGAGTTTCTTTCTTTATGTGGTAGATTTTGTGAGTTTCTTTCTTAGTGTGGCAGATTTTGTGATTTTTATTTTTAGGTGTGGTAGATTTTGTGAGTTTCTTTCTTAGTGTGGTAGATTTTGTGTTTCTTTCTTTGTGTGGTAGATTTTGTATTTCTTTCTTTGTGTGGCTCATTATCTCAGTTTCTTTCTTTGTTGTCTATTTTCTCTTCTAACTTCATATGCTGTGATGAGCACAAATATCAAATAGTATTTGAGGACATGTGAGTAAAGCTGTAGAAGGCGTGAAAAATGAACTTAAAATGGTATCAAGCAACTAAACCTATAATGAGACAAGACAAACTATGGCATTTAGGTCAAAGCATTCATCAGATACAAGTTGTTGACGTAATGCCGCGAGTTGATGCGGCAGTAGGGTGCCCTTTGACTCATTGATGTGGCGGGTCATAATAGCTTTCTCACATTCCCGGTTCTTACTGGAGAAGTTGGAGTTCGTCTATCGCAGGCTATGCTGGGAAACTACTAGTCCCACCCAGATGTACTGCAATACTGGGTCTTCTATATCAGCAACAGCCACCACTACAGGGAAGACGGTGATCCTAGCTTCCGTTAGCAGCATTTTGTGATGCAGACTGTTACCGGAGGAGACAACAAGGAGGTAGAACTGCTAGGTCTTGGTCAGCTGATGGGGCGCCGACCCTGCTATTGTGACTGCAGATTGCAGGCACTTATGCTCCCCCATCAGATACAAGTTAACGACAAACGAACTCACAGAAATCAGATTCTGCGGCTTGCCCTGGTTGCTGATTTAAATAATAGACTCCATTGCACTCAGGGGGGAGCCGAGATAGCTCAGTGGTTAGTGAACTGGACTACAAAGGACAAGAGGTCAGGTTCGATCCTGATCGACGGCTTCCAGGTTCACTCAGCCTTAAATAGGTACCTGATTTTTTTTTCTTTAAAAGTAAAGCGGCACGGGCGCAATACCGACCACATTACCCCAAAAATCATGTGCCGAAAGTTTATAAAAATTATGGGCGCTAACACCATATTCCCTATACACCACGTGGCGTGACAGGGCTCTTTACTTTTTTTTTACTGCACTCAGGTCAGACTCATAAGTAACCAATCATTTTCCAATGATATAAAATAGCATTTCTCAAGCTATGGTCCGTGCCCCATGGAAGCAGTCGATCAAGATTGAACCTGACCTTTGTAGTTCAGTTCACTAACCACTGAGCTATCATGGCTCCCAAATTAATTGAGCTTATAGAATTATATAAACTTCTGACATCATGGCTAGAGAACCATAGCTAACCAACATTACACTACACCATCTTGTGGTTGCACTGGAAACAGACCATTCCATCTAAGGGACAAATAATGATAAATGAATATTATTATGGAGGGAAACTTCCGAGACAATAGATCAGCGAATCATTTCAGGGGAAGAGGTATGTTTATAGCACTCAGAAAAAAAAAAAATCAGAAATAATCAACAACAGATACAAAAAATGAACAATAGATGGTCCTAAGCAGGATCGAACCTGTACTCTTTGACACAGCACCTTGACACGAGAACCAAACACTAGAGCACACGGCCAACTCGACTACCTAATAAGATAGCTATCATTGACGATGTCTTTCATGCATATGTACTCATGACTATAGCATAGGGTTACAAACACAACTCAAGAATAAATTGTGTATCTGTATTTTCCTATTAAGACAAGTATCTCCTGAATAGTGAGGAGTTGAATACTCATTAAAAAAAAACAAAGAAAAAATAGGGAGAATTCCTATACGAAGAGATAGAGGGAAGCAAAGAGAAAAGATACCAGACAGCTTAGGATAATGGCTTAGCAGAAGGTCAACAACAGAAATGATAAATAACTGTCGAGATCAAAACTTGTGGAGAGACATGATCACCTATGCCAGCAGGCACAGTACCTGATGATGATGAAAAGTACCATCAATCTTAGAAGAGTGGGTGACCAAGGTTATAGCTCGTCATCATTCTGAGCTCATCATCATACTGAGCTCATCATCGTTCTGAATACGTCTGTCATCATTCTGAGCTTGTCACCATTCTGAGCTCGTCACCATTCTGAGCTCGTCACCATTCTGAGCTCATCATCATCCTGAACTCATCATCATTCTGAGCTTGTCATCATCCTGAACTCGTCATCATCCTGAACTCATCATCATTCTGAACTCATCATCATTCTGAGCTCATCATCATCCTGAACTCATCATCATTCTGAGCTCATCACTGTTCTGAGCTCGTCACCATTCTGAGCTCATCATCATCCTGAACTCATCATCATTCTGAGCTCATCATCATCCTGAACTCATCATCATTCTGAGCTCATCATCATTCTGAACTCATCATCATCCTGAACTCATCATCATTCTGAGTTCGTCATCATCCTGAACTCATCATCATTCTGAGCTCATCATCATCCTGAACTCATCATCATTCTGAGCTCATCATCATCCTGAACTCATCATCATTCTGAGCTAATCATCATCCTGAACTCATCACCATTTGAGCATGTCATCATCCTGAACTTATCATCATCTGAACTCATTATCATCCTGAACTCATCATCATTCTGAGCTCATCATCATCATCCTGAACTCATCATCATTCTGAACTCATCATCATTCTGAACTCATCATCATTCTGAGCGCCTCATCATCCTGAACTCATCATCATTCTGAACTCATCATCATCCTGAACTCATCACCATTCTGAGCTCATCATCATCCTGAACTCATCATCATTCTGAGCTCATCATCATCCTGAACTCATCATCATTCTGAACTCATCATCATTATGAACTCATCATCATCCTGAACTCATCATCATCCTGAACTCATCATCATTCTGAGCTCATCATCATCCTGAACTCATCATCATCCTGAACTCATCATCATTCTGAGCTCATCATCATCCTATAAATAACGCAGGTGCAGGTTTGAATCATGTCAGTATTTTAAAATGTCATCATTGAGGTAACAAATCATGATGAGACACTTCATGTAGACTGCACTGGGTGTTCGGTCATCTATTTTGATATCTGTAGATCAACAGGACCCCAGTAGCAGGAGATTATATACCTTCCATATGATACAAGAGATTATATACCTTCCATACGATTCAAGAGATATATACCTTCCATATGATTCAAGAGATTATATACCTTTCATATGATACAAGAGATTATATACCTTCCATATGATACAAGAGATTATATACCTTCCATATATTCAAGAGATTATATACCTTCCATATGATACAAGAGATTATATACCTTCCATATGATTCAAGAGATTATATACCTTTCATATGATACAAGAGATTATATACTTCCATATATTTCAACGAGATTATATACCTTCCATATGATACAAGAGATTATATACCTTCCATATGATACAAGAGATTATATACCTTCCATATAATACAACAGATTATATACCTTCCATATAATTCAAGAGATTATATACCTTCCATATGATACAAGAGATTATATACCTTCCATACGATTCAAGAGATTATATACCTTCCATATGATTCAAGAGATTATATACCTTCCATATGATTCAAGAGATTATATACCTTCCATATGATACAAGAGATTATATACCTTCCATATGATACAAGAGATTATATACCTTCCATATGATTCAAGAGATTATATACCTTTCATATGATACAAGAGATTATATACCTTCCATATGATTCAAAAGATTATATACCTTCCATATGATACAAGAGATTATATACCTTCCATACGATCATGAGATTATATACCTTCCATATGATACAAGAGATTATATACCTTCCATATGATTCAAGAGATTATATACCTTCCATATGATACAAGAGATTATATACCTTCCATATGATACAAGAGATTATATACCTTCCATATGATTCAAGAGATTATATACCTTCCATATGATTCAAGAGATTATATACCTTCCATATGATTCAAGAGATTATATACCTTCATATGATACAAGAGATTATATACCTTCCATATAATACAAGAGATTATATACCTTCCATATGATACAAGAGATTATATACCTTTCATATGATACAAGAGATTATATACCTTCCATATGATACAAGAGATTATATACCTTCCATATAATACAAGAGATTATATACCTTCCATACGATCATGAGATTATATACCTTCCAAATGATTCAAGAGATTATATACCTTCCATATGATTCAAGAGATTATATACCTTCCATATAATACAGTTTAATGGCTCAGGCAAAAGCAGCTTTCCAAAAAATGAGGAAGATACTATGCAATCCATTTTTGACAATAGAAACAAGAAAAAGAGTTTTTAAATGTTATTTAGAGCAAGTCTTAACATATGGATGTGAATCATGGACAATAGGACAACAGACAAGAAAATCACTGGAGTCTGTAGAAATGTCGTTTTACAGAAGAATGTTGAGAGTACCATGTACAGCTAAGAAGAGTAATGAAGATGTTCTGGGAGAGGTCAAAGCAAAAAGAGAGCTAATTTCCAATATTAGGAAGAAACAATCATCATTTTTTGGCCATGTAATGAGAAGAGAACAATTGGAATATATTGTAACAACTGGAAAAATTGAGGAACAAAGAAATAGAAGGAAGCAAAGAGAAAATATATAGGGTTTGATCCCAACCGATGACCCCCAGGTTCACCCAGTCTTTAATGGGTACCGGATTTTATTCTGGGAAAGTAAAGCGGCATGGACGTAATACCGACCACATTACCCCAAAAGTCATGTGCCGAAGGTCTGTAAAATTTATGGTCACTAACACCATATTCCCTATATGCCACTTGGCGTGACGGGGGGACACTTTACTTTTTTTTTTTTTTTAAAGAGAAAAGATACCAGACAGCTCAAGAGAATGGCTTGGCAGAAGGTCAAAAACAGAAATGATAAATAACTGTTGTGATAGAATGTTGTGGAGAGACATGATCACCTACGCCAACAGGCCAGGTACTTGATGATGATGATCAGAGTCCAGGGTTAAGTTGATATTATTTTCTTTCTTCCAGCCGTTGAACCCTAACCCTGACAGTGAGTGGAGCGGCACATTTAGGGACAATGAGCAGCTCATTCAGATTGATAAAGACTGCAGGTTTGTTTTGTTTATTGACTGAAGATCTGTCTTTTTATTGGGAGTTGAGTGGAGGTTTGTTTTGTTTATTGACTGAAGATCTGTCTTTTTATTGGGAGTTGAGTGGAGGTTTGTTTTGTTTATTGACTGAAGATCTGTCTTTTTATTGGGAGTTGAGTGGAGGTTTGTTTTGTTTATTGACTGAAGATCTGTCTTTTTATTGGGAGTTGAGTGGAGGTTTGTTTTGTTTATTGACTGAAGATCTGTCTTTTTATTGGGAGTTGAGTAAGATCTGGGTTTGTTTTTGTTTATTGACTGAAGATCTGTCTTTTTATTGGGAGTTGAGTGGAGGTTTGTTTTGTTTATTGACTGAAGATCTCTCTTTTTATTGGGAGTTGAGTGAAGGTTTATTTCATTTATTGAGAAAAGGGAGAAAAGATTTGTCTTTTTTATTGGGAGTTGAGTGAAGGTTTATTTCATTTATTGAGAAAAGGGAGAAAAGATTTGTCTTTTTATTGGGAGTTGAGTGAAGGTTTATTTCATTTATTGAGAAAAGGGAGAAAAGATTTGTCTTTTTATTGGGAGTTGAGTGAAGGTTTATTTCATTTATTGAGAAAAGGGAGAAAAGATTTGTCTTTTTATTGGGAGTTGAGTGAAGGTTTATTTCATTTATTGAGAAAAGGGAGAAAAGATTTGTCTTTTTATTGGGAGTTGAGTGAAGGTTTATTTCATTTATTGAGAAAAGGAAGAGAAGATCTGTCTTTTTATTGAGAGCTGAGTGGGTTTTTTTTTTTTTTTTTTGGAGGGAGGTACTAATCTCTTTAAATGTGAGGTAATTTAAATATTGGTCTCTTTGATGGGGATAATGAAAGAACGGTCTTTTAATGTTGAATATTATAGGACTACTTTATTTTAACCAATGACAAATTGGTATAATTTATTGTGACATTACGTTGCTTGACCTGACTATCAACTTGAAAATGGTTTTGGCGCCACTGCAGGCAGGGCAATCTCCATATCTGCTACACCCTTGTTCCAGCCAACAAGAAAATGTTCATCCGGATCATTTGTTCTGTTCTATTGAACATGTTGATAGTGACACTGTGACCTTCCAGGCATGTCGTTAGAGGCGACTAAGGAGGTTGATCGATGGCTTGACAAGCTGTCATTGTAAAATGTATTGTTATGGAAACAGCGCCATATATTTTAGAGCAGTGATCTCTGCAATATGTGCCATTTTGGCACGCAAGGTTTCTGTTTTTGAGATTGTGGTTCTGCCCTATGTGCCATCTTCGGCTCGAAAGGACAATAGATAGAGATTGAACATGTTGGGAGCCGCGATAGCTCAGTGGTTAGTGAACTGGACTACAAAGGACATGGGGTCGGGTTCGAACCCAACCAACGACTTCCGGGTTCACCCAGCCTTTAATGGGTACCGGTTTTTTTCTGGGAAGGTAAAGCGGCACGGGCGTAATACCGACCACATTACCCCAAAAATCATGTGCTGAAGGTCTGTAAAATTTATGGTCACTAACACCATATTCCCTATACGTCACTTGGCGTGACGGGGTACTTTACTTACTTTTTTACTTATTGAACATGTTGCATAAATTCTTTCTCACAGGGAGATGGCAAAAAGTTGTTTTTTTTATTGAAAAGGAGTAATTGATCTGTTTTAATATGATATGTGAAAGGTTAGGTTTGTTGTCAGGCAATGTGATATGTGAAAGGTTAGGTTTGTTGTCAGGCAATGTGATATGTGAAAGGAAGGTTTGTTGTCAGGTAATGTGATATGTGAAAGGTAGGTTTGTTGTCAGGTAATATGATATGTGAAAGGTAAGGTTTGTTGTCAGGTAATGTGATATGTGAAAGGTTAGGTTTGTTGTCAGGTAATGTGATATGTGAAAGGTTAGGTTTGTTGTCTGGTAATGTGATTTGTGAAAGGTAAGGTTTGTTGTCAGGTAATGTGATATGTGAAAGGTAGGTTTGTTGTCAGGTAATATGATATATGAAAGGTAAGGTTTGTTGTCAGGTAATGTGATATGCGAAAGGTAAGGTTTGTTGTCAGGTAATATGATATGTGAAAGGTAGGTTTGTTGTCAGGTAATGTGATATGTGAAAGGTAGGTTTGTTGTCAGGTAATGTGATATGTGAAAGGTAGGTTTGTAGTCAGGTAATGTGATAGGTGAAAGGTAGGTGTGTTGTCAGGTAATGTGATATGTGAAAGGTAGGTTTGTTGTCAGGTAATGTAATATGTGAAAGGTAGGTTTGTAGTCAGGTAATGTGATATGTGAAAGGTATTTTTGTTGTCAGGTAATGTGATATGTGAAAGGTAGGTTTGTTGTCAGGTAATGTGATAGGTGAAAGGTAGGTGTGTTGTCAGGTAATGTGATATGTGAAAGGTAGGTTTGTTGTCAGGTAATGTAATATGTGAAAGGTAGGTTTGTTGTCAGGTAATGTGATATGTGAAAGGTAGCTTTGTTGTCAGGTAATGTGAAAGGTAGGTTTGTTGTCAGGTAATATGATATATGAAAGGTAAGATTTGTTGTCAGGTAATGTGATATGTGAAAGGTAGGTTTGTTGTCAGGTAATGTAATATGTGAAAGGTAGGTTTGTTGTCAGGTAATGTGATATGTGAAAGGAAGGTTTGTTGTCAGGTAATGTGATATGTGAAAGGTAGGTTTGTTGTCAGGTAATGTGGTATGTGAAAGGTAGGTTTGTTGTCAGATAATGTGACATGTGAAAGGTAGGTTTGTTGTCAGGTAATGTGACATGTGAAAGGTTAGTTTGTTGTCAGGTAATGGAAGGTAGGTCTGATTTGTTGTCAGGTAATTAAAGTAGGTCTGGTTTGTTGTCGGGTAATGAAAGTAAGTCTGATTTGTTGACGGGTACTGAAAGTAGGTCTGATTTGTTGTCAGGTAATGCAAGTAGGTCTGATTTGTTGACAGGTAATGAAAGTAGGTCTGATTTGTTGTCAGGTAATGAAAGTAGGTCTGATTTGTTGACAGGTAATGAAAGTAGGTCTGATTTGTTGTCAGGTAATGAAAGTAGGTCTGATTTGTTGTCAGGTAATGAAAGTAGGTCTGATTTGTTGTCAGGTAATGAAAGTAGGTCTGATTTGTTGTCAGGTAATGAAAGTAGGTCTGATTTGTTGTCAGGTAATGAAAGTAGGTCTGATTTGTTGTCAGGTAATGAAAGTAGGTCTGATTTGTTGTCAGGTAATGAAATTAGGTCTGATTTATTGTCAGGTAATGAAAGTAGGTCTGATTTATTGTCAGGTAATGGAAGATTAATACGTGTCAAGCATTTTAGGAATAAGGGATTCGAAATGCATTGGTCCTGTGCTGAAAATGAATGAAGAAAGACTTCCCTGTCAGACGTTCATGTGGAAACCATCTGGTTAAAGAAAACAAGGCAGACCAAGAGAATCACTAAGCAGAACAATTACTAGGGTAGACTCAATCATGGGACTAAGAAACAACCAAGAGATAAATGAACTAGTAGCAAATTGTCAATCATGGAGAACTATGATTTCCGCCCTATGGGCCAACATTGGCTCGAAAAGAAAATGAAATAAATGAAAGATTGGTCTAATTTGTTGTCAGGTAATGAAAGTCTGGTCTTTTTTTACTGTGAGATAATGCAAGATTGGTCTCTTATTGAGAAATAATGAGAAACTGAATTGAATTCATTGAAAGAGTAGACAGATTGTCTAACTGTACTGCCATTGAAGACTGTCTACCAATGGATTAGGCAGATGTCATTAATGCCCTCCAAGATGCAGGAAGGGCATAGAACTTTGATAACCATGAATTCACATCACTCCTTCAGATGAAGAAGATGGGAGTTAAGATGGGCACAGCCAGAAATGAAAGGCTTAATGGGCGCTTAAGAGGAAAAAGTAAAGGTCAAGTACGAGACTTGAACCGGCGTCTTTGCACGCGAGTTTCCACCCATATGTGCTCGGCCGCCTATCCAGAAATGTTCGGAGATTTCTGTATAGTGTTGCCTCAAGCATCGAAACTCAGATGTGAAGCAACATTCCTCACCTTCCCAGGGTAATACCCTGGTACCCATTTCTGCCAACGGCTGGGTCGACCGTGAGGGTATTTTTTTTTTCCAATCACGAGTACAATTCACACTGCTTCCAGCGGGAATCGAACACGGGTTGTCCGAACGTCGGTAGTCGAGTCGGGTGGTTTTCCCAACTCGGCTACCGAGGCCCCCATGCTTAAGAGGATTTATCAACCAACACAGAACTGGAGTCGCCAGTCCCTGGACACTGAGGGAATTGCTGAGGAGGAGATCTGAGCACCTATGGACATGTTTAGAGTTCAATGATGATGACCCGCAAATAACTCAGTAAGATTGTTCTATTTTATCTCAACATTCCTGTATGGTGCAGCAACATGGACATTAAACAAGAAAACAAAACAGAAAATTTAATCCTTTGAAATGTGCCTTTATTGATTCTTGATCTTTCCTGTGCCATTAGATGTCACTTAGGGCTGGTCGTGTTTTTCTCTCATCAACATCAAGTACCAAGCCTGCTGGCGTAGGTGATCATGTCTCTCCAAAACTTTTGATCTCGACAGTTATTTATTATTTCTGTTGTTGACCTTCTGCCAAGCCATTCTCTTAAGCTGTCTGGTATCTTTTCTCTTTGCTTCCCTCTATCTCTTCATCTATTCCAGTTGTTCTCTTCTCATTGCATGGCCAAAAAATTATGATTATTTCTTCCTAATATTGGAAATTAGCTCTCTTTTTGCATTGGCTTCTTTCAAAACGTTTTCATTGATCTTCTTAGCTGTCCATGGTATTCTCAAACTTTTGAGGGAAAACCACATTTCTACAGCCTCTAGTGATTTTCTTGTCTATTGTCCTATTGTCCATGATTCACATCCATATGTTAAGACTGGTTATACATAACATTTAAGAACTCTTTTTCTTGTTTCTATTGTCAAAAATGGATTGCATAGTATCTTCCTAATTTTTTGGAAAGCTGCTTTTGCCGGAGCCATTCTGCATCTCACCTCTTTTGTACATCTTCCATCTGAGGTTAACAAAGTTCCCAAATATTTAAATTCATTTACCTGTTTTAATATTGTTCCACTTGTTTTTATTTTGCACTGAGGTGATGTCTTTTTCTTTGTTGTTACCATTACCTCTGTCTTTTTGCTGTTAAGGTAGGGTCCTGAGTTTTTCTCTTCCCATCTCTATTCTTAGCAAGATGTTCAATCTTATCTAATGGGTCTATGCCTGCCAACTTTGCTTCTCTTATAAATGTTATTTTTAGTGTCTCTTTAGGTCTTCCTCTTTATCTGTATCCTGATGTTTTCCATAGAAGAGTCTGTTTTGGAATTCTCTTCTCGTCTCATCTCAGCACATGTCCAACGTATATCCATCTTCGTTCCTAAATTGTAGATATCTTTGGTTGCATGGTCATTTCTCTTATTTTATAGTATTTATATAGTAGGATTTATGGTAGGATTTATAGTAGTATTTAAATAGTAGGATTTATAGTAGGATTTATATAGTAGGATTTATGGCAGGATTTATAGTAGTATTTAAATAGTAGAATTTATATAGTAGGATTTATTGTAGGATTTATATAGTAGGATGTATAGTAGAGAATTTATGGTATGATTTATAGTAGGATTTATATAGTAGGATTTATAGTAGGATGTATAGTAGAATTTTTATAGTAGAATTTGGGGTGGGATTTATTGTAGGATTTTTATAGTGAGATTTATGGTAGGATTTATAGTAAGATTTATATAGTAGGATTTATAGGTTAGTAAAAATTGGATGGAAAGAAAAAGTAATCAAATGATGAAGTCTTAAAACAGCTAAAAATGAAAAGAGATCTACTGAACACAATTCAAACAAGACAAATGAGATTTTTGGGCCATGTTAAAAGACACAGCAGCCTACTAAAAGTAATATTGGAAGGGAAAATACAAGGTAAAAGAGGAAGTGGCAGACCAAGACTAACCTGTGAGAACCTGCACTATCAAAGCAAGAGTCAGAGCGGAATGATGTTCCATGGTAGCCAATTTTCGATGCGGAGATGGCACTTGATGATGATAATTTTTATTTAGGGATTTAAAAGGTTGGTCTACTTTCTTGCGAGATAATGAGGTCGGTTAAGGGATCATCATGTGGCATACTGGTTGGCGTAGGCGATCATGTCCTGCCACAATCTTCTATCCACAGTGCATTGTATCAGTTCTGTTGTTTACTATTTTCCATGCCATGACACCAAGCTATCCAGTATTTTCTCTATTTGTCGTCCACAATCTCTCTTTCCATTTATTTTGCCAGTTGTAACCAAGTATTCCAACTTTCCTCTTCTCATGATTCCAATATAATATCTTTATCCAACCACTCTCCACTACCTATGGCTATGGCGTAGCTGTAACCCTACAATGGATCCCTGGTCACATCGGCATTGCAGGAAATGAGAGAGTGGATAGGTTGGCTAAACTGGGAGCATTTCTACCACAGCTTCCTGTTCAAGTTAGCCTCAAAACATGCAAGCAAATTTTGAGAAACAACTACCACGAGGAATGGTTAAATATGTGGGCTTCAGCTAAGCCTGGTCGTCTACTCTACAGATATCAAACAAAACCAGACTCCCTTGACCCTGTGGGGAAGCTGAGGCGAAGGGATCAAAGCCTGATATTCCAGCTGAAAACAGGCCATGCTCCTACCAATCAATCCCTGAGCAGAATAAAAACACAACATGATCCAATTTGCAGACACTGCCGTCAACAATCTGAGACAGTAGATCACCTGCTACTACACTGTCCCCATTTACAAAACCGACGGAGCATGTTACTCCCACTACTTCCAACCATCAATAACACACTTTACTCTTCAGCTGTACAACTGAGAAGGACCTGCGCCTTCATGCGAGAGGCATTAAGCTGTAAAGAGCTCATAGCTCATGGCTAACAAGGGGATTAAGTCAAGTCTTCTCATGATGTGTCCGAAAAATGTTGATTGTTTCTTTCTGATGTTTTTTAGGAGCTGCCATTTTGTATTGGTCTCTATGAGAACTTCCTCATTGGTCTTTTTAGCTGTCCAGGGAACTTTCAACATTCTTCTGAGAAATCCCATCTCTGTGGCCTCTAATCGTCTTTTCATTTATTTGTCTACTGTCCATGATTTGCTTCCATAGGTCAGAATTGGTTATATATAGTACCGATGAACTCTCTTTCTCATTTCTATTGACATAGATTTGTTGCATAAGATATTTTTCATTTTCTGAAATGCTATTTTGGTCTGAGCTATTCTGCTTTTTATTTCTGTGGTTCATCTTCCATCTGATGTTATTATTGTGCCCAAGTATTTGACGCGTTACACTTGTTTCAAATTTGCCCTGTTTATTTTTATGCTGCATGATGGTGATGAATGTTTCTTCTATATGACCATTACTTCTGTTTTCTTACTATTCAGACTGAGACCTTTCTTGTTGCTTTCTTTTACTATTATGTCTATCATTTCTTGTAGTTCATTCTCTGTCTCTGCTATTAAGACTGTGTCATCCACATATCACAAATTATTTATGTTATGACCGTTGACTTCACTTCCTTGTTTGTCTGCTATTGATCTCATAATATGTTCGCTGTAAAGTGAAAACAAATCCGGTGACAGAACACAGCCTTGTCTGACTCCTTGTTTTATAAGTTGAAGTTGTCCTGTTTGGTTGTTAATTCATATAGCTGCTGTTTGTTGCCAAGTTGTTTGTTGGTTAAAGGATGGACAGACAGAAACACTTTTATATAGAATGATTTTGTTTTATTTCTCTGCTCAGGCGCTTGTGTCCAGACCTATCCTTCTTCCAACAAGCCACAGACTTTCCTTGTGAAGAGTTACTTTGTGCTTCCTCCAACGTGGAAACACTTCGGAAACGGGTGGAACAGTGTGTCCTGCAGTCAGAAACTGTGTCTAAAAATAGACTCGGAATATACTACAATGTGAGTGGGTTCAGAGTCGTAAATCTCCTTAAAATATTGTTTGTTTGACTGACCCAGCACTTGTGTGACTTACCGCTGAACCAATCAAAAATGATATTTTAATCAATTATCTTCTCATGATGATTAAAGCGTGATAATTAAAGTCAAAAATACGTAAGCTCACCTTTGTCTATGTCCCAGGACATGCTGGAGTACGGGGAAATGAAAGGGCGGACAGGTTGGCTAGCTGCGCTATTGTTGAGGACTGACAACCAATAGATCAGGCTGACGTCATCAATGCCCTCTGGGAAGTTGGAAGGACACAGGACTTCGATAACCATGAGTCCACATCACTCCTTCGGATAAAAGAGATGGGAATTAAGATGGGCACAGCCAGAAACGAGAAACTTAGTGGGCGTGTAAGAAGACTAATCAATCAATACAGAACTAGAGTCATCAGTCGCTGGACACTTCGAGACTTGCTGAGGAGGGGATCTGAGCACCTATGGACATGTTATTGGTTATTATTATTGGTTATTGGTTATGGAAGGCCTCGGTATCACTGCAAGCGAATTAAAATCCATAATTGCTCAACCGCCCGTGCCAGTGGAATCATCCGAATTATAACTCATCTTCCAAACAAAGAAAGGTAACTGTAGTCCCCATCATAGCAGTCTCAGCACACGCCAAAAGACATAAGGCGAAACCGCACAGAAAGTGAACACAGACAACTGTTCCCTGTCATACGATATCATCATTCATCGTACACAATTGGAGTATCGAAACATGATCAAAATGGATGAGACACACAGCTCACGGTGTGCACAGAGCACTTAACTCAGTAGCTATGGACATGTTCAGGGTGCAATGATGATGACCTGCAAATAACTCAATGATGATGACCTGCAAATAACTCAATGATGATGACCCGCAAATAACTCAATGATGATGACCCGCAAATAACTCAATGATGATGACCCGCAAATAACTCAATGATGATGACCCGCAAATAACTCAATGATGATGACCCGCAAATAACTCAATGATGATGACCCGCAAATAACTCAATGATGATGACCCGCAAATAACTCAATGATGATGACCCGCAAATAACTTAATGATGATGACCCGCAAATAACTCAATGATGATGACCCGCAAATAACTCAGTGATGATGACCCGCAAATAACTCAATGATGATGACCTGCAAATAACTCAGTGATGATGACCCGCAAATAACTCAATGATGATGACCTGCAAATAACTCAATGATGATGACCCGCAAATAACTCAATGATGATGACCCGCAAATAACTCAATGATGATGACCCCATAAATAACTCAATAATTCAATGATGATTACCCGCAAATAACTCAATGATGATGACCCGCAAATAACTCAATAACTCAGTTAAATGTTGAGACTATTGACATCCTGACAGTTCTGAGAGTTTACTGATTCAACAAGATACAGTAAAGCTCATCAAACCATCAGATGTCAGCACTGTTGTTAACAAGGAGATAACCATATACCATAATTTGACAGACATTCAGCACATAATTTTTGGGGTAATGCGGTCAGTATACCCCAGTGTCGCTTTACTTTCCCATTAAAAAATCAGGTACCTATTTAAGGCTGGGTGAAACTGGAATCCATCCATCAGGATCGAACCTGACCTCTTGTCCTTTGTTGTCCAGTTCACTAACCACTGAGCTATCGTGGTTCCCTCAAGCAAATAACAGTAAAATGGGCTTACTTCAGCGCAATTATCATTCCAACGTTGTGCTACCAATGCCAGACCTGGACTCAAGGATAAATAGAAAAATAACCACCAAAATGAGATAGGTTAGGCGCGTGTCAGGAAACAGTCTGAGATATGGTTGGTTGGTTGCGTTTGCCCAATGACTAAAGTATTCTAGAGTATCGTGGTAGACTAGAATATTCCTCTTCATCATCCGCCCTTACAAGGACATAGTGGACGTGCCTGCTTTGCGTTGCAGTATAACTGTTATATTTGCGCCCTTCGGCCCAACACATCTGACTTCAGCACGACATTTTTGAGTACCGGGTTGTCTTCCCGCTTCGATCCCTGCACGCTTGGCCAGACCAGACAGGTTAGTCTGTTACTGGAGGCACCGCGGAGAGGTGAAGCAGGGTCTGGATGGTTTTGGTTCACCGATCCTGGCGCAAGCTATCAGCTGTGGGTCATTGACAACTCCCAGCTCTGGTGCTGGTAGGCGCGCCTTCGTCTCCAGTCTGAGATATAAAATCAGAAATGAAGAGCTGAGAAAAAAGCTTGGAATAATTCCTGCCATTAAATACCTAAAGAAACAACAGATAAAATTATTTGGCCGCATTATCAGACAGAAAGGGCAAAACACTACACAGCGAGACTTTTATAAACGTTACGAGAACTCAAGGGCCAACCACAAAAAGGATGAATTGGTGGAATATTAGAAACACTAGGAAACATAGCAGGATAGGCCAACAGAAGAGCAAAAGGCCCCAAACTATATCTCCCCTTGACACAGAAGCAAATGACGAAGGAAAGAAGAAGAATGGATTAGGCGGCTGAATGGCGACTTGTCAGACATTATTACTTTGTTATGGTTATGGCTATGGAAGGCCCCGGTATCACTGCAAAGGAATTAAAATCCATAATTGCCCAACCGCCCGTGCCAGTGGAATCAACCGAAATACTAACTCATCTCCCAAACAAAGAAAGTTAACTGTAGTACCCTTCATGGTAGGGAACAGGCAAATAATTGCAATGCTGCGGTAAAGCTGGTAGCAAGGAGCCAATGGTGGGGTGTAACAATAGGGAACAGGCAAATAATTGCAATGCAAACACAACTAAACACAACACGTAGTAATTGTGCTTTTCTTATTTCTCTCTTTTCTTATTTCTGCATCCTACTTTCCTCGCCCTCCACTTGATCATCTAACATGTAGTAATTGTGCTTCACCGCTTGTTGTCGTTGTCCCTGTATTCTGAAGAAGGCCACAGGCCGAAACGTCAGTATTGTGTTGTGTTCTTTATTTGTAAAGCTGTCACCATACCTTGGAGTGTTTAGCACACCCCACCATTGGCTCCCTTCATGGTAGACATTATTACTGTTATCTTCAAGTGCTAGCAGAACTATTAATCTGTTGTAGTAGAAGGGTCAAGGCACAAAAATGCATAAAATTGTGAAGCTGCAATGAAGTTAGTTTTGAGGAGAAATGAAACAAAAATAGATATAGACAAAAAAATATTAAAAAATGGTACGTTTAAAGCTTCATGTAACAAGGAGACAACATAAAGCAGAACAACGTTAGTATTGCAGTGATGGGATTTTCCTGTTGAAGGCCTGTTGAGCCGAAACATCGTTCTGGTTTGTGTTGTCCTCTTGTTATGTTAAGCTTTAAACATACATTTTTTTCTATTTTTAATCTGTTGTATCTTGTGTTCGGTCGAGTCATTTTACCTGTTGCCTTGCAGGTATACTCGGGAGAGTAAAAGGCTAAGGGAGGGTACCCCGAAGTAAAACAACCTAACTACCTTGTGGGTGAGACTTTTTAGTCAAAGGCTAGTGGAGCCAACCGTAAACAAACTGACAGAAGGCAACCGAAAACCACTGTTGTAATTTCTTTGTACAGTCATATGACTGAAGGCAACCAAAAACCACTGTCGTAATTTCTTTGTACAGTCATATGACTGAAGGCAACCGAAAACCACTGTCGTAATTTCTTTGTACAGTCATATGACTGAAGGCAACCGAAAACCACTGTCGTAATTTCTTTGTACAGTCATATGACTGAAGGCAACCGAAAACCACTGTTGTAATTTCTTTGTACAGTCATATGACTGAAGGCAACCGAAAACCATTGTCGTAATTTCTTTGTACAGTCATGAATCGCCACATAATGAGAAGAGAACAGCTGGAATATATTATAACAACTGGGAAAATTGAGGGACGAAGACATAGAGGGAAGCAAAGAGAAAAGAAACAAAACAGCTTAAGAGAATGGCTTGGCAGAAGGTCAACAACAGAAATGATAAATAGCTTTAAAGATCAAAAGTTGTGGAGAGACCTGATCACCTATGCGAGCAGGCTTGGTACTTGATGATGATGATCTTGGCTTATCCAGTTTTCACATAAAATAACTACTCTCAGCGTCAGGACCATCTATATTTTATTTGTCTGAAGTATTGTCTATATTTCCTGTATAGTGCAGAAAAATGGACATTAGACAAGAAAACAGAACAGAAAATTGAAGCCTTTGAAATGTGGATATATAGAAGAATAGGTAGAATTGGATGGAAAGAAAAGAAAACAAATGATGAAGTTTTAAAACTACTAAAAATGAAAAGAGAACTACAAATAACAATTAGAACAAGACAAATGACATTTTTGGGGCATGTTAAAAGACACAACAGCCTAATAAAAGTAATACTGGAAGGGAAAATACAAGGTTAACGAGGCAGAGGCAGACCAAGACTAACATGGACTAGTAACATCAAAAGATGAACAACACAAATCAGAACGACGTGTCGGCTCAATAGGCCTTCTGCAGGAACAAACATACAACACACATACATATATGTATTTAAATTAAAAAACAATAAATAATTTTTAAAATAATAATTTCTAACTGGAATGAGAAATCAAAGTAAAATCTCAACCCTGTATACATTGCTGTGGCCAGAAGGAAAATGAACGTTAGTGCGCAAGGGATACTTGTGCGTGCACCAAAATGAATATGTACACTGCAGTGACTATAGGATCTACTGTTATAGAAGACCTAGTATTGCAGAACAATTTTCAGCTTCAGCCAGGATTTCACCGGGAAACTGGGTGGTCTAGGTGTAAAATGATAGCCTTTGGACGAAAAGGTCTCGGGTTCTCATCCCACCACAATGAGTGGGAATTTTTCGCTTTGAATTTGGGGTTTTTTTTTCATAGCTTTACCATCCCTTTATCTATGGGTAGTGAGATCTAATGTTTAGCTCTCTCAGAAAACAGTAAAAAAATGAGAGGTTCCTTGTACATTCTGCACACGCTAAAGAACCTGTGGCAGTTTGAAATAAAAAAAAGAGTGGGCTAAAAATTTCACCACCCTGGCAAAAATTGGTAGGAAAATATTTACCTGGCTAAAAATATCCACCGCCCTAGCAAAAATTGATAGGAAAAAGTTTACCTCAAATCGTCAAGACTCTCCATGATGAAAAATGAGAAGACCTCTGAAGTCTGGGAATAGCTGCCTTTATAGCGAGGGACATCTGAGCACATGACTGTCAATTTGAAAAATAGGAAAAAGTTATATTTATGCAAAATTCGGACCCTTGGGACATCGCTAGAAATGTAAAGCACGCACATGGGAAAAAAAAGAAATAAATAAAAATGAAAAGCTGGGGGGGGCTGACACATGAAAGACATGAACCAGGCAGTTGCCCCTCTATCCGGAGTGCCAAGAAACTAAAGACTTAAACATTTCTTGACAAATGCTGCTTCTGATGATCAGATTCTCTCCTGCTGCAAATTCTGTAGAACGATAAAGGTCAAGGTTAAGTACAAGAATTAATTCAGAGGAAGAGGTATGTTTACAGCACTCGGAGAAAATGACAAATAATCAAAATCAGGAAAAAAAATAAAGAACAATGGACCGAAGCAGGATCTAACCCGTACTCAGTAGCACAGCGCCTTGCCACAAAAAATCCAAACGCTAGGGAACACTGCCACTCAGCTAACTATATGTATAAGACTTGAATCTGCGTCATAGCACATGACTTTTCACCCAACACCCATATGTGCTCGGCTGCCTATCCAGAAGCGTTCAGAGACTTGTGGATAGTGTCGCTTCAAGCATCAAAACTCACGATGTGAGGCGGCATTCCTCACCTTCCCAGAGTACCATATCCTGGTACCCATTTCTACCAGCAGCTGGGTCGACTGCGGGGGGTATTTTTTTCTAACCACGACTACAACTCGCCCTGCTTCCAGCGGGAATCAAACACAGGTTGTCCAAATATTGGTAGCCATCCTGCTGGTTTTCCCAGCTAGGCTACAGAGGCCCGTCTGTAGAAAGTGTTTTCTATTATCAGGCAACAAAGCGATGACAATCACAAGTTATAAACATTTCTACTCCTACGATCACCAATAGTTAACTCTTTCTGCACGTTTCGCCGCATAGTGCGCCACGCTCAATTTGATTAGTGTGAACGCCATCAAACCATATTCTTTTTACATGTCTTGTATCATCTTAGAGGGAAGCAAAGAGAAAAAATACCAGACAGCTTAAGAGAATGGCTTGGCAGAAGGTCAACAATAGAAATGATAAATAACTGTCGAGATCAAAAGTTGTGGAGAGACATGATCACCTATGCCAGCAGGCCCGGTACTTAATGATAATGATCTAGATATTGGTGAAATCTAATACCTTGTTCAATTATCTAAAAATTCATATATAATATATTATGTATTCTATCTATCTATTGTCCTTTTGAACCGAAGACGGCAGCACATAGGGCAGAACCACAATCTCAAAAACAGAAACATTGAGTGCCAAAATGGCACGTATTGCAGAGATCACTGCTCTAAAATATATGGCGCTGTTTCCATAACAATACTTTTTACAATGACAGCTTGTCAAGCCATCGATCAACCTCCTTAGTTGCCTCTTACGACATGCCTGGAAGGTCACAGTGTCACTATTCTTTACTTCCCTCATAACGAGGCCCCGGTAACACACGGGAATGTTATATATTAGATAAATATAAATATGTAGATTGATTTTTAAAACCATGAAAAATTTTGTCTCTGAAATCTTTTCCGTTTGGTCGATAAAAATCGTCCGTACGGAAAGAGTTAAGGGACAAGTTAGTGAGTTTGAAGGCGTATCTCCCATTGATTGCTTCGACGTTCAAAGTAGAATAAACAGAAAGAGATGGACAATTTAAATACAATTGCATGCTTTCTATTTTCAGACGGTGTCAAAGAAGCGTACATTGACCGAAGCTTACACGGTACTTCCAGATGGCAAAGAAGCTCACTGGGAAGTAGTAGAGAGGGTTCTGTTCTTGTACGCAAAGCTGAACCCAGGACTTGGTTATGTACAGGTAATTATACGAGTGTATTTTTAAATATGTACAGTGAGTTAGTCCTTAAATGGTTATGGTTATTCGAAGGTCCCGGTATCACTGCAAGCAAATTAAATTCCATAATTGCTCAACTGCCAATCCCAGTGGAATGAAATGAATTAAAACTCATCTCATTGAAGGATTCAAACAAGGAAAGGCAGCTGCAGCTCCGCTCATAGCAGCTACAGCACATGCCAAAAGACATAAGGCCAAGCAGCGCCGAAAGTGAATGCAGCTGAACTCTTCATCATATGATATCAAAATTCACCGTAAGCAATCAGAATATTGAAACATGATCCGGATGAAGAACACAGCTCACTAGTCCTTAAATATGTACAGTGAGTTAGTCTTTAAATATGTGCAGTGAGTTAGTCTTTAAATATGTACAGTGAGTTAGTCTTTAAATATGTACAGTGAGTTAGTCTTTAAATATGTACAGTGAGTTAGTCTTTAAATATGTACAGTGAGTTAGTCTTTAAATATGTACAATGAGTTAGTCTTTAAATATGTACAGTGAGTTAGTCTTTAAATATGTACAGTGAGTTAGTCTTTAAATATGTACAGTGAGTTAGTCTTTAAATATGTACAGTGAGTTAGTCTTTAAATATGTACAGTGAGTTAGTCTTTAAATATGTACAGTGAGTTTGTCCTTAAATATGTACAGTGAGTTAGTCTTTAAATATGTACAGTGAGTTTGTCCTTAAATATGTACAGTGAGTTTGTCCTTAAATATGTACAGTGAGTTTGTCCTTAAATATGTACAATGAGTTAGTCTTTAAATATGTACAGTGAGTTTGTCCTTAAATATATACAGTGAGTTAGTCTTTAAATATGTACAGTGAGTTACTCTTTAAATATGTACAGTGAGTTACTCTTTAAATATGTACAGTGAGTTAGTATTAAATATGTACAGTGAGTTAGTATTAAATATGTACGGTGAGTTCTTAAATATGTACAGTGAGTTCTTAAATATGTACAGTGAGTTCTTAAATATGTACAGTGAGTTAGCCTTTAAATATGTACATTGAGTTTGTCCTTAAATATGTACAGTGAGTTTGTCCTTAGTTCTTTTCCTGCTAAACAAGTGGGGCTATAACTACCCTTGAAACTAACCACCCTTGATGATGTAGCACAGCATACCAACTTTAAACATCTATTTAAAGTAGTGATTGAACATCATCATCATCAGTGCCATCTCCACAACGAAGGTTGGCTACCATGGAGCACCATTCTGCTCTGTCTCTTGCTTTGATGGTGCAGGTTGTCATAGGCTGATTTGTCTATCTTTTGATTTTACTCGTCCATGTTAATCTTGGTCTGCCTCTACCTCTTTTACCTTGTATTTTCCCTTTCAAGATTACTTTTAGAAGGCTGTTGTGTCTTTTAACATGACCCAAAATCGCATTTGTCTTGTTTGAATTGTGTTTAGTAATTCTCTTTTTATTTTTAGTTGTTTTAAGACTTCATCTTTTGTTTTCTTTTCTTTCCATCCAAATCTACCTATTCTTCTAAATATCCACTTTTCAAAGGCTTCAATTCTCTGTTCTGTTTTCTTGTCTAATGTCCATGTTTCTGCACCATATAGGAATGTTGAGAGGATATAACATTTTACTATTCTTAGTTTCATCCCTGGTATTATTTGTTTTGATGTTAGTATATTTTTCATTACATTAAAATTACTTTTTGCCATTCCTATTCTTTTGTTTATTTCAGTTGTACATTTTCCATCACTGGTTATAGTATGTCCAAGGTAGTTGTAGTTCTGAACTGTCTCCAGGTCTATTCCTTCTATTTTGATATCCATTTGTGGGTTTTGAGTATCTTCTTTGGTTGAACATAATAAAGTTTAAAATGAACTTAAAAAATTATTTAGAAAGAGAATTGCACGAAGCTTCATAACAACGAGAAAGTTTAATTATATTAATAATTAATAATTTATCTTCTTTTTTTTTTTATTTATTAGCTAAATTATTTATCTTCTTATTTTTTTCAAACTCATTAGCTAAATTGTTCATCTCCATATTTTTTCAATCTTATAAGTTAAATTATTTATCTTCTTGTCAGGGTATGAATGAAATTCTTGGTCCAATCTACTTCACTTTTGCCACAGACCCTGATCCAGAATCTAGAGGTATGACCACATTTTTCTCTTTTTTTTTTTTTTTTTTTTTTTTTTTGTGTGAATATTTCTTGACTTGAATCAAAAGCATCGTGGCATTTTATATGACAGCTGATGGAGTTTCCCGTCTCTGGTTGGTTGGGCTTTATCTTCAAGGAGTGGCTTGGGGATGTCAGTTAGATTGTTGATTGGTGGTCAATTGTTTGGAGGGTTTGTTGGTTGGCTTGTTGATTGGTCAATTAAGTGGAGGGTTTGTTAGTTGGCTTGTTGATTGGTCGATTATTTGGAAGGTTCATTGGTTGGCTTGTTGATTGGTCGATTATTTGGAAGGTTCATTAGTTGGCTTGTTGATTGGTCAATTATTTGGAGGGTTCATTAGTTGGCATCTTCATTGGTCAATTATTTGGTGGGTTCGTTAGTTTGGCTGTTGATTAGTCACTTATTTGGAGGGTTCATTAGTTGGCATCTTGATTGGTCAATTTTTTGGAGGGTTCATTAGTTGGGTTGTTGATTGGTCAGTTATTTGGAGGGTTCATTGGTTGGCTTGTTGATTGGTCAGTAATTTTTTTTTTTTTTTTGGGGGGGAGGGTTGGTTCAATGTTTGGCATATTGGGTGGTTCAATGTTTGGTTTGTTGGTTGGTTCAAAGTTTGGTTTGTTGGTTGGGTCAATGCTTGATTTGTTGGTTGGTTCAATGTTTGGTTTGTTGGTTGGATGGATTGTTGTTTGTTTGGTTGGTTGGATTGTTGTTTGTTTGGTTGGTTGGGTTGTTGTTTGTTTGGTTGGTTGGGTTGTTGTTTGTTTGGTTGGTTGGGTTGTTGTTTGTTTGGTTGGTTGGGTTGTTGTATGTTTGGTTGGTTGGGTTGTTGTATGTTTGGTTGGTTGGGTTGTTGTTTGTTTGGTTGGTTGGGTTGTTGTTTGTTTGGTTGGTTGGGTTGTTGTTTGTTTGGTTGGTTGGGTTGTTGTTTGTTTGGTTGGTTGGGTTGTTGTTTGTTTGGTTGGTTGGGTTGTTGTTTGTTTGGTTGGTTGGGTTGTTGTTTGTTTGGTTGGTTGGGTTGTTGTTTGTTTGGTTGGTTGGGTTGTTGTTTGTTTGGTTGGGTTGTTGTATGTTTGGTTGGTTGGGTTGTTGTTTGTTTGGTTGGTTGGGTTGTTGTTTGTTTGGTTGAATGTTTGGTTTGTTGATTGATTGCATGACTGGCTGTCTTTTTGGTTCATTGGATGACTGGTTGGTTGTTTGATTTATTGTTTTGACTAATTAATTGATTGTCCTTTTGGTTGGTTAATTAGAAGGTTGGTAGGTTGGTTAATTAGAAGGTTGGTTGGTTTATTGTTAAGTTGATAGTTTGATGGATTGCATGACTGACTTTTGCTTTGGTTGGTTGGTTTGGCTGGATGGTTGGTTGATTTATTTTTAACCAATTGATTGATTGATTGATTGCATGACTGACTTTTGCTTTGGTTGGTTGGTTGGTTGACTGGATGGTCTTTAGTTTTTTTTGGTTTGACTGATTGATTGATTGCATGACTGAGTGTTTTTATAGTTTGTTGTTTGAGTGGAAGGTCAGTTGATTTATTGTTTGACTGATTGATTAATTGCATGCCTGGGTGTCTTTTTGTTTGGTTGGTTGGTTGACCGGATGGTTGGTTGATTTATTGTTTAACTGATTAGTTGATTGATCGATTGATTGACTGCGTGACTGACTTTCTTTTTTGGTTGATTGGAAGGTTGTTTGATTTGTGTTTGACTGTTTCGTTAATGGATTGAAATTATTATAATTCATTTGTTGGTTGGTTTGACTATCAATTGAATCTTTGCTCTCTTTTACTGCTAAATGTTATGTGACTACCTTTTTATTTCTTCATTTCAGAATTTGCTGAGGCCGACTCTTTCTTCTGTTTTATGTGTCTGATGAGTGAGATTCGGGATTTTTTCATTAAAACTTTGGACGACTCTCAATGTGGGATAGGTATTTATAGTTTATTTACAATGGTTAATATATGGCTGTATAGCGTGGACAACAACAAAAATGACAATCATGATGATACAGACCTTCATTAATGGATGCTTGCCCAGAATAAAAGGATGGACATGGCGGGACAAAATCACTAACATAGAATTATGGAAAAGTGCCAGTCAAATACTTGTGGATAAAGAGATACAGTGAAGACAATGGCACTGGATAGGACACAGACTATGGAAGCCAACTGAGAGTATTACACAACATGCTCTTTTCTGGAATCCCCAAGGAAAAAGACAAAGAGAAAGACCAAGGAATTCTTGGAGTACAAATGGAAGCAGAGATGAAGATGATGGGAGAGACATGGAATGAACTTAAAAGAATGGCAAGAAACAGAACGACTTGGAAAGTGTTTGTTAAAGACCTATGTTCCGCAGGGAGCCGAAAGGAAGAAGAAGAAGATATAATGGTTGTTTATATTTTATATTTATTAAGTATTTATAGTTTTTATGTAGTGGGTGTATTTATATTTTATATGAATTGGTTGACGCAGTTTGAAGTGTAATGATCATGGCTTCATAGATGCAGCAAGAACATGTTACCTAACATATCACCTACAAGTACTACTAGATAGACATTCGGACAACCCGTGTTCGATTCCCGCTGGAAGCAGTGTGAATTGTACTCATGGTTGGAAAAAAAAATACCCCCGCAGTCAACCAAGCTGCTGGCAGAAATTACCAGGGTAGCACTCTGGGAAGGTGAGGAATGCCACCTCGCATCGTGAGTTTCAGTGCTTGAAGCAACACTATCCAGAGGTTTCTGAACACTTCTGGATAGGCGGCCGAGCACATATTGGTGAAAACTCGCATGCTAAGGTGCCGATTTAAGTTCCGTACTTGACCTTTATGGGGGCCGCGATAGCTCAGTGGTTAGTGAACTGGACTACAAAGGACAAGGGGTAGGGTTCGATCCCAACCGACGGCTTCTGGGTTCACCCAGCCTTAAATGGGTACCGGATTTTTTTCTGGGAAAGTAAAGCAGCACGGGCGTAATACCGACCACTACTACTACTATTGACCTTTCGAGCCGTAACCGGCCCATAGGGCGTAGACCAAGATACACCTTCTCCTATATGGATTTTTTGTTCTAGCAGTTTTCTTTTAAACCACTAATATCTTCAGTAATAAAGAAAAGACGATGGTCATACGTTGGACATGTGATGAGAAGAGATAATAACCGAATAGCAAAGCAAGCCCTCATATGGGAAACAACAGGTAAAAGAAAAAGAGGAAGACCCAGGGAGACACTGAGAAGAACATTGATGAGAGAGGCAAGAGCAGCAGGAGTCGGCTCCCTCAATGAGATAGAACTGCTTGCACAGAACAGAGACAGATGGCGAGATTTGATAAAATATCTTTAAAAGAAAACTGCTAGAACAAAAAATCCATATAGGAGAAGGTGTATCTTGGTCTACGCCCTATGGGCCGGTTACGGCTCGAAAGGTCAATAGATAGATAGTTTTCTTTTAAAGATATTTTATCAAGTCTCGCCATCTGTCTCTGTTCTGTGCAAGCAGTTCTATCTCATTGAGGGAGCCGATTCCTGCTGCTCTTGCCTCTCTCATCAATGTTCTTCTCAGTGTCTCCCTGGGTCTTCCTCTTTTTCTTTTACCTGTTGTTTCCCATATGAGGGCTTGCTTTGCTATTCGGTTATTATCTCTAATACCGACCACATTACCCCAAAAATCATGTGCTGAAGGTCTGTAAAATATAGGGTCACTAACACCATATTTCCCAATATGCCACTTGGCGTGACGGGGGTACTTTACTTACTTACTTACTTGACCTTTATGTAATATGTATTTATATTGAATATTTAACTGGTATTTATAGTTTAAATGTAATTTCCATTTCCATTTAAACTGGTTGGTCTCGAGTCAAGATGCCGGCCTCAAGACAGAGAGGTTGTGGGTTCAAATCCTGGCTGCACCAGTTGGGATTTTTATTTATGATTTCTCTCTGCGGCAACCACCCCTGGTCTCAGCAGCGAGGCCCGGCTTGAAACGTCAGTTACTCATTGATGGAAAAAATATGAGTACCTCCGAGGACAGAGTTAACTGCCTGTGCGGCAAGGGACCCCTGTGCACATGGCTGCCAGGGAAAAATGGATTAACACGCAAAATTCAGTTCCTAGTCTCAAAGGACTTTGTCAGAGGTTAAAGCTGGCGAATGAAAAAAAAAATAATTTCCATTTGCCAGTTGTGATTTTATTTGTGATTTCTCTCTGCGGCAACCACCCCTGGTCTCAGCAGCAAGGCCCGGCTTGAAACGTCAATTACTCATCATTGTGGAAAAAATATGAGCACCTCAAAGACAGTGTTATCTGCCTGTGGGGCAAAGGACCCCTGTGCACATGGCTGCCAGGAAAAAATGGATTAACATGCAAAATTCAGTTCCTAGTCTCTAGGGTCTTTGCCAGAGGTGAAAGCTGAAGAAAAGAGAAAAAAATATACATCTGTTGATATTTATAAAATATTCTGACATACGATACATTAGTTGATATTTCTAAAATAAACAGACATAAGATACATATGTTGATATTTATAAAATATTCTGACATACGATACATTAGTTGATATTTCTAAAATAAACAGGCATAAGATACATATGTTTATATTTCTAAAATAATCAGACATAAGATACATTTGTTGATATTTCTAAAATAATCAGACATAAGATACATTTGTTGATATTTCTAAAATAATCAGACATAAGATACATTTGTTGATATTTCTAAAATAATCAGACATAAGATACATTTGTTGGTATTTCTAAAATAATCAGACATATTATACATTTGTTGATATTTCTGAAAAAAATGTAACCTAAAATACATTTTTTATATTTAAAATAATAATCAAGCATAAGATACATTAGCTGATGTTTCAAAATTAATTAGACAAGAGATACATTAGTTGATATTTCAAAATTAATCAAAGTTGGTATTTCAAAATTAATCAGACAAGAGATACATTAGTTGATATTTCAAAATTAATCAAAGTTGGTATTTCAAAATTAATCAGACATGAGATACACTAGTTGATATTTCAAAATTAATCAAAGTTAATATTTCAAAATTAATCAGACATGAGATACATTAGTTGATATTTCAAAATTAATCAAAGTTGATATTTTTAAAATTAATTATATATGAGATACATTAGCTGATATTTCAAAATTAATCAGACAAGATATATTAGCTGATATTTAAAAATTAATCAGACATGTGATACATTAGTTGATATTTCAAAATTAATTAGGCAAGAGATACATTAGTTGATATTTCAAAATTAATCAAAGTTGATATTTCAAAAGTAATCAGACATGAGATACATTAGTTGATATTTCAAAATTAATCAGACATTTGATACATTAGCTGATATTTCAAAATTAATAAGACATGTGATACATTAGCTGATATTTCAAAATTAATCAGACATGTGATACATTAGCTGATATTTCAAAATTAATCAGACATTTGATACATTAGCTGATATTTCAAAATTAATAAGACATGTGATACATTAGCTGATATTTCAAAATTAATCAGACATGTGATACATTAGTTGATATTTCAAAATTAATTAGGCAAGAGATACATTAGTTGATATTTCAAAATTAATCAAAGTTGATATTTCAAAAGTAATCAAAGTTGATATTTTAAAATTAATTATACATGAGATACATTAGCTGATATTTCAGAATTAATTAGGCAAGAGATACATTAGTTGATATTTCAAAATTAATCAAAGTTGATATTTCAAAAGTAATCAGACATGAGATACATTAGTTGATATTTCAAAATTAATCAAAGTTGATATTTTAAAATTAATTATACATGAGATACATTAGCTGATATTTCAGAATTAATCAGACGAGATACAATAGCTGATATTTAAAAATTAATCAGACATATGATACTTTAGCTGATATTTCAAAATTAATCAGACATGTGATACATTAGCTGATATTTCAAAATTAATCAGACATTTGATACATTAGCTGATATTTCAAAATTAATAAGTCATGTGATACATTAGCTGATATTTCAAAATTAATCAGACATATGATACTTTAGCTGATATTTCAAAATTAATCAGACATGTGATACATTAGCTGATATTTCAAAATTAATCAGACATGTGATACTTTAGCTGATATTTCAAAATTAATCAGACATATGATACTTTAGCTGATATTTCAAAATTAATCAGACATGTGATACTTTAGCTGATATTTCAAAATTAATCAACATGTGATACATTAGCTGATATTTCAAAATTAATCAGACATTTGATACATTAGCTGATATTTCAAAATTAATAAGACATGTGATACATTAGCTGATATTTCAAAATTAATCAGACATGTGATACATTAGTTGATATTTCAAAATTAATTAGGCAAGAGATACATTAGTTGATATTTCAAAATTAATCAAAGTTGATATTTCAAAAGTAATCAGACATGAGATACATTAGTTGATATTTCAAAATTAATCAAAGTTGATATTTGAAAATTAATTATACATGAGATACATTAGCTGATATTTCAGAATTAATCAGACGAGATACAATAGCTGATATTTAAAAATTAATCAGACATATGATACTTTAGCTGATATTTCAAAATTAATCAGACATGTGATACATTAGCTGATATTTCAAAATTAATCAGACATTTGATACATTAGCTGATATTTCAAAATTAATAAGACATGTGATACATTAGCTGATATTTCAAAATTAATCAGACATGTGATACATTAGCTGATATTTCAAAATTAATCAGACATTTGATACATTAGCTGATATTTCAAAATTAATAAGACATGTGATACATTAGCTGATATTTCAAAATTAATCAGACATGTGATACATTAGTTGATATTTCAAAATTAATTAGGCAAGAGATACATTAGTTGATATTTCAAAATTAATCAAAGTTGATATTTCAAAAGTAATCAAAGTTGATATTTTAAAATTAATTATACATGAGATACATTAGCTGATATTTCAGAATTAATTAGGCAAGAGATACATTAGTTGATATTTCAAAATTAATCAAAGTTGATATTTCAAAAGTAATCAGACATGAGATACATTAGTTGATATTTCAAAATTAATCAAAGTTGATATTTTAAAATTAATTATACATGAGATACATTAGCTGATATTTCAGAATTAATCAGACGAGATACAATAGCTGATATTTAAAAATTAATCAGACATATGATACTTTAGCTGATATTTCAAAATTAATCAGACATGTGATACATTAGCTGATATTTCAAAATTAATCAGACATTTGATACATTAGCTGATATTTCAAAATTAATAAGTCATGTGATACATTAGCTGATATTTCAAAATTAATCAGACATATGATACTTTAGCTGATATTTCAAAATTAATCAGACATGTGATACATTAGCTGATATTTCAAAATTAATCAGACATGTGATACTTTAGCTGATATTTCAAAATTAATCAGACATATGATACTTTAGCTGATATTTCAAAATTAATCAGACATGTGATACTTTAGCTGATATTTCAAAATTAATCAGACATATGATACTTTAGCTGATATTTCAAAATTAATCAGACATGTGATACATTAGCTGATATTTCAAAATTAATCAGACATTTGATACATTAGCTGATATTTCAAAATTAATAAGACATGTGATACATTAGCTGATATTTCAAAATTAATCAGACATGTGATACATTAGTTGATATTTCAAAATTAATTAGGCAAGAGATACATTAGTTGATATTTCAAAATTAATCAAAGTTGATATTTCAAAAGTAATCAGACATGAGATACATTAGTTGATATTTCAAAATTAATCAAAGTTGATATTTGAAAATTAATTATACATGAGATACATTAGCTGATATTTCAGAATTAATCAGACGAGATACAATAGCTGATATTTAAAAATTAATCAGACATATGATACTTTAGCTGATATTTCAAAATTAATCAGACATGTGATACATTAGCTGATATTTCAAAATTAATCAGACATTTGATACATTAGCTGATATTTCAAAATTAATAAGACATGTGATACATTAGCTGATATTTCAAAATTAATCAGACATATGATACTTTAGCTGATATTTCAAAATTAATCAGACATGTGATACATTAGCTGATATTTCAAAATTAATCAGACATGTGATACTTTAGCTGATATTTCAAAATTAATCAGACATATGATACTTTAGCTGATATTTCAAATTAATCAGACATGTGATACATTAGCTGATATTTCAAAATTAATCAGACATTTGATACATTAGCTGATATTTCAAAATTAATAAGACATGTGATACATTAGCTGATATTTCAAAATTAATCAGACATGTGATACATTAGCTGATATTTCAAAATTAATCAGACATGTGATACATTAGCTGATATTTCAAAATTAATCAGACATGTGATACATTAGCTGATATTTCAAAATTAATCAGACATGTGATACATTAGCTGATATTTCAAAATTACTTGTTTCTCCTCCCAGGCAGCAAAATGAACCAGCTCATGAACACAGTTAAAGAGTTTGATCGACCTCTGTGGCAGAGCCTGCAAGATCAAGAGCTGAAGCCACAGTTTTATGCCTTTCGATGGATCACGTTGCTTCTCTCCCAGGAGTTTGACTTGCCTGGTGAGTTTCTTTTATCTCTTCAGGCATTCCCACTTAGAATGAAACCAGACAAAACATCATCAAGAGCATTCTATCTCTCTCTCTCTCTCTCTCTGTCTGCGAACAGGACTCAATCAGAGTTGGATTCCAGACTCTCACATGAAGTCAGGTTAAGTGTATTGATCACCCCCACAGACAGAAGAACATCACAATTAGAGTTTGCCAGATCCACTCGGATTGAACACCCGTTAAAACGTTGCACTGTGTTCTGCGCCGGTGGCCCAGTGCATCCGATTTCAGCCAACATTTTATTCAGGTTTGCTTTTCTTAGTCTTTGATTGTCCCCAATCTTCCTGCAAGGCAGCAGATTGTCTTTTCTGTAGGGGGATTCTGTCCTAAGATGGTCGGCCCTCCCAGGTTTACGAGCACCATCTGCCCGAGTCACTAGATGTGACTAACACAGACATGCACACACAAAAATAACATTCTATCTAAGAACAACAGAACAGAGGGTAAGAGGAAGACCAAAGAAAAGAAGGATCGTCATCAGTATCAGTGACATATAGCTGTGAAACACCATCTTCCTTATACACCATGTGACATTACAGGGCTTTTTTTTTCTCCCATGTCATTTATTTTGTTTAACATTACCTGACCCTGCAGCTATTTGAATGTGAACTGTTTGACCTGAGGCGTGGTCTTGTTTAGCTCTGGTTCTTTAGCTATGATGCCAGGAGTCTATATATACACTACACACACTGCATACATGCACTACACACACTGCGCATGTACACACTGCACATGTACACACATACACTGCACACATGCGCTACACACACACTGCACATGTACACACATACACTACACACACTGCACATGTACACACATGCACTACACACACTGCACATGTACACACGTACACTACACACACTGCACACACACGCCACACATACACCTTTCATCCAAACACATCTGCCCCCAGCATGAGTAGATTTGCTTCACAATTTTGCCCAGGTAGTCCCCATTCTGGCCTACTCTTTTCAACTTTTAACTGCCAAGGGTTCTTTACCATGTAGAGAGTACACAAAGACCTCCAGTTTTGTTTTTGCTGTTCGCCAAGAGGGCTAGGCATTGGATCTGACTACGAAGCCATGGATTTTATTTTTTTTCATTCGCCAGCTTTCACCTCTGACGAAGTCCCTAGAGACTAGGAAATGAATTTTGCGTGTTTATCCATTTTTTCCCCTGGCAGCCGAGTGCATAGGGGTCCCTCGCCACACAGGCAGATAACTCCATCTTTGGAGGTACTCATATTTTTTCTGCCCATGAGTAATTGATGTTTCAAGCCAGGCCTTGCTGTTGAGACCAGGGGTGGTTACCACAGAGAGAAATCATAAATAAAAATTCCAACTGGTGCAGCCGGGATTTGAACCCACAACCTCTCTGTCTTGAGGTCGGTGTTCCAACCATTCTCTGCCATGGATTCAAAGTGAAAGGCTTCTACTGCCTGTGGTGAGATGTGAACCCAGGAACTTCATGTCAAAAGGCTGATTTCTTACCTGTAGCTACCCCGTGTTCTCAAGCTAGATGTTCACATCTCTGTTATAAATAGAATGACCTTGATCCTTCCAGCACCTCAAGATGTCTTCTGGACTGAGGGGACTGGTTGGTCTCGAGGCAGAGATGTTGTGGGTTCAAATCCCGGCTGCACCAGTTGGGATTTTTATTTATGATTTCTCTCTGCGGCAACCACCCTGGTCTCAGCAGTGAGGCGCGGCTTGAAATGTCAATTACTCATGGATGGAAAAAATATGAGTACCTCCAAATTCAGAGTTATCTGCCTGAGTGGTGAGGGACCCCTGTGCACATGGCTGTCAGGGAGAAACAGATTAACACATAAAATTCAGTTCCTAGTCTCTAGGTACTTCATCAGAGGTAAAAGCTGTCGAATGGAAAAAAAAACATCAGACCCGTAGGCTTTCACCATCTGTCTCAGTTCTGGGCAAAACTTTTGATCTTATCACATGAGTCTATGCCTGCCAAATTTGCTTCTCTTATCAATGTTATTTTTCTGTGTCTCTCTAGGTCTTCCTCTTTTTCTTTATCCTGATGTTTCCTATATAAGAGGAGCCTGTTTTGAAATTATTTTGTTTTCTCTTCTCAAAACAAAAGTAAAGTAAAGTACCCCCGTCATGGCAAGTGGCGTATTGGGAATATGGTGTTCTTCTACCTTTTAGCTCCCAGTGGAGCATAGGTCTTCAACAAACACTTTCCAAGTCGTTCTGTTTTTTGCAATTCTTTTAAGTTCATTCCATGTCTTCCCCATCATCTTCATCTCTGCTTCGATCTGTCTTCTCCAAGAATTCCTTGGTCTTCCTCTTTGTCTTTTCCCCTGGGGATTCCAAAAAAGGGCCTGTTGTGTAATACTCTCAGTTGGCTTCCGTAGTGTGTGTCCTATCCATCGCCATGGTCTACGTTGTATCTCTTTATCCACTGGTATTTGACTGGTACATTTCCATAATTCCACGTTAGTGACTTTGTCCTGCCATTTCCATCCCTTTATTCTGCGTAAGCATCCATTAATGAAAGTCTGTACCTTCGTGATTGTCAATTTTGTTATTCTCCATGTTTCACAGCCATATAATAGGACTGATTTAACATTTGAGTTGAAAATTTTTATTTTTGTATTTAACCTAATTTCTTTGGATTTCCATATGTTTCCCAGTGCAATGAAAGCTCCTCTTGCTTTTGATATCCTTATTTTGGTATCATTTTCTGTTCCTCCCTCTTTATCTATATTACTGCCCAGATATATGTAAGATTGTACGTCTAGTAGAGGTATTTCTCCTAGTTTTATTTGGTTATTGCCAACTGCATTAATTCTCAAAATGTTGGTCTTATCTCTATTAATCTTTAGTCCTAGCTGTTGTGATCTCTTATCTAATATACTCATTTTATCCTGCATCTGTTGATGGATGTGTGATAGGAGAGCTATGTCATCAGCAAAGTCTAAATCATCAAGTTGTTTGGTCAGTGACCACTGGATCCCATTTCTGTTGTTTTGAGTTATTTTCATAATCCAATCTATGGCCAGTAGAAAGATAAATGGGGACAGAAGGCATCCTTGCCTTACTCCTGTTCTTATTTCAAATGCTTCTGTAAGCTGTCCTTCATGCACCACTCTACATTTTGTTCCTTCATACATTGTTTTTATCAGGTTAATAAACTTTATGGGGATTCCGTAATGACTCAGCAACTTCCAAAGCATTCTTCTGTCTAAACTATCAAATGCCTTTTCGTAATCTATGAATCCAATATAAAGTGGGGATTTTAGTTCTAAACTTTGTTCAACTATTATACGTAGAGTAGTTATTTGATCAGCACATGATCTGTTCTTCCTAAATATAGATATTCTTCCTGAATATGGTGTTAGTGACCATAAATTTTACAGACCTTCGGCACATGATTTTTGGGGTAATGTGGTCGTTATTACGCCCGTGCCGCTTTACTTTCCCAGAAAAAATCCAATACCCATTAAAGGCTGTTTGAACCAGCAGCTGTCGGTTGGGATTGAACCCTACCTCTTGTCCTTTGTAGTCCAGTTCACTAACCACTGAGCTATCGCGGCTCCCTCTTATCAACACATGCCAGACTTATTTATGCCCGTCTTCTCTTCCTAATTGTAGATGAGATCATTGGTTGCTTGACCATTTCTCTTATCTCTATATTAGTTTTGAATTCATTGCATTGTACACAGCGTATCCTTCTTAGGCATTTGTCTTCAAAAGTGTTTAAATAGATAGTTATAGTTATATAGTTATTCGAAGGCCCCGGTACCACTGCAAACGAATGAAAATCCATAATTGCTCAACCACCCGTGCTAGTGTAATCATCTGAATTAATATCTCATTGAATATCCAAAGAAAGGCAGCTGCAGTCCCCATCATAGCCGCTACAGCACACGCCAAAATACATAAGGCATATATCACCGACAGTGAATGCAACTGAACTGTCCTTCGTTTTGCGACATCATCATTCATTGTAATCAATCTGAATATAGAAACACCATCTGGATGAAACACACAGCTCACGGTGTACATAGAGCAGTAATCTCAGTAGCTCTGACAACAAGCTGGACTTGGAATATGAGAAAACTGCAATAAGGAACCCTTTCAGACAGTGCCTCAAAAGTTCCTTGCTGCCTTTCCGCCATATTGATCGAAAGTTGTTTAAATAGAATGAAGCTATACTCAAACTCTTTCCATACTTTTGTTTTGCAGATGTGCTCAGGATTTGGGACACTTTGTTTGCAGACATCAACAGATTTGAGTTTCTCATTTTCATTTGCTGCTCAATGCTCATGTAGGTAGCATCTTGTGACAAGATTGTGTTAGCATCTTGTGACAAGATTGTGTTAGCATCTTGTGACAAGATTGTGTTAGCATCTTGTGACAAGATTGCGTTAGCATCTTGTGACAAGATTGCGTTAGCATCTTGTGACAAGATTGCGTTAGCATCTTGTGACAAGATTGCGTTAGCATCTTGTGACAAGATTGCGTTAGCATCTTGTGACAAGATTGCGTTAGCATCTTGTGACAAGATTGCGTTAGCATCTTGTGACAAGATTGCGTTAGCATCTTGTGACAAGATTGCGTTAGCATCTTGTGACAAGATTGCGTTAGCATCTTGTGACAAGATTGCGTTAGCATCTTGTGACAAGATTGTGTTAGCATCTTGTGACAAGATTGCGTTAGCATCTTGTGACAAGATTGCGTCAGCATCTTGTGACAAGATTGCGTTAGCATCTTGTGACAAGATTGCGTTAGCATCTTGTGACAAGATTGAGTTAGCATCTTGTGGCAAGATTGCGTTAGCATCTTGTGACAAAATTGGGTTAGCATCTTGTGACAAGATTGCGTTTGGGTATAAAAGAGTGTTTTATGAAAAGATTATGTATCAATAAGATTTTGCTGTATTATAAGATTGTGTTTCACCATTGTTTAATTAAATGTAGTTGTATTTTTATTTTTAATTTTGTTATCTTTTAACTATTTAACGGAAATGGTCGGATGATGAAGAAGCTCTAGTCTTCCTTTAGTCATCTAAAGATGAAGGCCAGAAAGAAAGAAATATCATATATCATATTACAGAAAGAAATGTCATATATCAAATTATAGAAAGAAATATCATATATCAAATTACAGAAAGAAATATCATATATCAAATTACAGAAAGAAATATCATATATCAAATTACAGAAAGAAATATCATATATGAAATTACAGAAAGAAATATCATATATCAAATTATAGAAAGAAATATCATATATCAAATTATAGAAAGAAATATCATATATCAAATTATAGAAAGAAATATCATATATCAAATTACAGAAAGAAATATCATATATCAAATTACAGAAAAGAAATATCATATATCAAATTATAGAAAGAAATATCATATATCAAATTATAGAAAGAAATATCATATATCAAATTACAGAAAAGAAATATCATATATCAAATTATAGAAAGAAATATCATATATCAAATTATAGAAAGAAATATCATATATCAAATTATAGAAAGAAATATCATATATCAAATTATAGAAAGAAATATTATATATCAAATTATAGAAAGAAATATCATATATCAAATTAAAGAAAGAGATATCATACATCAAATTAAAGAAGGATTATTGCACACCATTAAAATAAGATTTATATGCTGTAAAATCATTAGAGTAAGTATTTAAAGTAGAGGTGGACAACATACAGCCCGTGGGCCACAACTGGCCCACCATTCTGTTTTGACTGGCCCTCGAACTTGATTTGAAAATTGTTATATCTTCCATTCTCTGAGCTGAAAAAAAATAACAGATAACTAAAAAGTAACACATAAATGCACACAAATTCAGAACTCATCATCATCATCATTGAGTGCCGGCTCCACATCAAAGGTTGGCTACCATGGAGCACCATTCCACTCTGTCTCTTGCTTTGATAGTGCAGATTGTCATAGGCTGACTTGTTCATCTTTTGATGTTACTCGTCCATGTTAATCTTGGTCTGCCTCTGCCTTTTTACCTTGTATTTTCCCTTCCAATATTACTTTTATTAGGCTGTTGTGTCTTTTAACATGCCCCAAAAATGTCATTTGTCTTGTTCTAATTGTGTTTAGTAGTCCTCTTTTCATTTTTAGTTGTTTTAAAACTTCATCGTTTGTTTTCTTTTCTTTCCATCCAATTCTGCCTATTCTACTATAAATCCACATTTCAAAGGCTTCAATTTTCTGTTCTGTTTTCTTGTCTAATGTCCATGTTTCTGCACCATACAGGAATATTGAGAAGATGTAACATTTTGCCATTCTTAGTTGTAGCCCTGGTGTTATTTGTTTTGATGTTAGTATATTTTTTATGGCATTAAAATTACTTTTTGCCATACCTATTCTTTTGTTTATTTCAATTTTACATTTTCCATCATTGGTTATAGTATGTCCCAGGTAGTTGTAGCTTTGGACTGTCTCCAGATGTATTCCCTCAACTGTGATATTTAATTGTAATTCAGAACTATCTATCTATCTATTGTCCTTTCGAGCCGAAGACAGCACATAGGGCAGAACCACAATCTCAAAAACAGAAACCTTGCGTGCCAAAATGGCACATATTGCAGAGACCACTGCCTCTAAAATCTATGGCTCTGTTTCCATAACAATAGTTTTTACAATGACAGCTTGTCAAGCCATCGATCAACCTCCTTAGTCGCCTCTTACGACATGCTTGGAAGGTCACAGTGTCACTATTCTTTACTCATGAGACCCCAGTAACACACAGGAAAATTCAGAACTAGTTAAATGAAAATAGTCATTTGATCGTGAAATCATGAAAATATTTTGATCATATCTTTGATCTATTAGTTGCTATGTGTTACAAGCCAAGACTGCAAAGTTTATTGTCTTTGATGATGGACACTACACCTCCAGGTAGTCCTTTTAACGTCGCTGATTAGGTAATTTATTTAATGGCTTCCTTAGGTGATGGTGGAGATAAGTGGAACAATATTAAAACAGGTAAATGAATTTAAATATTTGGGAACTTTGTTAACCTCAGACAGAAGATGTACAACAGAGGTGAGATGTAGAATGGCTCAGGCAAAAGCAGCTTTCCAAAAAATGAGGAAGATACTATGCACTCAATTTTTGACAATAGAAACAAAAAAAAGAGTTCTTAAATGTTATGTAGAGCCAGTCTTAAAATATGGATGCGAATCATGGACTATAGGACAAACAAGAAAATCACAGAAGTCTGTAGAAATGTGGTTTTACAGAAGAATGTTGAGAATACCATGGACTGTTAAGAAGTGCAATGAAAACATTCTGAAAGAGACCAAATCAAAAAGAAGCCAAAGCAAAAAGAGAGCTAATTTCCAATATTAGGAAGAAACATTCATCATTTTTTGGTCATGTAATGAGAAGAGAACAGCTGGAATATATTGTGACAACTGGGAAAATTGAGGGACGAAGAGATAGAGGAAAGCAAAGAAAAAAGATACCAGACAGCTTAAGAGAATGGCTTGGCAGAAGGTCAACAGCAAAAAATGATAAATAACTGTTGAGATCAAAAGTTGTGGAGAGACATGATCACCTACGCCATCAGGCTTGGTACTTGATGATGATGAGATGCTGGTATCTGTCCTTGGAGTCTTCATAGTTTTCATACCTAAGTAAAGTAAAGTGCCCCCCATCACACCAAGTGGCGTATAGGGAAATATGGTGTTAGTGACCCTATATTTTACAGACCTTCAGCACATGATTTTTGGGGTAATGTGGTCGGTATTACGCCCGTGCTGCTTTACTTTCCCAGAAAAAAATCCGGTACCCATTTAAGGCTGGGTGAACCCGGAAGCTGTCGGTTGGGATCGAACCCTATCCCTTGTCCTTTGTAGTAGTTTTCATACCTAGGCCTCAGAAAATACAAGGTTTACCCCTGGTTTAAAGAGTAAAAGAAGAGTAAAGTAATTGATTAAAAAGTGAAAACGGACTAATTGCGCCTCTTTATTGTAGGTTAAATACAAAAATAAACATTTTCAGCTCCAATGTTAAGTCGGTCCTATTATATGGCTGTGAAACATGGAGAATAACAAAATTGACAATTATGAAGATACAGACTTTCATTAATGGATGCTTACGCAGAATAAAAGGATGGAAATGGCAGGACAAAATCACTAACATAGAATTATGGAAATTTACCAGGCAAATACCAGTGGATAAAAAGAAAGAGATATAGCGAAGATGATGGCGCTGGATAGGACACACACTGTGGAAGCCAACTGAGAGTATTACACAACAGGTCCTTTTTTGAAATCCCCAGGGGAAAAGACAAAGAGGAAGACCAAATAATTCTTGGAGAAGACAGATAGAAGCAGAGATGAAGATGATGGGGAAGACATGGAATGATCTTAAAAGAATGGCAAAAAACAGAACGACTTGGAAAGTATTTGTTGAAGACCTATGCTCCACAGGGAGCTGAAAGGTAGAAGAAAGTAGAAGATTGTAATTATTTTTCTTTTTCTCGACAGGTCTGTTAGAAATGAGCTGCTTAAAGCAGACTTCCCCAACAGTATGAAGCTCGTGCAGGTAGGTTACCATTTTCATATTTAATTTCTTTAAAATCTTTTAAACAGATTGATCTTTTAATCTTTAAAATGTTCTATTTATTTCTGGATTTTTGTATCTTGCCTTATCCACATGTCATCATCATCATCATCAGGTTGTCTATCTATCTATCTTTTGTTCGCCCGAAGTATTGTCTATATCTGCAATGTCATTTCCTGTATAAATTTTACTGTCTTTTGTAACTCTTGCAGTGGCCCATATAGTTTTGTCTGTAGTGTTGTATCTATGGGCCAATGGATTTTCCTCAGTCTACTATATTCAGTGCAGTCTTGAAGTATGTGTTCAGCAGTCTGGGGCGCCTGTCCACATGTACAAGTAGTTGATGTGCCGATCTTGAATTTTGTATGCATGTGACTATGGAGTCGATTGTGTCCTGTTCTGAGGCGTAAAATTATATCTTGTTCATATCTATTCATATTATGAAAGGCATCCTGATTTGGGGATTGTGGTCCTCTGATTGATTTGATTATCTGTTTCTTATGATGGTATGTAACCGGTGTATCTAGTTGTGTGCCTGTTGAACCTTCCTTTGCCAACTGATCTGCTTTCTCATTTCCTGGTATTCCACAGTGAGATGGGATCCACTGCAGGGCAACTTCTATTGCCAACTTTATTGCTTGTATTTCTGCATCATAATTGTGACAATATTTCCCTGTTGCTATTTTATTCATATCCCTAGTGTTATTTGGGTACTCTATATATGCAGAGAAATCGCCAATCAACCACTAATATCTTCAGTAATAAAGAAAAGACGATGGTCATACGTTGGACATGTGATGAGAAGAGATAATAATCGAATAGCAAAGCAAGCCCTCATATGGGTAGCAACAGGTAAAAGAAAAAGAGGAAGACCCAGGGAGACACTGAGAAGAACATTGATGAGAGAGGCAAGAGCAGCAGGAATCGGCTCCCTCAATGAGATAGAACTGCTTGCACAGAACAGAGACAGATGGCGAGATTTGATAAAATATCTTTAAAAGAAAACTGCTAGAACAAAAAATTCATATAGGAGAAGGTGTATCTTGGTCTACGCCCTATGGGCCGGTTACGGCTCGAAAGGTCAATAGATAGATATATGCACCTGCTCCCCCATTATTTACTGTATTCTGTGCTGATCCATCTGTGTACACACGGATCCATAGGTCTTGTGGGTATTCTTCATCCAGGAAACTGAGAGTTATTGTTTTTCGCTGTAGACTAATCTGTTCTTCTTTGTCAACTATTCCTTTCACTTCTGTTCGTATTTGAACTGATAATCCTGATTCCTCTGTCCAGGGAGTCTGTTCTGGTATGGGCAGTAGGGGGTTAACAACTCTTGGCATGTCTGGTGTTTGTCTACTAATACGCTTGACTTGGTGGATAAAACTGCTTCTCTTAAGTTGTCCCTATGCAAGATTTTGGAATCAGTCCTTCATTGGATGTCTCGGCATGCATACACATTTTTCTGCCTGTATCAGCACCTTTGTGTCCCTCCGTTCACTCAGTGCTGGTATCCTCCACAATTTCTCCATCTCCAATATTGGTGTTGATTTCATTGCTCCTGTGATGACCCTAAGTGCCTGGTTTTGTACATTATCCAGTTCTTGCAGTGTGGTATTTGATGCTGAGCACCATGCGGATGATCCATATTCTAAATGTGGGCAATACTCTGTTGGTAGACTTTACTGAGTATTTTGCCACTCACACCCCATGTGGTTCTACACATCTTTCTTAGAATAGCCAATTTCCTCCTTGCTTTTTGGGTTGCCTTATTTATCTGCTGTTTCCAAGATAGTTTGTTATCAAACGTAACTCCGAGATATGTAGCTTGTATGTCTTCTTTCACAGGCTCATTGTTTATGTTGATGGCTCCTGCTTTTTGTTTTGGGGAGAGAGTGAAAAGTGTAGTACTGCATTTGTCTGTATTGATACTGATACACCATCTATTTGTCCATGAGTTCAGTGCATTCATAGCTCTTTGTAGCAATTTGGAGGCCACTGTTGCATACTCCTCTGTGCACTACATTACCAAGTCATCTGCATACATTGCCACTTTGATGCCATATGGTAGTTCAGTAACTAGGTCATTGATGTAGATCAGAAAAAGTGTTGGAGATAGTACCCCTCCCTGTAGAACGCCCTGGCGCAGTAAGACCTTCTTACTCTTAAGACCATCCAGTTGCACTCTGGCTCTCTTGTTATGCAGGTATGCTTTGACCCATTTGTACATCCTGCCATTTGCTCCACAATTTCTCAGTTTCTTCAAAAGCCCTTCCTTCCATACCTTATCAAATGCTTTCTTTATGTCTATCCATGCTGCTAGTACCAGTTTCTTTTCTTGAAACGCATCCTCAATTTCCCTGGGAAAGATAGGTTGCCTGATCTTCGGTAGAGTAACACTGTCTAAAGCCTGCTTGTTGTGGGACAAGGAGATTTTCACTTTCCAGGTACCACTGCAGTCTGAGATTGATTATACGTTTCATTGTTTTACACAAACAGCTTGTAAGGCTGATTGGTCTATAGCTGGATGTCGTTGAACCATCTTTTCCTGGCTTTAGTAATGGTATCATAATTGCTTCTCTCCATGCCTGTGGCACTCTACCTGTGATCCAGCAAATGTTGTAGATCTGCAGTAGTTGTGCTTTAGCTGCAGTTCCCAAGTTCTTAATCATTTCATTGGACACTCTATCACTACCTGGTGACTTTTTTCATTTTTAATTTGGATATTGCCAGCTCTAACTCTCTTTGTGTAATGGGTATTTCCATGATTTCATGTGTGGTCTCTTCTTGTCTTGCATTTTGTTGTGTTAAACGTCTCTTGTCGTTTCTCTAGGCTAATTTTAATATTATTGTCATTTGCAAAGGAGTCTGCAAAGTAATTTGCTGCATGCTTACCTGTTAGGATGTCTCCATCCTTCTTCAGTGTAATTTTGGTGTTCCTTACTGTACCTTCATCATTCAGCTGTTTTACAAGCTTCCACACTTTTCTTGTGTCTCGTTCAAGATTCAAGGACTCTGTTTTCTCTTTCCAGCTTCTCCGTCTGGCTTGTAGTTTAGTCCATTGAAATTAGGCTTTAGCATGCTGGTAGTTATTGTGGTGTTCTTGGCAAGGATTATTTTCTGCTTGCTTTCAAGATGTTTCCATGTCATTGTGCAGTTGCTCTAGTTCACTACTCCAGTATGGTTTGTAGTGTTTCCGTGCCCCTCTAGGTATTGTTTCACTGGCTACTTGTATTATTAGTCTACTGAATTCATCAACTATTTTGTTGATGTCTCTGTCTGTATTTATATCTTTAGTCAGTACAGTGGTGTAGTGTTGATACATTTTCCAGTCTACCTTTTTGTAATTCCATCTGGAGAGAGTGCTGCTCTCCCTGACGACCTCATCTTGCACCACTATAAAGACTGGTCAGTTGTCGCTGCCTCCAAGTTGTTTCCCAACAATACGTGTGATATTCCAATCCAGATCTGGTGAATGGAAAGCAAGGTCTGGTGTAGATGTGATATGTCATGATCTGGAGTAGAATGTTGGTGGATCTGTTGTCTGGTTTAATAGTATTAGCCCATTGTCATCCTGCCAATTTTCAAGTTCTTCACCTCTCTTGTCCATATGTTCATAGCTCCGGCTCTGTGAATGGCTGTTAAAGTTTCCACATACAATTATTCTTTCTTTTAATGTAATTGTGTCTAGTGCTAGTGGTCGGTCACTGGGACAGTAGTAGTTAAGTAGATGAAAGTCTGTCTTTTCTGTCCTGAGGTGCAGTATTTGATATTCCGCCCCATCCATATACATTTCAATCCAATGTTGTGTGGAGATCTCTTGTGTGTGTCCAATGTTGTGTGGAGATCTCTTGTGAGTGTCCAATGTTGTGTGGAGATCTCTTGTGAGTGTCCAATGTTGTATGGAGATCTCTTGTGTGTGTCCAATGTTGTGTGGAGATCTCTTGTGAGTGTCCAATGTTGTGTGGAGATCTCTTGTGAGTGTCCAATGTTGTGTGGAGATCTCTTGTGAGTGTCCAATGTTGTGTGGAGATCTCTTGTGAGTGTCCAGTGTTGTGTGGAGATCTCTTGTGTGTGTCCAATGTTGTGTGGAGATCTCTTGTGAGTGTCCAATGTTGTGTGGAGATCTCTTGTGAGTGTCCAATGTTGTGTGGAGATCTCTTGTGAGTGTCCAATGTTGTATGGAGATCTCTTGTGAGTGTCCAATGTTTGGTGGAGATCTCTTGTGAGTGTCCTATGTTGGGTAGAGATCTCTTGTGAGTGTCCTATGTTGTGTGGAGATCTCTTGTGAGTCCCCTATGTTGGGATGAGATCTCTTGTGAGTGTCCAATGTTTGGTGGAGATCTCTTGTGAGTGTCCTATGTTGGGTAGAGATCTCTTGTGAGTGTCCTATGTTGGGTGGAGATCTCCTGTGAGTGTCCAATGCTGTGACCAAACTTCAGAAGATTAAGAAGGTCCATAAAAATACTGACTTCAGCAATGCTTTTTTTAAAAACTTGGCCACTGTCCCTGAGATCCCTTTTCTCTTTGCCAGATTTCTTAGTCTTGTTTCCAAAGGCACAACAATGGAGTAGCTACTTAGGAGTAGTCAGCCACAGGTCACTGCCACTAATCACCTCAGCCCATGAGCAATGCTTTCAACACCTAAACACCATTACGCATAATTTATGGATAATATTCAGAGTTGGTGAAAAAGTTCCACTATTTCTGTTGTTTTGAAATATTTAGGAGCCATAAATGGAAAAGTAAGTACTATTAAACACAAGTCGAACAAGATAAATTTGATTTTTGGGGCATGTTAAAAGACATAGCAGCCTACTAAGAGTAATCTTGGAAGGGAAAATACAAGGTAAAAGAGGCAGAGGTAGACCAAGACTAATAAGGACAAGAAATATCAAAAGATGGACAAGTCAGCCTGTGACAATTTGCGCTATCAAAGCAAGAGTCGGAGTTGAATAGCGCTTCATGGTAGCCAACCTTTGATGCGGCGATACACACACACACACACATAATGCTAAAGTAAATATTGTTTTCAATATGTTTATTTTGTATTTTTACAGAAAATGTCCACAGCTATAGATCTGGAGCAGGTACTAGCCAAGGCTAGAGAGTTGTCCAGTATGTGACATTGACATATGCATAGTTTGAAGTGGTACGTTGTAACAACTTTTACTTCATTTTCTGTCTTCCTTTTTTTTATGTAATTTGTGCTTGTTCTATTTTGTCTGTGTCGCTGATTTTCTGTTTAACCCGAGATTACTATTACATCGTAGCTCAGTGGTTAGTGAACTGGACTACAAAGGACAAGAGGTCGGGTTTGATCCTGATCGACGGCTTCTGGGTTCACCCTGCCTTAAATGGGTACCGGATTTTTTTCTGGGAAAGTGAAGCAGCACAGGCATAATACCGACCACATTACCCCAAAAATAATGTGCTGAAGGTCTATACAAATTATGGTCCCTAACACCATATTTCCTATACGCCACTTGGCGTGACGGGGCTCTTTAACTTCAGCTATTCATCATCATGTGCCATTCCGGTTGGTGTAGGCGATCATGTCCTTCCATAATCTTCTATCTACAGTGCATCTTATCAGTTCTGTTGTTGACTGTTTTCCATGCCATGACACCAAGATCTCTAGCATTTTCTCTCTTTAGAATTAATTCAGCTCTTACGTCATAAAAATGACCACTTCAAAGTGCACTTTTTGTGTAATTGAACGCTGTACACACATTCATTTTCCCTGCCATGAACCTTTCTAGTTCTTCCTGCCAGTGACCCCTGATTAGTCACCATGTTCTTTAATTCCTTCAGATACACTGCAAAAGTCTTATTATTCATAGTAGAACTTTATGGTAAGAGGAACAAAAAAGTTGTCCTATTCTTCTTCTTCTACCTTTCAGCTCCCTGTGGAGCATAGGTCTTCAACAAACACTTTCAGCTCCCTGTGGAGCATAGGTCTTCAACAAACACTTTCAGCTCCCTGTGGAGCATAGGTCTTCAACAAACACTTTCAGTTCCCTGTGGAGCATAGGTCTTCAACAAACACTTTCAGCTCCCTGTGGAGCATAGGTCTTCAACAAACACTTTCAGCTCCCTGTGGAGCATAGGTCTTCAACAAACACTTTCAGTTCCATGTGGAACATAGGTCTTCAACAAACACTTTCAGTTCCCTGTGGAGCATAGGTCTTCAACAAACACTTTCAGTTCCCTGTGGAGCATAGGTCTTCAACAAACACTTTCAGCTCCCTGTGGAGCATAGGTCTTCAACAAACACTTTCAGCTCCCTGTGGAGCATAGGTCTTCAACAAACACTTTCAGTTCCCTGTGGAGCATAGGTCTTCAACAAACACTTTCAGCTCCCTGTGGAGCATAGGTCTTCAACAAACACTTTCAGTTCCATGTGGAACATAGGTCTTCAACAAACACTTTCAGCTCCCTGTGGAGCATAGGTCTTCAACAAACACTTTCAGTTCCCTGTGGAGCATAGGTCTTCAACAAACACTTTCAGCTCCCTGTGGAGCATAGGTCTTCAACAAACACTTTCAGCTCCCTGTGGAGCATAGGTCTTCAACAAACACTTTCAGCTCCCTGTGGAGCATAGGTCTTCAACAAACACTTTCAGCTCCCTGTGGAGCATAGGTCTTCAACAAACACTTTCAGTTCCCTGTGGAGCATAGGTCTTCAACAAACACTTTCAGCTCCCTGTGGAGCATAGGTCTTCAACAAACACTTTCAGCTCCCTGTGGAGCATAGGTCTTCAACAAACACTTTCAGCTCCCTGTGGAGCATAGGTCTTCAACAAACACTTTCAGCTCCCTGTGGAGCATAGGTCTTCAACAAACACTTTCAGCTCCCTGTGGAGCATAGGTCTTCAACAAACACTTTCAGCTCCCTGTGGAGCATAGGTCTTCAACAAACACTTTCAGCTCCCTGTGGAGCATAGGTCTTCAACAAACACTTTCAGCTCCCTGTGGAGCATAGGTCTTCAACAAACACTTTCAGCTCCCTGTGGAGCATAGGTCTTCAACAAACACTTTCAGCTCCCTGTGGAGCATAGGTCTTCAACAAACACTTTCAGCTCCCTGTGGAGCATAGGTCTTCAACAAACACTTTCAGCTCCCTGTGGAGCATAGGTCTTCAACAAACATTTTCCAAGTCGTTTTATTTCTTGCCATTCTTTTAAGATCATTCCATGTCTTCCCCATCATCTTCATCCCTGCTTCTATATATCTTCTCCAAGAATCTCTTAGACAGAGACCCTTTATCTTTCCTGGACGACGGGTTTACTTTTATTCTTTTCTTTGACTTGTCCATGTTTGTGAAGTTTTTTCGGCTTATTTTTTTACAATATGGGATAGCCAGTCCCATGCCCAACCCTCCTTTCTCGCCTCTTACGAACATGCCTGGTAGGGTACAGTGCCACTATTCTTTACTCCCATTTCGGGTCCTGGCAGTGTACGGGCAAGTTGTTTTTGTCACTGACTGTTAAATTCTTGTGGCGAGAATCAGTCGAGTCTTTGAAGACACAGGATAGGCAACAAACGACTGGAAGATACTAGTGACACCATATAGGCAACAAACGACTAGAAGATACTAGTGACACCATATAGGCAACAAACGACTGGAAGATAATAGTGACACCATATAGGCAACAAGTGACTGGAAGATACTAGTGACACCATATAGGCAACAAACGACTGGAAGATACTAGTGACACCATATAGGCAACAAACGACTAGAAGATACTAGTGACACCATATAGGCAACAAACGACTAGAAGATACTAGTGACACCATATAGGCAACAAACGACTGGAAGATACTAGTGACACCATATAGGCAACAAACGACTGGAAGATACTAGCAACACCATATAGGCAACAAATGACTGGAAGATACTAGTGACACCATATAGGCAACAACAGACTGGAAGATACTAGCGACACCATATAGGCAACAACAGACTGGAAGATACTAGCAACACCATATAGGCAACAAATGACTGGAAGATACTAGTGACACCATATAGGCAACAACAGACTGGAAGATACTAGCGACACCATATAGGCAACAAACGACTGGAAGATACTAGCAACACCATATAGGCAACAAATGACTGGAAGATACTAGCAACACCATATAGGCAACAAATGACTGGAAGATACTAGCAACACCATATAGCCAACAAACGACAGGAAGATACTAGCAACACCATATAGGCAACAAACGACAGGAAGATACTAGCGACACCATATAGGCAACAAATGACAGGAAGATACTAGCAACACCATATAGGCAACAAATGACTGGAAGATACTAGTGACACCATATAGGCAACAAATGACTGGAAGATACTAGTGACACCATATAGGCAACAAATGACTGGAAGATACTAGTGACACCATATAGGCAACAAATGACTGGAAGATACTAGCAACACCATATAGGCAACAAATGACTGGAAGATACTAGCAACACCATATAGGCAACAAATGACTGGAAGATACTAGTGACACCATATAGGCAACAAATGACTGGAAGATACTAGCAACACCATATAGGCAACAAATGACTGGAAGATACTAGCAACACCATATAGGCAAAAAATGACTGGAAGATACTAGCAACACCATATAGGCAACAAATGACTGGAAGATACTAGTGACACCATATAGGCAACAAATGACTGGAAGATACTAGTGACACCATATAGGCAACAAATGACTGGAAGATACTAGTGACACCATATAGGCAACAAATGACTGGAAGATACTAGTGACACCATATAGGCAACAAATGACTGGAAGATACTAGTGACACCATATAGGCAACAAATGACTGGAAGATACTAGTGACACCATATAGGCAACAAATGACTGGAAGATACTAGCAACACCATATAGGCAACAAATGACTGGAAGATACTAGCAACACCATATAGGCAACAAACAACTGGAAGATATTAGCGACACCATATAGGCAACAAGTGACTGGAAGATACTAGCAACACCATATAGGCAACAAATGACTGGAAGATACTAGTGACACCATATAGGCAATAAGTGACTGGAAGATACTAGTGACACCATATAGGCAACAAATGACTGGAAGATACTAGCGACACCATATAGGCAACAAATGACTGGAAGATACTAGCAACACCATATAGCCAACAAGTGACTGGAAGATACTAGTGACACCATATAGGCAACAAATGACTGGAAGATACTAGTGACACCATATAGGCAACAAATGACTGGAAGATACCAGCAACACCATATAGCCAACAAATGACTGGAAGATACCAGCAACACCATATAGCCAACAAATGACTGGAAGATACTAGTGACACCATATAGGCAACAAATGACTGGAAGATACTAGTGACACCATATAGGCAACAAATGACTGGAAGATACTAGTGACACCATATAGCCAACAAATGACTGGAAGATACTAGTGACACCATATAGGCAACAAATGACTGGAAGATACTAGCAACACCATATAGCCAACAAATGACTGGAAGATACCAGTGACACCATATAGGCAACAAATGACTGGAAGATACTAGCGACACCATATAGGCAACAAATGACTGGAAGATACTAGTGACACCATATAGGCAACAAATGACTGGAAGATACTAGCAACACCATATAGCCAACAAATGACTGGAAGATACTAGCAACACCATATAGGCAACAAATGACTGGAAGATACTAGCAACACCATATAGGCAACTACAGACTGGAAGATACTAGCAACACCATATAGCCAACAAATGACTGGAAGATACTAGTGACACCATATAGGCAACAAATGACTGGAAGATACTAGCAACACCATATAGGCAACAAATGACTGGAAGATACTAGCAACACCATATAGGCAACAAATGACTGGAAGATACTAGCAACACCATATAGGCAACAAATGACTGGAAGATACTAGTAACACCATATAGGCAACAAATGACTGGAAGATACTAGCAACACCATATAGGCAACAAATGACTGGAAGATACTAGCAACACCATATAGGCAACAAATGACTGGAAGATACTAGCAACACCATATAGGCAACAAATGACTGGAAGATACTAGCAACACCATATAGGCAACAACAGACTGGAAGATACTAGCAACACCATATAGGCAACAAATGACTGGAAGATACTAGCAACACCATATAGGCAACAAATGACTGGAAGATACTAGCAACACCATATAGGCAACAAGTGACTGGAAGATACTAGTGACACCATATAGGCAACAAATGACTGGAAGATACTAGCAACACCATATAGGCAACAAATGACTGGAAGATACTAGTGACACCATATAGGCAACAAATGACTGGAAGATACTAGCAACACCATATAGGCAACAAATGACTGGAAGATACTAGCAACACCATATAAGCAACAAATGACTGGAAGATACTAGCGACACCATATAGGCAACAAATGACTGGAAGATACTAGTGACACCAAATAGGCAACAAATGACTGGAAGATACTAGCAACACCATATAGCCAACAAATGACTGGAAGATACTAGAAACACCATATAGGCAACAAATGACTGGAAGATACTAGCAACACCATATAGCCAACTAATGACTGGAAGATACTAGCAACACCATATAGGCAACAAATGACTGGAAGATACTAGCAACACCATATAGGCAACAAATGACTGGAAGATACTAGTGACACCATATAGGCAACAACAGACTGGAAGATACTAGCAACACCATATAGGCAACAAATGACTGGAAGATACTAGCAACACCATATAGCCAACAAATGACTGGAAGATACTAGCAACACCATATAGGCAACAAATGACTGGAAGATACTAGTGACACCATATAGAAAAACAAATGACTGGAAGATACTAGCGACACCATATAGGCAACAAATGACTGGAAGATACTAGAAACACCATATAGGCAACAAACGACTGGAAGATACTAGCAACACCATATAGCCAACAAATGACTGGAAGATACTAGCAACACCATATAGCCAACAAATGACTGGAAGATACTAGCAACACCATATAGGCAACAAATGACTGGAAGATACTAGTGACACCATATAGGCAACAAACGACTGGAAGATACTAGTGACACCATATAGGCAACAAACGACGTGAAGATACTAGTGACACCATATAGGCAACAAACGACGTGAAGATACTAGTGACACCATATAGCCAACAAACGACTGGAAGATACTAGTGACACCATATAGCCAACAAACGACTGGAAGATACTAGTGACACCATATAGGCAACAAATGACTGGAAGATACTAGCGACACCATATAGGCAACAAACGACTGGAAGATACTAGTGACACCATATAGCCTACAAACGACTGGAAGATACTAGTGACACCATATAGGCAACAAACGACTGGAAGATACTAGTGACACCATATAGCCAACAAACGACTGGAAGATACTAGTGACACCATATAGCCAACAAACGACTGGAAGATACTAGTGACACCATATAGGCAACAAACGACTGGAAGATACTAGTGACACCATATAGCCAACAAACGACTGGAAGATACTAGTAACACCATATAGCCAACAAACGACTGGAAGATACTAGTGACACCATATAGGCAACAAATGACTGGAAGATACTAGTGACACCATATAGCCAACAAACGACTGGAAGATACTAGTGACACCATATAGCCAACAAATGATTGGAAGATACTAGCGACACCATATAGGCAACAAATGACTGGAAGATACTAGCAACACCATATAGGCAACAACAGACTGGAAGATACTAGCAACACCATATAACCAACAAATGACTGGAAGATACTAGTGACACCATATAGGCAACAAATGACTGGAAGATACTAGCAACACCATATAGGCAACAAATGACTGGAAGATACTAGCAACACCATATAGGCAACAAATGACTGGAAGATACTAGCAACACCATATAGGCAACAAATGACTGGAAGATACTAGTAACACCATATAGGCAACAAATGACTGGAAGATACTAGCAACACCATATAGGCAACAAATGACTGGAAGATACTAGCAACACCATATAGGCAACAAATGACTGGAAGATACTAGCAACACCATATAGGCAACAAATGACTGGAAGATACTAGTGACACCATATAGGCAACAAATGACTGGAAGATACTAGCAACACCATATAGGCAACAACAGACTGGAAGATACTAGCAACACCATATAGGCAACAACAGACTGGAAGATATTAGCAACACCATATAGGCAACAACAGACTGGAAGATACTAGCAACACCATATAGGCAACAAATGACTGGAAGATACTAGCAACACCATATAGGCAACAACAGACTGGAAGATACTAGCAACACCATATAGGCAACAAATGACTGGAAGATACTAGTGACACCATATAGGCAACAACAGACTGGAAGATACTAGCGACACCATATAGGCAACAAACGACTGGAAGATACTAGCAACACCATATAGGCAACAAATGACTGGAAGATACTAGCAACACCATATAGGCAACAAATGACTGGAAGATACTAGCAACACCATATAGCCAACAAACGACAGGAAGATACTAGCAACACCATATAGGCAACAAACGACAGGAAGATACTAGCGACACCATATAGGCAACAAATGACAGGAAGATACTAGCAACACCATATAGGCAACAAATGACTGGAAGATACTAGTGACACCATATAGGCAACAAATGACTGGAAGATACTAGTGACACCATATAGGCAACAAATGACTGGAAGATACTAGTGACACCATATAGGCAACAAATGACTGGAAGATACTAGCAACACCATATAGGCAACAAATGACTGGAAGATACTAGTGACACCATATAGGCAACAACAGACTGGTAGATACTAGCAACACCATATAGGCAACAAATGACTGGAAGATACTAGCAACACCATATAGCCAACAAATGACTGGAAGATACTAGCAACACCATATAGGCAACAAATGACTGGAAGATACTAGCAACACCATATAGCCAACAAATGACTGGAAGATACTAGCAACACCATATAGGCAACAAATGACTGGAAGATACTAGAAACACCATATAGGCAACAAACGACTGGAAGATACTAGCAACACCATATAGCCAACAAATGACTGGAAGATACTAGCAACACCATATAGCCAACAAATGACTGGAAGATACTAGCAACACCATATAGGCAACAAATGACTGGAAGATACTAGCAACACCATATAGGCAACAAACGACTGGAAGATACTAGTGACACCATATAGGCAACAAATGACTGGAAGATACTAGTGACACCATATAGGCAACAAGCGACTGGAAGATACTAGTGACACCATATAGCCAACAAACGACTGGAAGATACTAGTGACACCATATAGCCAACAAACGACTGGAAGATACTAGTGACACCATATAGGCAACAAATGACTGGAAGATACTAGCAACACCATATAGGCAACAAACGACTGGAAGATACTAGTGACACCATATAGCCAACAAACGACTGGAAGATACTAGTGACACCATATAGGCAACAAACGACTGGAAGATACTAGTGACACCATATAGCCAACAAACGACTGGAAGATACTAGTGACACCATATAGCCAACAAACGACTGGAAGATACTAGTGACACCATATAGGCAACAAACGACTGGAAGATACTAGCAACACCATATAGGCAACAAACGACTGGAAGATACTAGTGACACTATATAGGCAACAAACGACTGGAAGATACTAGTGACACCATATAGCCAACAAACGACTGCAAGATACTAGTGACACCATATAGCCAACAAACGACTGGAAGATACTAGTAACACCATATAGCCAACAAACGACTGGAAGATACTAGTGACACCATATAGGCAACAAATGACTGGAAGATACTAGTGACACCATATAGCCAACAAACGACTGGAAGATACTAGTGACACCATATAGCCAACAAACGACTGGAAGATACTAGTGACACCATATAGGCAACAAATGACTGGAAGATACTAGTGACACCATATAGGCAACAAATGACTGGAAGATACTAGTGACACCATATAGGCAACAAGTGACTGGAAGATACTAGTGACACCATATAGGCAACAAATGACTGGAAGATACTAGCAACACCATATAGGCAACAAATGACTGGAAGATACTAGTGACACCATATAGGCAACAAACGACTGGAAGATACTAGCGACACCATATAGGCAACAAATGACAGGAAGATACTAGTGACACCATATAGGCAATAAGTGACTGGAAGATACTAGTGACACCATATAGCCAACAAATGACTGGAAGATACTAGCAACACCATATAGGCAACAAATGACTGGAAGATACTAGCAACACCATATAGGCAACAAATGACTGGAAGATACTAGTGACACCATATAGGCAACAAATGACTGGAAGATACTAGCGACACCATATAGCCAACAAATGACTGGAAGATACTAGCAACACCATATAGGCAACAAATGACTGGAAGATACTAGCAACACCATATAGGCAACAAATGACTGGAAGATACTAGTGACACCATATAGGCAACAACAGACTGGAAGATACTAGCGACACCATATAGGCAACAAATGACTGGAAGATACTAGCAACACCATATAGCCAACAAATGACTGGAAGATACTAGCAACACCATATAGGCAACAAATGACTGGAAGATACTAGCAACACCATATGGGCAACAAATGACTGGAAGATACTAGCAACACCATATAGGCAACAAATGACTGGAAGATACTAGTGACACCATATAGGCAACAAATGACTGGAAGATACTAGCAACACCATATAGGCAACAACAGACTGGAAGATACTAGCAACACCATATAGGCAACAAATGACTGGAAGATACTAGCAACACCATATAGGCAACAAATGACTGGAAGATACTAGCAACACCATATAGGCAACAAATGACTGGAAGATACTAGTGACACCATATAGGCAACAAATGACTGGAAGATACTAGCAACACCATATAGGCAACAAATGACTGGAAGATACTAGTGACACCATATAGGCAACAAATGACTGGAAGATACTAGCAACACCATATAGGCAACAAATGACTGGAAAATACTAGCAACACCATATAAGCAACAAATGACTGGAAGATACTAGCGACACCATATAGGCAACAAATGACTAGAAGATACTAGTGGCACCAAATAGGCAACAAATGACTGGAAGATACTAGCAACACCATATAGCCAACAAATGACTGGAAGATACTAGAAACACCATATAGGCAACAAACGACTGGAAGATACTAGCAACACCATATAGCCAACAAATGACTGGAAGATACTAGCAACACCATATAGCCAACAAATGACTGGAAGATACTAGCAACACCATATAGGCAACAAATGACTGGAAGATACTAGCAACACCATATAGGCAACAAATGACTGGAAGATACTAGCAACACCATATAGGCAACAAATGACTGGAAGATACTAGTAACACCATATAGGCAACAAATGACTGGAAGATACTAGCAACACCATATAGGCAACAAATGACTGGAAGATACTAGCAACACCATATAGGCAACAAATGACTGGAAGATACTAGCAACACCATATAGGCAACAAATGACTGGAAGATACTAGCAACACCATATAGGCAACAACAGACTGGAAGATACTAGCAACACCATATAGGCAACAAATGACTGGAAGATACTAGCAACACCATATAGGCAACAAATGACTGGAAGATACTAGCAACACCATATAGGCAACAAATGACTGGAAGATACTAGTGACACCATATAGGCAACAAATGACTGGAAGATACTAGCAACACCATATAGGCAACAAATGACTGGAAGATACTAGTGACACCATATAGGCAACAAATGACTGGAAGATACTAGCAACACCATATAGGCAACAAATGACTGGAAGATACTAGCAACACCATATAAGCAACAAATGACTGGAAGATACTAGCGACACCATATAGGCAACAAATGACTGGAAGATACTAGTGACACCAAATAGGCAACAAATGACTGGAAGATACTAGCAACACCATATAGCCAACAAATGACTGGAAGATACTAGAAACACCATATAGGCAACAAATGACTGGAAGATACTAGCAACACCATATAGCCAACTAATGACTGGAAGATACTAGCAACACCATATAGGCAACAAATGACTGGAAGATACTAGCAACACCATATAGGCAACAAATGACTGGAAGATACTAGTGACACCATATAGGCAACAACAGACTGGAAGATACTAGCAACACCATATAGGCAACAAATGACTGGAAGATACTAGCAACACCATATAGCCAACAAATGACTGGAAGATACTAGCAACACCATATAGGCAACAAATGACTGGAAGATACTAGTGACACCATATAGAAAAACAAATGACTGGAAGATACTAGCGACACCATATAGGCAACAAATGACTGGAAGATACTAGAAACACCATATAGGCAACAAACGACTGGAAGATACTAGCAACACCATATAGCCAACAAATGACTGGAAGATACTAGCAACACCATATAGCCAACAAATGACTGGAAGATACTAGCAACACCATATAGGCAACAAATGACTGGAAGATACTAGTGACACCATATAGGCAACAAACGACTGGAAGATACTAGTGACACCATATAGGCAACAAACGACGTGAAGATACTAGTGACACCATATAGGCAACAAACGACGTGAAGATACTAGTGACACCATATAGCCAACAAACGACTGGAAGATACTAGTGACACCATATAGCCAACAAACGACTGGAAGATACTAGTGACACCATATAGGCAACAAATGACTGGAAGATACTAGCGACACCATATAGGCAACAAACGACTGGAAGATACTAGTGACACCATATAGCCTACAAACGACTGGAAGATACTAGTGACACCATATAGGCAACAAACGACTGGAAGATACTAGTGACACCATATAGCCAACAAACGACTGGAAGATACTAGTGACACCATATAGCCAACAAACGACTGGAAGATACTAGTGACACCATATAGGCAACAAACGACTGGAAGATACTAGCGACACCATATAGCCAACAAACGACTGGAAGATACTAGTGACACCATATAGGCAACAAATGACTGGAAGATACTAGCAACACCATATAGGCAACAAACGACTGGAAGATACTAGTGACACCATATAGCCAACAAACGACTGGAAGATACTAGTGACACCATATAGGCAACAAACGACTGGAAGATACTAGTGACACCATATAGCCAACAAACGACTGGAAGATACTAGTGACACCATATAGCCAACAAACGACTGGAAGATACTAGCAACACCATATAGGCAACAAACGACTGGAAGATACTAGTGACACTATATAGGCAACAAACGACTGGAAGATACTAGTGACACCATATAGCCAACAAACGACTGCAAGATACTAGTGACACCATATAGCCAACAAACGACTGGAAGATACTAGTAACACCATATAGCCAACAAACGACTGGAAGATACTAGTGACACCATATAGGCAACAAATGACTGGAAGATACTAGTGACACCATATAGCCAACAAACGACTGGAAGATACTAGTGACACCATATAGCCAACAAACGACTGGAAGATACTAGTGACACCATATAGGCAACAAATGACTGGAAGATACTAGTGACACCATATAGGCAACAAATGACTGGAAGATACTAGTGACACCATATAGGCAACAAGTGACTGGAAGATACTAGTGACACCATATAGGCAACAAATGACTGGAAGATACTAGCAACACCATATAGGCAACAAATGACTGGAAGATACTAGTGACACCATATAGGCAACAAACGACTGGAAGATACTAGCGACACCATATAGGCAACAAATGACAGGAAGATACTAGTGACACCATATAGGCAATAAGTGACTGGAAGATACTAGTGACACCATATAGCCAACAAATGACTGGAAGATACTAGCAACACCATATAGGCAACAAATGACTGGAAGATACTAGCAACACCATATAGGCAACAAATGACTGGAAGATACTAGTGACACCATATAGGCAACAAATGACTGGAAGATACTAGCGACACCATATAGCCAACAAATGACTGGAAGATACTAGCAACACCATATAGGCAACAAATGACTGGAAGATACTAGCAACACCATATAGGCAACAAATGACTGGAAGATACTAGTGACACCATATAGGCAACAACAGACTGGAAGATACTAGCGACACCATATAGGCAACAAATGACTGGAAGATACTAGCAACACCATATAGCCAACAAATGACTGGAAGATACTAGCAACACCATATAGGCAACAAATGACTGGAAGATACTAGCAACACCATATGGGCAACAAATGACTGGAAGATACTAGCAACACCATATAGGCAACAAATGACTGGAAGATACTAGTGACACCATATAGGCAACAAATGACTGGAAGATACTAGCAACACCATATAGGCAACAACAGACTGGAAGATACTAGCAACACCATATAGGCAACAAATGACTGGAAGATACTAGCAACACCATATAGGCAACAAATGACTGGAAGATACTAGCAACACCATATAGGCAACAAATGACTGGAAGATACTAGTGACACCATATAGGCAACAAATGACTGGAAGATACTAGCAACACCATATAGGCAACAAATGACTGGAAGATACTAGTGACACCATATAGGCAACAAATGACTGGAAGATACTAGCAACACCATATAGGCAACAAATGACTGGAAAATACTAGCAACACCATATAAGCAACAAATGACTGGAAGATACTAGCGACACCATATAGGCAACAAATGACTAGAAGATACTAGTGGCACCAAATAGGCAACAAATGACTGGAAGATACTAGCAACACCATATAGCCAACAAATGACTGGAAGATACTAGAAACACCATATAGGCAACAAACGACTGGAAGATACTAGCAACACCATATAGCCAACAAATGACTGGAAGATACTAGCAACACCATATAGCCAACAAATGACTGGAAGATACTAGCAACACCATATAGGCAACAAATGACTGGAAGATACTAGCAACACCATATAGGCAACAAATGACTGGAAGATACTAGCAACACCATATAGGCAACAAATGACTGGAAGATACTAGTAACACCATATAGGCAACAAATGACTGGAAGATACTAGCAACACCATATAGGCAACAAATGACTGGAAGATACTAGCAACACCATATAGGCAACAAATGACTGGAAGATACTAGCAACACCATATAGGCAACAAATGACTGGAAGATACTAGCAACACCATATAGGCAACAACAGACTGGAAGATACTAGCAACACCATATAGGCAACAAATGACTGGAAGATACTAGCAACACCATATAGGCAACAAATGACTGGAAGATACTAGCAACACCATATAGGCAACAAATGACTGGAAGATACTAGTGACACCATATAGGCAACAAATGACTGGAAGATACTAGCAACACCATATAGGCAACAAATGACTGGAAGATACTAGTGACACCATATAGGCAACAAATGACTGGAAGATACTAGCAACACCATATAGGCAACAAATGACTGGAAGATACTAGCAACACCATATAAGCAACAAATGACTGGAAGATACTAGCGACACCATATAGGCAACAAATGACTGGAAGATACTAGTGACACCAAATAGGCAACAAATGACTGGAAGATACTAGCAACACCATATAGCCAACAAATGACTGGAAGATACTAGAAACACCATATAGGCAACAAATGACTGGAAGATACTAGCAACACCATATAGCCAACTAATGACTGGAAGATACTAGCAACACCATATAGGCAACAAATGACTGGAAGATACTAGCAACACCATATAGGCAACAAATGACTGGAAGATACTAGTGACACCATATAGGCAACAACAGACTGGAAGATACTAGCAACACCATATAGGCAACAAATGACTGGAAGATACTAGCAACACCATATAGCCAACAAATGACTGGAAGATACTAGCAACACCATATAGGCAACAAATGACTGGAAGATACTAGTGACACCATATAGAAAAACAAATGACTGGAAGATACTAGCGACACCATATAGGCAACAAATGACTGGAAGATACTAGAAACACCATATAGGCAACAAACGACTGGAAGATACTAGCAACACCATATAGCCAACAAATGACTGGAAGATACTAGCAACACCATATAGCCAACAAATGACTGGAAGATACTAGCAACACCATATAGGCAACAAATGACTGGAAGATACTAGTGACACCATATAGGCAACAAACGACTGGAAGATACTAGTGACACCATATAGGCAACAAACGACGTGAAGATACTAGTGACACCATATAGGCAACAAACGACGTGAAGATACTAGTGACACCATATAGCCAACAAACGACTGGAAGATACTAGTGACACCATATAGCCAACAAACGACTGGAAGATACTAGTGACACCATATAGGCAACAAATGACTGGAAGATACTAGCGACACCATATAGGCAACAAACGACTGGAAGATACTAGTGACACCATATAGCCTACAAACGACTGGAAGATACTAGTGACACCATATAGGCAACAAACGACTGGAAGATACTAGTGACACCATATAGCCAACAAACGACTGGAAGATACTAGTGACACCATATAGCCAACAAACGACTGGAAGATACTAGTGACACCATATAGGCAACAAACGACTGGAAGATACTAGCGACACCATATAGCCAACAAACGACTGGAAGATACTAGTGACACCATATAGGCAACAAATGACTGGAAGATACTAGTGACACCATATAGCCAACAAACGACTGGAAGATACTAGTGACATCATATAGCCAACAAACGACTGGAAGATACTAGTAACACCATATAGCCAACAAACGACTGGAAGATACTAGTGACACCATATAGGCAACAAATGACTGGAAGATACTAGTGACACCATATAGCCAACAAACGACTGGAAGATACTAGTGACACCATATAGCCAACAAATGATTGGAAGATACTAGCGACACCATATAGGCAACAAATGACTGGAAGATACTAGCAACACCATATAGGCAACAACAGACTGGAAGATACTAGCAACACCATATAGCCAACAAATGACTGGAAGATACTAGTGACACCATATAGGCAACAAATGACTGGAAGATACTAGCAACACCATATAGGCAACAAATGACTGGAAGATACTAGCAACACCATATAGGCAACAAATGACTGGAAGATACTAGCAACACCATATAGGCAACAAATGACTGGAAGATACTAGTAACACCATATAGGCAACAAATGACTGGAAGATACTAGCAACACCATATAGGCAACAAATGACTGGAAGATACTAGCAACACCATATAGGCAACAAATGACTGGAAGATACTAGCAACACCATATAGGCAACAAATGACTGGAAGATACTAGTGACACCATATAGGCAACAAATGACTGGAAGATACTAGCAACACCATATAGGCAACAACAGACTGGAAGATACTAGCAACACCATATAGGCAACAACAGACTGGAAGATATTAGCAACACCATATAGGCAACAACAGACTGGAAGATACTAGCAACACCATATAGGCAACAAATGACTGGAAGATACTAGCAACACCATATAGGCAACAACAGACTGGAAGATACTAGCAACACCATATAGGCAACAAATGACTGGAAGATACTAGTGACACCATATAGGCAACAACAGACTGGAAGATACTAGCGACACCATATAGGCAACAAACGACTGGAAGATACTAGCAACACCATATAGGCAACAAATGACTGGAAGATACTAGCAACACCATATAGGCAACAAATGACTGGAAGATACTAGCAACACCATATAGCCAACAAACGACAGGAAGATACTAGCAACACCATATAGGCAACAAACGACAGGAAGATACTAGCGACACCATATAGGCAACAAATGACAGGAAGATACTAGCAACACCATATAGGCAACAAATGACTGGAAGATACTAGTGACACCATATAGGCAACAAATGACTGGAAGATACTAGTGACACCATATAGGCAACAAATGACTGGAAGATACTAGTGACACCATATAGGCAACAAATGACTGGAAGATACTAGCAACACCATATAGGCAACAAATGACTGGAAGATACTAGTGACACCATATAGGCAACAACAGACTGGAAGATACTAGCAACACCATATAGGCAACAAATGACTGGAAGATACTAGCAACACCATATAGCCAACAAATGACTGGAAGATACTAGCAACACCATATAGGCAACAAATGACTGGAAGATACTAGCAACACCATATAGCCAACAAATGACTGGAAGATACTAGCAACACCATATAGGCAACAAATGACTGGAAGATACTAGAAACACCATATAGGCAACAAACGACTGGAAGATACTAGCAACACCATATAGCCAACAAATGACTGGAAGATACTAGCAACACCATATAGCCAACAAATGACTGGAAGATACTAGCAACACCATATAGGCAACAAATGACTGGAAGATACTAGCAACACCATATAGGCAACAAACGACTGGAAGATACTAGTGACACCATATAGGCAACAAATGACTGGAAGATACTAGTGACACCATATAGGCAACAAGCGACTGGAAGATACTAGTGACACCATATAGCCAACAAACGACTGGAAGATACTAGTGACACCATATAGCCAACAAACGACTGGAAGATACTAGTGACACCATATAGGCAACAAACGACTGGAAGATACTAGCAACACCATATAGGCAACAAACGACTGGAAGATACTAGTGACACCATATAGCCAACAAACGACTGGAAGATACTAGTGACACCATATAGGCAACAAACGACTGGAAGATACTAGTGACACCATATAGCCAACAAACGACTGGAAGATACTAGTGACACCATATAGCCAACAAACGACTGGAAGATACTAGTGACACCATATAGGCAACAAACGACTGGAAGATACTAGCAACACCATATAGGCAACAAACGACTGGAAGATACTAGTGACACTATATAGGCATCAAACGACTGGAAGATACTAGTGACACCATATAGCCAACAAACGACTGGAAGATACTAGTGACACCATATAGCCAACAAACGACTGGAAGATACTAGTAACACCATATAGCCAACAAACGACTGGAAGATACTAGTGACACCATATAGGCAACAAATGACTGGAAGATACTAGTGACACCATATAGCCAACAAACGACTGGAAGATACTAGTGACACCATATAGCCAACAAACGACTGGAAGATACTAGTGACACCATATAGGCAACAAATGACTGGAAGATACTAGTGACACCATATAGGCAACAAATGACTGGAAGATACTAGTGACACCATATAGGCAACAAGTGACTGGAAGATACTAGTGACACCATATAGGCAACAAATGACTGGAAGATACTAGCAACACCATATAGGCAACAAATGACTGGAAGATACTAGTGACACCATATAGGCAACAAACGACTGGAAGATACTAGCGACACCATATAGGCAACAAATGACAGTAAGATACTAGTGACACCATATAGGCAATAAGTGACTGGAAGATACTAGTGACACCATATAGGCAACAAATGACTGGAAGATACTAGCAACACCATATAGGCAACAAATGACTGGAAGATACTAGCAACACCATATAGGCAACAAATGACTGGAAGATACTAGTGACACCATATAGGCAACAAATGACTGGAAGATACTAGCGACACCATATAGCCAACAAATGACTGGAAGATACTAGCAACACCATATAGGCAACAAATGACTGGAAGATACTAGCAACACCATATAGGCAACAAATGACTGGAAGATACTAGCAACACCATATAGGCAACAAATGACTGGAAGATACTAGTAACACCATATAGGCAACAAATGACTGGAAGATACTAGCAACACCATATAGGCAACAAATGACTGGAAGATACTAGCAACACCATATAGGCAACAAATGACTGGAAGATACTAGCAACACCATATAGGCAACAAATGACTGGAAGATACTAGTGACACCATATAGGCAACAAATGACTGGAAGATACTAGCAACACCATATAGGCAACAACAGACTGGAAGATACTAGCAACACCATATAGGCAACAACAGACTGGAAGATATTAGCAACACCATATAGGCAACAACAGACTGGAAGATACTAGCAACACCATATAGGCAACAAATGACTGGAAGATACTAGCAACACCATATAGGCAACAACAGACTGGAAGATACTAGCAACACCATATAGGCAACAAATGACTGGAAGATACTAGTGACACCATATAGGCAACAACAGACTGGAAGATACTAGCGACACCATATAGGCAACAAACGACTGGAAGATACTAGCAACACCATATAGGCAACAAATGACTGGAAGATACTAGCAACACCATATAGGCAACAAATGACTGGAAGATACTAGCAACACCATATAGCCAACAAACGACAGGAAGATACTAGCAACACCATATAGGCAACAAACGACAGGAAGATACTAGCGACACCATATAGGCAACAAATGACAGGAAGATACTAGCAACACCATATAGGCAACAAATGACTGGAAGATACTAGTGACACCATATAGGCAACAAATGACTGGAAGATACTAGTGACACCATATAGGCAACAAATGACTGGAAGATACTAGTGACACCATATAGGCAACAAATGACTGGAAGATACTAGCAACACCATATAGGCAACAAATGACTGGAAGATACTAGTGACACCATATAGGCAACAACAGACTGGAAGATACTAGCAACACCATATAGGCAACAAATGACTGGAAGATACTAGCAACACCATATAGCCAACAAATGACTGGAAGATACTAGCAACACCATATAGGCAACAAATGACTGGAAGATACTAGCAACACCATATAGCCAACAAATGACTGGAAGATACTAGCAACACCATATAGGCAACAAATGACTGGAAGATACTAGAAACACCATATAGGCAACAAACGACTGGAAGATACTAGCAACACCATATAGCCAACAAATGACTGGAAGATACTAGCAACACCATATAGCCAACAAATGACTGGAAGATACTAGCAACACCATATAGGCAACAAATGACTGGAAGATACTAGCAACACCATATAGGCAACAAACGACTGGAAGATACTAGTGACACCATATAGGCAACAAATGACTGGAAGATACTAGTGACACCATATAGGCAACAAGCGACTGGAAGATACTAGTGACACCATATAGCCAACAAACGACTGGAAGATACTAGTGACACCATATAGCCAACAAACGACTGGAAGATACTAGTGACACCATATAGGCAACAAACGACTGGAAGATACTAGCAACACCATATAGGCAACAAACGACTGGAAGATACTAGTGACACCATATAGCCAACAAACGACTGGAAGATACTAGTGACACCATATAGGCAACAAACGACTGGAAGATACTAGTGACACCATATAGCCAACAAACGACTGGAAGATACTAGTGACACCATATAGCCAACAAACGACTGGAAGATACTAGTGACACCATATAGGCAACAAACGACTGGAAGATACTAGCAACACCATATAGGCAACAAACGACTGGAAGATACTAGTGACACTATATAGGCATCAAACGACTGGAAGATACTAGTGACACCATATAGCCAACAAACGACTGGAAGATACTAGTGACACCATATAGCCAACAAACGACTGGAAGATACTAGTAACACCATATAGCCAACAAACGACTGGAAGATACTAGTGACACCATATAGGCAACAAATGACTGGAAGATACTAGTGACACCATATAGCCAACAAACGACTGGAAGATACTAGTGACACCATATAGCCAACAAACGACTGGAAGATACTAGTGACACCATATAGGCAACAAATGACTGGAAGATACTAGTGACACCATATAGGCAACAAATGACTGGAAGATACTAGTGACACCATATAGGCAACAAGTGACTGGAAGATACTAGTGACACCATATAGGCAACAAATGACTGGAAGATACTAGCAACACCATATAGGCAACAAATGACTGGAAGATACTAGTGACACCATATAGGCAACAAACGACTGGAAGATACTAGCGACACCATATAGGCAACAAATGACAGTAAGATACTAGTGACACCATATAGGCAATAAGTGACTGGAAGATACTAGTGACACCATATAGGCAACAAATGACTGGAAGATACTAGCAACACCATATAGGCAACAAATGACTGGAAGATACTAGCAACACCATATAGGCAACAAATGACTGGAAGATACTAGTGACACCATATAGGCAACAAATGACTGGAAGATACTAGCGACACCATATAGCCAACAAATGACTGGAAGATACTAGCAACACCATATAGGCAACAAATGACTGGAAGATACTAGCAACACCATATAGGCAACAAATGACTGGAAGATACTAGTGACACCATATAGGCAACAACAGACTGGAAGATACTAGCGACACCATATAGGCAACAAATGACTGGAAGATACTAGCAACACCATATAGCCAACAAATGACTGGAAGATACTAGCAACACCATATAGGCAACAAATGACTGGAAGATACTAGCAACACCATATAGGCAACAAATGACTGGAAGATACTAGCAACACCATATAGGCAACAAATGACTGGAAGATACTAGTGACACCATATAGGCAACAAATGACTGGAAGATACTAGCAACACCATATAGGCAACAACAGACTGGAAGATACTAGCAACACCATATAGGCAACAAATGACTGGAAGATACTAGCAACACCATATAGGCAACAAATGACTGGAAGATACTAGCAACACCATATAGGCAACAAATGACTGGAAGATACTAGTGACACCATATAGGCAACAAATGACTGGAAGATACTAGCAACACCATATAGGCAACAAATGACTGGAAGATACTAGTGACACCATATAGGCAACAAATGACTGGAAGATACTAGCAACACCATATAGGCAACAAATGACTGGAAAATACTAGCAACACCATATAAGCAACAAATGACTGGAAGATACTAGCGACACCATATAGGCAACAAATGACTAGAAGATACTAGTGGCACCAAATAGGCAACAAATGACTGGAAGATACTAGCAACACCATATAGCCAACAAATGACTGGAAGATACTAGAAACACCATATAGGCAACAAACGACTGGAAGATACTAGCAACACCATATAGCCAACAAATGACTGGAAGATACTAGCAACACCATATAGCCAACAAATGACTGGAAGATACTAGCAACACCATATAGGCAACAAATGACTGGAAGATACTAGCAACACCATATAGGCAACAAACGACTGGAAGATACTAGTGACACCATATAGGCAACAAACGACTGGAAGATACTAGTGACACCATATAGCCAACAAACGACTGGAAGATACTAGTGACACCATATAGCCAACAAACGACTGGAAGATACTAGTGACACCATATAGCCAACAAACGACTGGAAGATACTAGTGACACCATATAGGCAACAAATGACTGGAAGATACTAGCGACACCATATAGGCAACAAACGACTGGAAGATACTAGTGACACCATATAGCCAACAAACGACTGGAAGATACTAGTGACACCATATAGGCAACAAACGACTGGAAGATACTAGTGACACCATATAGCCAACAAACGACTGGAAGATACTAGTGACACCATATAGCCAACAAACGACTGGAAGATACTAGTGACACCATATAGGCAACAAACGACTGGAAGATACTAGCAACACCATATAGGCAACAAACGACTGGAAGATACTAGTGACACCATATAGGCAACAAATGACTGGAAGATACTAGTGACACCATATAGCCAACAAACGACTGGAAGATACTAGTGACACCATATAGCCAACAAACGACTGGAAGATACTAGTAACACCATATAGCCAACAAACGACTGGAAGATACTAGTGACACCATATAGGCAACAAATGACTGGAAGATACTAGTGACACCATATAGCCAACAAACGACTGGAAGATACTAGTGACACCATATAGCCAACAAATGACTGGAAGATACTAGCGACACCATATAGGCAACAAATGACTGGAAGATACTAGCAACACCATATAGGCAACAACAGACTGGAAGATACTAGCAACACCATATAGCCAACAAATGACTGGAAGATACTAGTGACACCATATAGGCAACAAATGACTGGAAGATACTAGCAACACCATATAGGCAACAAATGACTGGAAGATACTAGCAACACCATATAGGCAACAAATGACTGGAAGATACTAGCAACACCATATAGGCAACAAATGACTGGAAGATACTAGTAACACCATATAGGCAACAAATGACTGGAAGATACTAGCAACACCATATAGGCAACAAATGACTGGAAGATACTAGCAACACCATATAGGCAACAAATGACTGGAAGATACTAGCAACACCATATAGGCAACAAATGACTGGAAGATACTAGTGACACCATATAGGCAACAAATGACTGGAAGATACTAGCAACACCATATAGGCAACAACAGACTGGAAGATACTAGCAACACCATATAGGCAACAACAGACTGGAAGATATTAGCAACACCATATAGGCAACAACAGACTGGAAGATACTAGCAACACCATATAGGCAACAAATGACTGGAAGATACTAGCAACACCATATAGGCAACAACAGACTGGAAGATACTAGCAACACCATATAGGCAACAAATGACTGGAAGATACTAGTGACACCATATAGGCAACAAATGACTGGAAGATACTAGCAACACCATATAGGCAACAAATGACTGGAAGATACTAGTGACACCATATAGGCAACAAATGACTGGAAGATACTAGCAACACCATATAGGCAACAAATGACTGGAAGATACTAGCAACACCATATAGGCAACAAATGACTGGAAGATACTAGCGACACCATATAGGCAACAAATGACTGGAAGATACTAGTGACACCAAATAGGCAACAAATGAATGGAAGATACTAGCAACACCATATACCCAACAAATGACTGGAAGATACTAGAAACAACATATAGGCAACAAATGACTGGAAGATACTAGCAACACCATATAGCCAACAAATAACTGGAAGATACTAGCAACACCATATAGGCAACAAATGACTGGAAGATACTAGCAACACCATATAGGCAACAAATGACTGGAAGATACTAGTGACACCATATAGGCAACAACAGACTGGAAGATACTAGCAACACCATATAGGCAACAAATGACTGGAAGATACTAGCAACACCATATAGCCAACAAATGACTGGAAGATACTAGCAACACCATATAGGCAACAAATGACTGGAAGATACTAGCAACACCATATAGCCAACAAATGACTGGAAGATACTAGCAACACCATATAGGCAACAAATGACTGGAAGATACTAGAAACACCATATAGGCAACAAACGACTGGAAGATACTAGCAACACCAAATAGCCAACAAATGACTGGAAGATACTAGCAACACCATATAGCCAACAAATGACTGGAAGATACTAGCAACACCATATAGGCAACAAATGACTGGAAGATACTAGCAACACCATATAGGCAACAAACGACTGGAAGATACTAGTGACACCATATAGGCAACAAATGACTGGAAGATACTAGTGACACCATATAGGCAACAAACGACTGGAAGATACTAGTGACACCATATAGCCAACAAACGACTGGAAGATACTAGTGACACCATATAGCCAACAAACGACTGGAAGATACTAGTGACACCATATAGGCAACAAATGACTGGAAGATACTAGCAACACCATATAGGCAACAAACGACTGGAAGATACTAGTGACACCATATAGCCAACAAACGACTGGAAGATACTAGTGACACCATATAGGCAACAAACGACTGGAAGATACTAGTGACACCATATAGCCAACAAACGACTGGAAGATACTAGTGACACCATATAGCCAACAAACGACTGGAAGATACTAGTGACACCATATAGGCAACAAACGACTGGAAGATACTAGCAACACCATATAGGCAACAAACGACTGGAAGATACTAGTGACACCATATAGGCAACAAACGACTGGAAGATACTAGTGACACCATATAGCCAACAAACGACTGGAAGATACTAGTGACACCATATAGCCAACAAACGACTGGAAGATACTAGTAACACCATATAGCCAACAAACGACTGGAAGATACTAGTGACACCATATAGGCAACAAATGACTGGAAGATACTAGTGACACCATATAGCCAACAAACGACTGGAAGATACTAGTGACACCATATAGCCAACAAACGACTGGAAGATACTAGTGACACCATATAGGCAACAAATGACTGGAAGATACTAGTGACACCATATAGGCAACAAATGACTGGAAGATACTAGTGACACCATATAGGCAACAAGTGACTGGAAGATACTAGTGACACCATATAGGCAACAAATGACTGGAAGATACTAGCAACACCATATAGGCAACAAATGACTGGAAGATACTAGTGACACCATATAGGCAACAAACGACTGGAAGATACTAGCGACACCATATAGGCAACAAATGACAGGAAGATACTAGTGACACCATATAGGCAATAAGTGACTGGAAGATACTAGTGACACCATATAGGCAACAAATGACTGGAAGATACTAGCAACACCATATAGGCAACAAATGACTGGAAGATACTAGCAACACCATATAGGCAACAAATGACTGGAAGATACTAGTGACACCATATAGGCAACAAATGACTGGAAGATACTAGCAACACCATATAGGCAACAAATGACTGGAAGATACTAGTGACACCATATAGGCAACAACAGACTGGAAGATACTAGCGACACCATATAGGCAACAAATGACTGGAAGATACTAGCAACACCATATAGCCAACAAATGACTGGAAGATACTAGCAACACCATATAGGCAACAAATGACTGGAAGATACTAGCAACACCATATAGGCAACAAATGACTGGAAGATACTAGAAACACCATATAGGCAACAAACGACTGGAAGATACTAGCAACACCATATAGCCAACAAGTGACTGGAAGATACTAGCAACACCATATAGCCAACAAATGACTGGAAGATACTAGCAACACCATATAGGCAACAAATGACTGGAAGATACTAGCAACACCATATAGGCAACAAACGACTGGAAGATACTAGTGACACTATATAGGCAACAAACGACTGGAAGATACTAGTGACACCATATAGGCAACAAACGACTGGAAGATACTAGCAACACCATATAGGCAACAAACGACAGGAAGATACTAGTGACACCATATAGGCAACAAATGACTGGAAGATACTAGTGACACCATATAGCCAACAAACGACTGGAAGATACTAGTGACACCATATAGCCAACAAACGACTGGAAGATACTAGTAACACCATATAGCCAACAAACGACTGGATGATACTAGTGACACCATATAGGCAACAAATGACTGGAAGATACTAGTGAAACCATATAGCCAACAAACGACTGGAAGATACTAGTGACACCATATAGCCAACAAACGACTGGAAGATACTAGTGACACCATATAGGCAACAAATGACTGGAAGATACTAATGACACCATATAGGCAACAAATGACTGGAAGATACTAGCAACACCATATAGGCAACAAATGACTGGAAGATACTAGTAACACCATATAGCCAACAAACGACTGGAAGATACTAGTGACACCATATAGGCAATAAGTGACTGGAAGATACTAGTGACACCATATAGGCAACAAATGACTGGAAGATACTAGCAACACCATATAGGCAACAAATGACTGGAAGATACTAGCGACACCATATAGGCAACAAATGACTGGAAGATACTAGTGACACCATATAGCCAACAAATGACTGGAAGATACTAGCAACACTATATAGGCAACAAACGACTGGAAGATACTAGTGACACCATATAGGCAACAAATGACTGGAAGATACTAGTGACACCATATAGGCAACAAATGACTGGAAGATACTAGCAACACCATATAGGCAACAAATGACTGGAAGATACTAGTGACACCATATAGCCAACAAACGACTGGAAGATACTAGTGACACCATATAGGCAACAAACGACTGGAAGATACTAGTGACACCATATAGGCAACAAGTGACTGGAAGATACTAGTGACACCATATAGGCAACAAATGACTGGAAGATACTAGTGACACCATATAGGCAACAAACGACAGGAAGATACTAGTGACACCATATAGGCAACAAACGACTGGAAGATACTAGTGACACCATATAGCCAACAAACGACTGGAAGATACTAGTGACACCATATTGCCAACAAACGACTGGAAGATACTAGTGACACCATATAGGCAACAAACGACTGGAAGATACTAGTGACACCATATAGCCAACAAACGACTGGAAGATACTAGTGACACCATATAGCCAACAAACGACTGGAAGATACTAGTGACACCATATAGGCAACAAATGACTGGAAGATACTAGCAACACCATATAGGCAACAAACGACTGGAAGATACTAGTGACACCATATAGCCAACAAACGACTGGAAGATACTAGTGACACCATATAGGCAACAAACGACTGGAAGATACTAGTGACACCATATAGCCAACAAACGACTGGAAGATACTAGTGACACCATATAGCCAACAAACGACTGGAAGATACTAGTGACACCATATAGGCAACAAACGACTGGAAGATACTAGCAACACCATATAGGCAACAAACGACTGGAAGATACTAGTGACACCATATAGGCAACAAATGACTGGAAGATACTAGTGACACCATATAGCCAACAAACGACTGGAAGATACTAGTGACACCATATAGCCAACAAACGACTGGAAGATACTAGTAACACCATATAGCCAACAAACGACTGGAAGATACTAGTGACACCATATAGGCAACAAATGACTGGAAGATACTAGTGAAACCATATAGCCAACAAACGACTGGAAGATACTAGTGACACCATATAGCCAACAAACGACTGGAAGATACTAGTGACACCATATAGGCAACAAATGACTGGAAGATACTAATGACACCATATAGGCAACAAATGACTGGAAGATACTAGTGACACCATATAGGCAACAAACGACTGGAAGATACTAGCGACACCATATAGGCAACAAATGACAGGAAGATACTAGTGACACCATATAGGCAATAAGTGACTGGAAGATACTAGTGACACCATATAGGCAACAAATGACTGGAAGATACTAGCAACACCATATAGGCAACAAATGACTGGAAGATACTAGCAACACCATATAGGCAACAAATGACTGGAAGATACTAGTGACACCATATAGGCAACAAATGACTGGAAGATACTAGCAACACCATATAGGCAACAAACGACTGGAAGATACTAGTGACACCATATAGGCAACAAATGACTGGAAGATACTAGTGACACCATATAGGCAACAAATGACTGGAAGATACTAGCAACACCATATAGGCAACAAATGACTGGAAGATACTAGTGACACCATATAGGCATCAAACGACTGGAAGGTACTAGTGACACCATATAGCCAACAAACGACTGGAAGATACTAGTGACACCATATAGGCAACAAACGACTGGAAGATACTAGTGACACCATATAGGCAACAAACGACTGGAAGATACTAGTGACACCATATAGCCAACAAACGACTGGAAGATACTAGTGACACCATATAGGCAACAAACGACTGGAAGATACTAGCAACACCATATAGGCAACAAACGACAGGAAGATACTAGTGACACCATATAGGCAACAAATGACTGGAAGATACTAGTGACACCATATAGCCAACAAACGACTGGAAGATACTAGTGACACCATATAGCCAACAAATGACTGGAAGATACTAGTAACACCATATAGCCAACAAACGACTGGATGATACTAGTGACACCATATAGGCAACAAATGACTGGAAGATACTAGTGAAACCATATAGCCAACAAACGACTGGAAGATACTAGTGACACCATATAGCCAACAAACGACTGGAAGATACTAGTGACACCATATAGGCAACAAATGACTGGAAGATACTAATGACACCATATAGGCAACAAATGACTGGAAGATACTAGTGACACCATATAGGCAACAAACGACTGGAAGATACTAGGGACACCATATAGGCAACAAATGACTGGAAGATACTAGTGACACCATATAGGCAATAAGTGACTGGAAGATACTAGTGACACCATATAGGCAACAAATGACTGGAAGATACTAGCAACACCATATAGGCAACAAATGACTGGAAGATACTAGCAACACCATATAGGCAACAAATGACTGGAAGATACTAGTGACACCATATAGCCAACAAATGACTGGAAGATACTAGCAACACTATATAGGCAACAAACGACTGGAAGATACTAGTGACACCATATAGGCAACAAATGACTGGAAGATACTAGTGACACCATATAGGCAACAAATGACTGGAAGATACTAGCAACACCATATAGGCAACAAATGACTGGAAGATACTAGTGACACCATATAGCCAACAAACGACTGGAAGATACTAGTGACACCATATAGGCAACAAACGACTGGAATATACTAGTGACACCATATAGGCAACAAGTGACTGGAAGATACTAGTGACACCATATAGGCAACAAATGACTGGAAGATACTAGTGACACCATATAGGCAACAAACGACAGGAAGATACTAGTGACACCATATAGGCAACAAACGACTGGAAGATACTAGTGACACCATATAGCCAACAAACGACTGGAAGATACTAGTGACACCATATAGCCAACAAACGACTGGAAGATACTAGTGACACCATATAGGCAACAAATGACTGGAAGATACTAGCAACACCATATAGGCAACAAACGACTGGAAGATACTAGTGACACCATATAGGCAACAAACGACTGGAAGATACTAGTGACACCATATAGGCAACAAACGACTGGAAGATACTAGTGACACCATATAGCCAACAAACGACTGGAAGATACTAGTGACACCATATAGCCAACAAACGACTGGAAGATACTAGTGACACCATATAGGCAACAAATGACTGGAAGATACTAGCAACACCATATAGGCAACAAACGACTGGAAGATACTAGTGACACCATATAGCCAACAAACGACTGGAAGATACTAGTGACACCATATAGGCAACAAACGACTGGAAGATACTAGTGACACCATATAGCCAACAAACGACTGGAAGATACTAGTGACACCATATAGCCAACAAACGACTGGAAGATACTAGTGACACCATATAGGCAACAAACGACTGGAAGATACTAGCAACACCATATAGGCAACAAACGACTGGAAGATACTAGTGACACCATATAGGCAACAAATGACTGGAAGATACTAGTGACACCATATAGCCAACAAACGACTGGAAGATACTAGTGACACCATATAGCCAACAAACGACTGGAAGATACTAGTAACACCATATAGCCAACAAACGACTGGAAGATACTAGTGACACCATATAGGCAACAAATGACTGGAAGATACTAGTGAAACCATATAGCCAACAAACGACTGGAAGATACTAGTGACACCATATAGCCAACAAACGACTGGAAGATACTAGTGACACCATATAGGCAACAAATGACTGGAAGATACTAATGACACCATATAGGCAACAAATGACTGGAAGATACTAGTGACACCATATAGGCAACAAACGACTGGAAGATACTAGCGACACCATATAGGCAACAAATGACAGGAAGATACTAGTGACACCATATAGGCAATAAGTGACTGGAAGATACTAGTGACACCATATAGGCAACAAATGACTGGAAGATACTAGCAACACCATATAGGCAACAAATGACTGGAAGATACTAGCAACACCATATAGGCAACAAATGACTGGAAGATACTAGTGACACCATATAGGCAACAAATGACTGGAAGATACTAGCAACACCATATAGGCAACAAACGACTGGAAGATACTAGTGACACCATATAGGCAACAAATGACTGGAAGATACTAGTGACACCATATAGGCAACAAATGACTGGAAGATACTAGCAACACCATATAGGCAACAAATGACTGGAAGATACTAGTGACACCATATAGCCAACAAACGACTGGAAGATACTAGTGACACCATATAGGCAACAAACGACTGGAAGATACTAGTGACACCATATAGGCAACAAGTGACTGGAAGATACTAGTGACACCATATAGGCAACAAATGACTGGAAGATACTAGTGACACCATATAGGCAACAAACGACTGGAAGATACTAGCAACACCATATAGGCAACAAACGACTGGAAGATACTAGCAACACCATATAGGCAACAAATGACTGGAAGATACTAGTGACACCATATAGGCAACAAATGACTGGAAGATACTAGCAACACCATATAGGCAACAAATGACTGGAAGATACTAGTGACACCATATAGGCAACAAACGACTGGAAGATACTAGCAACACCATATAGGCAACAAACGACTGGAAGATACTAGTGACACCATATAGGCAACAAACGACTGGAAGATACTAGCAACACCATATAGGCAACAAACGACTGGAAGATACTAGTGACACCATATAGACAACAAATGACTGGAATATAGATTCTTTATTACTTTCAGTATTTTACAGTGGTGACAAGGTTCCTATTACTTCAATCAAATTGTTAACTTATAGCTAGTTGTTAACCTATAGCAAATTATTAACTTACAACAAATTATTAAATTAGCAAATTATTACCTACAGCTAGTTGTTAACTTATAGCTGGTTGTTAATTTCTAGTTGTTTAGTAGTAACGTTATTTCGACCGGAAAGCACAGCAACATGCTAGGATAAGCCAAGAGAGGTAAGTTAAACTATTTTCATGTATTTTGCTTAGTATGTGTAGTTATTTGGTGCCGAACATACTGTGTAAGCCTTAGAGGCAATGCAGCAGGAGGTCGACGCCTGGCAGTCATGACCCAGGTGGGCCCTCCTCCCTTAGAGTATCAACAGGTTAAAGGGTGAAACACTTGGTCGACAGGGTCCTCTTCTGATGATCAGATTGCCTTCTGCTGTGAAGCTCTGCACTAAGAGTTTCCTACTACTATTTCTAGCAAATTGTTAACTTCTAAAAAAAAATCTCCGAGCATAATGTTAATTCACAGCAAATTGATAACCTTAAGTATATTGTTAACCTATAGCAAATTTTTAACCTATAGCAAATTATTACCTATAGTTTGTTGTTAACTTATATTTAGTTTTTAACTTCTATCATGTTGTTAAGGGAAAATTGAAAAAAAAATTGAAAAAATGGTATGGTAAAAGCTTTACGTGGTGAGTAGACGACACAGATTGTATGCACATGCATGTATGTGGATGTATATATATATATGTGCATGTTGATATGTATTAGTATGTGCACGTCGGCTTGTACGTGTATATATGTATACACGCATCTGTGTGTGTGGGTGTGTGTACATGTATTTATGGGCCCTTAGATACTTTCAGACATTGTCGGTGTCTTTGCAGTCGACGTTACCTAGACAGCGTTCCCCCCACTCGTGTATTTTTAGAACCCTTTACCCCTGACCAGAGGGTATAATTACAGCCACACCCGTGGCTCAATTTTTTTTCCATTCTGATCAGGGTCCACGAAACAGGGAAGTAGATTTTCCTTTCTTTAACTTATTTCGATTATTTTGTTTTGGATGTTTCATTACTAGTTAGCTATGTAGGATTAGTTTTATTTACTTACATATCTGTGTGTGTTGTTGTTTGTTTGTTCCTGCTGAAGGCCTATTGAGCTGAAACGTCGTTCTAATCTGTGTCATCTACTCACCATGTAAAGCTATTACCATACCATTTTTTCAATTTTTTTTCAATTTTCCCTTACATTCAGCTTTACTGCAGCTTCGCATTTTGATGCATTCATTTGCATTTCTTTGCCTTAACCCCCATCATATTGTTAACCTCTAGCAAATTGTTAACTTCTAACAAATTAATTTCTAGCATAGTCTTAACTTATAGCAAATTGTTAACTCAATTTCATTTTCAAACATCTCCTTTCAGAAAGATCAGCGAGTCTGTGTGATTGAGTATTGTGCAGAAGGATTTCATGACCTTGTGAATAATTCATTACTGATAAATTCATTCAAAAGGAAGATTAAGCAATATTGTGAAGTCATTATTGTGAAGTCATTACTGTGTGATATTTTCTTCATGATTTCATCAGACCATCGGATATGTGTATGAAAATGGCTATAAATATGAATACTCACTCATATGACCAAGAGCTATATGCTAGGTATTAATGGATTGATATTATATGTGTATAGATCTGAGTCAGGTATTTTGTAGACTTGGCTATGTGCTATAACATGTGGATCTCTCATTAATTATTGGTTATTTTAGTCTGTAAATCTTATGATTGGTTGAATGATGTTGTGTGAACAGCCACACACAGCTGTTGAGCATGTTACAATAAGGATGAGAAGTCAGGCATGGGAAGGCTATTGAGTTGGGACATCCAGGTAGTTGAGTCAGACAAGGCAAGGATGTTGAGTTGGGTGGGAATTCCTGGCTGTTGAGTCAGACAAGGCAAGGATGTTGAGTTGGGTGGGAATTCCTGGCTGTTGAGTCAGACAAGGCAGGGATGTTGAGTTGGGTGGGAATTCCAGGCTGTTGAGTCAGACAAGGCAGGGATGTTGAGTTGGGTGGGAATTCCAGGCTGTTGAGTCAGACAAGGCAGAGCTGCTGAGTCAGACAAGGCAAGGATATTGAGTTGGGTGGGAATTCCGGGCTGGTGAGTCAGACAAGGCAGGGATGTTGAGTTGGGTGGGAATTCCAGGCTGTTGAGTCAGACAAGGAAAGGATGGTGAGTTGAGTGGGAATTCCAGGCTATTGAGTCAGACAAGGCAAGGCTATTGAGTTGGGTGGGAATTCCAGGCTGTTGAGTCAGACAAGGCAAGGCTATTGAATTGGGTGGGAATTCCAGGCTATTGAGTCAGACAAGGCAAGGCTATTGAGTTGGGTGGGAATTCCAGGCTGTTGAGTCAGACAAGGCAAGGCTATTGAGTTGGGTGGGAATTCCAGGCTGTTGAGTCAGACAAGGCAAGGCTATTGAGTTGGGTGGGAATTCCAGGCTATTGAGTCAGACAAGGCAAGGCTATTGAGTTGGGTGGGAATTCCAGGCTGTTGAGTCAGACAAGGCAAGGCTATTGAGTTGGGTGGGAATTCCTGGCTGTTGAGTCAGACAAGGCAGAGATGGTGAGTTGGGTGGGAATTCCAGGCTGTTGAGTCAGACAAGGCAAGGCTATTGAGTTGGGTGGGAATTCCTGGCTGTTGAGTCAGACAAGGCAGGGATGGTGAGTTGGGTGGGAATACCGGGCTATTGAGTCAGACAAGGCAAGGATGTTGAGTTGGGTGGGAATTCCTGGCTATTGAGTCAGACAAGGCAAGGCTATTGAGTTGCGTGGGAATTCCTGGCTGTTGAGTCAGACAAGGCAGGGATGTTGAGTTGGGTAGAAATTCCGGGCTGTTGAGTCAGACAAGGCAAGGATATTGAGTTGGGTGGGAATTCCGGGCTGGTGAGTCAGACAAGGCAGGGATGTTGAGTTGGGTGGGAATTCCTGGCTGTTGAGTCAGACAAGGCAGGGATGTTGAGTTGGGTGGGAATTCCTGACTGTTGAGTCAGACAAGGCAGGGATGTTGAGTTGGGTGGGAATTCCAGGCTGTTGAGTCAGACAAGGAAAGGATGGTGAGTTGGGTGGGAATTCCGGGCTATTGAGTCAGACAAGGCAAGGCTATTGAGTTGGGTGGGAATTCCAGGCTGTTGAGTCAGACAAGGCAAGGCTATTGAGTTGGGTGGGAATTCCTGGCTGTTGAGTCAGACAAGGCAGAGATGGTGAGTTGGGTGGGAATTCCAGGCTGTTGAGTCAGACAAGGCAAGGCTATTGAGTTGGGTGGGAATTCCAGGCTATTGAGTCAGACAAGGCAAGGCTATTGAGTTGGGTGGGAATTCCAGGCTGTTGAGTCAGACAAGGCAAGGCTATTGAGTTGGGTGGGAATTCCTGGCTGTTGAGTCAGACAAGGCAGAGATGGTGAGTTGGGTGGGAATTCCAGGCTGTTGAGTCAGACAAGGCAAGGCTACTGAGTTGGGTGGGAATTCCTGGCTGTTGAGTCAGACAAGGCAAGGATGTTGAGTTGGGTGGGAATTCCAGGCTATTGAGTCAGACAAGGCAAGGCTATTGAGTTGCGTGGGAATTCCTGGCTGTTGAGTCAGACAAGGCAGGGATGTTGAGTTGGGTAGAAATTCCGGGCTGTTGAGTCAGACAAGGCAAGGATATTGAGTTGGGTGGGAATTCCGGGCTGGTGAGTCAGACAAGGCAGGGATGTTGAGTTGGGTGGGAATTCCGGGCTGTTGAGTCAGACAAGGCAGGGATGTTGAGTTGCGTGGGAATTCCTGGCTGTTGAGTCAAACAAGGCAGGGATGTTGAGTTGGGTGGGAATTCCAGGCTGTTGAGTTAGACAAGGCAAGGATGTTGAGTTGGATGGGAATTCCGGGCTGTTGAGTCAGACAAGGCAAGGATGTTGAGTTGGGTGGGAATTTCGGGCTATTGAGTCAGACAAGGCAAGGATGTTGAGTCAGACAAGGCAAGGATGTTGAGTTGTGTGGGAAGTCCAGGCTATTGAGTCAGACAAGGCAAGGATGTTGAGTTGTGTGGGAAGTCCAGGCTATTGAGTCAGACAAGGCAAGGATGTTGAGTTGTGTGGGAAGTCCGGGCTGTTGAGTCAGACAAGGCAAGGATGTTGAGTTGGGTGGGAAGTCCGGGCTATTGAGTCAGACAAGGCAAGGATGTTGAGTTGGGTGGGAAGTCCGGGCTGTTGAGTTGGACAAGGCAAGGATGTTGAGTTGGGTGGGAATTCCGGACTGTTGAGTTAGACAAGGCAAGGTTTTTGATTTGGGTGGGAATTCCAGGCTGTTGAGTCAGACAAGGCAAGGATGTTGAGTTGGGACATCAGGCTGTTGAGTCAGACAAGGCAAGGATGTTGAGTTGGGATATCCAGGCTGTTGAGTCAGACTATTGAGTCTGTACATCAAGACTGTTAAGTCAGACTATTGAGTCTGTACATCAAGACTGTTAAGTCAGACTATTGAGTCTGTACATCAAGACTGTTAAGTCAGACTATTGAGTCTGTACATCAAGACTGTTAAGTCAGACTATTGAGTCTGTACATCAAGACTGTTAAGTCAGACTATTGAGCCTGTACATCCAGACTGTTAAGTCAGACTATTGAGTCTGTACATCAAGACTGTTAAGTCAGACTATTGAGTCTGTACATCAAGACTGTTAAGTCAGACTATTGAGCCTGGAACATCCAGGCTATTGAGCCTACTTAATGCTTTGTGGGGATGGTAGAAAGACAGAAAAGTTTATGCTATCCAGAAAGATAACATCACAAGTCAAACACATCATCATCTTCCTTGACTGGGTAATTTCCTAGTTTGATCAGATATAGTATTTCAGTTTGGAAGAGTGATGTCCCCTAAAATATGTCTGCCAAAATACAGTGGTTCTACGCATTCTTGGCGTTGGGTCATTACGCTGGCATATAATCATTTCGGAGTATCTGTTGATTGGGCGTTGGGTCCAGGGGTTAGGTTTAGCTTTAGTGTTAAATATTTATAAATATATTATAACGCGTGACAAAAACGACGCCACTCGGCCTAATTATGATCTTCTGATCGAAGGGAATTGTGCGGTTGATTACCAATCGGCGTAATGACCCCAACGCCAAGAATGCGTAGAACCACTGTATTTTGGCAGACATATTTTAGGGGACATCACTCTTCCAAACTGAAAGACTATATCTGATCAAACTAGGAAATTACCCTTGACTGAACAACTATCAGCACAGCTACATCATCACCTTCCTTAACTGAACAACTATCAGCACAGCTACATCATCACCTTCCTTGACTGAACAACTATCAGCACAGCCACATCATCACCTTCCTTGACTGAACAACTATCAGCACAGCTACATCCTCATCTTCCTTGACTGAACAACTATCAGCGCAGCTACATCATCACCTTCCTTGACTGAACAACTATCAGCACAGCCACATCATCACCTTCCTTGACTGAACAACTATCAGCACAGCCACATCAACATCTTCCTTGACTGAACAACTATCAGCACAGCCACATCAACATCTTCCTTGACTGAACAACTATCAGCACAGCCACATCATCAAGCAGATATTTCAAAGACCAGATTGATCTCATTATTCATCTCATAACCCAATTTTTAAAAAAAATATTAAGCAAAGAGCCCCATCACACCAAGTGGTGTATAGGGAATATGGTGTTAGTGACCATAATTTTTATAGACCTTCGGCATATGATTTTTAGGTTAATGTGATCGGTTTTATGCCTGAGACACTTTACTTTCCCAGAAAAAAAAACCTCATACCCATTTAAGACTGATTGAACCTGGAAGCCGTCGATCTCTTGTCCTTTGTAGTCCAGTTCACTAACCATTGAGCTATCACGGCTACCTAGTCATCATTTATTAGTGACATGTTGTCTTCTAGAGTGGACTGGCAACATCTAAAGGTCAACATTTAAACTTATAGCAACGTACGCTTTCAAAGCAAGAGACAGAGTAAAATGGCACATCATAGTAGTTGACCGTTGATATGGAGATGCTACCCAGTGAAAAAGTAATCATTGAAACAATGAACAAAGAACACGACAACTATAGTCTATATCTATCTGTCTATTTATTGTCATTTCGAGCTGAAGACGGCACATAGGGCAGAACCACAATCTCAAAAACAGAAACCTTGCGTGCCAAAATGTCACATATTGCAGAGATCACTGCTTCTAAAATCTATGGCTCTGTTTCCATAACAATACTTTTTACACAGTGTCACTATTCTTTACTTCCTCATAATGAGGCCCCGGTAACACACAGGAATAGTCTATAGGAAACAGGCAAATAATTGCAATGCTGCGGTAAAGCTGGTAGCAAGGAGCCAATAGTGGGGTGTGATAAACACTCCAAGATATGGTGACAGCTTTACAAGGAAGGAACACAACACAATACTGACGTTTCGGCCTGTGGCCTTCTTCAGAATACAGGGACAACGACAACAAACGGTGAAGCACAATTATCTAAAACTACATGTTAGATGATCGAACAGAGCACAGTGGAAATTATTCTAACTAAAGTACACAGAGATGGATGACATTAAACAAACTATCTATCTATCTATTGTCCTTTCGAGCCGAAGACGGCACATAGGGCAGAACCACAATCTCAAAAACACAAACCATGCATGCCAAAATGGCATATATTGCAGAGATCACTGCTCTAAAATATATGGCGCTGTTTCCATAACAATACTTTTTACAATGACAGCTTGTCAAGCCATCGATCAACCTACTTAGTCACCTCTTACGACATGCCTGGAAGGTCACAGTGTCACTATTTTTTACTTCCATCATAATGAGGCCCCGGTAACACATCGGAAAAACAAACAAACTATAGTCTGTGCCAAAAATTAAAATCTATATACACCAATGGCTGTTGTGTGGTTGAGTTTGGGTTATATGGTAGTGTCACTACAATCAGGATATCTCCTGGGTTATATGGTAGTGTCACTACAATCAGGATATCTCCTGGGTTATATGGTAGTGTCACTACAATCAGGATATCTCCTGGGTTATATGGTAGTGTCACTACAATCAGGATATCTCCTGGGTTATATGGTAGTGTCACTACAATCAGGATATCTCCTGGGTTATATGGTAGTGTCACTACAATCAGGATATCTTCTGGGTTATATGGTAGTGTCACTACAATCAGGATATCTCCTGGGTTATATGGTAGTGTCACTACAATCAGGATATCTTCTGGGTTATATGGTAGTGTCACTACAATCAGGATATCTCCTGGGTTATATGGTAGTGTCACTACAATCAGGATATCTTCTGGGTTATATGGTAGTGTCACTACAATCAGGATATCTCCTGGGTTATATGGTAGTGTCACTACAATAAGGATATCTCCATGTATGCTTAGCTGCCCTTTCCAGTGGCAGGTGTAGGTTATGTTCGCCAATCTTTCCTGTGTATGCTGTGTTCTATTTTTGTTTCCTGTCATTGGGTTTGGATTTCTTGTGGGGATGTTGGAGTTCTTGTTGTTGTTAGAATCATCCTCTAAATGTTATGTAGAGCCAGCCTTAACATATGGATGTGAATCATGGACAATAGGACAACAGACGAGAAAATCACTGGAGTCTGTAGAAATGTGGTTTTACAGAAGAATGTTGAGAATACCATGGACAGCTAAGAAGAGTAATGAAAATGTTCTGAAAGAGGTCAAAGCAAAAAGAGAGCTATTTCCAATATTAGGAAGAAACAGTGAAGAAACAGGAAAAAACAGAATAGACAATGAAATACGGAGAATGTGCAAAAAGGCAAAAGAAGACTGGCTCACCAAAGATGTCTAGAAGTCGAAACTATGGAAAGTAAACAAAACTTAAGAGAGATGCACACAGAAATAAAGAGAATGACGAATAAAGACAAAAAAAGCTGTACGAAACAGATGTATTGCAAACAAAGAGGGAAGAATGCTAACAGACAACAAAGATATAATAGATAGATGGCAAGAATATATAGCAGCATTATGTCATGATGAAAGGGACAAAAAGCCAGAAATAAAATGTACATACAACTATAAAATCCTGAAATCTGTAGTAGAAAAAGCTATAAAAACAATGAAAAAGGGAAAGGCAGCAGGACCTGACAATATACAGATAGAGATGATGCAGGCTCTAGAAGAGTTTGGCATTGAAGTGATCACAGACATATGCAATGACATATACCAAACAGGATAAATACCAAATGATCTAAAAACATTAACTTTCATTGCATTGCCTAAAAAGAATGGTGCAGTTGAATGCAGTGATTTCAGAACAATAAGCCTAGTGAGCCAGGTAACAAAAATTTTACTAAAAGTTATACAGGGAAGGATTCAGAATAAAATCAATACTGAATTAGGTGAGCAACAATTTGGATACAGGAAAAACAGTGGGACAAAAGAAGCCATATTCAGCATGAGAACATTGATTGAAAAGTACACAGAAGTAAACAAACCAATATATGCCTGCTTTATAGACTACACCAAAGCTTTCGATAGAATACACCATAACCAACTCATAGACTGCCTAAAGGATATAAATCTAGACGGCACAGACATACGACTAATATGTAATTTGTACTGGGAGCAAACAGCAATAATAAGATATAACAAGGAGAACTCTACACCCATTGATATAAAAAGATGAGTAAGACAAGGATGCATCCTATCACCAAGCTTGTTCAATCTTATACACTGAGCAAATCTTTAAAAACATCACAGAGATACCAGGCCTTAACATTAATGGAAAGATAATCAATAACCTAAGATATACTGATGATACTGTTCCACTAGCAGAAAATCCTAAAGATCTACAACAATTGCTTAATGTGATAAACATAACGAGCAAAAAATATGGACTAGAAATGAATATCAAAAAGACTAAAACTATGATCATAAACAAAGAAAATTCTCAAGACCTACAATTAAATATCACAGTTGAGGGAATACATCTGGAGACAGTCCAGAGCTACAACTACCTGGGACATACTATAACCAGTGATGGATATACGCATTTTGACTTGAGGTGAGACTTTTGTATAAGCCATTCAATCATGCCTGCTACATAGATTCTTCCATCCATATTATTGACTGATATTCCATTACTGTAATTGTTCCATTGCATTGATTAAGAGTCCATTACCATAATTGCTCCATTGCATTGGCTGATAGTCCATTACTATAATTTTTCCATCGCATTGACTGAGAGCACATTACCATAATTGTTCCATTGCATTGACTGAGAGCCCATTACTATAATTGTTCCATTGCATTGACTGAGAGCCCATTACCATAATTGCTCCATTGCATTGACTGATAGTCCATTACTATAATTGCTCCATTGCATTGGCGGAAACTCTGTTACTATAATTTTTCCATTGCAATTACTGAGAGCCCATTACTATAATTTTTCCATTGCATTATCTCTGAAAGATATTTTCAAGTCAACTGTGAAAATTTTTTTTCTGATTTATGTTCTAGTCAACTATGAATTATAAAATTATTATTGTGTAAACATAAATATGTGTAAATATAATTATCTTGCCCATAATTCTCTGGAAAAAGTGGGGCTAGCGGAAAGTTCCAAAATGGGAAAAAAGTTTTTAGAGAAAGTTACTGGCTTATCTTATATAAATTTGCAGGGGACTGGTTGGTCTCTAGGCAAGACGCCGGCCTCGAGACAGTGAGGTTGTGGGTTCAAATCCTGGCTGCATCAGTTGGGATTTTTATTTATGATTTCTCTCTGCGGCAACCACCCCTGGTCTCAGCAGCGAGGCCCAACGTGAAATATCAGTTACTCATGAATGGAAAGAATATGAGTACCTCTGAAGATGTAGTTATCTACCTGTGCGGTGAGGGACTCCTGTGTACACAGCTGCCAGGGAAAAATGGATTAAAACGCAAATTCAGTTCCTAGTCTCTAGGGACTTCGTCTGAGGTAAAAGCTGACTTCGTCAGAGGTAAAAGCTGACTTCGTCAGAGGTAAAAGGTGACTTCGTCAGAGGTAAAAGCTGACTTCATCAGAGGTAAAAGCTGGTGAATGAAAAAAAAATATATATATATAAATTTGCCACCATCATCTTCAAAATAGTTCCCTTTTGGGATGTACGCAGCGATCCTAAAACCTCTTCCATACCTCAAAAATACGGTGGAAGTATTTTTCCTCCAAGCTTTCTACGATCGCAATATAAGTCATGTACAGTGTCGAAGCAGCACCACTTTAATTTCAGTTTTTTGCTTCTTCTTTCCTTCCTCATTTGCCATTGAGCATTGAAATATTGTCTTCAGCCCTTAGCTCTTCTTTTGGCTTCTGCTACTGTTATGTTTCCTTCTTCTTCTTTCCTTCCCCATTTGCCTTTCAGTGTCGAGGGGAGTTATAATTTGCGGTCTTTTGCTCTTCTATTTGCCTCTCCTGCTGTTATGCTTCCTAATGCTTCTAATATTCTGTTGATCCATCTTTTTCATGGTCAGCCCTTGGATCTGGTGTTCTTGCAACGTTTATTGAAGGCTCGTTGTGTTTTGATCTTTCTGCCTTGTCACGTAGCCAAACCATTTTATCTGTTGTTGCTTTATATATTCTATGGCGGGGGTTATTCATAGCTTTTTTCTCAGTTCTTCATTTCTGATCTAATATTCCACCAATCCATCTTTTTTCGTGGTTGGCCTTTGAGTCTGGTGTTCTTGCAGCATTAATTAAAGTCTCATTGTATTGTGGTTTGGTCTTTTTGTCATATCACATGACCAAACCATTTTATCTGTTGTTTCTTTATGTATTATATGGGGGTAATTATTCCTAGCTTTTTTCTTAGTTCTTCATTCGTGATCTTATCTCTGATGTTATTTCCTGTCATGCATCTAATAGATTTCATTTTGGTAGTGGTTATATTTTTTTTTACTGTTCTTGCGTCTAGAGTCCAGGTCTGGCATTGGTAGCACAGTGTTGGGAAGCTTGCTGCCAGAGCTACCGAGTTTAGTGCTCTGTGCACACAGTGAGCTGTGCGTTTCATCCATTTAGATCGTGTTTCAGTATTCCAATTGCTTACAATGAATGGTGATATTGTATGACAGGGAACAACTTTCTGTGCGGTTTTGCCTTATGTTTTTTGGCATGTGCTAAGACTGCTATGATGGGGACTGCAGCTGCCTTTCTTTGTTTGAGAGATGAGATATTTTGAATGATTCCACTGGCAAGGGCGGTTGTGCAATTATGGATTTTAATTCGTTTGCTGTGTTACCAGGGCCTTCTATAACTATAAGGTGTTGGAATGAAGATCGTATTGTAGAGTGCTCGTTTTGCCTAGAGAGTAGAGTTATTTCCTTGTTGGACAATAGTAGTTGTTGGACAATAGTAGTGATAACTGTCCAATGATTTGACAAGTTTTGTTGCATCTTGAGTCTGTTTCTGCTGTTTGTGAATTGTTATGTGTCACTAGACTTGCTAGATATTACAATTCCCCCACTTGTTGTCAAGCCATCGATCAACCTCCTTAGTCGCCTCTTACGACACGCCTAGAAGATCACAGTGTCACTATTCTTTACTTCCCTCATAATGAGGCCCCGGTAACACACAGGAAATTACCTTCTGACAACCCCTAAATCTCCATCTGTATTGATTGTTGTCTTGTTCTCTCATTCAAGTCTGCTGTTACCTTCTGACAACCCCTAAATCTCCATCTGTATTGGTTGTTGTCTTGTTCTCTCATTCAAGTCTGCATTTACCTTCTGACAACCCCTAAATCTCCATCTGTATTGATTGTTGTCTTGTTTTCTCCCATAAGTCTGCATTTACCTTCTGAAAACCCCTAAATCTCCATCTGTATTGGTTGTTGTCTTGTTTTCTCCCATAAGTCTGCATTTACCTTCTGAAAACCCCTAAATCTCCATCTGTATTGATTGTTGTCTTGTTTTCTCCCATAAGTCTGCATTTACCTTCTGAAAACCCCTAAATCTCCATCTGTATTGGTTGTTGTCTTGTTTTCTCCCATAAGTCTGCATTTACCTTCTGACAACCCTTAAATCTCCATCTGTATTGGTTGTTGTCTTATTTTCTACCATAAGTCTGCATTTACCTTCTGACAACCCCTAAATCTCCATCTGTATTGTCACCATGTTCTTTCTCTCAAATGTTGTGCTTACTTTTACCCCCAATCCTTTTTCTCTTTATTATTTATCTGTGTAGAGAACATCAGTACAAAAAGTGGTCTTGTATATTTGGTCTTGACAAGGTAAAATTCAGACATGAATGGTAAAATCTACTTTGATGGGAGTTCATCAGAGAGTTTCAAAGTCAACAACGGAGTGAAACAGGGATGTGTCCTCGCCCCCACCCTTTTTGGTATATTTTTTGCTGCCCTCCTAAATTACGCCTTCAAAAACAGCTCAGGAGATATTTACATTCACACAAGATCAGATGGCTCACTGTTCAACTTAGCACGACTAGGAGCAAAAACCAAAACAAATGTTGCCCTACTTAAAGAACTTTTATTTGCTGATGATGCAGCCCTAGTCGCTCATAGTGAGGCCACCCTACAGTTGCTGATCAACAACCTGGATAAAGCATGCGACCTTTTTCACTGTCAATTAATGTTCAGAAGACAGTAATACTAAGTCAAGGCGGCATCAAACCTCTATCAATTACTCTAAAAAATTGTCCACTAGAATCAGTTCAGAAATTTACATATCTTGGATCCACAATTATGCAAACCACTTCTCTTGATGAAGAAATAAACAGTCGAATTGGTAAGGCAGCTACGACCTTCGGCAAACTCACAGAAAGGGCCTGGAACAACACAAAACTAACACTGAAGACTAAACTCTTAATATATCAAACTTGTGTGCTTAGCACACTATTATATGGATCTGAAACCTGGACAACATACTCAAACCGGGAAAAAAAGACTAAATGTCTTCCACATGCGATGTCTCCGCAAAATAATGCACATCAAATGGCAGGACAAAATAACCAACTTAACTGCCCTGCAACGTGCTAAGACCCCAACAATCATGTCGATGCTCAGAAGTCAAAGACTAAGATGGCTGGGACACGTTCAGCGAATGGAAGAAAAGCGCATTTCTAGGCAAATACTATATGGTGAACTAATACACGGAAAAAGACAAATCGGCAGACCTAAACTACAATATAGAGATATCTGCAAATCATCTCTAAAAGACTTCTCCTTATGTGAAAATGATTGGGAAGTAATCGCACATCATGGAGAGCATGTATAAGGAACGGTATAACATCATTTGAGACTGTGCTAAGGCAAAACATAGAGGAGAAAAGACTCATGAAAAAGGATGGAAAACCCTGTGGATCAGTGAGCCTGACTTGTTCATTATGTGACTGTGTGTGTTTGTCAAACATTGGTAGAATTAGCCACGAGAGAAGCTGTTCGACAAAAACAAAACCTAAAAAAAATACACAGTAGCCTCCACTAGACCGTCTGCCAAGACGAAAAGGGCCATATATTTATCTGTGTAGAGAACATCAGTACAAAAAATGATCTTGTATATTTGGCCTACCAAAGGTATAGTTACTGCCACTACTGTAAGATCAATATCAAGAGCGCCTGAAAGTATATTTTTTTTTGCAATTGTAACATTTACAGTATGTACGAACTTGTATATTTTCTGCTAAACATTTATTTGGAAAGAATGACTTTGTTTATTTTATAGTTGATGTTTTCCAGTTTTGTTATATTTGTAATGATTTATTTGATTTTTATATTCTGTTTTCCAGTTGTTATATTTATAATGATCTATTTGATGTTTATATTCTGTTTTCCAGTTTTGTTATATTTATAATGATTTATTTGATGTTTATATTCTGTTTTCCAGTTTTGTTATATTTTTAATGATTTATTTGATGTTTACAATACTTATCTATCTATCTATCTATTGTCCTTTCGAGCCGAAGACTACACATAGGGCAGAACCACAATCTCAAAAACAGAAACCTTGAGTGTGAAAGTGGCACATATTGCAGAGATCACTGCTCTAAAATATATGGAGCTGTTTCCATAAAAATACTTTTTACAATGACAGCTTGTCAAGCCATCGATCAACCTCCTTAGTCGCCTCTTACGACATGCCTGGAAGGTCACTATTTTTTACTTCCCTCATAATGAGGCCCTGGTAACACACAGGAAATACCTGGTCCAGGGTAAAAATCTGCATAACCTCACGATACTTCACTGTATGAGTTGATATGACAATGCAGTGTTAGATCATATTTGAACTGAAGTGTACAACTGAATTGAAGAGAAGAAGACGTAGGCAGAAAAAGATGTGGGAAGATAATATAAAAAAATGAACAGGCCTCAACATTTCAGAGAATGACTAGAGGTGGGGGCAAATTGAGAAGGTTGATGAAGTCTGCCGGTGGTGCCCTAACGACCCCTAGGGCTATAGGTTGAACTATGGGATGATGTGTAACTGAACTGACTTTCTGTCTTACTGAATTACTGTCCAAGATATTTGAAAATGTAGATGTAAATTTAGATGACTTCACCTTGAGTGAAATAGAAACCACCTTAAAGCTAATGACCAATAACAAGGCTGCTGGAGAGGATAAGTTAACAGCTGAGATCCTCAAGGCAATTGATAGCCATAATTTAATACATCTCCAAAAAATGTTCAACATCATTTGGAAAACAGAGAAGACGCCTCATAAATGGAAAAAAGGAATCATTGTTAAGATCCCAAAAAAGGGCAATCTTAGAGATTGTAACAACTGGAGAGGCGTGACACTTTTGTCAGTTGCCTCAAAGTTATTCTGTAAAATCATCCTAAATAGAATAAAGGATTCAATAGATACAGTGATGCGTGAAGAACAGGCTGGGTTTAGAAAAGGGAGAAGCTGTCTTGACCACATTTTCACTCTACGACTTATATTGGAGGAACACATTGAAAAGCAAAAACCTTTTGTACTTAACTTCATCGACTTCAAAAAAGCATTTGATAGTATTCATAGAGATTCTTTGTGGAAAATTCTGAAGCAATATGGCTTACCATCAAAAATCATAAATATTATCAAAGACATGTATGATGGTTACACATGTGCAGTTCGAACAGAGGAAGGACTGAGCGAATGTTTCCCAATAGAAACTGGGGTTAAACAAGGATGTATTTTATCGCCCTTGTTATTTGGAATTGTTATGGACTTCATAATGAAGAAATGCTGCACTGGTAATAAAGGCATCGAATGGATACAAGGAGACCATTTGGAGGACCTCGACTTTGCTGATGACATAGTTCTCATCAGCAGTCAGATAAAAACGATGCAGGAAAACACAAATGAACTATCATCAATAGCCAGCAAAATTGGGCTTGAGGTCAATCATGAAAAGACTAAAGTCATGAAAAGTTTAATTCCAACAAGTGACAAAATATACATGGAAAACAAACCAGTAGAAGAGATCGATCACTTTATCTATCTTGGAAGTCACATTGATCGAGAAGGGGATACGAGCAAAGAAATTAGAATCAGACTGGCTAAAGCAGCAATGTCTTTCAGAAGCCTTGAAAAGTTGTGGAAATCAAAACTCATTAGCACAAACACAAAACTTAGGCTATTCAAATCAAATGTACTATCAACCCTTACGTATGCGTGTGAAAGCTGGAAAACAACAAGAGATATAGAAACAAAGTTGAACGCATTCGAAAATAAATGTCTAAGGAAAATACTTGGTATAGAATGGAACGAATTCAAAACAAACGAGGAAATTAGAGAAATCGCCAATCAACCACTAATATCTTCAGTAATAAAGAAAAGACGATGGTCATACGTTGGACATGTGATGAGAAGAGATAATAATCGAATAGCAAAGCAAGCCCTCATATGGGAAACAACAGGTAAAAGAAAAAGAGGAAGACCCAGGGAGACACTGAGAAGAACATTGATGAGAGAGGCAAGAGCAGCAGGAATCGGCTCCCTCAATGAGATAGAACTGCTTGCACAGAACAGAGACAGATGGCGAGATTTGATAAAATATCTTTAAAAGAAAACTGCTAGAACAAAAATTCATATAGGAGAAGGTGTATCTTGGTCTACGCCCTATGGGCCGGTTACGGCTCGAAAGGTCAATAGATAGATAGATAGATATTTGAAAACAAATCTTCTTTTTCTTCTTCTAACATTCAGCTCCCTGTGGAGCATAGGTCTTCAACAAACACTTTCCAAGTCGTTCTGTTTCTTGCCATTCTTTTAAGATCATTCCATGTCTTCCTCATCGTCTTCATCTCTGATTCTATCTGTCTTCTCCAAGAATTCCTTGGACTTCCTCTTTGTCTTTTCCCTTGGGGATTCCAAAAAAGGGCCTGTTGTGTAATACTCTCAGTTGGCTTCCGTAGTGTGTGTCCTATCCAGCGCCATCATCTTCGCTGTATCTCTTTATCCACTGGTATTTGACTGGTACATTTTCATAATTCTATGTCAGTGATTTTGTCCTGCCATTTCCATCCTTTTATTCTGTGTAAACATCCATTAATGAAAGTCTGTATCTTCGCGATTGTCAATTTTGTTGTTCTCCATGTTTCACAGTCATATAACAGGACTGACTTAACTATGCCATCAACAAAGTCTAAATCATCAAGTTATTTGGTCAGTGACCACTGGATCCCATTTCTGTTGTTTTGACATAGAATTATGGAAATGTACCAGTCAAACACCAGTGGATAAAGAGATACAGCGAAGTTGATGGCGCTGGATAGGACACACACTGCGGAAGCCAACTGAGAGTATTACACAACAGGCCCTTTTTTGGAATCCCTAAGGGAAAAGACAAAGAGGAAGTCCATGGAATTCTTGGAGAAGACAGATAGAAGCAGAGATGAAGATGATGGGGAAGACATGGAATGATCTTAAAAGAATGGCAAAAAACAGAACGACTTGGAAAGTGTTTGTTGAAGACCTATGCTCCACTGGGAGTTAAAAATGTAAAAGTAGAAGAAGATAACATAATGGTAAAAGAAAGCAGCAAGAAAGGTCCAAGTCTGAATAGTAAGAAAACAGAAGTAAATGGTCATATCGAAGAAACAATTATCACCATCATGCAGCATAAAAATAAACAGGATAAATCTGAAACAAGTGCAACGTTTCAAATACTTGGGCACAATAATAACATCGGATGGGAGATGCACCACAGAAATAAAAAGCAGAGTAGCTCAGGCCAAAATATCATTTCAGAAAATGAAGAATATCTTATGCAACAAATCTATGCCAATAAAAGTGAGAAAGAGAGTTCATCGGTGCTATATAGAACCAATTCTGACCTATGGAAGTGAATCATGGACAGTAGACAAAGTAAAAGACAGTTAGAGGCCACAGAGATGGGATTTCTCAAAAGAATGTTGAAAGTTTCCTGGACAGCTAAAAAGACCAATGAGGAAGTTCTCAAAGAGGCCAACACAAAAAGGGAGCTCATAATAAAAACATCAGAAAGAAACAATCAACATTTTTCTGGCACATCATGAGAAGAGGAAAGTGGAATACTTGGTTACAACTGGCAAAATAAAAGGAAAGAGAGATCGCGGACGACAAAGAGTGAAAATACTGAATAGCTTGGTGTCATGGCATGGAAAATGCCAAGAATAAAGAAGAATGTGGAAGGATATGATCGCCCACGTCAACCGGTATGGCACATGATAATGATGACAGCATAGCATTTCAATATTAATGCAATCCTCCATACTTACCCAAAAGTAGACAGATTACATCAAGGCTTCCTTAACTCTTCAAGTCATCATCATCGAGTGCCATCTCCGATCCATAGGTTGGCTACCATGGAGCGCCATTCTGCTCTATCTCTTGCTTTGATGGTGCAGGTTGTCATAGGCTGGTTTGTCCATCTTTTGATGTTACTCGTCCATGTTAGTCTTGGTCTGCCTCTTTTACCTTGTATTTTCCCCTCCAGGATTACTTTTATTAGGCTGTTGTTTCTTTTAACATGGCCCAAAAATCGCATTTGTCTTGTTTGAATTGTGTTTAGTAGTTCTCTTTTCATTTTTAGTTGTTTTAAGACTTCAAAGTTTTCTTTCCCTTCCATCCAATTCTACTTATTCTTCTATATTTCAAAGGATTCATTTCTCTTTTCTTGTCTAATGTCCATGTTTCTGCACCATACAGGAATATTGAGAAGATGTAACATTTTGCTATTCTTAATTTTAGCCCTGGTATTATTTGTTTTGATGTTAGTAGGTCCAAGGTAGTTGTAGTACTGAACTGTCTTCAGGTCTATTCCTTCTATTTTGATATTCACTTGTGGGTTTTGAGTATTTTCTTTGTTTATGATCATAGTTTTGGTCAACTCTTTAAGTACGGAAACTTTTTATCGATGCAACGGAAGAGATTTTAGAGACAACATTTTTCATGATTTTAAGAATTTAAATATAAAGATTGTTTTTTATTATTATTTATTTTTTAAGCATGACAAGCAAAAAATATGGACTGGATATGAATGTCAAAAAGACTAAAACTGTGATCATAAACAAAGACAATTTACAAGACCTACAATTAAATATCACAGTTGAAGGAATACATCTGGAGACAGTCCATAGCTACAACTACCTGGGACATACTATAACCAGTGATGGTAAATGTACAACTGAAATAAATAAAAGAATAGGAATGGCAAAAAGTAATTTTAATGCCATGAAAAATATACTAACATCAAAACAAATAACACCAGGGCTAAAACTAAGAATAGCAAAATGTTACATCTTCTCAATATTCCTGTACGGTGCAGAAACATGGACATTAGACCAGAAAACAGAACAGAAAATTGAGGCCTTTGAAATGTGGATTTATAGAAGAATAGGTAGAATTGGATGGAAAGAAAAGAAAACAAATGATGAAGTTTTAAAACAACTAAAAATGAAAAAAGAACTACTAAACACAATTAGAGCAAGACAAATGAAATTTTTTGGTCATGTTAAGACACAACAGCCTAATAAAAGTAATATTGGAAGGGAAAATACAAGGTAAAAGAGGCAGACCAAGACTAACATGGACGAGTAACATCAAAAGATGGACAAGTCAGCCTATGGCAATCTGCACCATCAAAGCAAGAGACAGAAGCAAGAGAGTGGAATGACGCTCCATGGTAGCCAACCTTCGATGCGGAGACGGCACTAACATATATATGAATTTTTAGATAATTGAACAAGAAATTAGATTTCACCAATACCAAGATGATATAAGACATAAAAAGAATAAGGATTGATGACGGTTCACACTAATCAAATTGAGAGTAATGCACTATGCGGCGAAGCGTACGGAAAGTGTTAAAGTGGGACATGCTGTACAATGTGATGAATGTGTATACAAGAATATGTATATGTAGGTAAACCTTGTCACCATTCCAGGCATGTGTTTCTATGGCAACAATCATTAATGAATTGAATGATTTCATTGGCCAGATAAACTTGCTTCTCATACCATCTTTCTTATTGCTGCTTGTATTGGTTGAATAAAATGAAAATGTATGTTTTTGAGTCTTCAGTTTTACATATTTATGTGTGTTTAATCATCATCAGTGCCGTTCTTAACATATAGATATTAATCGTGAATAATAGGACAATAGACAAGAATGTGGTTTTGCAGAAGAATGTTAGGACTACCATGGACAGCCAATTCTTAAAAAAAATAAAAAAAGAAGAAAAAAGTGGTATGGTGACAGCTTTACGTGGCATTGGACAAAACAAAAGTCGACGTTTTGGCCAGTTAGGCCTTCAAAAGAGAGGTCTTTCGGTGTCTACTTGGCCGAAACGTCTACTTTTGTTTTGTCCGTTACCACGTAAAGCTGCCACCATAGCATTTTTTTTCTTCTCTTTTTTTGTTTAGTATTGCTATTATCATCAGCTTTACAGCAGCTTCGCATCTTAATGCTTTTACTTCAGGGACAGAAGAGCTATCAAAACGTTCTGAAAGAGGTCAAAGCAAAAAGAGAGCTGATTTCCAATATTAAAAAGAAACAATCGTAATTTTGTGACCATGTAATATGTAACGGGAGGGAGCCACGATAGCTCAGTGGTTAGTGAACTGGACTACAAAGGACAAGAGGTCAGGTTCGATCCTGACCGATGGCTTCCGGGTTCACCCAAACTTAAATGAGTACCAGATTTTTTTTCTGGGAAAGTAAAGCGGCACGGGTGTAATACTGACCATATTACCCCAAAAATCATGGTCATTAACACTATACGCCACTTGGCGTAACGGGGACTCTTTACTTTACATGAGAAGAGAAAAGCTGGGATACATTGTAACAACTGGGAAAAGTGAGGAACGAAGAGATAGAGGGATGATGAGAAGAGATACCAGACAGCTTAGGAGAATGGCTTGGCAGAAGGTCAACAATAGAAATGATAAATAATTGTTGAGATCGAAAGTTGTGGAGAGACATGATCACCTACACTAGTAGGTATGGCACTTAATGACGATGATGTATTCTCCAGGGCATGCTGGTGTTCATGGCTGTGAAATAGCTGAAAAGTTCAATGGTAGTCCTGCCACTGATTAAGGACAAAGAAGACATCGCCAAGTTTGTTCTTTGTTCCTTGATAGAAGAGGAGACTAGTAGGTCTGTCCATCTATCTATTGACCTTTTGAGCCTTAGCCGGCACATAGGCCCAGATACTCTTTCTCTTATCTAAATTTTTATTCTAGCAGTTTTCAATTCTTTTAAAGATATTTTATCAAATCTCGTCATTTGCCTCTGTTCTGTGCAAGCAACTCTATCTCATTGAGGGAGCCAATTCCTGCTGCTCTTGCCTCTCTGATCAATGTTCTTCTCAGTGTCTGCCTCTTTTCCTCTTACCTGTTGTTTCCCACATGACGGCTTGCATTGTTATTCGGTTATCTCCTCTCCTCATCACATGTCCAGCATCTGATCATTGTCTTCTTTTCTTGATTACCGAAGATAGTGGTTGATTGGCAATTTCTCTAATTTTCTGATTTGTTTTGAACTCATTCCAAGCTATACCAAGTATTTTCCTTAGACATTTATTTTTGAATGCGTAGGTAGGACAGGGATGTAAATATTGAGAGTATGATGAGTCATAGGTGGAAAATCGTACTTGATGATGATGTGTTTCATGTTGAACAAAACAGTACATACAGATTTATATAAACTTTTCTTCTTATAATTTGGGGGGAGAGAAGAGAAGAGAGAAAGGGCGGGGTTGTTGAGCACCATTGATAGGCTTTGTCACTCTTCTCCACTTCTCTCTATCCTCAGTCATTTTTGGGGAACCCAATTTAAAAAAAACCTAACCTAATTTCTTGGCAGTTATCTGAGAATGTACATGGGGTAGCAGGCAAATAAATACAGAGTTGCGGTAACTATCCTTTATCATGTAGCACAACCCTCTCTCGTTTCATCACTTGCCCCTCTGCCTACTTCCCCATGACCTGCCTGTCCCTATCATCATAGATGTAGCAATATTTATCTGTTTCCCATCGTTTGTTTTTGTTCTCTGAAGAAGGCGCATAGAGATAATAAAGCAAAGATAGACTTCTTCAATAGCCCACATGGTGAGATCTGTCAACTGAAAGACATGGGGAAATAATGAAAGTGGAAAGGTTGTATAAACAGATCAGAGTAAATAAACAACACAAAAACCAAACAATGTTGTGGACAATCCGGAATGATATTTATTACTACCATCACAGCCATACTCTATCACTCATAAACAGAGGAATCAATGCAAGTAAATACAACTACCACAGTACTACATAGGCTAGCTATAATCAAATAAGAGAAAGTGTTTATTACTTCACAATGAGAAGTGTCATTTTACTACTGTGTTTCTACACAGTAAAACAAGTAAAAACATTGTCAAGTAATCAAAATATTGGGGGGAAAAATAAAGAAATCAAATGCACCACATTCAATCTAAAAAGCTAGAATTTTATATTTAATATAATAACAATATGAATAGACACATACACCTTCTCCACACACGTAACTTCTAATCAACAGAGCTAAACACTGAACTCACAATTATAATCAAAATAATTCTTAAAGCCAGATACTTTCTATCTATTGACCTTTCGAGCCGTAGCCAGCCCATATGGTGTAGACCAAGATACACCTTCTCCTATCTGAATTTTTGTTCTAGCAGTTTTCTTTTAAAGATATTTTATCAAATCTCGCCATTTGTCTCTGTTCTGTGCAGGCAGCTCTATCTCATTGAGGGAGCCGAATCCTGCTGCTCTTGCCTCTCTCATCAATGTTCTTCTCAGTGTCTCCCTGGGTCTTCCTCTTTTTCTCTTACCTGTTGTTCCCCACATGAGCGCTTGCTTTGCTATTCGGTTATTATCTCTTCTAGTCACATGTCCAACATATGACCATCATCTTTTCTTATTACTAAAGATATTAGTGGTTGATTGGCGATTTCTCTAATTTCCTCATTTGTTTTGAATTCGTTCCACGCTATACCAAGTATTTTCCTTAGACATTTATTTTCGAATACGTTCAACTTTGTTTCTATATCTCTTGTTTTCCAGCTTTCACACGCATACGTAAGGGTTGATAGTACATTTGATTTGAACAACAGCCAACATACCATATTCTTCTCAGTGTCTCCCTGGGTTTTCCTCTTACCTGTTGTTTCCCATATGAGGGCTTGCTTTGATACTTTCACACGTTCTAAAACATATTTAGGTTTGTCTGAATTTTTTTTACCCTCAGGCTACTCAAAATATAAAAACAATACTTCAAAAAATAGAAAGAAACAATAATAAATAATAAACATGTTCGACACCAGGCAGACGCCACAGACTACAGTTTAACGTTTTCGTGTAACTTGACATCAATGTCAAAGAGAACGTTCAGAATTGCTTTCAGAGTGACGCCCTTGTTGCTTTTCATCATGGCATCGATTTCTTTGACTTTCTGGTTGGTCTGGAGTTGGATGTGGGCTTCGCTGTCACTTTTCTTTCCCAGCATCTGGAATGAAACAAAAATAAAATGTTAATTTTTTCTCACTTACTCTGTAATGTCACCCTAAAATTGTAAATATCCATTTTTTCCTCTGATATGTAGAACATCTCTATTTTGTTTCATCATTTCATCTTGCATCCCTCTTTTTATTTCTCCTTCATTTACCTGTCGTGCTTATCTTAGATGTAATCTTAATTTTGTTTGTTTGTGTTTTCCTAATTTTCTGAGAAAGGCTGCATGTAGGCCAAAACGTCAGATTTTTGGTTGTGTTCCTTTTTTGTAAACTGTCATCATACCTTGTAGGAGTGTATGTTACATCCCACTACTTGCTCCTGCTACCAGCTATAGTTAGTTGATGGCCCCATTATCAAAGCAAATGAATTCTTCTTCTTCTATACTTCCTCTGCTGCCGTTGGCGTCGAGGGGAGAAACAATCTGCGATTCTTTGCTCTTCTGTTGGTCTCTTCCGATGTTATTCCACCTAGTGACTCTAGTATTCCCTTTATCCATCTCTTTCTCTGTCTTCCTCTTAATCTGGCGTTTTCGTAGCGTTTATTTATGGCTCTTTGATTCATTGTTAGTTCTTTTTGTCTTGTTATGTGGCCGAACCAATTTATCTGTTGTTTCTTGATGTATTCGATGGCTGGTTCAATTTCGAGTTTCTTCCTCAGGTCAGTGTTTCTTACTCTCTCCCTTAAGCTGTTTCCTGTCATTCTGACACATTTCAAATGAATTAAAATCTGTAATTGCCCAACCGCTCATGCCAGTGGAATTATCTTAATTACTATCTCATCTCCCAAGAATGGCGCAGAACACAGTGCAACGTTTTAACGGGTGTTCAATCAGAGTGGATCTGGCAGGCTCTAGTTGTGATGTTCTGTCTGTGGGGGCGATCAACACACTTACCCTGACAGCTGACTTCATGTAAGAGTCTGGGATCCTGCTCTGATTGAGTCCTGATCGCAGAGAGAGAGAGAGATCTCCCAAAAAAAGAAAGGTAGCTGTGGTCCCCATCATGGCAGTCTCAGCACATGCCAAAAGACATAAGGCAAAAACACAAAGAAAGTGAACACAGCCATCTGTTCCATGCCATATGATATCACCATTCATCATAAACAATCGGAATATTGAAACACGATTATAACAGATGAAACGCACAGAGCACCTAACTCAGTAGATCTTGCAACAAGCCGGACTTTGGAACATGAAGAAACTACAACAAGGAAACTTTTCATACATAGCCTTTAATGCTTCCTGCCGCCTATCCACCATTGGCTCCGGTATCACAGCAAATGAATTAAAATCCAAAATTGCTCAACCACACCAATTATGAAGATACTACCTCGGACCAAAACCGATACATCAGCTTGGACCAAGTGTGGTTGAATATTTTAAAGTAAAGTATTGATTCTATATAAATATTCTTCAATACTTGTATTCCATTTGGTATTCTATCTCTTCTTGTGTTTGTTACTTTCCTCAAGCATCGCATCTCACAAATATATAGAGCAACAACTTAAATGGTTGGGCCACCTGGTCAGAATGAATCCTTACCAATCACCATCAAGGGCGTTTTTCTCGAGAATGCATGGAAAAAGACCAAGAGGAAGACTTCGAAGAAGATTGACAGATGCAGTGATAGAGACATGTAACAACAAAGGAAAATCACTAATTCAGACAGTTCGAGCAGCTCAAGAACGACAAATGATATAAACCACGACACCTTTTCGGTATCAGTGAAAAGAGAAAAGAAGACGATGGATAGATGCAGTGATAGAGACATGTAACAACAAAGGAAAATCACTAATTCAGACAGTTCGAGCAGCTCAAGAACGACAAATGATATAAACCACGACACCTTTTAGGTATCAGTGAAAAGAAGACGAAGAAGATTGATAGATGCAGTGATAGAGAGATGTAACAACAAAGGAAAATCACTAATTCAGACAGTTCGAGCAGCTCAAGAACGACAAATGATATAAACCACGACACCTTTTCGGTATCAGTGAGAAAGAGAAGAAGACTTGTATACCACATTTAGAAGAAGCTTCATAATTACTTCCTTCCTTTGATTATCACATGATATTTTTACTTATTTATTTTTTTTTTTTAAGATATAGTAGTTGAATTTTCAATGTAAATGTGTGTTTTTTTTTTTTTAACAAACAGTGGCCACGCCAATTCTTGTTCCTAAATTCATTATTTGTGGACACAAATTTTTGGCAGAAATTAATCAAAAGTTGACATTTCCCCCGTGTTCGAACATTAACCCTCCCTGTACCTTCCTAATTACCACTTCCTGTAACTCCTGAGTGTTTAATTTGCTTACATTGATACTGGAGTTTTACTGACTTTTATCAAATCTCACCATTTGTCTCTGTTCTGAGCAAGCAACTATCTCATTGAGGGAGCCGATTCCTGCTGCTCTTGCCCCTCTGATCAATATTCTTCTCAGTGTCTCTCTGGGTCTTCCTCTTTTCCTCTTACCTGTCGTTTCCCACATAAGGGCTTGCTTTGTTATTTGGCTATCTTTCCTCATCACATGTCCAACATATGACCATCATCTTTTCTTGATTACTAAAAATATTAGTGGTTGATTTGCGATTTCTCTAATTTCCTAATTTGTTTCGAATTCGTTCCACGCTGTACCAAGTATCTTCCTTAGACATTTATTTTCAAATGCGTTCAACTTTGTCCTGGGATTACAGAAACGAAAATAGTTTAGTGGATTCGGTAATTAAAGGGTTAAAGATCAGTCACTTCTGTCTACAACATTCACTGGTCATAAAATTCTTACCTCTTGTTCTATTTTCTTGTAATTAGCTTCTTTCTCTGCTTTGAACTTATTGATTTCAGTGTCCGCTTCTTTCTTGGCATTCTTCATTTTACCAATTTTACCTGGTGATAAAAGCAGAATAACTCTTCTACATAAGAGATAACAATAGCCAATGTCAGGTTTTAAATTATTATTCCCCAGTACACAGAGCTGAGAAGAGCAACGTGGTCCACACCCACCTCCCTCGAAGAGAAACTATACGGGGAAATTGATTCGCTTAAACAGACAGCTGACTTCATGAGAGAGTCTGGAGTCCTACTCTGATTGAGTCTTGATCGCAGAGAGAGAGAAATTATTATTCTTTTGTGTGTTGCAAGTTAGTTTAATGAACTCTTTCTGTTCGTTTCTCCAGACTTTACATCATGCCGATTCTTGCTGTGTACATTTCGTTGCATTGTATGCCACTCTCAATTTGATTAGTCTTGCTGCGTACATTTCGTTGCATTGTATGCCACTCTCAATTTGATTAGTGTGAACCATCATCAAACCATATACTTTTGACATGTCTTGTATCATCTTGGTATTGGTGAAATCTAATACCTTGTTAAATTATCTAAAAACGCATATATAATATGTTATATAAATATAAATAAGTAGATTGACTCTTAAAACCATGAAAAATTTTGTCTCTGAAATCTCTACCATTGCATTGATAAAAAGCTTCCATTCGGAAAGAGTTAATCTTAAGGTCTCTTTATGACTTCTCTTTGTATTCCTGCCTAATGGGAACAAGAAACCCAAAGTATAACGAAAGGGATGGATACCACCAACTATCGAGGAGGGATCAAGTCATCTTACTTCACCTCCGCACTGGCCACAAGAGAATGAGAAACCACGTGTTCACCAAACTCAAAGTAGGAACTACCAGCCAGTGCCACTGTACCCTGGATAACATGACAACTAAATATGTTCTACATGACTGCCCCCAATACACAGGCGTCCACCTCCCTGGAAAAGAATCTATACGGGGCGACTGAATCACTGAAACAGACAGCTGTCTGCATACGAGAGTATGGAGTCCTAGTCTGAATGAGTCATGATCGCAGAAGAGGTATTCCTGTCTTTCTTTTTCCCTGTCAGTTTCCATGACATTACCTGTCTTACTTTAATGCCATCAGTTTATCTTAGTGCATCCAATCCATGTATTTTTTAAATTGATAATCTGTTGTTTGAACGGCCTTTGTTTTGTTCTTTCCCTGATATCTTTGTTTCTAATCTTCTCATATCATCATCGAGTGCCATCTCTGCATTGAAGGTAGGCTACCATGGAGCACCATTCTACTCTTGCTTTGATGGTGCAGGTTGTCATAGGCAGACTTGTCCATCTTTTGATGTCACTCGTCCATGTTAGTCTTGGTCTCCCTCTGCCTCTTTTACCTTGTATTTTCCCTTCCAAGATTACTTTTAGTAGCCTATTGTGTCTTTTAACATGCCCCAAAAATCACATTTGTCTTGTTTAAATCATATTTAGTAGTTCTTTTTTCATTTTTAGCTGTTTTAAGAACCGTTTTCTTTTCATCCACTTTTTCCTATTCTTCAACAAATCCAGATTTTAGAGGCTTCAATTTTCTGTTCTGTTTTCTGGTCTAATGTCCATGTTTCTGTACCATACAGGAATGTTGAGAAAATATAACATGTTATTTTATTTTTAGCCCTGGTGTAATTTGTTTTGATGGTATATTTTTCATGGCATTCAAATTACTTTTTGCCATTCCTATTCTTTAGTTTATTTCAGTTTTATATTTTCCAAATTATCACTATTCGTGTAGTAGCACGACCTGGGATCCACAGCATGGGTTGGGTTTATGCTGATAATTAAGCCAGGCAGTGGCATACTCATTTCAATTTCAACAGCCAAGAGGTCTTTAACGAGCGCGAGTGCACATGAGACCTTATGTTTATTGACATTATCCGAGAGGGCTAGACACCGGATCTCACTACCCAAGAGATCAGGGGAGAGTAACATCATAAAGAAACCATGTTTTAATTTTCCCCATTTTTGAAAAATTACAACCACTTCAAAAAAGACATCACCTCAGTGCAAAATAAAAACAAATGGAACAATATTAAAACAGGTAAATAAATTTAAACTTCCGGGAACAATATTAACCTCAGAAGGTAGGTATACAACCAAGGTGAAATGCAGAATGGCTCAGGCAAAAGCAGCTGTTGGACAACAGACAAGAAAATCACTGGAGTCTGTAGAAATGTGGTTTTACAGAAGAATGTTGAGGATACCATGGACAGCTAAGAAGAGTAATTAAAATGTTATGAAAGAGGTCAAAGAAAAAAGAGAGCTAATTTCCAATATTAGGAAGAAACAATCATTTTTGGCCATGTAATGAGAAGAGAACAACTTGAATATATTGTGACAACTGGGAAAATTGAGGGACGAAGAGATAGAGGGAAGCTAAGAGAAAATATACCAGACAGCTTAAGAGAATGGCTTGGCAGAAGGTCAACAACAGAAATGATAAATAACTCTGGTGATCAAAAGTTGTGAAGAGACATGATAACCTATGCCAGCAGGCCCAGCACTTGATGATGAGTAAAAATTACCACATGAAAACACAAATTCTTCCAAATTTGATAGCTTGCCATGTTAAAACACCACTCCCCACCGTGTACCTTCCTAATTACTACTTCCAGTGACCCCTGAGTGTTTAATTTGTTTCTATTGAAGTAGGACTTTTTTTCTTTCTTTGAGTTACTTCCAATCATAGGACAAAATTTGGCCAAATTTCAACAAATTGGTCAATTTTCATTTCTCCCATTTAATGGGGACTGGTTGGTCTCGAGGCAAGATGCCAGCATCAAGACAGAGAGGTTGTGGGTTCAAATCCCGGCTGCACCAGTTGGGATTTTTATTTATAATTTTTCTCTGGTCTGTGGCAACCACCCCTTGCCTCAGCAGTGAGGCCCAGCTTGAAATGTCAATTACTCACCGTTGGGGGGAAAAAAATATGAGTAACTCCGAAGACAAAGTTATCTGCCCGTGCGGCGAGGGACACACGGCTGCCAGGGAAAAATGGATTAACACACAGAATTCAGTTTCTAGTCTCTAGGGACTTCACCAGAGGTCAAAACTGGCGAACAAAAAAAAAAATTCTCCCATTTTATTCCCATGCCATGTTATCAAGGTCATTGCTACTTGATCTATGCAGTTTCCAAAAAATTTACTTTACTTTTTTTTTTTACCTAAGAAAATAGGAGCCTTGGTGGCTAAGTGTTTAATGTGCTTGTTTCCTGACCAGAAGGGTCCGGGTTCAATCCGTGAGTCCCCAGCACTGGAGGGTTGTTTTTTCAGACTGACAAGGCTCCGGGGTTCACCCACTCTCTAAAAATAGGTACCAGAGATTTATCTGGGAAGTAAAGATGGCCTGGGGTGATACCAAACACATCACCCAAAATGAGCTGTAGTCATAGAAAAACATGATTACTATCACCATATTCCCCATACACGTAGCAAGGCATCCGTCTTTGGGTCTGGTGATCTTGCAACATTTATTGTGATCTTTCTGCCTTGCTACGTGGCCAAACCATATTATCTTTTACCTTTTTAACTAAAAGTTAAGGTATTAAAATAAATACAATAAGTAGAAATGAATGTCAAGTTATATACCAATAAAAAACTAATCAATAAGAGATTGGACGAGCGCATAGCCGTGCAGCAAAATTCACTGTTTTGCTGGCCAAAAAGGCAGCTTACTGCTTTGACCACGCAACCTTTATTCCTCTAGTCCTGCCGCAATCACCCCCTCCCCAAGACATACAAGCAATTATTAAATGTGTCTTAAAAAAGATAAATTTTTTAAAGAAGAGATCAAAGAGAACTGTTATGAGAGTCTAATCAACTGCCCAGCCCAGCTAAAACTAAAGAAATCACAACTGGTGGGACTACCATCCTAAGACTGCACCTACCATTATAAAGCAATTAATAAATTAATTGCAAACCACTGAGATAATATTTTATCTATCTATTAACCTTTTGAGCAGCAGCCGGTCCATAGGGCGAGGGCATAGACCCAGATCTCTTCCTCTTATCTATATTTTTATTTAAGCAGTTTTCAATCCTTCTAAAGATATTTTATCATAATCAAATGTTGCCATTTGCCTCTGTTCTGTGGTGCAAGAGCAACTCTATCTCATTGAGTGAGGGAGCCAATTTCCAGCTGGCAGCTGCTTTTGCCTCTCTCTCATCTCTCTCTGATCAATGTTTTTCTAAGTGTCTCTCTGGGGAAGTTGGCCTCTTTTCGACTTTTCCTCTTACTTACCTGTTGTCTCCCAGATGAGGATGAGGGCTTGCTTTGTTATTCGGTTATTATCTCTTCTCATCACATGTACAACATATGACCATGACATGATAAATTTATGCTTATGATATGCTGCCCAGGCAATTATAATCAAAGTGAAAAAAAATGCTGTCGTAATTACGTTCTGTAATGGATATGCTATTTACTTTTTTTTTTACTGAGATTAACTGAACTGAAGTTACTTTAGTTACTATTCTTAATCTTTAGTTAGTGAAGTTAGTTACTGTAAATTATTTATAATGTATTGTCGTTAGTGTCCACCCTGTGTCACTGTCTGTAGGTAGGCAGACTACCTAGACAGAAGACAAACATTACTTACTATTGCTAAGTTAACTAAGTAACTACTAAGTACTTTAAGTTAGACTAAGAATAAGACATAAGTTAAACAGTTAAAAACTTAAAAAGACAAGACTAAGATCTCTGATCTTAATACTTAGACTCTATCTATAAAATCTATTAGTTTTGTTTTGTATATTATTTAAGTAAGTTAAGTTTTGTAGTCTATTATTATTATACGTACGTTTCCTGGCTTCATTCACTTTTTCTGATGCTTTCTTTTCAGCAATCAAGAGCTGCTGAATTCCTTCTGTTTTCTGAGCCATCGTATAGTTTATAGTTTATCACAAATTATTTCTTTCGAGAACAGAAAAATGAGACGTCCCAACCTAGAGACCGGACGACAAATCTAACCGGAAGTCATGCGGGTGCTGGCCAGGTGATTCAAGTGAAGCCCATTCATATTTAAATTTTCTCTTGTTTGTCTCCACGTGCCTGATATGGCCTTTTCCGCTTTTCCGGTTGGCAGCAGGTTATTGTTGATCTTCAATCGTGACTGATGCCTTGTATTGGGGGAATGGAAAAAGTAAGGGGGAAATGGTATGTTAAAACTTTACGTAATTAATGGACGATACAAATTTAAACGACATTTCAGCTCAATAGGCCTTCAGTAGGAACAACAAACAATGCATCTCTCTCTCTCTCTGCGATCAGGACTCAATCAGAGTAGGATTCCAGACTCTCACTCTCACATGAAGTCAGCTGTCAGGTTAAGTGTGTTGATCGCCCCCACAGACAGAACATCACAATTAGAGTCCGCCAGATCCACTCTGATTGAACACCCGTTAAAACGTTGCACTGTGTTCTGCGCCAGTGGCCCAGTGCATCCGATTTCAGCCATCATTTTATTCAGGTTTGCATTCCTTAGCCTTTGATTCCAATCTTCCTGCAAGGCAGCAGATGATCTTTTCTGTAGGGGGATTCTACCCTTAGATGGTCGGCCCTCGCAGGTTTACGAGCACCATCGGCCCGAGTCACTAGAGGTGACTAACACAGACATGCACACAGTGATACGAGGCATGACTAACACTGACACACATCAAGATATATGACTAACATAAACATGCACATACAAATATGAGATATGACTGACATAGACATGCACACACAAAGATATGACACATGCCTAACATGGACATGCAGACAAAGATATGAGATTTGATCAACATAGACATGCACACACAAGATATGAGATGTGACTAACATAACCATGCACACACAAGGATATGAGATGTGACAGACACAGACATGCACACACAAGGATATGAGATATGACTAACATAAACATGCATACACAAAGATATGACACATGACTAACACAGATACACACTAAGATATGAGATATGACTAAACACATACACATAAAGATATGAGACATGATTAACACGGACACACCAAGATATGAGATATGACTAACCCAAACATACACACACAAAGATATGACACATGACTAACATAGATACACGCTAAGATATGACACATGACTAACATAGATACACGCTAAGATATGACTAACACAGATACACACTAAGATATGAGAATAAAACAATACGTAAACAGATATTAAGTAAATAAAAGAACCTTACTTACATATCTGTGTGTATAGTTTGTAATTGTTTTGTTGCTGCTGAAGACTTATTGAGCCGAAATGTTGTTCAAATTTGTGCCGTCTATTAATTACGCAAAGTTTTAATCATCATCATCGAGTGCCATCTCCGCAACAAAGGTCGGCTACCATGGAGCACCATTCTGCTCTGTCTCTTGCTTTGATGGTGCAGGTTGTCATAGGCTGGTTTCTCCATCTTTTGATGTTACTCGTCCATGTTAGTCTTGGTCTGCCTCTGCCTGTTTTACCTTGTACCTTTCCCTCCAGGATTACTTTTAGTATTATTTTAGGATTATTACAGGATTATTTTAGTACTACTTTGAGTAGTACAGCACTCGGAAAAAATGACAAATAATCAACAACAGAAAAAAATATGGACCAAGGCAGGATCGAACCCGTACTCAGTGGCACAGCGCCTTGCCACGAAAAGCCAAACGCTAGGGAACACTGCCACTCAGCTAACTAAAAAATTAGCTTCGTAGGCAATGTCCTTTCGCGAAGGCTTTCCCATGACTATAGCATAAGGCTGCGATCACAGCTCGGAAATATTTTTCCTGTTAAGACAAGTATCTCCCGGATAGGGTAGGGCTGAATACTTGCGTTGCAGACAAACATTTAGGACGAAACAGCACGAATAGTAGTTTCCAGTGGTTAAGACTGGAGACAAATAATAATAAATGAATATTATTATAGAGGGAAACTTCCGAAGCGCATCAGTGCATTCACTAATTATGGCCTCGGATGTTTCTCTCTACAATAATATTCATTTATTATTATTTGTCTCCTTACTTTTAGTAGGCTGTTGTGTCTTTTATCATGGCCCAAAAATTGCATTTGTCTTGTTTGAATTGTGTTTAGTAGTTCTCTTTTCGTTTTTAGTTGTTTTAAGACTTCATCGTTTGTTTTCTTTTCTTTCCATCCAATTCTACCTATTCTTCTATAAATCCACATTTCAAAGGCTTCAATTTTCTGTTCTGTTTTCTTGCCTTTTATGTCCATGTTTCTGCACCATACATGAATATTGAGAAGATGTAACATTTTGCCATTCTTAGTTTCAGCCCTGCTGATATTTGTTTTGTTAGTATATTTTTCATGACATTAAAATTACTTTTTGCCATACCTATTCTTTTGTTTATTTCAATTTTACATTACACCATATAGGAATGTTGAGAAGACATAACATTTTGCTATTCTTAGTTTTAGCCCTGGTGTTATTTGTTTTGATGTTAGTATGTAAAGCTTTATCTTGGACAATAGACAAATAAATGAAAATACGATTAGAGGCCACAGAGATGGGATTTCTCAGAAGAATGTTGAAAGTTCCCTGGACAGCTAAAAAGACCAATGAGGAAATTCTCAAAGAGGCCAACACGGAAAGGGAGCTCTTAAAAAACATCAGAAAGAAGCAATCAATATTTTTCGGGCACATCATGAGAAGAGGAAAGTTGGAATACTTGGTTACAACTGGCAAAATAAAAGGAAAGAGAGATCGCGGACGACAAAGAGAGAAAATACTGGATAGCTTAGTGTCTTGGCATAGAAAACAGTCAACAACAGAACTGATACGATGCACTGTCGATAGAAGATTGTGGACGGACATGATCGCCTACGACAACCGGTATGGCACATGATGATGATGGTGTAAAGCTTTAATATACCATTTTTATATTTTGTTCATTCCTCCTTTACAATGACCTTTACTCAATCTTCGCATTTTTATGTATTTCTTTGCCTTGACCAATTACTAGATCCTTGATGCCGGGGATCTAGTCACACTTTTGTCAAGGCCCCTTAAATTGTCACTGCTAGATCCCTTGTACAGAGGTTCAAGTCACACTTTTGTCGGGGCCTCTCAATTATCACTTCTAGATCCCTTGTACAGGGGTTCAAGTCACACTGTTGTCAAGGCCCCTCAATTGTCACTGCTAGATCCCTTGTATAGGGGTTCTAGTCACACTTTTGTCAATGCCCCTCAATTGTCACTGCTAGATCCCTTGTACTAGGTTTCTAGTCACACTGTTGTCAAGGCCCCTCAATTGTCACTGCTAGATCCCTTGTACAGAGGTTCTAGTCACACTGTTGTCAATGCCCCTCAATTGTCACTACTAGATCCCTTGTACTAGGTTTCTAGTCACACTGTTGTCAATGCCCCTCAATTGTCACTGCTAGATCCCTTGTACTAGGTTTCTAGTCACACTGTTGTCAATGCCCCTCAATTGTCACTACTAGATCCCTTGTACTAGGTTTCTAGTCACACTGTTGTCAATGCCCCTCAATTGTCACTACTAGATCCCTTGTACTAGGTTTCTAGTCACACTTTTGTCAAGGCCCCTCAATTGTCACTACTAGATCCCTTGTACTAGGTTTCTAGTCACACTGTTGTCAATGCCCCTCAATTGTCACTGCTAGATCCCTTGTACTAGGTTTCTAGTCACACTGTTGTCAATGCCCCTCAATTGTCACTGCTAGATCCCTTGTACTAGGTTTCTAGTCACACTGTTGTCAATGCCCCTCAATTGTCACTGCTAGATCCCTTGTACTAGGTTTCTAGTCACACTGTTGTCAATGCCCCTCAATTGTCACTACTAGATCCCTTGTACTAGGTTTCTAGTCACACTGTTGTCAATGCCCCTGAATTGTCACTGCTAGTTCCCTTGTGCAGGGGTTCTAGTCACACTTTTGTCAAGGCCCCTCAATTGTCACTACTAGATCCCTTGTACTAGGTTTCTAGTCACACTGTTGTCAATGCCCCTCAATTGTCACTACTAGATCCCTTGTACTAGGTTTCTAGTCACACTGTTGTCAATGCCCCTGAATTGTCACTGCTAGTTCCCTTGTGCAGGGGTTCTAGTCACACTTTTGTCAAGGCCCCTCAATTGTCACTACTAGATCCCTTGTACTAGGTTTCTAGTCACACTGTTGTCAATGCCCCTCAATTGTCACTGCTAGATCCCTTGTGCAGGGGTTCTAGTCACACTTTTGTCAAGGCCCCTCAATTGTCACTGCTAGATCCCTTGTACAGGGGTTCTAGTCACAGCCCCTTAATTGTCACTACTAGATCCCTTGTACAGAGGTTCTAGTCACACTTTTGTCAATGCCGCTCAATTGTCACTGCTAGTTCCCTTGTACAGAGGTTCTAGTCACACTGTTGTCAAGGCCCCTCAATTGTCACTGCTAGTTCCCTTGTATAGAGGTTCTAGTCACACTTTTGTCAAGGCCCCTCAATTGTCACTGCTAGATCCCTTGTACTAGGTTTCTAGTCACACTGTTGTCAATGCCCCTCAATTGTCACTACTAGATCCCTTGTACAGAGGTTCTAGTCACACTTTTGTCAATGCCCCTCAATTATCACTACTAGATCCCTTGTACAGAGGTTCTAGTCACACTTTTGTCAAGGCCCCTCAATTATCACTACTAGATCCCTTGTACAGAGGTTCTAGTCACACTTTTGTCAAGGCCGCTCAATTGTCACTGCTAGATCCCTTGTACAGGGGTTCTAGTCACACTTTTGTCAATGCCGCTCAATTGTCACTGCTAGTTCCCTTGTATAGGGGTTCTAGTCACACTTTTGTCAATGCCCCTCAATTGTCACTGCTAGATCCCTTGTACTAGGTTTCTAGTCACACTGTTGTCAAGGCCCCTCAATTGTCACTGCTAGATCCCTTGTACAGAGGTTCTAGTCACACTGTTGTCAATGCCCCTCAATTGTCACTACTAGATCCCTTGTACTAGGTTTCTAGTCACACTGTTGTCAATGCCCCTCAATTGTCACTGCTAGATCCCTTGTACTAGGTTTCTAGTCACACTGTTGTCAATGCCCCTCAATTGTCACTAATAGATCCCTTGTACTAGGTTTCTAGTCACACTGTTGTCAATGCCCCTCAATTGTCACTACTAGATCCCTTGTACTAGGTTTCTAGTCACACTTTTGTCAAGGCCCCTCAATTGTCACTACTAGATCCCTTGTACTAGGTTTCTAGTCACACTGTTGTCAATGCCCCTCAATTGTCACTGCTAGATCCCTTGTACTAGGTTTCTAGTCACACTGTTGTCAATGCCCCTCAATTGTCACTGCTAGATCCCTTGTACTAGGTTTCTAGTCACACTGTTGTCAATGCCCCTCAATTGTCACTGCTAGATCCCTTGTACTAGGTTTCTAGTCACACTGTTGTCAATGCCCCTCAATTGTCACTACTAGATCCCTTGTACTAGGTTTCTAGTCACACTGTTGTCAATGCCCCTGAATTGTCACTGCTAGTTCCCTTGTGCAGGGGTTCTAGTCACAGCCCCTTAATTGTCACTACTAGATCCCTTGTACAGAGGTTCTAGTCACACTTTTGTCAATGCCGCTCAATTGTCACTGCTAGTTCCCTTGTACAGAGGTTCTAGTCACACTGTTGTCAAGGCCCCTCAATTGTCACTGCTAGTTCCCTTGTATAGAGGTTCTAGTCACACTTTTGTCAAGGCCCCTCAATTGTCACTGCTAGATCCCTTGTACTAGGTTTCTAGTCACACTGTTGTCAATGCCCCTCAATTGTCACTACTAGATCCCTTGTACAGAGGTTCTAGTCACACTTTTGTCAATGCCCCTCAATTATCACTACTAGATCCCTTGTACAGAGGTTCTAGTCACACTTTTGTCAAGGCCCCTCAATTATCACTACTAGATCCCTTGTACAGAGGTTCTAGTCACACTTTTGTCAAGGCCGCTCAATTGTCACTGCTAGATCCCTTGTACAGGGGTTCTAGTCACACTTTTGTCAATGCCGCTCAATTGTCACTGCTAGTTCCCTTGTATAGGGGTTCTAGTCACACTTTTGTCAATGCCCCTCAATTGTCACTGCTAGATCCCTTGTACTAGGTTTCTAGTCACACTGTTGTCAAGGCCCCTCAATTGTCACTGCTAGATCCCTTGTACAGAGGTTCTAGTCACACTGTTGTCAATGCCCCTCAATTGTCACTACTAGATCCCTTGTACTAGGTTTCTAGTCACACTGTTGTCAATGCCCCTCAATTGTCACTGCTAGATCCCTTGTACTAGGTTTCTAGTCACACTGTTGTCAATGCCCCTCAATTGTCACTACTAGATCCCTTGTACTAGGTTTCTAGTCACACTGTTGTCAATGCCCCTCAATTGTCACTACTAGATCCCTTGTACTAGGTTTCTAGTCACACTTTTGTCAAGGCCCCTCAATTGTCACTACTAGATCCCTTGTACTAGGTTTCTAGTCACACTGTTGTCAATGCCCCTCAATTGTCACTGCTAGATCCCTTGTACTAGGTTTCTAGTCACACTGTTGTCAATGCCCCTCAATTGTCACTGCTAGATCCCTTGTACTAGGTTTCTAGTCACACTGTTGTCAATGCCCCTCAATTGTCACTGCTAGATCCCTTGTACTAGGTTTCTAGTCACACTGTTGTCAATGCCCCTCAATTGTCACTACTAGATCCCTTGTACTAGGTTTCTAGTCACACTGTTGTCAATGCCCCTGAATTGTCACTGCTAGTTCCCTTGTGCAGGGGTTCTAGTCACACTTTTGTCAAGGCCCCTCAATTGTCACTACTAGATCCCTTGTACTAGGTTTCTAGTCACACTGTTGTCAATGCCCCTCAATTGTCACTACTAGATCCCTTGTACTAGGTTTCTAGTCACACTGTTGTCAATGCCCCTGAATTGTCACTGCTAGTTCCCTTGTGCAGGGGTTCTAGTCACACTTTTGTCAAGGCCCCTCAATTGTCACTACTAGATCCCTTGTACTAGGTTTCTAGTCACACTGTTGTCAATGCCCCTCAATTGTCACTGCTAGATCCCTTGTGCAGGGGTTCTAGTCACACTTTTGTCAAGGCCCCTCAATTGTCACTGCTAGATCCCTTGTACAGGGGTTCTAGTCACAGCCCCTTAATTGTCACTACTAGATCCCTTGTACAGAGGTTCTAGTCACACTTTTGTCAATGCCGCTCAATTGTCACTGCTAGTTCCCTTGTACAGAGGTTCTAGTCACACTGTTGTCAAGGCCCCTCAATTGTCACTGCTAGTTCCCTTGTATAGAGGTTCTAGTCACACTTTTGTCAAGGCCCCTCAATTGTCACTGCTAGATCCCTTGTACTAGGTTTCTAGTCACACTGTTGTCAATGCCCCTCAATTGTCACTACTAGATCCCTTGTACAGAGGTTCTAGTCACACTTTTGTCAATGCCCCTCAATTATCACTACTAGATCCCTTGTACAGAGGTTCTAGTCACACTTTTGTCAAGGCCCCTCAATTATCACTACTAGATCCCTTGTACAGAGGTTCTAGTCACACTTTTGTCAAGGCCGCTCAATTGTCACTGCTAGATCCCTTGTACAGGGGTTCTAGTCACACTTTTGTCAATGCCGCTCAATTGTCACTGCTAGTTCCCTTGTACAGAGGTTCTAGTCACACTTTTGTCAAGGCCCCTCAATTGTCACTGCTAGATCCCTTGTACAGGGGTTCTAGTCACACTTTTGTCAAGGCCCCTCAATTGTCACTGCTAGTTCCCTTGTATAGAGGTTCTAGTCACACTTTTGTCTAGGCCCCTCAATTGTCACTGCTAGTTCCCTTGTACAGAGGTTCTAGTCACACTTTTGTCAAGGCCCCTCAATTATCACTACTAGATCCCTTGTACTAGGTTTCTAGTCACACTTTTGTCAAGGCCCCTCAATTATCACTACTAGATCCCTTGTACAGAGGTTCTAGTCACACTTTTGTCAAGGCCCCTCAATTATCACTACTAGATCCCTTGTACAGAGGTTCTAGTCACACTTTTGTCAAGGCCCCTCAATTATCACTACTAGATCCCTTGTACAGAGGTTCTAGTCACACTTTTGTCAATGCCGCTCAATTGTCACTGCTAGTTCCCTTGTACAGAGGTTCTAGTCACACTTTTGTCAAGGCCCCTCAATTACCACTACTAGATCCCTTGTACAGAGGTTCTAGTCACACTTTTGTCAATGCCGCTCAATTGTCACTGCTAGTTCCCTTGTACAGAGGTTCTAGTCACACTTTTGTCAAGGCCGCTCAATTGTCACTGCTAGATCCCTTGTACAGGGGTTCTAGTCACACTTTTGTCAATGCCGCTCAATTGTCACTGCTAGTTCCCTTGTACAGAGGTTCTAGTCACACTTTTGTCAAGGCCCCTCAATTGTCACTGCTAGATCCCTTGTACAGGGGTTCTAGTCACACTTTTGTCAAGGCCCCTCAATTGTCACTGCTAGTTCCCTTGTACAGAGGTTCTAGTCACACTTTTGTCAAGGCCCCTCAATTGTCACTGCTAGATCCCTTGTACAGGGGTTCTAGTCACACTTTTGTCAAGGCCCCTCAATTGTCACTGCTAGTTCCCTTGTATAGAGGTTCTAGTCACACTTTTGTCAAGGCCCCTCAATTGTCACTGCTAGTTCCCTTGTATAGAGGTTCTAGTCACACTTTTGTCAAGGCCCCTCAATTGTCACTGCTAGATCCCTTGTACAGGGGTTCTAGTCACACTTTTGTCAAGGCCGCTCAATTGTCACTGCTAGATCCCTGTACAGGGGTTCTAGTCACACTTTTGTCAAGGCCCCTCAATTATCACTACTAGATCCCTTGTACAGAGGTTCTAGTCACAATTTAATTAATTACAAAAGAAAAGTGGAAACTAGCTCTCTTTGCTTTAGCTTCTTTCAGAACGTTTTCATTACTCTTCTAAGCTGTCCATGGTATTCTCAATATTATTCTGTAAAACTACTTTTCTACAGTTTCCAGTGATTTTCTTGTCTGTTGTCCCATTGTCCGTGATTCACATCCATATGTTTAGACTGGCTCTACATAACATTTATTTAAGAACTCTTGTTCATGTTTCTACTGTCAATAATGGATTGCACAGTATATTCCTAATTTTTTGGAAAACTGCTTTTGCCTGAGCCATTCTGCATCTCACCTCCGTTGTACATCTACCATCTGAGGTTAACAATGTTCCCAGATATTTAAATTCATTTACCTGTTTTAATATTTTTCCACTTGTCTTTATTGTGCATTGCGGTGCTTTTTCTTTATTGCTACCATTACTTCTATCTTTTTTATATTGAGGCTTTATTGTCTTTTAATTTACCTTTCTTTCACTATAATGTCTAACATTTCGTGTAACTCGTTTTACCTCTCAGCAATTAAGACTGTATCATCAGCATACCTTAAATTATTTACATTATAACCTCTGATTGTTATTCCAGGCATGCCCCTTGTGGATCTTAAAATAATCTTGCTATAAATATTAAACAAATCTGGTGACAGTACAGAAATGAAACCTTGCCTAGAACCCTGTTTTATTTGTTGAAACATCCCCATTTGATTTCCAGTTCTTATGGCCACTGTTTTTTGCCAGTATATGTTCGCCTACTGTTTTTTGGTTGCCCTTATACTAGAGGGCTAGACATTGAATATCATTACCCAGAGAGCGAGCTACCCACCGAATCTCACTACCCAGAAAGAGTCAGCCATGAAATCTCACATATAAGATCTAGTCTTGTCTTACTAATGTTGATTTGTTGTTTAGTCTTGTCCTAATGTTGATTTGTTGTTTAGTCTTGTCTTACTAATGTTCATTTGTTGTTTAGTCGTGTCTTGCTAATGTTGATTTGTTGTGTAGTCTTGTCTTACTACTGTTCATTTGTTATTTAGTCTTGTCTAACAAATGTTGGACACAAGAATCCACACTTGCTCAACTTTAAGTGAGCCACCAAAGACAGGAGATCACAATCTGACAGCTCCACCACCTGCCTAAGAACTAACCACAAAGATATTCTTCTTGTACCTTTCAGCTCCCTGTGGAGCATAGGTCTTCTCTGCTTCTATCTGTCTTCTCCAAGAATTCATTGGTCTTCCTCTTTGTCTTTTTCCCTGAGGATTTCAAAAAAAGGGCCTGTTGTGTAATACTCTCAGTTGGTTTCCGCAGTCTGTGTCCTATCCAGCGCCATCATCTTTGATGTATCTCTTTATCCACTGGTATTTGACTGGTACATTTCCATAATTCTACGTTAGTAATTTTGTCCTGCCATTTCCATATTTTTATTCTGCGTAAGCATCCATTAATGAAAGTCTGTATCTTCATGATTGTCATTTTAGTTGTTCTCCATGTTTCACAGCCATATAATAAGACTGACTTAACATTGGAGTTGAACATTTTTATTTTAGTATTTAACCTAATTTCTTTGGACTTTCATATGTTTCCCAGTGCAACAAATGCTCCTCTTGCTTTTGATAGCCTTATTTTGGTATCATTTTCCGTTCCTCCCTCTTTGTCTATATTACTGCCCAGATATATGTAAGATTGTACGTCTAGTAGAGGTATTTCTCCTATTTTTATTTGGTTATTGCCAACTGCATTAATTCTCATATTTTCAGTCCCATCTGTTGTGATCTCTTATCAAGTATGCTCATTTTATCTTGCATCTGTTGATAGTTGTGTAACTACAAAGATGGCAAAGTTTAATTTTTAAAACTGTTTTTTATTATCAAATAAATAAACATGGTAATGGTAATTCAAAGGCTCCGGTATCACTGCAAATGAATTAAAATCCATAATTGCTACACTGCCCATGCCGGTGGAATCATCCGAATTAAAACTCATCTCACTGAAGGATCCAAACAAAGGAAAGGCAGCTGCAGTCCCCCATCATAGCAGTTACAGCACATGCCAAAAGACATAGGCCAAGCGGTACCGAAAGTGAATGCAGCTGAACTGTCCTTCATCATACGATACCATCATTCATCGTAAGCAATCGGAATATCGAAACACGATCCGGATGAAACACACAGCTCAATTGTGTGCACTACACTCAGTAGTTCCTGCAGCAAGCCGGACTTGGAATATGAAGAAACTACAACAAGGAACACTTTTCAGACAGTGCCTCAACTGTTCCTACCGCTTATCCGCCATATTGACTGGAAGTCAACATATTTAAATTAACATAAAAAAAAAAATTAATTAAACAGAAAGACAAGAACAAAAGAAATGCTTTAATAAACAGAAAGATATAAGGACAAGCAGCAGTTAAATGATCTTACTAGGAGTATCATTTGTGTATCTTTGATTTCTGCGTTGTTACCAAAAACAAAACCATTTCATTGTTTAAATATGATGAACCATTGAAAAAAGAAAAAAAAAACATAATATAAAACATTTTCATTCCCATCCGATGCTACCAGCGTCAAACATGGTCACTCATGACAGGTCAAAAGCTGAAGGTAGCTACTAGAGAAATTAGAAGTTTAAGAAAATCAGTTTCAGTGACTAGAAGATCAGTAAATAGAAAAGAGACTCAACATGGAGAGCAGGGGAGCAAAGCCAGCAACAAAGCTGACCATCAAATGACAATGTAAAGAACACAACAACACCATTAAATGACAATGTCAAAAAACTACAACACAATCAAATGACAATGTCAAGAAAACTACAACACCATCAAGTGACAATGTCAAGAAAACTACAACACCAGCAAATGACAATGTCAAAAAACTACAACACCATCAAATGACAATGTTAAGGAAACTAAAAGACCATCAAATGACAATATCAAGAAAACTACAACACCATCAAATGACAATATCAAGAAAACTACAACACCATCAAATGACAATATCAAGAAAACTACAACACCATCAAATTGACAATGTCAAGAAAACTACAACACCATCAAATGACAATGTCAATAAAACTACAACACCATCAAATGACAATGTCAAAAAACTACAACACCATCAAATGACAATGTTAAGGAAACTAAAAGACCATCAAATGACAATATCAAGAAAACTACAACACCAGCAAATGACAATGTCAAAAAACTACAACACCATCAAATGACAATGTTAAGGAAACTAAAAGACCATCAAATGACAATATCAAGAAAACTACAACACCAGCAAATGACAATGTCAAGAAAACTACAACACCAGCAAATGACAATGTCAAAAAACTATAACACCATCAAATGACAATGTTAAGGAAACTAAAAGACCATCAAATGACAATATCAAGAAAACTACAACACGATCAAATGACAATGTCAAGAAAACTACAACACCATTAAATGACAATGTCAAGAAAACTACAACACCATCAAATGACAGTGTCAAAAAACTGCAACACCATCAAATGACAATATCAAGAAAACTACAACACCATCAAATGACAATGTCAAAAAACTACAACACCATCAAATGACAATGTTAAGAAAACTAAAAGACCATCAAATGACAATATCAAGAAAACTACAACACCATCAAATGACAATATCAAGAAAACTACAACACCATCAAATGACAATGTAACAAGAAAACTACAACACCATCAAATGACAATGTCAAGAAAACTACAACACCATCAAATGACAATGTCAAGAAAACTACAACACCATCAAATGACAATATCAAGAAAACTACAACACCATCAAATGACAATGTCTAGGAGAACATCAATCTAATTGTACCTCAACCCAGAGCTTAAACTCAGTGTAACCAGTCAACAGAGATCAACCAGTATAACCAGTCTACAGAATACAACCAGTGTAACCAGTCAACAGAAAACAACTGGTGTAACCAGTCAAAAGAAATCAACCAGCACTAACCAGTCAAAAAAAATCAACCAGCGCTAACCAGCCAATAGAAATCAACCAGTGTAACCAGCCAACATAAATCAACCAGTGCTAAACAGCCAACAGGAATCAACCAGTGTAACCAGTCAACAGAAATCAACCAGTGGTAACCAGCCAACAGGAATCACCCAGTGCTAACCAGCCAACAGGAATCATTGTAACCAGCCACAAGAAATCAACCAGTGTAGCCAGCCAACATAAATCAACCAATGTAACTAGTCAACAGAAATCAAGCATTGCAACAAGCCAACATAAAACAACCCGTGCAACCAGCCAACATAAATTAAGCATTGTAACCAGCCAACATAAATAAACCATTGTTACCAGTCAACATAAATCAACCAGTGTAACGAGCCAACAGAAATCAACCAGTGTAACCAGCCCAGCCAACATAAATCAACCATTGTAACCAGCCAACATAAATCAACCACTGTAACCAGCCAACATAAATCAACCATTGTAACCAGCCAACATAAATCAACCATTGTAACCAATCAACAGAAATCAACCATTGTAACCAGCCAACATAAATCAACCATTGTAACCAATCAACAGAAATCAACCATTCTAACCAGTCAATATAAATCTACCAGTGTAACCAGCCAACATAAATCAACCATTGTAACCAGTCAACATAAATCAACCATTGTAACCAGTCAACATAAATCAAGCAATGTAACTATCGAACAGAAATCAAGCATTATAACCAGCCAACATAAATTAAACAGTGTAACTAGCCAACATAAATCAACCAGTGTAACCACCAGCCAACATAAATCAACCAGTGTAACTAGCCAACATAAATCAACCAGTGTAACCAGCCAACATAAATCAACCAGTGTAACTAGCCAACATAAATCAACCAGTGTAACTAGTCAACATAAATCAACCAGTGTAACCACCAGCCAACATAAATCAACCAGTGTAACCAGTCAACATAAATCAACCAGTGTAACCAGCCAACATAAATCAACCAGTGTAACTAGCCAACATAAATCAACCAGTGTAACTAGCCCACAGAAATCAACCACTGTAACCAGCCAACATAAATCTAGCATTGTACCCAGCCAACATAAATCAACCATTGTAACCAGTCAACATAAATCAACCAGTGTAACTAGCCAACAGAAATCAACCATTGTAACCAGTGAACATAAATCAACCAGTGTAACCAGCCAATAGAAATCAACCTGTGTAACCAGCCAACATAAATCAACCACTGTAACCAGTCAACATAAATCAGCCATTGTAACCAGCCAACATAAATCAACCACTGTAACCAGTCAACATAAATCAACCAGTGCACCCAGCCAACATAAATCAACCAGTCAACATAAATCAACCATTGTAACCAGCCAACATAAATCAACCACTGTAAGCAGCCAACATAAATCAACCAGTGTAACCAGCCAACATAAATCAACCAGTGCAACCACCCAACATAAATCAACCAGTGTAACCAGCCAACATAAATCAACCATCAGTCAACATAAATCAACCAGTGTAACCAGCCAACATAAATCAACCAGTGTAACCAGCCAACATAAATCAACCATTGCAACCAGTCAACATAAATCAACCAGTGTAACCAGCCAACATAAATCAACCAGTGTAACCAGCCAACATAAATCAACCATTGTAACCAGCCAACAGAAATCAAAGAGAAACAAATGATACTAAACTTTCAATATGTGATTTCCTTTTCCTTCCACATAAATTAAATACATTAGAGCAATTGTTATTGCTTAAGATAAATCATAAACATTCCAATTCAAGAAACATAGAATAATTAAATAAAATGTCAAAAAAACAATCCTGCTTTATGGCTCAGGAACATGGAGAACAACAACAAAAATGACAATTGGTAAAATATAGATTTACAGAAATAAAAATTTGTGCTAATTAGATGATGATGATGATGATGATGATGAAATAGTATAACACAAACAAATACCATCCTCAAACCCAAATGTGCCATATGCCAATAAATAAAATTATGCCAACCACCAACTATTTGATTTGAGGTCAAACAATTATTTTTCAAATCCATTTTTTTTTTTTTGTCGACAGCATCTAAAAATGGGTACCAGAGTTTTTCCCTCTGAATGGAAGTAAAATGGATGACCGGGAACGCATATTGGCACTAGTATTATGTTAATAATAAAAGTCAAAGATATAATAAGGACCCTATTTTCTAAAAAGTGGCAAATTGTGAAGCATCATTTTTACATATTGTAATACATAATAATAAAAAATATAGTAATAAGAAATATTACCACATCACCTTTTTTAGAAAGTGATAATTATGAAATATTATTTTACATCATATGAAATTATACTGCATTACTTTCTTAAAAGTGACAAAATTGTTAAATACCATCATACACAATATGAAATAATGCCACATCACTTTCTAAAAAGTGACAAACTGTAAAGATTAATTTTCCAATTTTAATTTGAGAATGTCAGATAATTGGTACGGTTAAGAAATGGAAGAAATAGTTAAGAAATGATGACTCATTATTTGGTTTGCTATAAACACTTGAAACAAATTGATAACTTGCAGATTCTATACAGTAAACACAATAGTTGAATAATAATAATTATAGTATCATCAGTAACCAAGAAAAGACGAACATATGTTGGACTGTGATGAGAAGAGATAATAACTGAATACTAAAGCAAGCCCTCATGTGGGAAACAACAGGTAGGAGGAAAAGAGGCCGACCCAGTGAGACACCGAGAAGAACATTGATCAGAGAGGCAAAAGCAGCAGGAATCGGCTCCCTCAATGAGATCGAGATGCTTGCACAGAACAGAGACGAATGTCAAGATTTGATAGAAGATTTTAGCAAGGATTGAGACTGCTAGAAAGAACATTTAGAAAAAGAGAAAGAGTTCTTTGGTTTGGTTCTTTGGTTATGGAAGGCCCTTGTATCACTGCAAACGAATTAAAATCCATAATTACTCAACCGCCCGTGCCAGTGGAATCATCCGAATTACTAACTCATTTCCCAAACAAAGAAAGGTAGCTGTAGTCCCCATCATAGCAGTTTCAGCACACGCCAAAAGACATAAGGTGAAACCGCGCAAAAAGTGAACACAGCCAACTGTTCCCTGTCATACGATATCTTCACTCATTGTAAACAATTGAAATATCGAAACATTATTAAAATGGATGAAACACACAGCTCACAGTGTGCACAGAGCACCTAACTCAGTAGCTCCTGCAACACGCCGGACTTGGAATATGAGGAAACTGCAACAAGGAACACTTTCAGACATAGCCTTCAATGGTTTCTGCCGCCTATCCACCATATTGACCAAAAGTTCACGTTCTCCTGAAAATGATGATGTTAAGACATCTTTTTTTACTCAAAATCCGAACATATAAAACACAGTTAGTCATCAGATTATCCCTGTCGCACATCAAACAACAGACCTTAAGATTAGCGTATGGCCGGTCTTGGGATAAAGAGAAAGAGTATCTGGGTCTATGCCCTATGGGCCGACCATGGCTTGAAAGGTCAATAGATAGATAGAATAATAATTAATATATGTTTACATGTATATGTAATAATATATACAAGGTATCCTCACTGACTAGGGAACCTGACATTTCTTCAATAATTCTGATATTTTTTCAATAATTCTGACATTTCTTCAATAGTTCTGACATTTCTTCAATAATTCTGATATTTCTTCAATAGTTCTGACATTCCTTCAATAATTCTGATATTTCTTCAATAATTCTGACATTTCTTCAATAATTCTTACATTTCTTCAATAGTTCTGATATTTCTTCAATAATTCTGACATTTCTTCAATAATTCTGACATTTCTTCAATAATTCTGACATTTCTTCAATAATTCTGACATTTCTTCAATAGTTCTGACATTCCTTCAATAATTCAGGTATTTCTTCAATAGTTCTGATATTTCTTCAATAATTGTAACGCCGATGAAGATACTGCAACAAAATTTGAACATGAGTATGTATGTTCATCGTGTGAGAAATGGAAAGGAATGTGTCTGCAGTGTGTGTGTGGTGCCTAATTATCACGACATAGAGTAGTGGGCCACCAGGAATGTCTGATGTGCCACTGCCATTTGGCTGACACAGCTGTTTGTGTTATCTGAACGTGGTATTTTAATTCTAGTCTAGGAAATTTTTGCATCATTTACAAATGGAGATGTCCCGAGTTTAGAACATTCCCCTCATTTTTAAAATTGATATTTTATGGGAGTGGTTTTACTTTGTGAGACCACACACAAAAATGGTTATATCACTTGTCATTATTGAGCTGCTCGAACTGTCTGAATTAGTGATTTTCCTTTGTTATTACATGTCTCTGTCACTGCATCTATCCATCTTCTCCTGGGTCTTCCTCTTGGTCTTTTTCCATACATTCTTGAGAAGAACGCCCTTGATGGCGATTGGTGAGGATTCATTCTGACCAGGTGACCCAAGCATTTATGTTGTTGTTGTTCTATATATTCTTGGCAGGGTTTTGTTCCTACCATTTTTCTTATGGTTTCATTTGGTATTCTATCTCTTCTTGTGTTGTTTGTTACTTTTCTCAAGCCTCGCATCTCACATGTATTGATCTTTCTTAAATGTGATTTAGAAATGGTCCATGTTTGACTTTCATAGCACAAAGTTGGTATGAAAATGTTATTTATCATTTGTTGTTTAGCGGACATAGAAATGTTTGGATGTCTTAACAATGGTGAAAGCTAGTATGTGACAGCATTTGCTTTTTGTATTCTCATGTCAATTTCTCTGTCTAGTTTTCCATCTTCTGTAAACATTGTGCCCAGACACATATAATTCCAATAATGGAATGATGGGGAAAAATAAAGAAGTATATGGCCTGGAATGAAATCTGAAAGTGTTCTGTGCTTGGTTTTTTTGTGAATTTGCAACCATCATCATTATCATGAGTCCTATAACCTTGATGGTCAATTATCAGTCACATCTTTACAATTGTCCTCAAACCCTCAGGATTAACTCTTTCTGTACGGAAGCTTCTTATCAACGCAACGGAAGAGATTTCAGAGACAAAATTGTTCATGGTTTTAAGAATTAATCTACATAATTATATTTATTTAACATATAACATATTATATATGAGGGGAGCCGTGATAGCTCAGTGGTTAGTGAACTGGATTACAAAGGACAAGGGGTAGGGTTCGATCCCAACCGACGGTTCCAGGTTCACCCAGTCTTTAATGGGTACCGGATTTTTTTTCTGGGAAAGTAAAGCGGCACGGGCGTAATACCGACCACATTACCCCAAAAATCATGTGCTGAAGGTCTGTAAAATTTATGGTCATTAACACCATATTCCCTATACGCCACTTGGCATGACGGGGGGACTTTTTTTAAAAATATATATTATATATGAACTTTTAGACAATTGAAAAAGGAATTAGATTTCACCAATACCAAGATGATACAAGACATGTAAAAAGAATATGGTTTGATGACGTTCACACTAATCAAATTGAGAGTGGTGCACTATGCAGCACAATGTACGTGGCCATAATCAGTATGGCACAAAGTGTGGCAAAACGTACTGAAAGAGATAAGTCCTGCTTTCTAGGAGGTGATGAAGGTTAATCTTTCCATTTTCTGATGTTGTCTTCCCATTACTTTCTCTTTCTACCTTGTCTTCTTTTGCCTGGTACTGTTACCTGTAGAATGATCTTACCAAGGTCTGTGGATCTTGTAACACATCGGTACCATTTTCATTCCTTTACTGTTGACAGTGGAAATAAAATTCCTGAGTCTCACGTCATGGCAACTGCTTTGACCAAGTGGCCTTATCACTCTGGTTCTATCGTGAGCCCACTGACATACACCAGCAATGGTACTATGTGTCGTTAAGATAGTTTTCTTTTTCTTTTTTTACCTTTGACAGTTAAGTTTGTAATTGATCCTGGGATGGTTGGATTATCTCGCCGCTCACTTTATCATTGGTGGTTAGACTTTTTTTTCAAAACAACCAATAAAAACATTACATAAATGTAGATCAGCCAATCATTTGTGCACTTTAGCACAAAGAAGTCAAGGGGTACCTGAAAACTGGTGTGAGCTTTAGTCCTCTATGTTATACTCTGCATACTAAACACTTGCTTGACTAGGGGGATCCCCTTCTGATGATCAGATTGCCTCCTACTGCGAAGCTCTGTACAAAGAGTTTCCTACTGCTCTGCTAAGCACATTCTATTCTATTGTATACTCTAGGAATCAGTTTCATTGCAGTCAGAGCTTTCCCATATCCACTCCATAACCAGCCTCAGCATTTCTTGAAGGGTATACAGACTGATTGTTCCTGTAAGGTGTTGATTGTAGATTCGTCTGCTTTTCCCAGTAAGCACTTCGGATCAACAGCCATGATAGCTCAGTGGTTAGTGAACTGGACTACAAAGGACAAGAGGTAGGGTTCAATCCCAACCGATTGCTTCCAGGTTCACCCAGCCTTAAATGGGTACCAGATTTTTTTCTGGGAAAGTAAAATGGCACGGGCGCAATATCGACCACATTACCCCAAAAATCATGTGCTGAAGGTATGTAAAATTGATGGTCACTAACAACATATTCCCTATATGCCACTTGGCGTGACAGGGCTCTTATTTTTTACTCCGGATCAACCAGACCCCTTTTCCTCCTTTAGACTCTTCAATCTCTCAATATATACATCCTTGTCCCAACCATCCTCCTCCTCTTTTTGTGAGGAGTAAAGAACAAACTTGGTGATGTCCTCCTTGTCCATAGTAAGGCCACATTCAGTGTCCGAGCTGCCAGCAAGCTTATCATCATGTGCCATACCGGTTGGCGTAGGCGATCATGTCCCTCCACAATCTTCTATCTACAGTGCATCGTATCAGTTCTGTTGTTGACTGTTTTCCATGCCATGACACCAAGCTATCCAGTATTTTCTCTCTTTGTCGTCCGTGATCTCTCTTTCCTTCTATTTTGCCAGTTGTAACCAAGTATTCCAATTTTCCTCTTCTCATGATGTGCCCGAAAAATATTGATTGCTTCTTTCTGATGTTTTTAAGAGCTCCCTTTTTGTGTTGGCATCTTAGAGAACTTCCTCATTGGTCTTTTTAGCTGTCCAGGGAACTATCAACATTCTTCTGAGAAATCCCATCTCTGTGACCTCTAATTATTTCATTGTTTCCAAAAAAGATGGCAGCCATGTCGCTAGTAATTTCAGAAGGCTCACACATAGCGCAGATTTTCAGTGTTCTTCTGTTTGTTCTTTAATTCCATGAGAACATGTGATCGTAAGTGCTTTCTATGAGATGGAGGTCATCAGGAACCATCATCTATAAAGTAAAGTACCCCCGTCACGCCAAGTGGCGTATAGGGAATATGGTGTTAGTGACCCTATATTTTACAGACCTTCAGCACATGATTTGTGGGGTAATGTGGTCAGTATTACGCCCGTGCTGCTTTACTTTCCCAGAAAAAATCCGGTACCTATTTAAGGCTGGGTGAACCCGGAAGCCGTCGGTTAGGATCGAACCCTACCCCTTGTCCTTTGTAGTCCAGTTCACTAACCACTGAGCTATCGCGGCTCCATAACTATCACCCATGCTGCAGAGTTTTGTGCGTACGAAGGTCGACATCGTCCGCAGCATTACTAGCAACGAAACCCTTTCATTCTTGCTATGTAATGTGTTATGGAAACAGAATACATAAAGATTGAGCATTCACAGTTCAATACTTATACATAAATGATGAAGTATATATTTTTTTTTTTCAGTTCAACATCTTTCACCTCTGGCGAAATCCCTAGAGACTAGGAACTGAATTTTTGCATTTTAATCCATTTTATGCGTTGTTTGAGAAAAGTAACAAACAACACAAGAAGAGATAGAATACCAGATGAAACCATAAGAAAAATAGTAAGAACAAAACCCTGCCAAGAATATATAGAACAACAACAATTTAAATGGTTGGGCCACCTGGTCAGAATGAATCCTCACCAATCACCATCAAGGGCATTCTTCTCGAGAATGCATGGAAAAAGACCAAGAGGAAGACCCAGAAGAAGATGGATAGATGCAGTGACAGAGACATGTAAGAACAAAGGAAAATCACTAATTCAGACAATTCGAGCAGCTCAACAACGACAAATGATATAAACCACGACACCTTTTAGGTATCAGTGAGAAAGAGAAAAGAAGAAGTAGAAGAAATCCATTTTTCCCTTGCAGTTGTGTGCACAGGGATCCCTAGCCACACAGGCAGATAACTTCGTCTTTGGAGGTATTCATATTTTTACTGTCAATGAGTAATTGACGTTTTAAGCTGGGCCTTGCTGCTGAAACCATGGTTGGTTGGGCAGAGAGAAATTATAAATAAAAATCCCAACTGGTGCAGCCAGGATTTGAACTCACAACCTCTCTGTCTCGAAGTATATAATAAAAATAATAGCACTAGTTATTTTAAAAAAAACAAACTTTACAGTTTTCCATTACATTCACCACTGCCAGTGTGAAAAGAATCTCTGTCTCTAGCCAGATCTCCCACAGAACATTGCATTCACCACAGCCCATCTGAAATAATCTCTGTCTCTAGCCAGATCTCCCACAGAACGTTGCATTCACCACTGCCCGTCTGAAATAATCTCTGTCTCTAGCCAGATCTCCCATAGAACATTGCATTCACCACAGCCCGTCTGAAATAATCTCTGTCTTTAGCCAGATCTCTCATAGAACATTGCATTCACCACAGCCCGTCTGAAATAATCTCTGCCTCTAGCCAGATTTCCCACTTCTTCTCCTGTCATGCTCAAGATTTCTTTGACCTCTTGAAACTATCTTTTGCTTAGACTGCCTATCTTGTCTTTCTAATTTAAAATGGAACACAATCAATAAAAGAAAAATAAAATTACTGACAACATGATAATTGCAACTAATGATAAACTTATAACTGTAATTTAGTTAACAACTGACAACTGGAAACAGTTAACAAAGAGATGATGAATGATAACTGAACTGTAACCAGTTAAATGATAACTATAACAAGTTAAATGATAACTGTATTAGTTAGTAACCCAGCAGTATTTAGGGCTACAGCCCTTTGGTCTAATGTAATGTAGATTTATGCTGACATTTTGCTGCTTGATGTTTTGCTGACCACATCACCCACAAACGTGCAAATACTTACAGGGTGAAAAACTATATGTGTATGTGATGGTCAGCACAAAAATGATATAGGCCCCGTAGCTATAATGGAGTGGCTACAAGAGATCAATACAAGGAATTCCAAAGTATTGTCCAGTATAGTTCAGGACCCGTCCCTACCAAAGCGGTTGCATCCATTTTCAACAAAAGGACACGTATTTCTATGAGTAAAGCTGTATTAAGAGTTTCAAAATAAATCATCACTTTAAATGTGTGCATTCATAATGTTATATGGGACATTTTATACAAATAACAGCTGCGGACAGTTATAAATGACAACTGGAAACAGTTTACAAGTTTTACTTGGGAGTAGTCAACAAATTATAACAGAAAACAATATATGTGTTTAAAGCAGACAAAAATACAATAACTTCCCCTTATTAAGCATACTCCTCTAGACATCATTATTAATAAGTTTGAAGAAAGTATTGGTCAGCTCAAGGTTGGTGGCATCTCCATATAGCTTATACCTCTAGCAAAGAAGGCAGCTGAAGTCCCCATCATAGCAGCTACAGCACATGCCAAAAGACATAAGGCCAAGCAGCACCGAAAAAGTGAACGCAGCAGAACTATCTTTCGCCATACGATATTGTCATTCATGGTTAGCAATCATCATCAAGTGCCATCCCTGCAATGAAGGTTGGCTACCATGGATTGCCATTCTGCTGTTTCTTGTTTTAATGGTGCAGGTTGCCATAGGTTGATTTGTCCATCTTTTGATGTTACTCATCCATGTTAGTCTTGGTCTGCCTCTGCCTATTTTATCTTGTATTTTCCCCACCAAGATTACTTTTAGTAGGTTTTTAACATCGCCCAAAAATCGCATTTGTCTTGTTTCAATTGTATTTAGTTGTTCTCTTTTCATTTTTAGTTGTTTTAAAACTTCGTTGTTTGTTTTCTTTTCTGCCCATCCAATTCTACCTATTCTTCTATATATCCACATTTCAAAGGCTTCAATTTTCTGTTCCGTTTTCTTGTCTAATGTCCATGTTTCTGCACCATATAGGAATGTTGAGAAGATATAACATTTAATTAGCAATCAGAATATCGAAACACAATCCGGATGAAAAACACAGCTCACTGGGTGAGCATACAGTGTTCATGCATTTGTTCCTGACAAGACTCTTTGATTCCTCATAAGTTGTACCTGTATCTTGATGGTGTAGTAACTTGCCGCCTCCATCTACCAACCTGTCTGCCTCATCGTTTCCAGAGAAATTGAGATGGGATCCACTGAATCACAGTTTTGTATCTCTGGCTGAGCTTTTAGAGTGTTTCTCTTAGACCATTCATCTCTGGCAGAGCTTTTAGAGTGTTTCTCTTAGACCATTCATCTCTGGCAGAGCTTTTAGAGTGTTTCTCTTAGACCATTCATCTCTGGCAGAGCTTTTAGAGTGTTTCTCTTAGACCATTCATCTCTGGCTGAGCTTTTAGAGTGTTTCTCTTAGACCATTCATCTCTGGCTGAGCTTTTAGAGTGTTTCTCTTAGACCATTCATCTCTGGCTGAGCTTTTAGAGTGTTTCTCTTAGACCATTCATCTCTGGCTGAGCTTTTAGAGTGTTTCTCTTAGACCATTCATCTCTGGCAGAACTTTTAGAGTGTTTCTCTTAGACCATCCAGGTCAACCCTTATTTTAAGGTTACTGAAATAGTACTCAAATGGTTTACAAAACAGAACACATGCAGCATTTATTAACCCTAGATTATTATATCACCATGATCATAAACAAAGAAGATACTCAAAACCCACAAGTGGATATAAAAATAGAAGGAATAGACTTGGAGACAGTTTAGAACTACAACTACCTTGGACATACTATAACCAATTGATGGAAAATGTACAACTGGAATAAACAAAAGAATAGGAATGGCAAAAAGTAATTTTAATGTCATGAAGAACATACTAACATTAAAACAAATAACACCAGGACTAAAACTAAGAATAGCAAAATGTTACATCTTCTCAATATTCCTGTATGGTGCAGAAACATGGACATTAGACAAGAAAACAGAACAGAGAATTGAAGCCTTTGAAATGTGGATATATAGAAGAATAGGTAGAATTGGACGGAAGGAAAAGAAAACAAGCGATGAAGTCTTAAAACAACTAAAAATGAAAAGAGAACTACTAAGCACAATTCAAACAAGACAAATGCGATTTTTGGGCCATGTTAAAAGACACAACAGCCTACTAAAAGTAATCCTGGAGGGGAAAATACAAGGTAAAAGAGGCAGAGACAAGAGGCAGAGACAGACCAAGACTAACATGGATGAGTAATATCAAAAGATGGACAAATCAGCCAATGACAACCTGCACCATCAAAGCAAGAGACAGAGCAGAATGGTGCTCCATGGTAGCCAACCTTCGTTGCGGAGAAGGCACTCGATGATGATGATTATACCACCATAAAAATTCTATCTATCTATTGACTTTTCTGTCAGGTCGGGTAATTTTACCTGCTACTGTATGCAGTAAACAGTACAACCTATGGCTACCCTGCTGCCTTGCAGGTAAGCTCGGGAGAGTAAAAGGCTAAGGTAGGGTACCCCGAAGTATAACAACCCCACTGACTTGTGGGTGAGACTTTTTAGTCAAAGGCTAGTGGAGCCAACCGTAAACAAACCGACCTAAAGAAAGCATTTGATAAGGTATGGAAGGAAGGGCTTTTGAAGAAACTGAGAAATTATGGAGTAAATGGCAGGATGTACAAATGGGTCAAAGCATACCTGCATAACAGGAGAGCCAGAGTGCAACTGGATGGTCTTAAGAGTAAGAAGGTCTTACTGCGCCAGGGCGTTCCACAGGGAGGGGTACTATCTCCAACACTTTTTCTGATCTACATCAATGACCTAGTTACTGAACTACCACATGGTATCAAAGTGGCAATGTATGCAGATGACTTGGTAATGTGGTGCACAGAGGAGTATGCAACAGTGGCCTCCAAATTGTTACAAAGAGCTATGAATGCACTGAATTCATGGACAAATAGATGGTGTATCAGCATCAATACAGACAAATGCAGTACTACACTTTTCACTCTTTCCCCAAAACAAAAAGCAGGAGCCATCTATATAAACAATGAGCCTGTGAAAGAAGACATACAGGCTACGTATCTCGGAGTTACATTTGATAACAAACTATCTTGGAAACAGCAGATAAATAAGGCAACCCAAAAAGCAAGGAGAAAATTGGCTATTCTAAGAAAGCTGTGTGGAACTACGTGGGGTGCGAGTGGGAAAATACTCAGTAAAGTTTACCAACAGAGTATACGCCCACATTTAGAATATGGATCATCTGCATGGTGTTCAGCATCAAACACCACACTTCAAGAACTGGATAAAGTACAAAACCAGGCACTTAGGGTCATCACAGGAGCAATGAAATCAACACCAATATTAGAGATGGAGAAATTGTGGAGGATACCAGCACTGAGAGAACGGAGGGACACAAAGGTGCTGATACAGGCAGAAAAATTTGCTTGCATGCCGAGACATCCAATGAAGGACCGATTCCAAAATCTTGCATTGGGACGACTTAAGAGAAGCAGTTTTATCCACCAAGCCAAGCGTATTAGTAGACAAACACCAGACATGCCAAGAGCTGTTAACCCCCTACTGCCCATACCAGAACAGACTCCCTGGACAGAGGAATCTGGATTATCAGTTCAAATACGGACAGAAGTGAAAGGAATAGTTGATAAAGAGGAACAGAATAGTCTACAGCGAAAAACAATAACTCTCAGTTTCCTGGATGAAGAATACCCACAAGACCTATGGATTCGTGTGTATACAGATGGATCAGCACAGAATGCAGTAAAAAATGGGGGAGCAGGTGCATATATAGAATACCCAAATAACACTAGGGATATGAATAAAATAGCAACAGGGAAATATTGTCACAATTATGATGCAGAAATACAAGCAATAAAGTTAGCAATAGAAAAACTGCTGAACATTAATCTTAGCCCGCAGCCTGTAGTGTTTTTGACAGATGCAAGATCAGTACTCCAGGCACTACAATCCAGAAAATTACCACATCTGCAGACCTTATTGACTGAACTCTGCAAGCACCACAGGGTTGCCCTGCAGTGGATCCCATCTCACTGTGGAATACCAGGAAATGAGAAAGCAGATCAGTTGGCAAAGGAAGGTTCAACAGGCACACAACTAGATACACCTGTTACATACCATCATAAGAAACAGATAATCAAATCAATCAGAGGACCACAAGCCCCAAATCAGGATGCCTTTTATAATATGAATAGATATGAACAAGTTATCATTATACGTCTCAGAACAGGACACAATCGACTCCATAGTCACATGTATACAAAATTCAAGATCGGCACCTCAACTACTTGTACATGTGGACAGGCGCCCCAGACTGCTGAACACATACTTCAAGACTGCACTGAATATAGTAGACTGAGGAAAATCCATTGGCCCATAGATACAACACTACAGACAAAACTATATGGGCCACTGCAAGAATTACAAAAGACAGTAACATTTATACAGGAAACGACATTGCAGATATAGACAATGCTTCAGGCGAACGAAAGATAGATAGATAGACCATGATCATAAACAAAGAAGATACTCAAAACCCACAAGTGGATATAAAAATAGAAGGAATAGACTTGGAGACAGTTTAGAACTACAACTACCTTGGACATACTATAACCAATTGATGGAAAATGTACAACTGGAATAAACAAAAGAATAGGAATGGCAAAAAGTAATTTTAATGTCATGAAGAACATACTAACATTAAAACAAATAACACCAGGACTAAAACTAAGAATAGCAAAATGTTACATCTTCTCAATATTCCTGTATGGTGCAGAAACATGGACATTAGACAAGAAAACAGAACAGAGAATTGAAGCCTTTGAAATGTGGATATATAGAAGAATAGGTAGAATTGGACGGAAGGAAAAGAAAACAAGCGATGAAGTCTTAAAACAACTAAAAATGAAAAGAGAACTACTAAGCACAATTCAAACAAGACAAATGCGATTTTTGGGCCATGTTAAAAGACACAACAGCCTACTAAAAGTAATCCTGGAGGGGAAAATACAAGGTAAAAGAGGCAGAGACAAGAGGCAGAGACAGACCAAGACTAACATGGATGAGTAATATCAAAAGATGGACAAATCAGCCAATGACAACCTGCACCATCAAAGCAAGAGACAGAGCAGAATGGTGCTCCATGGTAGCCAACCTTCGTTGCGGAGAAGGCACTCGATGATGATGATTATACCACCATAAAAATTCTATCTATCTATTGACTTTTCTGTCAGGTCGGGTAATTTTACCTGCTACTGTATGCAGTAAACAGTACAACCTATGGCTACCCTGCTGCCTTGCAGGTAAGCTCGGGAGAGTAAAAGGCTAAGGTAGGGTACCCCGAAGTATAACAACCCCACTGACTTGTGGGTGAGACTTTTTAGTCAAAGGCTAGTGGAGCCAACCGTAAACAAACCGACGGAAGGCAACAGAAAACCACCGTCGTAACTTTTTTGTACAATCATGAATCGTCTAAATAACTGTCGAGATTGAAAGTTGTGGAGAGACATGATCACCTACGCCAGCAGGCCTGGTACTTGATGATGATGATGATGATTGACTTTTGATGATTGACAATGATGATTGAGGGCATAGACCCAGATACTCTTTCTTTTTTTCTTTCAACCAATCTCAATTCTTGCAAAAAACATTTATCATAAAAATTATTATGGAAATGTACCAGTCATGATCATCAACATCATCAAGTACCGGGCCAGTAGACATAGGTGATCATGTCTCTCCGCAATTTTTTATCTCGACAGTCATTTATCATTTCTGTTGATCTTCTGCCAAGCCATTCTCTTAAGCAAGCTGTCTGGTATTTTTTCTCTTTGCTTTCCTCTATCTCTTCGTTTTTCTCAATTTTCCTGGTTGTCAAATACCAGTGGATAAAGAGAGAAGACAACGGTGCTGGATAGGACACACACTGCGGAAGCCAACTGAGAGTATTACACAGCAGGCACTTTTCTGAATCCCCAGAGGAAAAGACAAAGAGGAAGACCAAGAAATTCTTGGAGAAGACAGACAGAAGCAGAGATGAAGATGATGGGGAAGATATGGAATGATCTTAAAAGAATGGCAAGAAACAGAACGACTTGGAAAGTGTTTGTTGAAGACCTATGCTCCACAGGGAGCTGAAAGGTAGAAGAACAAGAAATCATAAAAATTACATCAAAACACAAAATTCTTCCAAATTTGACAGTTTGCCATGGTCAAACATCCCCCTCCCTCCCTGGCCCCACACTGTGTACCTTCTTAATTACTATGGAAACGAACGTGCAGACAAACTAGCTAAGGAGGGAGGGAGATTACCACAAGAGAACCATCTTGTCAGTTACAATGAAGCCAAATCCATCATCAAAGGCCAGTACCATGAAAATGGAAACAAGAACACCCAAAGTATAAGGAGAGGGATGGATACCTTCAACAATCAAGGAGGGATCAAATCACCTACGCACTGGCCACAACAGAATGGGAAACCACATGTTCACCAAACTCAAAATAGGAACTACCAGCCAGTGCCACTACACTCTGGATAACATGACAACAGAACATGTTCCACAGGATTGCCCCCAGCACACAGACGTAAGAAGGACAATGTGGTCCACACCCACCTCCCTGGAAGAGAAACTATAAGGGGCAACCGAATCACTTAAATAAACAGCTGCCTTCATAAAAGAGTCCGGAGTCCTAGTCTGAAAGAGCCATGATCGCAGAAGAAGAAGAAATTACTACTTCTGGTGACCCCTGAGCATTGATTTGTTTCTTTGATGTTGGTTTTTTTCCCTTCCATTGCCTGAGATACAATCTCATATACTCATATAATGCAAAAAAAAATTCCCCAATTGAATAAAAAAAAACAATCATGATTTTTCTTTTCCTTTTTTTTTTTTTTTGCTGCGACCAAGGAAAATTCCTCGGTCGTCAGCTAAAATAAAACAACACTGTTAACTCGGAAAACGCAGTGAATAACGCTATGAGGTAGCCGAACATACTGATGGACTTTAGGATGACCGTATCGATAGACAATGTAACACGTCCGGTTCATGGGGTCAAATTTCAGATCATAAATCAACCTGAGCCAGGAAATCCGAGTCCCAGATAGACACTGTAACACGTCCGGTTCATGGGGTCAAATTTCAGATCATAAATCAACCTGAGCCAGGAAATCCGAGTCCCCATGTCTCTCCTAGTGTAAACACACAGCTGTGTGTCAAAAGTTCAAAGAAAATATTATTTTTAGAGCTCCTAATGTTACAATTATGTGGTAGTAATTTTTACTACAGTATCATAAAAAAGTGATTCGCAGATAGGTATCATAATCTAGGGCTAAACAAATTGTATCTCAAACAATAAAGAATAACTTCTGATACAGTTAACTAATGTTAACAGAAACTAGTTACTGTAACAATAAACAAATGTCAACAGAAACAGTTAACAAATATCGTACCACAAACACCTAGTAACTGACAACGCAAACAAAAATTAACATAGAATGTTACCAAGGGATTTGCAAAATAAATACAAAAAATGTACAACTAAAAGAGCATACAGTGCTACAACGTCTCATAGTCCCCGCTCGGACTGCCCAGAAATGTTTCAAGGTCATTAGTTGCTTCTAATTCATCTACTTTCTTCTTCTTCTTATCCTTCTTGGTAGATGATCCATCCTTGCTGGATTTGTCTTTGCTTTCTCCTTTTTTCTTCCTCTCTTCTTTGTCCTTATCTTTTCTTTTCTTGTGTTTCTTTTCCGATTTTTCGACCTGTATGAAGAATAGATGAAGATCTTAGTAGGAACATTTGATAATTATAAACAGCTTTAATATCTTAGTAATATCATTTGGTAATAATTTGGTAATTATAAACAGCTTCATTATCTTAGTAACATCATTTGGTAATTACTTGGTAATTATAAACAGCTTCATTATTTTAGTAACAGCATTTGGTAAATATTTGGTAATTATAAACAGCTTCAATATCTTAGTAACATCATTTAGTAAATATTTGGTAATTATAAACAGTTTCAATATCTTAGTAACTTCATTTAGTAATTATAAACAGCTTCAATATTTTAGTAGGTCCATTTGGTAATTATAAACAGCTTCAATATCTTAGTAGGACAATTTGGTAATTATAAACAGCTTCAATATCTTAGTAACTTCATTTGGTAATTATAAACAGCTTCTTTATCTTAGTAACATTATTTGGAAATTATAAACAGCTTCACTATCTTAGTAACATTATTTGGTAATTATAAACAGCTTCATTATCTTAGTAACATCATTTGATAATTATAAATAGCTTCAATATCTTAGTAACTTCATTTGGAAATTATAAACAGCTTCACTATCTTAGTAACATTATTTGGTAATTATAAACAGCTTCATTATCTTAGTAACATCATTTGGTAATAACTTGGTAATTATAAACAGCTCCATTATCTTAGTAACATCATTTGGTGCTTACTTGGTAATTATAAACAGCTTCATTATCTTAGTAACATCATTTGGTAATTACTTGGTAATTATAAACAGCTTCCTTATCTTAGTAACATCATTTGGTAATTATAAGCAGCTTCAATATCTTAGTAACATCATTTGGTAATTATAAACAGTGTCAATATCTTAGTAGGTCCATTTGGTAATTATAAACAGCTTCAATATTTTAGTATGACCATTTGGTAATTATAAACAGCTTCAATATTTTAGTATGACCATTTGGTAATTATAAACAGCTTCAATATCTTAGTATGACCATTTGGTAATTATAAACAGCTTCAATATCTTAGTACGACCATTTGGTAATTATAAACAGCTTCAATATCTTAGTATGACCATTTGGTAATTATAAACAGCTTCAATATTTTAGTATGACCATTTGGTAATTATAAACAGCTTCAATATCTTAGTATGACCATTTGGTAATTATAAACAGCTTCAATATCTTAGTACGACCATTTGGTAATTATAAACAGCTTCAATATCTTAGTACGACCATTTGGTAATTATAAACAGCTTCAATATCTTAGTAACATCATTTGGTAATAACTTGGTAATTATAAACAGCTTCAATATCTTAGTAACTTTATTTAGAAATTATTTGGTAATTATAAACAGCTTCAATATCTTAGTAACATTATTTAGAAATTATTTGGTAATTATATACAGCTTCAATATCTTAGTGACATTATTTAGAAATTATTTGGTAATTATAAACAGCTTCAATATCTTAGTAACATCATTTGGTAATTATAAACAGCTCCCAAACTAACATTACCAGTCAGTAAAATACAAACAGTCCTGTTAAGATCATTCGGTACAGCCCTGGTAAGATCGTTCAGAAACAGCCTTGGTAATATCATTTAGAAACAGCCTTGGTAATATCATTTAGAAACAGCCTTGGTAATGTCATTTAGAAACTGCCTTGGTAATATCATTTAGAAACAGCCCTGGTAATATCATTTAGAAACAGCCCTGGTAAGATCGTTTAGAAACAGCCCTGGTAATATCATTTAGAAACAGCCCTGGTAATATCATTTAGAAACTGCCTTGGTAATATCATTTAGAAACTGCCTTGGTAATATCATTTAGAAACTGCCTTGGTAATATCATTTAGAAACAGCTTGGAAATATCATTTAGAAACTGCCTTGGTAATATCATTTAGAAACAGCCTTGGTAAGATCATTTAGAAACAGCTTGGAAATATCATTTAAAAACAGCTTGGAAATATCATTTAGAAACAGCCTTGGTAATATCATTTAGAAACAGCTTGGAAATATCATTTAGAAACAGCCTTGGTAAGATCGTTTAGAAACAGCTTGGAAATATCATTTAGAAACAGCCTTGGTAATATCATTTAGAAACAGCTTGGAAATATCATTTAGAAACAGCTTGGAAATATCAGTTAGAAACAGCCTTGGTAATATCATTTAGAAACAGCTTGGAAATATCATTTAGAAACAGCTTGGAAATATAATTTAGAAACAGCCTTGGTAAAATAATTTAGAAACAGCTTTGGTAATATATAATTGGAAACAGCCTTGGTAATATCATTTAGAAACAGCTTGGAAATATCATTTAGAAACAGCCTTGGTAATATAATTTAGAAACAGTCTTGGTAATATCATTTAGAAACAGCCTTGGTAATATAATTTAGAAACAACGTTGGTAATATCATTTAGAAACAGCTTGGAAATATCATTTAGAAACAGCCTTGGTAATATCATTTAGAAACAGCTTGGAAATATCATTTAGAAACAGCCTTGGTAATATCATTTAGAAACAGCCTTGGAAATATCATTTAGAAACAGCCCTGGTAATATCATTTAGAAACAGCCTTGGTAATATCATTTAGAAGCAGCCTTGGTAATATCATTTAGAAACAGCCCTGGTAATATCATTTAGAAACAGCCTTGGAAATATCATTTAGAAACAGCACTGGTAATATCATTTAGAAACAGCACTGGTAATATCATTTAGAAACAGCCCTGGTAATATCATTTAGAAACAGCCCTGGTAATATCATTTAAAAACAGCCTTGATAATATCATTTAGAAACAGCCTTGGAAATATCATTTAGAAACAGCACTGGTAATATCATTTAGAAACAGCCTTGGTAATATCATTTAGAAACAGCCATGGTAATATCATTTAGAAACAGCCTTGGAAATATCATTTAGAAACAGCACTGGTAATATCATTTAGAAACAGCACTGGTAATATCATTTAGAACCACAGCCTTGGTAATATCATTTAGAAACAGTCCTGGTAATATCATTTAGAAACAGTCCTGGTAAGATCACTTAGAAACAGCCCCAGTAATATCACTAGTAGTCAATTTGACAAGAAAAAGAGCCCTTAAATATTATGTAGAGCCAGTCTTAACATATGCATGTGAATCATGGAAAATAGGATAGTAGACAAGAAAATCACCGGAGGCTGCAGAAATGTGGTTTTACAGAAGAATGTTGAGAACACCATGGACAGCTAAGAAGAGTAATGTAAACATATTGAAAGAGGCCAAAGTAAAAAGAGAGCAAATATTCATTAGGAAGAAACAATCATCATTTTTTGGCCATGTTATGAGAAGGGAACAACTGGAATATATTGTAACAACTGGAAAAATTGAGGGACGAAGAGATAGAGGGAAGCAAAGAGAAAAAATACCAGACAGCTTAAGAGAATGGCTTGGCAGGTCAACAACCAAAATGATAAGTAACTGTCGAAATCGAAGGTTATGGAGAGGCATGATCACCTATGCCAGCAAGCCCGGTACTTGATGATGATGATGATGATAATATCCAGGGTATTTTAGTGAAAAGAATAGAATATGGAAATATCCACTATATGCTTGCTGCTTGCTTGCGTTCGCCCGATGACTTAAGGAGTGTACCTCATCATCATCCGCCCTTAAAAGGACGTTAAGTGGGCGTGTCTGCGTTGTGTTGTGGTTTACAGTATAACTGTTATATTTACGCCTTTCGGCCCAACACACCCGACTTCAGCATGACATTTTTGAGTACCGGGTTGTCTTCCCTCTTCAATCCCTACTCGCTTGACCAGACTAGACAGGTTAGTCTGTTACTAGAGGCACCACGGAGAGGTGGAGCAGGGTCTGGATGGCTCTGGTTCACCAATCCTGGTACAAGCCATCAGCTGTGGATCGCTGACAACTTCCAGCTCTGGTGCTGGGAGGCGTGCCTTCGCCTCCATCCACTATACGTAAAGTAAAGAAAAGGCCCCCCCACCCCTTTTGCCGTAATAGGTATATGGGGATTATGGTGTTAGTGATCATATTTTTCTATGACCACGGTACATTTTTGGGTGATGTGGTCGGTATCACGCCAGGCCACCATTACCTCCCAGAAAAATCTCTGGTACCCATTTTCAGAGGCTGGGTGAATCCCGGAGCCTTGTCGATCCAAAAAAAATCTGCACACTATCCATTCAGTCCCTGAGGCTTCAAACATCCTTTGCCATTCAACAAAAACTAGTATAGGGTTGCCTTTGTCATGATTGTTGATATGAATGTCTAGAGAGGAAGAAGGGGAGATCTTTCTTCCTTCTACTTTTCTCTCTCTCTCACCGGTACCTAAAAGGTGTCGTGGTTTATATCATTTGTCGTTCTTGAGCTGCTCGAACTGTCTGAATTAGTGATTTTCCTTTGTTGTTACATGTCTCTGTCACTGCATCTATCCATCTTCTTCTTTTCTCTTTCTCACTGATACCTAAAAGGTGTTGTGGTTTATATCATTTGTTGTTCTTGAGCTGCTCGAACTGTCTGAATTAGTGATTTTCATTTGTTGTTACATGTCTCTGTCACTGCATCTATCCATCTTCTTCTTTTCTCTTTCTCACTGATACCTAAAAGGTGTTGTGGTTTATATCATTTGTCGTTCTTGAGCTGCTCGAACTGTCTGAATTAGTGATTTTCCTTTGTTGTTACATGTCTCTGTCACTGCATCTATCCATCTTCTTCTTTTCTCTTTCTCACTGATACCTAAAAGGTGTTGTGGTTTATATCATTTGTCGTTCTTGAGCTGCTTGAACTGTCTGAATTAGTGATTTTCCTTTGTTGTTACATGTCTCTGTCACTGCATCTATCCATCTTCTTCTTTTCTCTTTCTCACTGATACCTAAAAGGTGTCGTGGTTTATATCATTTGTCGTTCTTGAGCTGCTCGAACTGTCTGAATTAGTGATTTTCCTTTGTTGTTACATGTCTCTGTCACTGCATCTATCCATCTTCTTCTTTTCTCTTTCTCACTGATACCTAAAAGGTGTCGTGGTTTATATCATTTGTCGTTCTTGAGCTGCTCGAACTGTCTGAATTAGTGATTTTCCTTTGTTGTTACATGTCTCTGTCACTGCATCTATCCATCTTCTTCTTTTCTCTTTCTCACTGATACCTAAAAGGTGTCGTGGTTTATATCATTTGTTGTTCTTGAGCTGCTCGAACTGTCTGAATTAGTTATTTTCCTTTGTTGTTACATGTCTCTATCACTGCATCTATCCATCTTCTTCTTTTCTCTTTCTCACTGATACCTAAAAGGTGTCGTGGTTTATATCATTTGTCGTACTTGAGCTGCTCGAACTGTCTGAATTAGTGATTTTCCTTTGCTGTTACATGTCTCTATCACTGCATCTATCCATCTTCTTCTTTTCTCTTTCTCACTGATACCTAAAAGGTGTCGTGGTTTATATCATTTGTCGTTCTTGAGCTGCTCGAACTGTCTGAATTAGTGATTTTCCTTTGTTGTTACATGTCTCTGTCACTGCATCTATCCATCTTCTTCTTTTCTCTTTCTTACTGATACCTAAAAGGTGTCGTGGTTATACCATTTGTTGTTCTTGAGCTGCTCAAACTGTCTGAATTAGTGATTTTCCTTAGTTGTTACATGTCTCTGTCACTTCATTTATCCATCTTCTTCTGGGTCTTCCTCTTGGTCTTTTTCCATGCATTCTTGAGAAGAACGCCCTTGATGGTGATTGGTGAGGATTCATTCTGGCCAGGTTGCCAAACCATTTACGTTGTTACTCTATATATTCTTGGCAGGGTTTTGTTTCTACCATTTTTCTTATGGTTTCATTTGTTATTCTATCTCTTCTTGTGTTGTTTGTTTCTTTTCTCAAGCATCACATCTCACATGTATTGATCTTTCTTAACTCGGAGGAGAGATAACTCTCATTATCTGTGACAGAATAAAAGCAAATAACAACAGTAACCTACCTTGTCTTTCGTTTTCTTCTTCTTCTTGGTCGTTGTCTGACTAGGAACATCTTCTTCGATGTCGGAAGTAATTTGCTCTAAGAAAATAGATGAGAAATCATTCATTATCATCTATAATAAATAATGATAAATTGCAAAAAAATAATTAAAATAAAACGGTAATTCAACTCTTTCCGTACGTTCCGCCGCATGGTGCGCCACGCTAAATTTTATTAGTGTGAACGCCACCAAACCACATTCGTTTTACATGTCTTGTATCAGCTGGATATTGGTGAAATCTAATACCTTGTTCAATTATCTAAACATTCATATATAATATGTTATATAAATATAAATATGTACATTGATTCTTAAAACCATGAACAATTTTGTCTCTAAAATCTCTTTCGTTGCGTCGATAACAATGTAAAAAAATGTCAAAACATAAAAAGAGCTATATGGAGATATCGCCAGCTCTTGAGCTGAGAAATACCTTCTTCGAACTCATTAATATTGACATCTACTCATTAATACTGACATCTACTCATTAATACAGACATCCAAATATGTATGAAGAAGCAAACAAAGAGATATGTTTTTTATTTCCCAAAGACTATCAAAATATTTTGCACTGCCAGTCACAAAAAAAGCTGAGAGAAAAAAAAACTAGAAATAATTTCTGCCATAGAAAACATTACAAAAAAACAGATAATATGGTTTAGCCCTGTTAATCATCATTATCATCGAGTACCATCTCCGCATCAAAGGATGACTACCATGGAGCGCCATTCCACTCTGTCTCTTGCTTTGATGGTGCAGGCTGTCATAGGAAGACTTATCCAACTTTTGATGTTACTTGTCCACATTAGTCTTGGTCTGCTTCTGCCTCTTTTACCTTGTATTTTCCCTTCCAAGATTACTTTTACTGGGCTGTTGTGTCTTTTAACATGACCCAAAAATCTCATTCATCTTGTTTGACCTGTATTTAGTAGTTCTCTTTTAATTTCTAGTTCTTTTAAAACTTCATCGTTTGTTTTCTTTTCTTTCCATCCAATTCTACCTATTAATCTATATATCCACATTTCGGATTTTCATTCTTCTTCTTCTTCTACCTTTCAGCTCCCTGTGGAGCATAGGTCTTCAACAAACACTTTCCAAGCCGTTCTGTTTCTTGCCATTCTTTTAAGATCATTCCATGTCTTCCCCATCATCTTCATCTCTCCTTCTGTCTGTCTTCTCCAAGAATTGTTTGGTTTTCCTCTTTGTCTTTTCCCCTGGGATTCCAAAAAAGGGCCTGTTGTGTAATACTCTCAGTTGACTTCCACAGTGTGTGCCCTATCCAGCACCATCGTCTTTGCGGATTTTCATTAGCTATGTTAAAAGATGAAAATACCAAACATAACACAACAGGATTTTAATAAGGAGATAAGCACAGATGTAAAATATAAGAATATGAAATATTATGTGGGGCCTTCAGAATAGTTGAAGAAAACACACAAAACAAACACATAATGGTAATGAGTTACTAGACTAACTAAAAGACAAGACAAACTAGAACGTTTCAGCAAAATCTTTCATCAGGTATAACATATGAAGCATATACATAACACACAAAAACAGTTCTTAAATGTTATGTAGAGCCAGTCTTAACATATGGATGTGAATCATGGACAATAGGACAACAGACAAGAAGTCACTGGAGTCTGTAGAAATGTGGTTTTACAGAAGAATGTTGAGAATACCATGGACAGCTAAGAAGAGTAATGAAAGTGTTCTGAAGGCCAAAGCAAAAAGAGAGTTAATTTCCAATATTAGGAAGAAACAATCATCATTTTTAGGCCATGTAATGAGATGAGAACAACTGGAATATATTGTAACAACTGAAAAAATTAAGGGACGAAGAGATAGAGGGAAGCAAAGAGAAAAAATACCAGACAGCTTAAGAGAATGGCTTGGCAGAAGGTCAACAAATAAATTATAAATAACTGTCGAGATCGAAAGTTGTGGAGAGACATGATCACCTATGCCAGCAGGCCTGGTACTTTAAGATGACATAACACTCACACAATTATTTTGTGTTTAATATGTCATTTGCTATACCTAATAAAGACTTCTACCGAAACGTTCCAGTTTGTCTTGAGGTTTTAATGAATGCTGCTAGAACACCCCCAGACTCAAGGGTCGACCACAAAAAAAGATGAAATGATGGAATATTAGAAGTACTATGAAATACAACAGCAGCAGAGGCGAACAGAAGAACAGAAGACCACAAATTATATCTCCCCTCGACGCTGAGAGGCAAATGAGGAAGGAAAGAAAAGGAAAAAAGAATTGCAGATGATTGTTTTAACATGCTTGAGTGCACACCATACTTGTTGTTCCTGCTTTCTGAGAGAGCTAGACATAGGATCTCACTACACAGAGAGGGCTAGACATAGGATCTCACTACCCAGAGAGGGCTAGGCAAAGGATCTCACTACACAGAGAGGGCTAGACATAGGATCTCACTACCCAGAGAGGGCTAGGCAAAGGATCTCACTACACAGAGAGGGCTAGACATAGGATCTCACTACCCAGAGAGGGCTAGGCAAAGGATCTCACTACCCAGAGAGGGCTAGGCAAAGGATCTCACTACCCAGAGAGGGCTAGGCAAAGGATCTCACTACCCAGAGAGGGCTAGGCAAAGGATCTCACTACACAGAGAGGGCTAGGCATCGGATCTCACTACACAGAGAGGGCTAGGCAAAGAATCTCACTACACAGAGAGGGCTAGGCATCGGATCTCACTACACAGAGAGGGCTAGACATAGGATCTCACTACACAGAGAGGGCTAGGCAAAGGATCTCACTACACAGAGAGGGCTAGACATAGGATCTCACTACCCAGAGAGGGCTAGGCAAAGGATCTCACTACCCAGAGAGGGCTAGACATAGGATCTCACTACCCAGAGAGGGCTAGGCAAAGGATCTCACTATCCAGAGAGGGCTAGACATAGGATCTAACTACCCAGAGAGGGCTAGACATAGGATCTAACTACCCAGAGAAGGTAGACATAGGATGTCACTACCTAGAGGGCTAGACATAGGATCTCACTACCCAGAGAGGGCTAGACATTGGATCTCAATACCGAGAGAGGGCTAGACATTGGATGTCACTACCCAGAGAGGGCTAGACATCGGATCTCACTACAGACACTAGCATGGGAGGATAAAGCCACGATGAAACCACAGATTCCAAGTGAACAATTTCCACTGACTATGGCGAGATTCGAACCCAGGACCTTCTTGTCCCAAGGCCGACACTTACCTCTAAACCACCCAGCCACTAAGCTTGTCATGATCTAAGCACTAGTAAGATGACCTTCCACAGATACTTACTGACTTTGATAACAACATTATCATCACTGTCATCATCATCACTTTCAACTTTAACAGGTTTACTCTTGGGCACAGTTTGTTTGGCCGTAGTTGGCTTTCTCTCTTTCTCTAGTTTTGGCACACTCTGTGAAAAATAACAGAAAAAAATGGCTACAATATCATGGGAGGCAGTAGTGGGGCGTGGTATACACTCCAAGGTATGGTGAGAGCTGTACAAAAAACACATCTATGTACATCTTCTCAATATTCCTGTATGGTGGAGAAACATGGACATTAGACAAGAAAACAGAACAGAAAATTGAAGCCTTTGAAATGTGGATTTATAGAAGAATAGGTAGAATTGGATGGAAACAAAAGATAACAAACGATAAAGTTTTAAAACAACTGAAAATATAAAGAGAACTACTAAATACAATTAAGACAAGACAAATGAAATTTTTGGGGCATGTTAAAAGACACAACAGCCTACTAAAAGTAATATTGGAAGGAAAAATACAAGGTAAAAGAGGCAGAGGCAGACCAAGACTAACACGGACGAGTAACATCAAAAGATGGACAAGTCAATCTATGACAGCCGGCACCATCAAAGCAAGAAATAGAGTAGAATGGTGATCCATGGTAGCCAACCTTCGTTGCGGAGAAGGCACACGATGATGATGATGTACAAAAAAAGAACACAACAAAATACTGACATTTCGGCCTGCTTTACCGCAGCACAGCAATTAGTTGCCTATTCCCTACAATATCCTAACTTTGGTGTAAAGGTAAAGGCAAAGGTAAAGGTAAAGTACGAGACTTGAATCTGCGTCTTAATATGTAAGTTTTCATGCATATGTGCTCGGCTGCCTATCCAGAAGTGTTCTGAATAGTGCTGCTTCAAGCATTGAAACTCACGATGTAAGGCAGCTTTCCTCACTTTCTCAGAGCAATACCCTGGTACCCATGTCTGCCAGTGGCTGGGTCAACCATGGGGATATTTTTTTTTTCTAACCATGAGTACAATTCATACTGCTTCCAGCGGGAATCGAACACAGGTTGTCCAAATGTCGGTAGCCCAGTCGGGTGGTTTTCCCAACTAGGCTACCGAGGCCCCCACTTTGGTGTGATAGAGATGCCTCTTTCTACTGCTTATGTTCCTAAATCACTAACATGTAGTTCAATCTAAGCTTGTCCAATCTATACACTGAGCAAATCTTTAAAAACATCTCAGAGATGCCAGGCCTAAACATTAATGGAAAGATAATCAATAACCTAAGATATGCTGATGATACTGTTCTACCAGCAGAAAATCCTAAATATATACAACAATTGCTTAATGTGATAAACATAACAAGCAAAAAATATGGACTAGATATGAATATCAAAAAGACTAAAACTATGATCATAAACAAAGAAAACTCTCAAGACCTACAATTAAATATCACAGTGGAGGGAATACATCTGGAGACAGTTCAGAGCTACAACTACCTTGGACATACTATAACCAATGATGGAAAATGTAAAATTGAAATAAACAAAAGAATAGGTATGGCAAAAAGTAATTGTAATGCCATGAAAAATATACTAACAACAAAACAAATATCAGCAGGGCTGAAACTAAGAACGGCAAAACGTTACATGTTCTCAATATTCCTGTATGGTGCAGAAACATGGACATTAGACAAGAAAACAGAACAGAAAATTGAAGCCTTTGAAATGTGGATATATAGAAGAATAGGTAGAATTGGACGGAAGGAAAAGAAAACAAACGACAAAGTTTTAAAACAACTGAAAATAAAAAGAGAACTACTAAATACAATTAAGACAAGACAAATGAAATATTTGGGGCACGTTAAAAGACACAACAGCCTACTAAAAGTAATATTGGAAGGGAAAATACAAGGTAAAAGAGGCAGAGGCAGACCAAGACTAACACGGACGAGTAACATCAAAAGATGGACAAGTCAATCTATGACAGCCTGCTCTATCAAAGCAAGAACGAGAGTAGAATGGCGATCCATGGTAGCAAACCTTCATTGCGGAGAAGGCACTCAATGATGATGATGATGAACATGTAGTATTGGCATATGTAAGGAAATAACTCTAGAGGCAAAACTGGCACTCTACAATACAATCTTCATCCCAACGTTGTGCTACCAATACCAGTCCTGGACCCTATATGCAAGAACAATAAGAAAAATAACTTCTGCTGAGATTTTTTTTTTTTTTGTTCGCCAGCTTTGACCTCTGATGAAGTCCCTAGAGACTAGGAAATGAATTTTGCATGTCAATCCATATTTCCCTGGCAGCCGGTGCACAGGGGTCCCTTGCCACACAGGCAGATAACTCTGACTTCGGAGGTACTCATATTTTTTCCGTCCATGAGTAATTGACATTTCAAGCCAGGCCTCGCTGCTGAGACCAGGGTGGTTGCAGCAGAGAGAAATCATAAATAAAAATCGCAACCGGTGCAGCCGGATTTGAACCGACTGGGTCTCTCTGTCTCGAGGCCGGCGTCTAGCCTCATTAAAGGCTGGGTGAACCGGAGGCCTTCTGTAGGATCTAACCCTACCTTTTGTCTTTGTAGTCCAGTTCACTAACCACTGAGCTATCGCGGCTCACTCTTCCATACCCATAACCATTTTATATTTTGGAACTGCCTATATTATGCTGGTATATCCAGAAGGAAATAAAGATGAGTATAAGAGATTAAATAAAGAAATTGTAGTAAAATTCAATGAAGCAAAAGAAGCATGGCTAAAAGAGACATGCAAAGAGATTGAAATGCAACAAAAAGGAGATGCTAAAGCTATATACAAACAAATTGAGGAATTAACAGGAAGAAAAATGCAATCAAAAACTGGATGTTTAAGATCAAAGGAAGGAGAACTGTTGATTGATCAAGAAAACATAAGGGAACGATGGACAGAATACATTAAAGATCCTTATAATGATGAACGAACGGAAGTAAATATTAAGGATAATCGAGAAGGACCAGAAATACTCAAAGAAGAAGTGGAAGACGCCTTGCGCAATATGAAAGCAGGCAATGCTCCTGGACCAGATAATATAACTAAAGAAAAGATTTAAGCCATGGGTGATTTTGGAATAGAAAAAAAAAATATTGAATGATATCTACAACAACGGATATATACCAGACGACCTGCTCAAATCAATATTCATAGCCCTACCAAAGAAATCGGGTGCGATTGAATGCGATGATCATCGCACAATAAGCCTTATGAGTCATATGACTAAGATATTACTAAGAATCATCATTGAAGAGTGCGAAACAAAATCAGTCCAGAAATTAGCGATGAACAGTGTGGTTATCCAGAGATAAAGGAACAAGTAATGCCATTTATATCATAAGATCTTTAGTAGAAAGAGCCATAGAGGTGAAAACAAACAGATCTATACCTATGTTTCATAGATTACACCAAGGCATTTGACAAAGTAAAGCACCAAGAAATAATCAACATTTTAGAAAGCATAAACGTAGACAGCAAAGATCTAAGAATAATAAAGAACATGTACTGGCAACAAACAGTGGCCATAAGAACTGGAAACCAATTGGGAATGTTTCAACAAATAAAACAGGGTGCTAGACAAGGTTGTGTGCTGTCACCAGATTTGTTTAATATTTATCTATCTATCTATTATCCTTTCGAGCCGAAGACGGCACATAGGGCAGAACCACAATCTCAAAAACAGAAACCTTGCGTGCCAAAATGTCACATATTGCAGAGATCACTGCTTCTAAAATCTATGGTTTCCATAACAATGCTTTTTACAATGACAGCTTGTCAAGCCATCGATCAACCTCCTTAGTCGCCTCATAATATTTATAGTGATAAGAAATTTTAATTTCAAGAAAAATTTTAAGATCCATAAGGGGCATGCCTGGAATAACAATTGGAGGTCATAACATAAATAATCTAAGGTATGTTGATGATACAGTCTTAATCGCTAAGAGTGAAAATGAGTTACAAGAAATGTTGGACATTATAGTGAAAGAAAGCAAAAATAAAGGACTCAGCCTTAATAGCAAAAAGACAGAGGTAATGGTAACAACAAAGAAAAAGACATCACCTGAGTGCAAAGTAAAGACAAGTGGAACAATATTAAAACAGGTAAATGAATTTAAATATTTGGGAACTTTGTTAACCTCAGACGGAAGATGTACAAAAGAGGTGAGATGCAGAATGGCTCAGGCAAAAGCAGCTTTCCAAAAAATGAGGAAGATACTATGCAATCCATTTTTGACAATAGAAACAAGAAAAAGAGTTCTTAAATGTTACGTAGAGCCAGTCTTAGCATATGGATGCGAATCATGGACAATAGGACAACAGACAAGAAAATTACTGGAGTCTGTAGAAATGTGGTTTTACAGAAGAATGTTGAGAGTACCATGGACAGCTAAGAAGAGTAATGAAGATGTTCTGAGAGAGGTCAAAGTAATAAAAGTAAAGTAAAGTACCCCTGTCACGCCAAGTGGCGTATAGGGAAATATGGTGTTAGTGACCCTATATTTTACAGACCTTCAGCACATGATTTTTGGGGTAATGTGGTCGGTATTACGCCCGTGCTGCTTTACTTTACCAGAAAAAAATCCGGTACCCATTTAAGACTGGGTGAACCCGGAAGCCGTCGGTTGGGATCGAACCCTACCCCTTGTCCTTTGTAGTCCAGTTCACTAACCACTGAGCTATCACGGCTCCCAGGTCAAAGCAATAAGAGAGCTAACTTCCAATATTAGGAAGAAACAATCATCATTTTTTGGCCATGTAATGAGAAGAGAACAACAGGAATACATAACAACTGGAAAAATTGAGGGACGAAGAGATAGAGGGAAGCAAAGAGAAAAAATACCAGACAGCTTAAGAGAATGGCTTGGCAGAAGGTCAACAACAGAAATGATAAATAGCTGCCGAGACCGAAAGTTGTGGAGGGACATGATCACCTACGCCAGCAGGCCCGGTACTTGATGATGATGATATCCAGAAGGACTTGGAATCTGTTATTGAATGTTTATATCGGGCCTAGATTGTGTTATCGGTCAACCACTGTGAATCAAACATCTAATATGGGCTTTGTCTTCTTTGATGTATCTCTTTCAATTTTAACGTTATTTTGCATAGCAGCATATTGTGATAGGGATCTGCAATAGCTCAGTGGTTAGTGAACTGAACTACAAAGAACATGAGGTAGGGTTCGATCCCAACCGATGGCTTCCAGGTTCACCCAGCTTTAAACGTGTACCGGATTTTTTTTTTAGGGAAAGTAAAGAGTTACAGGTATAATGTACTGAAGGTCTGTAAAATTATGGTCACTAACACCATATTCCCTATACGCCACTTGGCATGACGGGGGCTCTTTACTTTACTTTTATATTGTGATCGCTTCCAGCTTTTGCATCTCTGATTACTTTGACATCATACAATGATCTTATCCAATTTCTTTCCACAAACTTTTGCTACACAGCTGTGTGCTTAACCAGGCAACATGGGAATCATTTCCTGGGTTACATTAGATTTATGGTCTGAAATTCAACTCCACCACAGTGATGAGGAGAAATACCTCAACTAGATGTACAAACTGACATATATCTGGGTAATAATATAGATATAGAGGGAAGAACAGAAAATGATACCAAAATAAGGATATCAAAAGCAAGAGGAGCTTTCGTTGCACTGGGAAACATATGGAAGTCCAAAGAAATTAGGCTAAATACAAAAATAAAAATTTTCAACTCCAATGTTAGGTCAGTCCTGTTATATGGCTGTAAAACATGGAGAACAACAAAATTGACAATCATGAAGATACAGACTTTCATTAATGGATGATTACGAAGAATAAAAGGATGGAAATGGCAGGACAAAAACACTAACATAGAATTATGGAAATGTACCAGTCAAATACCAGTGGATAAAGAGATACAGCGAAGACAATGGCACTGGATAGGACACACACTGCGGAAGCCAACTGAGAGTATTACACAACAGGCCCTTTTTTGGAATCCCCAGGGGAAAAGACAAAGATGAAGACCAAAGAATTCTTGGAGAAGACAGATCAAAGCACAGATGATGATGATGGGGAAGACATGGAATGATCTTAAAAGAATGGCAAGAAACATAACGACTTGAAAAGTGTTTGTTGAGGACCTATGCTCCACAGTGAGCTGAAAGGTAGACGAAGAGATATAGTGATGACTGGAGATGTTACGTTGTCTATTGACATCCTGCCTGTCAATCCAGCCGTTACGTTCAGCTCCCTCTTAGCATCGTTTGCTAGCTATCCCATGTTACAAAGGTTTGTTTGATGTCTCGTCAACAGCCAAGGAGATTCCCCCATAATGAAGGGGGGGGGAGGAAATAAAAAGAATTGTCGAAAATTAATATTAATTATTAAATAAAAGGGGAGCCGCGATAGCTCAGTGGTTAGTGAACTGGACTACAAAGGACAAGAGGTAGGGTTCGATCCCAACCGACGGCTTCCAGTTCACCCAGCCATTAATGGGTACCGGATTTTTTCTGGGAAAGTAAAGTGGGACGGTACTTAATATCAACCACATTACTCCAAAAATCATATGCCGAAGGTCTGTGAAATTTATGGTCACTAACATCATATTCCCTATACGTCACTTGGCGTGACGGGGGTACTTAACTTATTAAATAAAAGCCTCTTTTGCACGAGACCATACTCCTTTTATATGGCAGTTCTTTTGTTCTTTAAGGCCCCCTATCACTGCAAACGAATCAAAATCCATAATTGCTCAACCGCCCGTGACAGTGGAATCATCCGAATTACTATTTCATCTCCCAAACAAAGAAAGGTAGCTGTAGTCCCCATTATAGCAGTCTCAGCACATGTCAAAAGACATAAGGCGGAATCGCACAGAAAGTGAACCCAGCCAACTGTTCCCTGTCATACGATTTCAGCATTAATCGTAAACAATTGGATAATCGAAACATGATCAAAACGGATGAAACACACAGCTCACGGTGTGCACAGAGCACCTAATTCAGTAGCTCCTGCAACAAGCCGGACTTGGAATATGAGGAAACTTCCACAAGGAACACTTTCATACATAGCCTTCAATGGTTCCTGCCGCCTATCCACCATATTGACCAGAAGTTTATATGGCGGTGTCATAATCTAGGGTTAACCTTTTTTTCCTGACTTCCTGAGCTAGGGCCAAACAAACTGTGTGTTTTAGACCATTTTTAACTTATTTTCTTGCTGTAATTTCACTTTATTTTATTTTATTTTTTTTTTTTAAATAACAATATTGCCAGCATAACACCTCTGAGAGGCATTGTGTTAATCCAAACAATTGCAAAAAAAAAAAAAAAAATTTATATAAATTTAAAAAACAAATGCTACCAACCATGACTTCAAACTGGTCCAACCAATCATTTAAAGCTTCCTGTGGGAGTTCAATGGCAGGTGTGACGCTCTCAGACTTCGTACCCTGATCCTCCACAGAATCACTATCACTAAATCCATCGCCACTTTTATCTATTTTTAATTGCAAATCTTCACTGCCCTTTTTGCTCGTTCCTTTCCTGATTCCATTTTCAGAACTAATGGAAGACACTTTTCTAGGTTCTGCAAATGCCTTTGTGCTATTTAAAGAATTATTTTTCCGTTTGTGGTGCTGATCTTCTTCTTCAGATTCTGACGCAGCTGCATCAACGTCTTCAGCGGCCATTTTCTTTGGGTGGGAACTTAAAGAGTGTGCTGCGGTGTCTTGACGATGGTGAATTTTCGAAGATGAAGTTTTAATTTTGGGCTTGGAAATGTTTTCATCATCGCTGGAGATATCAACATCTTTGGTAATTACGGGATGAGGTGTATCATCATCATCACTGTCATTATTATCATCATTGTCTTTCACAATAACCTGAGGAGGTCTAGACTTCCTGTTTGTTTCAGGGATTTTCTTCGAGGTAGCTTCATCTTCAGATGATGAGTAAGGATGGTCAGGGGCGGTAACTGCGGCAACTGGTGAAATCTTTTCATCGTCAGAGTCCAGGTCATCTTGAAACCCAGCAACCATTGGGTTAGCCTCTTCGTCATCACTGCAAATGATAATTAATATCAACATTACCTTCAAGTGATCTAAGAAAGTACCAACATTACCTTCAAGTGATCTAATAAAGTACCAACATTACCTTCAAGTGATCTAAGAAAGTATCAACATTACCTTCAAGTGATCTAAGAAAGTATCAACATTACCTTCAGTGATTTAAGAAAGTATCAACATTACCTTCAAGTGATCTAAGAAAGTATCAACATTACCTTCAGTGATCTAAGAAAGTATCAACATTACCTTCAAGTGATCTAAGAAAGTATCAACATTACCTTCAGTGATCTAAGAAAGTATCAACATTACCTTCAAGTGATCTAAGAAAGTATCAACATTACCTTCAAGTGATCTAAGAAAGTATCAACATTACCTTCAAGTGATCTAAGAAAGTATCAACATTACCTTCAGTGATCTAAGAAAGTATCAACATTACCTTCAAGTGATCTAAGAAAGTATCAACATTACCTTCAGTGATCTAAGAAAGTACCAACATTACCTTAAAGTGATCTAAGAAAGTACCAACATTACCTTCAGTGATCTAAGAAAGTATTAACATTACCTTCAAGTGATCTAAGAAAGTATCAACATTACCTTCAGTGATCTAAGAAAGTATCAACATTACCTTCAGTGATCTAAGAAAGTATCAACATTACCTTCAAGTGATCTAAGAAAGTATCAACATTACCTTCAAGTGATCTAAGAAAGTATCAACATTACCTTCAAGTGATCTAAGATAGTCTCAACATTACCTTCAAGTGATCTAAGAAAGTATCAACATTACCTTCAGTGATCTAAGATAGTCTCAACATTACCTTCAAGTGATCTAAGAAAGTACCAACATTACCTTCAAGTGATCTAAGAAAGTAACATTACCTTCAAGTGATCTAAGATAGTCTCAACATTACCTTCAAGTGATCTAAGAAAGTATCAACATTACATTTAAGTGATCTAAGAAAGTATCAAAATTACCTTCAAGTAATCTAAGAAAGTCTAAACATTACCTTTAACTAAATTAATATCTAAAAAGGATCAATATTATCTTGATTATGATTGTTATCAAAGACAGCATCAACATTACATAAACTAGATATTTAAATAAGAAAAAACAGCACTAATTTAATTAGATGTACAACAAAACAAACAATATTAATGTAATAAGCTTTTAGCACTAGAAAAAGTGACGCAAGTCGCAGAAAATGAGTAACTTAGATTGACCGATATTCAGTAAACTAAAGCAGGTAGCAGGCTAACAGTCTGACTGAGACATCAAGTGTCCAAATAAAGAAAAAGAAGGCATAGTATTTTCTTCGTTAATGTCTTCTCAACATTCCTATATGGTGCAGAAACATGGACATTTGACAAGAAAACAGAACCAAAAAATTGAAATTGTGGATTTATAGAAGAATAGGTAGAATTGGATGGGAAGAAAATAAAGCAAACAATGAAGTCTTAGAACAACTAAAAATGAAAAGAGAACTACTAAACACAATTCAAATAAGACAAAGGAGATTTTCAGGGGATGTTAAAAGACACAACAGCCTACTAAAAGTAATCTTGGAAGGGAAAATACAGGGTAAAAGAGGTAGATCAAGGAGGTAGATCATCGCACCAAGCCCTCATACAAACACAATAACAAAGCCTTCATATTATTACAATAACCAAGCCCTCACACAAACACAATAACCAAGCCCTCATATAAATACACAATAATAAAGCCCTCATACAAACACATTAATAAAGTCCTCATATAAACAATAACAAAGCCCTCATACATACACGATAACCAAGCCCTCATACAAACACGACAACCAAGCCCAAATATGAACACAATAACCAAACTCTCATACAAACACATTAACTATGCCCTCATACAAACACAATAAATAAACTCTCATACAAACAAAATAACCACTCTCATACGAACACAATAACCAAACTCTCATATGAACACAATAACCAAACTCTCATACAAACACAACAGCCATACCCTCATACAAACACAATAAATAAATTCTCATACAAACAAAATAACTACTCTCATACAAACACAATTACCAAACTCTCATACAAACACAATCCACTTTTTTTCCAAAAAAATCTCCTACTCCTTTATGGCTGGGCGAATCGTAGAAGCCGTCAACCATGATTGAACCCGACCCTTGTCCTCACCAAGCAATGCTCTACCACAGCATTAGACAGGAGGAAATAACTCTAAGAGAAAACAAACAGAAAATCATCTACCTATCATCTTCTTCATTCTTTCCAGAATCCTTGACCCCTGGTAACTCTTTCGCATCATCGAGAAATCCACTGTCAAGGCCGTCCAAATCAGGGACAAAGTCTTCCACGCTTTTTACAGTTTGCGGTGCGTTCTCCCCTGAGGGTAGGTCTGGAAAACAGAAGAATATGACACGTACAAAGTTGAACATTCGGCACAGCTATTCGCTTTTATCAAAAAGTGATATTTTAGTTCAAATCTTGGAAACTTTGCAGCTTTTATGAACGCAGAGAGGCGACTGGTTGGTCTTGAGGCAAGACGCCGGCCTCGAGACAAACAGGTTGTGGGTTCAAATCCTGGCTGGACCAGTTGGGAATTTTATTTATGATTTCTCTCTGTGGCAACCACACCTGGTCTCAGCAGCAAGGCCCGGCTTGAAACGTCAATTACTCATGGGCGAAAAAAAATGTGAGTACCTCCGGAGATGGAGTTATCTGCCTGTGCGGTGAGGGACCCCTGTGCGAAAAATGGATTAACACGCAAAATTCAGTTCCTAGTCTCTAGGGACTTCATCAGAGGTAAAAGCCGGCGAACGGAAAAAAAAACAACACTTTTTAACTTGATTTTTTTTTTTTACGGATGTGGTTTCAATTTATGATGCTCCACACAAAAAGGAAAGAGTAACATTTTTAGCAAAAGTCAGTCTATTGACCTTTCGAGCAGTCCGGCCCATAGGGCATAGACCCATATACTCTTTCTGTTATCTAGATTTTTATTCTAGCAGTTTTCAATCCTTGTAAAGATATTTTATCAAATCTTGCCATTTGTCTCTGTTCTGTGCAAGCAGCTCTATCTCATTGAGGGAGCCGATTCCTGCTGCTCTTGCCTCTCTGATCAATGTTCTTCTCAGTGTCTCTCTGGGCCGACCTCTTTTCCTCTTACCTGTTGTTTCCCACATGAGGGCTTGCTTTGTTATTCGGTTATTATCTCTTCTCATCACATGTCGAATATATGACCATCGTCTTTTCTTGATTACGGAAGATATTAGTGGTTGATTGGTGATTTCTCTAATTTCTTTGTTTATTTTGAATTCGTTCAATGCTAAACCAAGTATTTTCCTTAGACATTTAATTTTGAATGCATATCATAAAAACGCTTTTGTTAATGAAACGTAAAAGTCATTGTGTTTAGTAGTTATCTTTTCATTTTTAGTTGTTTTAAGACTTCATTGTTTGTTTTCTTTTCTTTCGATCCAATTCTACCTATTCTTCTACAAATCCCCATTTCAAAGGCTTTAATTTTCTGTTCCGTTTTCTTGTTTAATGTCCATGTTTCAGCACCATACATGAATGTTGAGAAGATGTAACATTTTGCTATTCTTAGTTTTAGCTCTGGTGTTATTTGTTTTGACATTAGTATATTTTTTCATGGCATTATAATTACTTGTTGCTATTCCTATTCTTTTGTTTACTTCAGTTGTACACTTTCCATCACTGGTTATAGTATGTCCCAGGTAGTTGTAGCTCGGAACTGTCTCCGGTAACAACAAGATCAAAAATGGGCAAATCTAAGAGTTTCAGGTGACCAAAGCAAAGAAATGCATACAAACGCGAAGCTGCAGTAAAGCTAATTGTAAGGAGAAATGAAAAAAAAATACATAAAAAATAAAATAGAAAAAACGGCATTGTTAAAGCTTTATGTAATAAGATGAACGACACAAATTAGTTTCGGGGGATTGCAATATTACATTTTCAACCACAAATGTTTGTACTTTTGAAGATACAGCTTCTTCTAATCACCATAAATGTATAAGATACAGCTTCTTCTAATCACCATAAATGTATAAGATACAGCTTATTCTAATCACTATAAATGTATAAGATACAGCTTCATCTAATCACTATAAATGTATAAGATACAGCTTCATCTAATCACCATAAATGTATAAGATACAGCTTCATCTAATCACCATAAATGTATAAGATACAGCTTCATCTAATCACCATAAATGTATAAGATACAGCTTCTATCACCATAAATGTATAAGATACAGCTTCTTCTAATCACCATAAATGTATATGGTACAGCTTCTTCTAATCACCATAAATGTATAAGGTACAGCTTCATCTAATCACCATAAATGTATAGGTACAGCTTCTTCATCATAAATGTATAAGGTACAGCTTTTTCTAATCACCATAAATGTATAAGGTACAGCTTCTTCTAATCACCATAAATGTATAAGGTACAGCTTCTTAATCACCATAAATGTATAAGGTACAGCTTCTTCTAATAACCATAAATGTATAAGGTACAGCTTTTTCTATCACCATAAATGTATAAGGTACAGCTTCTTCTAATAACCATAAATGTATAAGGTACAGCTTTTTCTAATCACCATAAATGTATAAGGTACAGCTTCTTCTAATCACCATAAATGTATAAGGTACAGCTTCTTCTAATCACCATAAATGTATAAAGTACAGCTTCCTCTAATCACCATAAATGTATAAGGTACAGCTTCTTCTATCACCATAAATGTATAAGGTACAGCTTCTTCTAATCACCATAAATGTATAAGGTACAGCTTCTTCTAATAACCATAAATGTATAAGGTACAGCTTCTTCTAATAACCATAAATGTATAAGGTACAGCTTCTTCTAATCACCATAAATTATAAGGGGTATGTGCTTTTGTCTTTCTGAAAAGACACAAATGTGCAAATCAACTAAAGTATAAACGACAAACAGCTGTGTGGTGAGTGAAAAATTGAAATGATTCAGTTTCAAGAATGGGTTTGTTTTAGATCAGCTCTCATGGCTTCATCCATGACCAATTATGTCTTTCTTTCTAGGAGTAGGTAAGAGAGTGAAACAAGAGTAAATGAAAGACTGAGAGAGAGGATGAGAGAGTGATTGAGACAGAAAGTGAAAGAATGTGAGAGAGAGTGTACAAGTGAGTGGGTGAGAGAGTGATTGAGAGAGAAAGTGAAAGAATGTGAGAGAGAGTGTAAAAGTGAGTGGGTGAGAGTGATTGAGAGAGAAAGTGAAAGAATGTGAGAGAGAGTGTAAAAGTGAGTGGGTGAGAGAGTGATTGAGAGAGAAAGTGAAAGAATGTGAGAGAGAGTGTACAAGTGAGTGGGTGAGAGAGTGATTGAGAGAGAGAGAGTGTACAAGTGAGTGGGTGAGAGAGTGAAAAAGAGTAGAGAGAGAGAGTGTACAAGTGAGTGGGTGAGAGAGTGAAAAAGAGTAAGAGAGAGAGAGAGTGTACAAGTGAGTGGGTGAGAGAGTGAAAAAGAGTAAGAGAGAGAGAGAGTGTGCAAGTGAGTGGTGAGAGAGTGAAAAAGAGTAAGAGAGAGAGAGAGTGAATAAGAGGGAAATGACTGAGGGGGAGGGGGCGATTGAGAGTGAGAAGGAAAGTGATTGAGAGAGAGAGGGAGTGAGGGGGAAGTGATTGAGAGAGAGAGTGAGTGAGTGATTGAGAGAGAAAGTGAAAGAATGTGAGAGAGAGAGAGTGTGGAAGTGAGTGTGTGAGAGAGTGAAAAAGAGTACGAGAGAGAGAATAAGAGGGAAATGACTGAAAAGGGGGGGGGGGGGTGCAGAAATTGAGAGAGTGAGAGGGAAAGTGGTTGAGAGAGAGAGGGAGTGAGGGGGAAAGTGATTGAGAAAGTGAAAGAGAGAAAGTGACAAAGAGTGAGTGAATATGTGAAAGTGGGTGGATTGAGAGAGAGTGAGTGAAAGAGTAAATGAAAGAAAGCGTAAGTGAGAGAGAGAAAAGGGCAGGGAGAGTTAGCGAATGTACGTTTTTTGGGGGCAGTAGAGCAGAAGATGCACCTCAAGGCTGTTACGATTTAAACAAGGTCATCTCTGTTGAAAAATTAAACTGATAAGCAAATGTGGTTGAACATGCTGTGACGCTCACCTAAAGTCTTCGGTGGGGTAGCGGAAGATGTTTGGCTCTTACTGCCCTTGAACAACCTTGAAAAAATGCCAGTTTTGCTGCTGTCAGTCACGGGTGTGGCTACTGGTGTATTTGTTTCTGATTGGCTCGTTCTGTTTGGTATGACGACAGAGTCCGGATGATCACTGCGAAGCTGGCCAGAGCTGCTGTCAACAACATTCCCCATCGGCAGAGAACTGGGTATTGCTGGCTGAGATGCTGATCTTGAAACTGGAGAAAGATCATTTACGTATAAAATTATGGCTCAATTTAAACTACAGAAAGAGCATTAGGTGAAATAAGCTGGGTCATACGGACGGAATTACCCTGACAGTAACACAGTTGAGAGTTGTTAGTGAATTAATGCAGTTGGCAATAACCAAATAAAATTTGGAGAAATACCTCTACTAGATGTACAATCTTACTTATATCTGGGCAGTAATATAGATAAAGAGGGAGGAACAGAAAATGATACTAAAATAAGGATATCAAAAGAAATTAGGTTAAATACTAAAATAAAAATTGTCAACTCCAATGTTAAGTCAGTCCTATTATATGGCTGTAAAACATGGTGAATAACAAAATTGGCAATCATGAAGATACAGACTTTCATTAATGGATGCTTACGCATAATAAAAGGATGGAAATGGCAGGACAAAATTACTGACATAGAATTATGGAAATGTACCAGTCAAACACCAGTGGATAAAGAGATATAGTGAAGACGATGGCGCTGGATAGGACACACATTGCGGAAGCTAACTGAGAGTAATACACAACAGGCTATTTTTTGGAATCCCCAGGGGAAATTACAAAGAGGAAGACTAAAGAATTCTTGGAGATGACAGATAGAAACAGAGATGAAGATGATGGGGAAGACATGGAATGATCTTAAAATAATGACAAGAAACAGAACGACTTGGAAAGTGTTTGCTCCACAGGGAGATGAAAAGGTAGAAGAAGAAAAGAACTGGGTATAACTGGAGAGATGCTGATTTTGAAACTAGAGAAAGACTGTTTACGTATAAAATTATGGCTCAATTTAAACTACAAAAAGAGGATTAGGCAAAATAAGCTGGGTCATACGGACGGAATTACCCCGACAGTAACAGAGTTGAGAGTTGTTAGTGAATTATAGCTTTTGATAGGATTGGTGAACCAGAACAATCTAGACCATACTTCCACCTAATTTGATATTTTCAGTGCAAGAGTGGTATGAAGAGTGTGTTACATGTTCTGGAGAGTGTGTTGAATGTCTGGAGAGTGTGTTGAATGTTCTGGAGAGTGTGTTGAATGTTCTGGAGAGTGTGTTAAATATTCTGGAGAGTGTTGAATGTTCTGGAGAGTGTGTTAAATGTTCTGGAGAGTGTGTTGAATGTTCTGGAGAGTGTGTTGAATGTTCTGGAGAGAATGTTGAATGTTCTGGAGAGTGTGTTAAATGTTCTGGAGAGTGTATTGAATGATCTGGAGAGTGTGTTGAATGTTCTGGAGAGTGTGTTAAATGTTCTGGAGAGTGTGTTGAATGTTCTGGAGAGTGTGTTAAATGTTCTGGAGAGTGTGTTAATGTTCTGGAGAGTGTGTTAAATGTTCTGGAGAGTGTGTTGAATGTTCTGGAGAGTGTGTTAATGTTCTGGAGAGTGTGTTGAATGTTCTGGAGAGTGTGTTGAATGTTCTGGAGAGTATATTGAATGTTCTGGAGAGTGTATTGAAGTTCTGGATGGTGTGTTGAGTGTCTGGAGAGTGTTGAGTGCCCTGGAGAGTGTGTTGTTGAGTGTCCTGGAGAGAGTGTTGTTGAGTGCCCTGGAGAGTGTGTTGTTGAGTGTCCTGGAGGGAGTGTTGTTGAGTGCCCTGGAGAGTGTGTTGTTGAGTGTCCTGGAGAGAGTGTTGTTGAGTGTCCTGGATAGTGTGTTGTTGAGTGTCCTGGAGGGAGTGTTGTTGAGTGCCCTGGAGAGTGTGTTGTTGAGTGTCCTGGAGAGAGTGTTGTTGAGTGTCCTGGATAGTGTATTGTTGAGTGCCCTGGAGAATGTGTTGTTGAGTGTCCTGGAGAGAGTGTTGTTGAGTGTCCTGGATAGTGTGTTGTTGAGTGCCCTGGAGAGTGTGTTGTTGAGTGTCCTGGAGAGAGTGTTGTTGAGTGCCCTGGAGAGTGTGTTGTTGAGTGCCCTGGAGAGTGTGTTGTTGAGTGTCCTGGAGAGAGTGTTGTTGAGTGCCCTGGAGAGAGTGTTGTTGAGTGTCCTGGATAGTGTGTTGTTGAGTGCCCTGGATAGTGTGCTGTTGAGTGTCCAGGAAAGTGTGTTGTTGAGTGCCCTGGATAGTGTGTTGTTGAGTGCCCTGGACAGTGTGTTGTTGAGTGTCCTGGAGAGAGTGTTGTTGAGTCCCCTGGAGAGAGTGTTGTTGAGTGTCCTGGATAGTGTGTTGTTGAGTGCCCTGGAGAGTGTGTTGTTGAGTGCCCTGGAGAGTGTGTTGTTGAGTGTCCTGGAAAGTGTGTTGTTGAGTGTCCTGGAGAGTGTGTTGTTGAGTGTCAAAAACAAAGAAAGAACAAAGATCCATTTATATTCTATCTATCTATTGTCCTTTGAACCTAAGACAGCATTGAACCTATGATAGCATTGAACCTAAGATAGCATTGAACCTAAGACAGCAATGAACCTAAGACAGCATTGAACCGATGACAGCATTGAACCTAAGACAGCAATGAACCTAAGACAGCATTGAATCTAAGACAGCATAGAGGGCAATAAATTCCATACTCCCTACATTTGACAATATTTATTATCAAGTGTCGGATATTGCACATTTTTTCATTTTTTTCTTTCTTCATCTGCCTTTCATCGTCGAGGGTAGATATAATTTGAGGTCTTTTGTTCTACTTTTCGCTTCTGCTGCTGTTATATTTCCTTGTGTTTCTAATATTTCATCAATCAAATCCATCTTTTTCGTGGTCGACCTTTGGGTCTGGTATTCTCACAACGTTTATTGAGGGCTCGTTGTGTTGTGTTTTGATCACTTTGCCTTGTCACGTGGCCAAACCATTTTATCTGTTGTTTATATATTTATTTTATGGCGAGGGAGGGGGCTATTCCTAGTTTTTTTTCTTGCACATGACCCATATTGTATCTCATCACAAGCTCATTTATATTAAAAACAGAGAAATTTCACAAATACATACCACTTGATGATAAAGACATTGCCATACCACTGCCGGTTGCAGATGGACTATTTATGATCACAGGTGCCCCATCCTTCCCTACCAGTGCCCCAGTTTTGTCCTGCTTGATGGATGCCTCAGCCGTTGCCTTCTCAGAGAGTTTTTCTTGTTGGGCTCGTCTTTGCTGGGTTAAAGATTCCAAAAACCTGAAGGAAATATAATTGACAATCTATGATTTGTTTTGTTTACTGGGTTAAAGATTCTAAAAACCTGAAGGAAATATAATTGACAATCTATGATTTGTTTTGTTTACTGGGTTAAAGATTCTAAAAACCTGAAGGAAATATAATTGACAATCTATGATTTGTTTTGTTTACTGGGTTAAAGATTCTAAAAACCTGAAGGAAATATAATTGACAATCTATGATTTGTTTTGTTTACTGGGTTAAAGATTCTAAAAACCTGAAGGAAATATAATTAACAATCTATGATTTGTTTTGTTTACTGGGTTAAAGATTCTAAAAACCTGAAGGAAATATAATTGACAATCTATGATTTGTTTTGTTTACTGGGTTAAAGATTACAAAAACCTGAAGGAAATATAATTAACAATCTATGATTTGTTTTGTTTACTGGGTTAAAGATTACAAAAACCTGAAGGAAATATAATTAACAATCTATGATTTGTTTTGTTTACTGGGTTAAAGATTACAAAAACCTGAAGGAAATATAATTAACGATCTATGATTTGTTTTGTTTACTGGGTTAAAGATTACAAAAACCTGAAGGAAATATAATTAACGATCTATGATTTGCTAATCTTCTTAATTTTTTCACTCATTCTTTGTTCCCTTTCACTCTCTCTCCTGGTGGGAAATTTTCTGTGTAGCCCATGACTCCTCCATAGGACTTGAAACTTATTCTTCAGATCCATTTTGAAATAGCACAGCCCAAAATAGCATTTCAAAAAATGAAAAACATCTTGTGCAACAAGTCTATGTCAATAGAGTGAGTAAGAGATTTTATCAGTGTTATATAGAGTCAATTCTGACCTGGGAGCGAATCATGGATAGTAGACAAATAAAAAGATGATTAAAGGCCACTGAGATAGGATTTCTCAAAAGAATATTGAAAGTTGCATAGACCTCAAAAGAAACCAATGAGGAAATTGTAGAGGCCAACACAAAAATGGGAGCTCCTAAGAAACATCAGAAAGAAACAATCAATATTTTTCTGACACATCATGAGAAGAGGAAAGTCAGAATACCTGGTTATAACTGGCAAAATATAGGAAAAGAGAGATCATGAATGACAAGGTGAGAGGACACTAAGCCTGGTGGCATGGCACAGTAAACAGCCAACAACAGAGTTGATATGATGTACTGTGGACTGATGGGAGCCGTGATAGCTGAGTGGTTAGTGAACTGGACTACAAACGACAGGAAGTTGGGTACGATCGTGATCCACAGCTTCCAGGTTCTTCTTCTTCCTTTCAGCTCCCTGTGGAGCATAGGTCTTCGACAAACACTTTCAGCTCCCTGTGGAGCATAGGTCTTCGACAAACACTTTCAGATCCCTGTGGAGCATAGGTCTTCAACAAACACTTTCAGATCCCTGTGGAGCATAGGTCTTCAACAAACACTTTCAGATCCCTGTGGAGCATAGGTCTTCGACAAACACTTTCAGCTAACTATGGAGCATAGGTCTTCAACAAACACTTTCAGCTCCCTGTGGAGCATAGGTCTTCGACAAACACTTTCAGATCCCTGTGGAGCATAGGTCTTCAACAAACACTTTCAGCTAACTATGGAGCATAGGTCTTCAACAAACACTTTCAGCTAACTATGGAGCATAGGTCTTCGACAAACACTTTCAGCTAACTATGGAGCATAGGTCTTCGACAAACACTTTCAGATCCCTGTGGAGCATAGGTCTTCAACAAACACTTTCAGCTAACTATGGAGCATAGGTCTTCGACAAACACTTTCAGCTAACTATGGAGCATAGGTCTTCGACAAACACTTTCAGCTAACTATGGAGCATAGGTCTTCAACAAACACTTTCAGCTCCCTGTGGAGCATAGGTCTTCAACAAACACTTTCAGCTTCCCTGTGGAGCATAGGTCTTCAACAAACACTTTCAGATCCCTGTGGAGCATAGGTCTTCAACAAACACTTTCAGCTCCCTGTGGAGCATAGGTCTTCAACAAACACTTTCAGCTAACTATGGAGCATAGGTCTTCAACAAACACTTTCAGCTAACTATGGAGCATAGGTCTTCAACAAACACTTTCAGCTAACTATGGAGCATAGGTCTTCAACAAACACTTTCAGCTAACTATGGAGCATAGGTCTTCAACAAACACTTTCAGCTCCCTGTGGAGCATAGGTCTTCAACAAACACTTTCAGCTCCCTGTGGAGCATAGGTCTTCAACAAACACTTTCAGCTCCCTGGAGCATAGGTCTTCAACAAACACTTTCAGCTCCCTGTGGAGCATAGGTCTTCAACAAACACTTTCAGCTCACTGTGGAGCATAGGTCTTCAACAAACACTTTCAGCTCCCTGTGGAGCATAGGTCTTCAACAAACACTTTCAGCTCCCTGTGGAGCATAGGTCTTCAACAAACACTTTCAACCCCCTGTGGAGCATAGATCTTCAACAAACACTTTCAACTCCCTGTGGAGCATAGATCTTCAACAAACACTTTCAGCTCCTATGGAGCATAGGTCTTCAACAAACACTTTCAGCTCACTATGGAGCATAGGTCTTCAACAAACACTTTCAGCTCACTATGGAGCATAGGTCTTCAACAAACACTTTCAGCTCACTATGGAGCATAGGTCTTCAACAAACACTTTCAGCTAACTATGGAGCATAGGTCTTCAACAAACACTTTCAGCTCCCTGTGGAGCATAGGTCTTCAACAAACACTTTCAGCTAACTATGGAGCATAGGTCTTCAACAAACACTTTCAGCTAACTGTGGAGCATAGGTCTTCGACAAACACTTTCAGCTCCCTGTGGAGCATAGGTCTTCGACAAACACTTTCAGCTCCCTGTGGAGCATAGGTCTTCGACAAACACTTTCAGCTAACTATGGAGCATAGGTCTTCAACAAACACTTTCAGCTCCCCATGGAGCATAGGTCTTCAACAAACACTTTCAGTTAACTATGGAGCATAGGTCTTCGACAAACACTTTCAGCTAACTATGGAGCATAGGTCTTCAACAAACACTTTCAGCTCCCAGTGGAGCATAGGTCTTCAACAAGCACTTTCAGCTCCCCATGGAGCATAGGTCTTCGACAAACACTTTCAGCTCCCCATGGAGCATAGGTCTTCGACAAACACTTTCAGCTTCCCAGTGGAGCATAGGTCTTCGACAAACACTTTCAGCTTCCCTGTGGAGCATAGGTCTTCGACAAACACTTTCAGCTTCCCAGTGGCGCATAGGTCTTCGACAAACACTTTCAGCTTCCCTGTGGAGCATAGGTCTTCGACAAACACTTTCAGCTTCCCAGTGGAGCATAGGTCTTCAACAAACACTTTCAGCTTCCCTGTGGAGCATAGGTCTTCAACAAACACTTTCAGCTCCCAGTGGAGCATAGGTCTTCAGCAAACACTTTCAGCTCCCTGTGGAGCATAGGTCTTCAACAAACACTTTCAGCTCCCAGTGGAGCATAGGTCTTCAGCAAACACTTTCAGCTCCCCATGGAGCATAGGTCTTCGACAAAAACTTTCAGCTAACTATGGAGCATAGGTCTTCGACAAAAACTTTCAGCTCCCCATGGAGCATAGGTCTTCGACAAACACTTTCCAAGCCGTTCTGCTTCTTGCCATTCTTTTAAGATCATTCCATGTCTTCCCTATCATCTTCATCTCTGCTTCTATCTGTCTTCTCCAAAAATTCCTTGGTCTTCCTCTTTGTCTTTTTCCCTGGGGATTCCAAAAAAGGCCCTGTTGTGTAATACTCTCAGCTGGCTTCTGCAGTGTGTGTCCTATCCAGCGCCATCATCTTCACTGTATCTCTTTATCCACTGGTATTTGAATGGTACATTTCCATAATTCTATGTTAGTGATTTTGTCCTGCCATTTTCCGGGTTCACCCAGCATTAAATGGGTGCCAGATTTTTTTCCTAGAAAGTAAAGCAGCACAGGTGTAATACCGACCACATCACCCCAAAAGTCATGGGCCAAAAGTCTATAAAATATGATGGTCACTAACACCATATTCCCTAAACGCCATTAGGCATGACGGGGCTCTTTACTTTTTATACTGTGGACAGAGAATTGTGGAAGGACATGATCGTTAACTTCATCTGGTGAGGCAAATGATGATAATTATTTTGAAAGTCCAGATTTATTTCTGCACCCAATGAAAATGATGCAAAATTGATAAACCTTTACTGTGTTTGATGTGTTTTGTACCCAGGGATCAGATAAGTCTACAGGTAAGAATTTGAACATCCCAGTTTCAAATTCCACCACAGATGTCTCGGATAATGGTGAAATACAGTGAGTGGGAAATGGATTAACACGCAAAATTCAGTTCTTAGTCTCTAGGGACTTCATCAGAGGTAAAAGTTGGCAAACGCAACAGCAACAAAAAAAAAAAAAGTGCAGATGTCCAATACATTCTATTTATTTTTTAACTTGATTTTTTTAAGGATGTGGTTTCAATTTATGATGCTCCACACAAAAAGGAAAGAGTAACATTTTCGCCATTCGCCACAATCTCGCCATTTGTTCTGTTCTGTGCAAGCAACTCTATCTCATTGAGGCAGCCTATTCCTGCTGCTCTTGCCTCTCTTATCAATGTTCTTCTCAGTGTCTATCTGGATCGGCCTCTTTTCCTCTTACTTGTTGTTTCCCACATGAGGTCTTGCTTTGTTATTCAGTTATTATCTCTCCTCATCACGTGTCCAACATATGACCATCGCCTTTTCTTGATTACGGAAGATGTTAGTGGTTGATTGGTTTAGAGATAAGAATTTGAACAAGAACATCCCAGTTTCAAATTCCACCACAGATGTCTCGGATAATGGAGAAATACAGTGGGTCACGTGTGCACTCTGGGCATGTTAAAGTACCTATGGCTGTTGGAAATTTAAAATAAAGGCCAAGAGTGGCAGCTACTTGGGCAAAATTTAAGGGAAAGGTGCCAGACTAAAAAGAGGCAAATCATGGGTGGGCCGAGCAGATGTCATCAAACAGGTCTGTGGGCTCACCAATATCAGCGGTGGTGAGGAGTGGATATGGGTGCCTATGTCATTCCAGGGGGCTTTCTCATGTATTGTCACACTCGACAGGAAAAGTAGGGAACAGAACCCGATCGTGGTTAATGCTGAGGTCAACTGTCTCATCTGCGATAACACAGATGAGAAAGATGCAGTCATCTTTACAGACGGATCTGTAATAAGACACCAATGAAGTGCATGGGCATTTACAGCACGCTCTGCAGGCAGAATAGTCAAAGAAGACAGTGGTGCACACGTCATGACCACGGGTAGCATGACAATGGAGGTGATGGCAGTGACCAGGGCATTCATCTGGTTAGAGTCACAGGACTACACCCACAAATGTATACTGGGTGATTCGATGAGCTTGATAAAAAAAAGTGGAGGCAGGCTCTGTATGCATACAATGGGTAGAGTCATTGCAGAAGTCCAAAATATGTAAGGTCACCTTTGTCTATGTCCCTGGACATGCTGGAGTAAGGAGAAATGAAAGAGCAGACAAGTTGGCTAGCTGAGCTGTCGTTGCGGATGGGCAACCAATGGATCAGGCGGACATCACCAATGCCCTCCGAGATGTGGGAAGAGCACAGGACTTCGACAAACACAGATCCACGTCACTTCTTCAGATGATGGAAATGGGAGTTAAGATGGGCACAGTCAGAAATGAGAAACTTAGTGACCGTATAAGAAGACTTATCAACCAACACAGAACTGGAGTCATCAGTCGCTGGACACTGTGGGACTTACTGAGGAGGGGATCTGAGCACCTATGGACATGTTCGGAGTGCAATGATGATGACCCGCAAATAACTCAATTTATGGGAATCTCTACGTGAAAACTCTTGACGGTAAAATGATGAGAGCACCTCTGAAATTTAGCTCAGTGGTTAGTGAACTGGACTACCACGGACAAGGGGTAGGGTTCGATCCCAACCGACGGCTTCCGGGTTCACCCAGCCTTAAATGGGTACCGGATTTTTTTCTAGGAAAGTAAAGCAGCACGGGCATAATACTGACCACATTACCCCAAAAATCATGTGCTGAAGGTCTGTAAAATATAGGGTCACTAACACCATATTTCCCTATACGCCACTTGGCGTGACGGGGGTACTTTACTTTTTTTTTTTTTTTTTTAACCTCTGAAATTAGAGAACATATGCCTGGACCCTAGATGCAAGAACAATAAGAAAAATAATCTCTACTGAGATTAAATGTATTAGACGAATGACAGGAAACAGTCTGAGAGATAAGATCAGAAATGAAGAACTGAGAAAAAAGCTAGGAATAGCCCCCGCCATAGAATAATAAAGAAACAACAGATAAAATGATTTGACCACGTTTCAAGGCAGAAAGATCAAAACACAACACAACGAGCCTTCAGCAAATGTTGTGAGAGCACCAGACCTAAGAGTCGACCACGAAAAAGATGGATCGATGGAATATTAGAAGCACTAGTAAACATAACAGTAGCAGAGGCAAAAAGAAGAACAAAAGGCCACAAATTATATCTCTTCTCGACGCTGAAAGGCAAATGAGGAAGGAAAGAAGAAGAAGAATAAGATCTGCCTGTAGGTGAGGGACACCCAGTACATAGATGCCTGTGCGAAAATGGGAAAAAAGTGATATTCAGCTAAATTCAGTCACACGAGATTTCGTTAAAGATATAAAAATAGCATCTGCAAGCAAACAACTGTAAATGTGACCAAAGTAAATCTCTTCTGGTCACTCCAAACACTTTTCTCCGACATCCCATTTCTTTGGTGACATGCTTCATCATCATCATCATCAAGTACCGGGCCTAGTGGCGTAGGTGATCATGTCTCTCCACAACATTCGATCTCGGCAGCTATTTATCATTTCTGTTGTTGACCTTCTGCCAAGCCATCCTCTTAAGCTGTCTGTTATTTTTTCTCTTTGCTTCCCTCTATCTCTTCGTCCCTCAATTTTTCCAGTCGTTACAATATATTCAAGTTGTTCTCTTCTCATTACATGGCCAAAAAATGATGATTGTTTCTTCCTAATATTGGAAATTAGCTCTCTTTTTGCTTTGACCTTTCTCAGAACCTCTTCATTACTCTTCTTAGCTGTCCATGGTATTCTCAACATTCTTCTGTAAAACCACATTTCTACAGACTCCAGTGATTTTCTTGTCTGTTGTCCTATAGTCCATGATTCGCATCCGTATGTTAAGACTGGCTCTACGTAACATTTAAGAACTCTTTTTCTTGTTTCTATTGTCAAAAATGGATTGCATAGTATTTTCCTCATTTTTTGGAAAGCTGCTTTTGCCTGAGCCATTCTACATCTCACCTCTTTTGTACATCTTCCGTCTGAGGTTAACAAAGTTCCCAAATATTTAAATTCTTTGACATGCTTACATTTATGTTTTGTTGCAAGTGACCATGTTTGGCATTGATAGCAAAGTGTGGGAGTGAATATACTCTGTATAAGATGCTTATTTTTTGGCAACAGATATTTCTTTGTGTTGAAGTAAAGGGGATAAAACAGTAGAACTGGAAATCTTACAGAAGGTGCTCACATTTGAGATCAAAAGGTAGAATTGAAAATCTTACAGAAGGTGCCTACATCTGAGATCAAAAGGTAGAATTGAAAATCTTGCAGAAGGTGCCTACATCTGAGATCAAAAGGTAGAATTGAAAATCTTACAGAAGGTGCCACATCTGAGATCAAAAGGTAGAATTGAAAATCTTACAGAAGGTGCCTACATCTGAGATCAAAAGGTAGAATTGGAAATCTTACAGAAGGTGCCCACATTTGAGATAAAAAAGTAGAATTAAAAGTCTTACGAAGGTGCCCACATTTGAGATCAAAAAGCAGAATTGGAAATCTTACAGAAGGTGCCCACATTTGAGATAAAAAAGAAGAATTGAAAATCTTACAGTAGGTGCCCACATTTGACATAAAAAAAAAGAATTGAAAATCTTACGAAGGTGCCCATACATCAACAGAGCTGGAAGCTGCCAGTGACTCAAACCAGATGATTTGACACAGGATCGGTGAATCAGAACCACCAAGACTCTACTCCACCTCTTCGTGGTGCCTTTTGCAACAGACAAAGCAGTCTAGTCTAGCCAAATGAGTAGGGATCAAGAAAGAAGACAACCAAATACTCAAACTACTCCATGCCAAAGATAAATATGTTGGGCCAAAAGTTGCAAATATCATAGTTTACTGCAAAAAGTAACAATGCATTTACACTCACTCAACACCCTTTAAAGAGGTTGGGATTTGATCCTGATCGACGGCTTCCAGGTTCACCCAGCCTTAAAAAAGTACTGGATTTTTTTTCTAGGAAGTTAAAGCAGCAGGTGTGTTACCGGGGCCTCATTATGTGGGAAGTAAAGAATAGTGACACTGTGACCTTCCAGGCATGTTGTAAGAGGCGACTAAGGAGGTTGATCGATGGCTTGACAAGCTGTCATTGTAAAAAGTGTTGTTATGGAAACAGAGCCATAGATTTTAGAAGCAGTGATCTCTGCAATATGTGCCATTTTGACACGCAAGGTTTCTGTTTTTGAGATTGCAGTTCTGCCCTATGTGCCGCCTTCGGCTCGAAAGGACAATAGATAGAAAAAATGCTTACAGGTCATAATTTTGCTCCTCGGAGTCTTCATGTATCTCCAGTTCCTCTATCGTAGACATCATGTCATTCATGTTCGTCTCTAGCTGTTTGAGAAGTGTCTCCCTCTGGGTTAAAGAGGAAAAAAAATTGTAAAAGGGAGAAAACCATGCAGTCAATAATGAACAACATCATTCAATGTGGAAAGGAAACAAGACCACCCAAAACACAATGAAAGGGTGGGATGTTATCAACTCTCATCACACCCAACCGCCGCACCGGCCACAATAAAATGTGGCATCAAACATATTCCAAAACTCAAGATAAGTACCATCAGTCTGTACCACCCTAGCAGAAATGACAACAAAGCACATTCTACAAGAGTGCCCCCAGTCTGTGCCACTAATCCCCAGCAGATATGACAACAAGACATAGTCTACAAGAGTGCCCCCAGTCTGTGCCACTACACTCCAGCAGATATGACAACAAAACATAGTCTACAAGAGTGCCCCCAGTCTGTGCCACTACACCCTAGCAGATATGACAACAAAACATAGTCTACAAGAGTGCCCCCAGTCTGTGCCACTACACCCTAGCAGATATGACAAGACATAGTCTACAAGAGTGCCCCCAGTCTGTGCCACTACACCCCAGCAGATATGACAACAAAACATATTCTACAAGAGTGCACCCAGTCTGTGCCACTACACCCCAGCAGATATGACAACAAGACATAGTCTACAAGAGTGCCCCCAGTCTGTGCCACTACACTCCAGCAGATATGACAACAAAACACATTCTACAAGATTGTCGAATGAAACATAACTAAATAAATATAAATCAACATGAGACTGGAAATCTGAATTCACAGTGTGTCTAATTGATAAACACACAGCTGTGTGTCAAAATTCCATTATCAACACAGTTATCCAGCTCCCATTATATACACAACTTGTCCAACTTCCTTACCTATATCCACACAGCTTATCTGACCTCCATCACCTATACAACTTGTCCAACTTCCTTACCTATATCCACACAGCTCATCCAGCCTCCCATTATCCACACAGTTATCCAGCCTCCCATTATATACACAACTTGTCCAACTTCCTTACCTATATCCACACAGCTTATCTGACCTCCATCATCTATACAACTTGTCCAACTTCCTATCTATATCCACCCAGCTTATCCAGCCTCTTTATATCCACACACTTTATCCAACCTCCACTATGTATATCCACCCAGCTTATCCAGCCTCCTTATATCCACACACTTTATCCAATATCCACTTTGTATATCCACACAGCTTATCCAGCCTCCTTATATCCACACTTTTTATCCAACCTCCGCTATGTATATCCACCCAGCTTATCCAACCTCCACTATGTATATCCACCCAGCTTATCCAACCTCCACTATGTATATCCACACAGCTTATCCAGCCTCCTTATATCCACACATTTTATCCAACCTCCGCTATGTATATCCACACAGCTTATCCAGCCTCCTTATATCCACTCAGCTTATCCAACCTCCACTATGTATATCCACACACTTTATCCAACCGCACCTACCTATATCCACACAGCTTATCCAACCTCCCATTATCCAGATTGATTATCCAATCTTTGTGCGTTCTGGGTCGATGATAAAACTTACTCCGTGTGTTGCTCTTTCTGTAGTGTCAACTACTGAGTATATTATTGTGTAGTTCATGTGCGTTTTCTTTATCTGTTGTCCTTTTACTCTGGTGTCTGCTAATCCTAGTATTTTAATTTTCTTTTTTGTCATTTGTATAGGCAAAACGAGCACTATACAAAACAATCTTCATCCCAACGTTGTGCTACCAATGCCAGACCTGGACCCTAGATGCAAGAACAATAAGAAAAATTAACCTCTACTGAGATGAAATATGTTAGACGAATGACAGGAAACAGTCTGAGAGATAAGATCAGAAATGAAGAAATGAGAAAACAGCTAGGAATAGCCTCCGCCATAAAATATATAAGGAAACAACAGATAAAATGGTTTGGTCACGTGACAAGGTAGAAAGATCAAAACACAACACAACAGGCCTTCAGCAAACATTGTGAGAACACCAGACCCAAGGGTCGACCACGAAAAAGATGGATCGATGGAATATTAGAAGCACTAGGAAACAACAGCAGCAGAGGTGAACAGAAGAGCAAAAGACCACAAATTATATCTCCCCTCGACGCTGAAAGGCAGATGAGGAAGGAAAGAAGAAGAAGAATTATCCAATCTCCCATTATTCACACACTTTATCCAACCTCCCGTACCTATATCCACATAGCTTATCCAACCTCCCATTATCCACACAGCTTATCCAATCTCCCATTACCCACACAACTTATCCAATCTCCCATTATCCACACAACTTATCCAACCTCCCATTATCCACACACTTTATCCAACCTCCCATTATCCACACAGCTTATCCAACCTCCCATTATCCACACAGCTTATCCAACCTCCCATTATCCACACAACACCCACCAACCTGAAGCTGCAGGAAAGGAAGATTAAAGAACATGTGCAGGTACTTCAGCCCAAACCCATTCCTCATGGAAGACTCGGCGTAGTGGATCTTTCCGGAACCCTCGGGTCTGAAACGTTACAACACAAACTGGCTGGTTATTACAAGGGAAAGGAAGTCATATATAACATATAATAAGTAAGTAAGTGTGGTAAGTGTTTTAATCCCAGAGCACAGAAAAAGCTGAAGATTATAGAGAAAACTGAAGAGTATAGACAAAACTGAAGAGTATAGAAAAAACAGAGTATAGAGAAAACTGAGAGTATAGAGAAAACTCAGAATATAAAGTAAATTTACTCAGAGTATACAGAAAACTGAAGAGTATAGAGAAAACTGAAGAGTATAGAAAAATCTGAGAGTATAGAGAAAACTCAGAATATAGAGTAAATTTACTCAGAGTATAGAGAAAACTAAAGAGTATAGAGAAAACTCAGAGTATAGAGTAAACTAAGAGTATAGAGAAAACTCAGAGTATAGAGAAAACTCTCCTGTGTGTTACCGGGGCCTCTTTATGAGGGAAGTAAAGAATAGTGACACTGTGACCTTCCAGGCGTGTTGTAAGAGGCGACTAAGGAGGTTGATCGATGGCTTGACAAGCTGTCATTGTAAAAATATTGTTATGGAAACAGGGCCATAAGTTTTGGAAGCAGTGATCTCTGCAATATGTGCCATTTTGGCACGCAAGGTTTCTGTTTTTTGAGATTGTGGTTCTGCCCTATGTGCCGTCTTCGGCTCGAAAGGACGATAGATAGAGAAAACTAAGAGTATAGAGAAAACTAAGATTATAGTAACAAATTAAGAGAATATTGAAAACTCAGAGAATGTAGAAAACTCAGAGAATATAGAAAACTCAGAGAATATAGAAAACTCAGGGAATATAGAAAACTCAGAGAATATTGAAAACTCAGAGAATAGAGAGACCTCAAAGTATAAAGAAAACTCAGAGAATATAGAAAACTCAGAGAATATAGAAAACTCAGAGAATGTAGAAAACTCAGAGAATATAGAAAACTCAGAGAATATAGAAAACACAGAGAATATAGAAAACTCAGGGAATATAGAAAACTCAGAGAATATAGAAAACACAGAGAATATAGAAAACTCAGGGAATATTGAAAACACAGAGAATATAGAAAACTCAGGGAATATTGAAAACTCAGAGAATATAGAAAACTCAGAGAATATAGAAAACACAGAGAATATAGAAAACTCAGGGAATATAGAAAACACAGAGAATATAGAAAACTCAGAGAATATAGAAAACACAGAGAATATAGAAAACACAGAGAATATAGAAAACTCAGGGAATATAGAAAACACAGAGAATATAGAAAACTCAGGGAATATTGAAAACTCAGAGAATAGAGAGACCTCAAAGTATAAAGAAAACTCAGAGTATATTTTAAAAATTAAGAGAATATAGAAAACACAGAGAATATAGAAAACTCAAAGTATAGAGCAAACAAATGGTGAACCCCCATCATGCCACAATGTGTTATATAGGAAATATGGTCCCATGTTTTTTTTTGTAGACAAGTGACACTACATTTTTGGGGTAATAAGGTCAGTATTATGCCAGTACCACTTTCCTTACCCTGACAAAATTCTGGTACCGATTTAAGGCTGGGAGAACCTGGAAGATGTTGTTTAGCCTCTCTCTTGCAATGGACAGTTGATCAGCAACATAAGAAATCACCATCATAAAGCATCACTTGTTACCGAAACGGAAAGTAAAATCCCCAATTGTAATGACATTCGGCATTCATGTGGAAAAAGAGTTCTTAAATGTTATGTAGAGCCAGTCTTAACATATGGATGTGAATCATGGACAAAAGGACAACAGAAAAGAAAATCACTGGAGTCTGTAGAAATGTGGTTTTAACAGAAGAATGTTGAGAATACCATGGACAGCTAAGAAGAGTAATGAAAATGTTGTGAAAGAGGTCAAAGCAAAAAGAGAGCTAATTTCCAATATTAGGAAGAAACAATCATCATTTTTTGGCCATGTAATGAGAAGAGAACAACTGGAGTATATTGTAACAACTGGAAAAATTGAGGGACGAAGAGAAAAAGGGAAGCAAAGAGAAAAAATACCAGACAGCTTAAGAGAATGGCTTGGCAGAAGGTCAACAACAGAAATGATAAATAATTGTCGAGATCAAAAGTAGTGGAGAGACATGATCACCTACGCCAGTAGGCCCGGCACTTGATGATGATGATTCATGTGGAAACTATCTGGTGCACTGCGGACAGATAGCTCAGTGGTTAGTGAACTGGGCTACAAAGGACAAGAAGTCAGATTCTATCCTGATCGACGACTTCCGGATTCACCCAGCCTTAAATGGGTACCAAATTTTTTTCTGGGAAAGTAAAGCAGCACGAGCGTAATACTGACCACATTACCTCAAAAATCATGTGCCGAAGGTCTGCACAAATTATGGTCACTAACACCATATTCCTTATACGCCACTTGGCTTGACGAGCTCTTTGCTTTACTACTTACTGTGGACAGAGAATTATGGGAAAACATTATCGCCTACGTCAACATATGATGATGAGACACATAAGATCTAGACACTGACCTGTCTCTCTGGTACTGATCCACTAAATAGCGAGCTTTCTCCTCCGTCACTGTCCTGTGGTGTCCCATGTCACGGTGATTGCCAAGCACCAAAACTGGAAGTTGGCTTGGCACCTTCTCAATTTCCCGCTCCACATAACCAAATGTCCTAATTAAAAATAGAAAAACTTGTTATACTGTTTGCTGTTAGGATCTTGTTATATTGTTTGCTGTTAGGATCTTGTTATATTGTTTGCTGTTAGGATCTTGTTATATTGTTTGCTGTTAGGATCTTGTTGCATTGTTTGCCGTTAAGATCTTGTTATATTGTTTGCGGTTATGATCTTCATCACTGCATACCTTATGAATAAATAATAATTTAAAAAATTTAAAAGTTCCCTCCCCTGCCTTGCTGGTTGTATGGGGAATATGGTGTTAGTGACCATATTTTAATATGGCCGTGGCACGTTTTTGGGTGATGTGATCTGTATCACACCAGGCCGCCTTTTCTTCCCAGAAAAACCCCTGGTACCCATTTTTATAGGCTGGGTGAACCCCGGAGCCTTGTCAGTAAGAAAAAAAACCTGCCACTGCTGGGGAACGAACCCAGACCTATCTGGTCAGGAAGCGAGCACACTAACCACTCAGCCACCTAGGCTCTTGTGATGAATAAATAGGTGCTTTGATATCCCCTGGGAGCCGCGATAGTTCAGTGGTTAGTGAACTGGGCTACAAAGGACAAGAGGTAGGGTTCGATCACAACCAACAGCTTCCGGGTTCACCCAGCCTTAAATGGGTACCAGATTTTTTTCTGGGAAAGTAAAGCGGTACGGGTATAATACTGACCACATTACCCAAAAAATCATGTGCCGAAGGTCTGTAAAATTTATGGTCACTAACACCCCATATCCCCTATACGCCACTTGGCGTGACGGGGGTACTTTACTTTTTTTTTTTTTTTTACTGCTGGGATCAAACCCGGACCTGACTGGTCAGGAAGCAAGCACACTAACCACTCAGCCACCTAGGCTCTTGTGATGAATAAATAGGAGCTTTGATATCCCCTCTTGAGAATCTCGAAAAAATCTGAGAATATACCTGGCCACTTGCATGAACTCTGAAGCATGGCTTGGGATCCATGGTGTGGGTTGGATTTTTTTTTCCTGACAATTTTGCCCTGGCAGCAGCCATATTTATGACCTACTCTTTTCTATTTTAACTGCCAAGTGATCTTTAACATGCGTGATATACATGTTAAAAAAAATAAAAGCCACAATATCAAACAAATACCAAGTCCTCCAACAACTAGAAAATACAATAAATATAGAAGATCATTGGAAACAGGTAAAAGATATATGGAAAGAGACATGTGAAGAAACACTGGGGAAAAGAGAACGCCAGAATAAGGCATGGATGACAGCAGAGACCCTGGACAAAATTAAGGAAAGAAAGAACAAGAAAGCAGACATAAATAAAAGCAAAACGAGAAGTGATAAAGCCAAGACACAGGAAGCTTACACAAAGGTGAACAAAGAAATGAGAAGATGCATTAAAAGGGATAAGAGGAAATATATAGATGAACTAGCTAAAGAGGCAGAAGAAAACGCAAAATACAGGGAATATGAAAGAACTGTACAACAGCACAAAGAAATTAAGTGGATAATACAAACAGATCAATGCCTTTATTAAAGATAAGAAAGGAAATCTGCTTAGTAATTATAAGGGAACAAATGAAGAGATGGAAAGAGCACTTTGAAGAACTTTCGGACGCCCGGCTCAAATAATCCTCCAGATATACTACCAGCAGAAGAAGAGTTACACGTTAACTGTGGAAAACCAAGCAAAGAAGAAATAATAAAAGCCATCAAGTTATTAAAAAATTGTAAAGCCACAGGACCAGATGAAATTCCTTCGGAAGCCATCAAAGCAGATATTAACACCTCTACCAAGATGTTACACAATCTATTAGATAAAATTTGGGAGAGGGAAGAAATACCTAAAGACTGGAAAGAAGGTTATATGATCATAGCATACGGAGGTAAAGTTAGCATACAGGGAGGTAAAGTTAGCATACAGGGAGGTAAAGTTAGCATACAGAGAGGTAAAGTTAACATACAGAGAGGTAAAGTTAGCATACAGAGAGGTAAAGTTAGCACACAGGGAGGTAAAGTTAGCACACAGAGGTAAAGTTAGCACACAGAGAGGTAAAGTTAGCACACAGAGAGGTAAAGTTAGCACACAGAGAGGTAAAGTTAGCAGACAGAGAGGTAAAGTTAGCACACAGAGAAGTAAAGTTAGCACACAGAGAGGTAAAGTTAGCACACAGAGAGGTAAAGTTAGCACACAGAGAGGTAAAGTTAGCATACAGAGAGGTAAAGTTAGCACACAGAGAGGTAAAGTTAGCACACAGAGAGGTATAGTTAGCATAGAGAGAGTTGAAGGGTGAAGTGATAGTAAGAGAATTCAACCCTGACCCTCTGCTACAGCTGTGACTTCATACAGTGACATTCAACCTCTCAACCCTCCACAACATGAAGGTATGTCTCAGGAAAAGGAAAAAAAAAAAAAAAAAAGTAAAGTACCCCCCGTCACTCCAAGTGGCGTATAGGGAATATGGTGTTAGTGACCATAAATTTTACAGACCTTCCACACATGATTTTAGGGGTAATGTGGTGGTATTACACCCATGCCACTTTACTTTCCCAGAAAAAATCTGGTACCCATTAAAGGCTGGGTGAACCAGAAGCTGTCGGTGGGATCGAACCCTACCTCTTGTCCTTTGTAGTCCAGTTCACTAACCACTGAGCTATCACGGCTCCAGGGCGGGGGTGAGTGGGGTGGAGTAAAGCCAGGAAAAAGCCACGGATTCAGTTTTGACAATTATCAAAAGATCACACATGTCGAGATTTACACCCAGAACATTCCTCTCAAGAGGCCGACGTTTTACCTCTAGACCAACCAGATCCTAGTTTTTATCAAAGGCCTTGATTTGATCTTGAATAATTTCATAGACTAATATAGAAGTAAAGTAAAGTAAAGTACCCCCGTCGCGCCAAGTGGCGTATAGGGAAATATGGTGTTCATCATCATCAAGTACCAGGCCTAGTGGCGTAGGTGATCATGTCTCTCCACAACATTCGATCTCGGCAGCTATTTATCATTTCTGTTGTTGACCTTCTGCCAAGCCATTCTCTTAAGCTGTCTGTTATTTTTTCTAAATATGGTGTTAGTGACCCTATATTTTACAGACCTTCAGCACATGATTTTTGGGGTAATGTGGTCGGTATTACGCCCGTGCTGCTTTACTTTCCCAGAAAAAAATCCGGTACCCATTTAAGGCTGGGTGAACCTGGAAGCCGTCGATTGGGATCAAACTCTACCCCTTGTCCTTTGTCCATGCAACCAACGATATCATCAACAATCAATTGATTTCAAATTCTAGTATAGAGATAAGACAAGACTTCCATGACTCAGGAAATTCAACACAAAAACAACTTTCAAATCAACAAACTATTTTTATAAACATAACCATACCACTGCTTGGTGATATCAAAGACAAAGACCACCCCGTGTGTGTTTTTATAGACATCTAGAAACTCAGCATCCAGGCAGGGTTCCACCGGGCTCAACTAATTTGTGGCGAAGAAATCAACAAAATAATATGTAATGAACTCGAACAATTTATAATGAATCTAGACAATTTATAATGAGTTTGGGCAATTTGTAATGAATCTAGACAATTTATAATGAGTTTGGACAATTTGTAATGTATCTAGACAATTTATAATGAGTTTGGACAATTTGTAATGTATCTAGACAACTTATTATGAGTTTGGACAATTTGTAATGTATCTAGACAATTTATAATGAGTTTGGACAATGTGTAATGTATCTAGACAACTTATTATGAGTTTGGACAATTTGTAATGTATCTAGACAATTTATAATGAGTTTGGACAATTTGTAATGAATCTAGACAATTTATAATGAGTGAGTTTGGACAATTTGTAATGTATCTAGACAATTTATAATGAGTTTGGACAATTTGTAATATATCTAGAAAATTTATAATGAGTTTGGACAATTTGTAATGTATCTAGACAAGTTATAATGAGTTTTGACAATCTGTAATGAATCTAGACAATCTATAATGAATCTAGACAATTTATAATGAATCTGAATAATTTACAATGAGTTTGGACAATTTGTAATGAACTCAACCATTTATAATGAATCTGGACAACTTAAAATGAATTTGGAGAATTTGTTATGAACTCAACAATTTGTAATGAATCTGGACAATTTACAATGAATTTGGAGAATTTGTAAAATTTTAACAAGTTTGGACATACAATGAATATGAACAGTCTGTAACGAATCCGGACATTTTGTAATGATGATGAACAGTATCTATTGGAATTGAACACTTTTTAAGTTTATTTTTTGTTCTCTCTTTTATTGTTTTGCAAAGAACAGAAACGTTTTTTTTTTAAATTGTGCAGACAGAAAATTTTATCAGCAACTTTTGTACGCTGCCTTTTCCGCAAGACTTTTAATGTTTTGATTCTTTCTTCTTAAAAAAATATCCTGACTCTTGATTGTGTTTATCTGAGGCATTGGATCCCAGGGTACTCCACACAGTTCTTTGTCACAGATACATCAGTTTATTTGATCATCTGTGTGTCTTTTCAGAAATGTAAATACACAAGATAATACAGTCTTAATCCCTAAGAGTGAAAATGAGTTACAAGAAATGTTAGACATTATAGTGAAGGAAAGCAAAAATAAAGGACTCAGCCTTAACAGTAAAAAGACAGAAGTAATGGTAACAACAAAGAAAAGGACTTCACAGAAAAGTCAGTCCTATTATATGGCTATGAAACATGGAGAATAACAAAGATGACAATCATGTAGATACAGACCTTCATTAATGGATACCTGCGCAGAATAAAAGGATGGAAATGGCAGGACAAAATCGCCTAACATAGAATTATGGAAATGTACCAGTTAAATACCAGTGGATAAAGAGATACAGTGAAGACGATGGCGCTGGATAGGACACACACTGTCGAAGCCAACTGAAAATATTACACAACATGCCCTTTTTTGGAATCCACAAGGAAAAAGACAAAGAGGAAGACCAAAATATTCTTGGAGAAGATAGATGGAAGCAGAGATGAAGATGATGGGGAAGACAAGACATGGAATGATCTTAAAAGAATGGCAGGAAACAAAATGGCTTGAAAAGTGTTTGTTGAAGACCTATGCTCCACATGGAGCTGAAAGGTAGTAGTAGAAGTAACAGAAATATTTGCAGCATCCTAAAAATATTTGTGTCAAATTTCTCTCCCTCTTAGTGTTTGCCCGTTATGTGGGCAATGTGTCGCTAGTTTACGGCAAAGCTGCTATATCCATACTCTTTGGACGGCCCAACAAATCTGTCTTTGGCTTACGTAGATTTGCTAAACAATTTTGCCCAGGCTGGTGGCCATTTTGTACATTTCTTTCAAATTGTTACGGCCAAGGATTCTTTAACGTGCACAAGTGCACATGGCACCTCCCATTTTTTTGGTCGTTATCAAACAGGGCTAGACATCGGATCTCACTACCCAGAGACCAGGGGAGGGTATGTAGTATGGCCTTTGGCGTTTTGACAGACGGTTGGTAGTAAGCAATCATGATAAGTCAGTAGTTTGGTAAAGCATTAGTGTCTCATACTGGGTGCTGCTTTACTGAACATCTTCTCTCGTGGCTGAATTTGCCAATCCTGGACAGACAGATCCATCCACAGAACGAGCAAGGTGTATTTGCAGTATCTGGCTTTGTCTCTTTTTTCTTGCGCCTTTTGTCTTTTGAATTTAACATCAGCACTGTCCAACATTAGGGAGCCACGATAACTCAGTGGTTAGTGAACTGGACTACAAAGGACAAGAGGTAGGGTTCGATCCCAACCGACAGCTTCCGGGTTCACCCAGCCTTTAATGGGTACTGGATTTTTTTCTGTGAAAGTAAAGCGGTACGGGCGTAATACCGACCACATTACCCAAAAAAAATCATGTGCCGAAGGTCTGTAAAATTTATGGTCACTAACACCATATTCCCTATACGCTACTTGGTGTGTACTTTACTTTTTTTTTTTTTTTTTTTTTTTTTTTTTTTTTTAACTGTCCAAAATTGCTGTGCCATTTTGTTATTTTTGCTCTCCATCTGCTACGTTCCACAGCCACATTTTCCCAGTTCCTTTCACTTACAGAAAATTCCCTCAAGGAAGCCCTGCAAAGCTTCCTTATATCTCAGTACTGGTCTGCCCTTTGGTCTCTTTCCGTCTTAAGTTCTCCATACAATATTTGTTTGGGACAGGGGAGGATGAAGCCATGAAAAAACCATGGATTCAAAATGTAGAATTCCCACAGCAGGTGGTGAGATTCGAACCCATCACTTTCCTGTCCAGAGGCTGCTGTCTTATCTCTAGACCACTCAGTCCCCCCTTTATTAATTTTAAAAGAACTACTCACAACGCCATCTACATTATCCATTTTTAATCCATCTATCCGGCGTCGTTTCCTCCCTTTATCCACTACATCCCAAACTTCCACTTTCACAACATCATCTGCAGCTCGATAGTTCCACTGTATGGATGCAACCTGCGAGTAAAGAAAAAAAAAACAGAACATGTACCATAAATTTTTTGACAATAAAGAAGGTGATGATTGGTCAATTGTCTAAGTTCCTGTGACCGGTGGTTTTTTTTGCTTGTTTCTTTGGAGGTTGGCAGTGAATTAAACAATGTTTAATAATATGTGTGAATAACACAGCCTATGTACATCTACATGGGAGCCGCGATAGCTTAGTGGTTAGTGAACTGGACTACAAAGGACAAGAGGTAGGGTTCGATCCCAACCGACGGCTTTCGGTTCACCCAGCCTTTAATGAGTATGATTTTTTTCTGGGAAAGTAAAGCGGCACAGTCGTAATACCAACCACATTATCCCAAAAATCATGTGCCGAAAGTCTGTAAAATTTATGGTCACTAACACCATATTCCCTATACGCCACTTGGCGTGACGGGAGTACTTTACTTTTTTTTTTTTATGTACATCTACATACGCTCTTTTAAATAGCAAACAATGATGTACAGTAGTTAATTGGAAAAAGCACATCAGAAGAAGAGCCACAGAGGAGTCACAAACTACTTTCAGCCCATCAGCTGTCCAACATCTTAGCCAGAAATTAATAATAATGATGATCATATGATGACAAAACCATGACCAGAAAAAAAAATAATGATGATGGTAAAACAATGACCAGTAATTAATAATGATGATGATTGATGACAACACAATGTCCAAAAATTAATAATGATGATGTCAATCTAGAACCAGAAGTTAATAATAATGATGATGATTAATGACAAAACCATGATTAGAAATTATTAATAATGATGATGATGATAAAACCATGACCAGAAATTAATAATAATGATGACTGATGATAAAACCATGACCAGAAATTAATAATAATGATGATGATGATGATAAAACCATGACCAGAAATTAATAATAATGATGATGATGATAAAACCATGACCAGAAATTAATAATAATGATGATGATGATAAAACCATGACCAGAAATTAATAATAATGATGACGATGACAACACCATGACCAGAAATTAATAATAATGATGCCGATGACAAAACCATGGACAGAAATTAATAATAATGATGCCGATGACAAAACCATGGACAGAAATTAATAATAATGATGCCGATGACAACACCATGGACAGAATTTAATAATAATGATGACCATTGACAAAACCATGACCAGAAATTAATAATAATGATGCTGATGACAACACCATGGACAGAAATTAATAATAATGATGCCGATGACAAAACCATGGACAGAAATTAATAATAATGATGACCATTGACAAAACCATGGCCAGAAATTAATAATAATGATGCTGATGACAACACCATGGCCAGAAATTAATAATAATGATGCCGATGACAACACCATGGCCAGAAATTAATAATAATGATGATCATTGACAAAACCATGGCCAGAAATTAATAATAATGATGACGATGACAACACCATGGACAGAACTTAATAATAATGATGACCATTGACAAAACCATGGCCAGAATTTAATAATAATGATGACGATGACAAAACCATGACTAGAAATCAAGCGAAACATACCTGAATCTCATCAGTTGGGATATACTCTTCCTTAAACTTCTGGCCTTGCAGGCGATAAAACAGGCAGGACTTGCCAACATTCTTATCCCCACGGATAACAATTTTCACTGAAAATACAAAAAGAAAATTGTACACAAACATCAAAACCTTTATAAGGTTTGAGTACAAAGAAGCACTGTAAAGTGAACCAATATCTTATCACGTCGTGGGTAAAAAAAAACGTAGATCTATCAGTCATTAAATGTTCAAATTAAGTTAACAAAAACATCTTCAGATATCTTCTTCTGCTGCCTTTCAGCTCCCTGAGAAGCATAGGTCTTCAACAAACATTTTCAGCTCCCTGTGGAGTACAGGAGTCTTGAACAAACACTTTCAATTCCCGGTGGAGCATAGGTCTTCAACAAACAGTTTCAGCTCCCTGTGGAACATTGTTCTTCAACAAACACTTTCAGCTCTCTGTGAAGTATAGGTCTTCAACAAACTCAGCTCCCTGTGGAGCATAGGTCTTCAACAAACATTTTCAGATTCCCTGTGGAGCATAGGTTTTCAACAAACATTTTCCAAGCCATTTAGTTTCTTGCCATTCTTTTAAGATCATTCCATGTCTTCCCCATCATCTTCATCTCTGTTTGCACCTGTCTTCTCCAAGAAAATAGTGGGTCATCCTCTTTGTCTCTTCCCCTGAGGATTCCATAAAAGGGCCTGTCATGTAATACTCTAAGTTGGTTTCCGCTGTGTGTGTCCTACCCAGCACCATCGTCTTTGTTGTATCTCTTTGTTCCCTGGCATTTGACTGGTCTTCTTCTTCTACCTTTCAGCTCCCTGTGGAGCATAGGTCTTCAACAAACACTTTCCAAGTCGTTCTGTTTTTTGCCATTCTTTTAAGATCATTCCATGTCTTTCCCATCATCTTCATCTCTGCTTCTATCTGTCTTCTCCAAGAATTCCTTGGTCTTCCTCTTTGTCTTTTCCCCTGGGGATTCCAAAAAAGGGCCTGTTGTGTAATACTCTCAGTTGGCTTCCGCAGTGTGTGTCCTATCCAGCGCCATCGTCTTCGCTGTATCTCTTTATCCACTGGTATTTGACTGGTACATTTCCATAATTCTATGTTAGTGATTTTGTCCTGCCATTTCCATCCTTTTATTCTGTGTAAGCATCCATTAATGAAAGTCTGTATCTTCATGATTTTCAATTGTGTTGTTCTCCATGTTTCACGGTCATAACAGAATTATTTCATGACGAAAGGGATAAAAAGCCATTCATAAAATGTACATACAACTACAAAATCCTGAAATCTGAAGTAGAAAAAGCTTTAAAAACAATGAAAAAGGGAAAGGCAGCAGGACCTGACAATATACACTTAGAGATGATACAGGCTCTAGAATATTTTGGCATTGAAGTGATCACAGACATATGCAAAGACATATACCATACAGGATACATATCAAACGAACTAAAAACATCAACTTTCATTGCATTGCCTAAAAAGAATGGTACAGTAGAATGCAGTGTTCCTAGAACAATAAGCCTAATGGCCAGTAATTAATAACTACTAGCAGAAAATCCTAAAGACCTAAAATAATTGCTTAATGTGATAAACATAACAAGCAAAAAATATAGACTAGATATGAGCATCAAAAAGAGTAAAACTATGATCATAAACAAAGAAAATTCTCAAGACCTACAATTAAATATCACAGTTGAGGGAATACATCTGGAGACAGTCCAGAGCTACAACTACCAGGGACGTACTATAACCAATGATGGAAAATGTAAATTTGAAATAAACAAAAGAATAGGTATGGCAAAAAGTAATTTTAATGCCATGAAAAATATACTAACAACAAAACAAATAACAGCAGGGCTGAAACTAAGAATGGCAAAATGTTATATCTTCTCAATATTCCTGTATGGTGCAGAAACATGGACATTAGACAAGAAAACAGCACAGAAAATTGAAACCTTTGAAATGTGGATTTATAGTAGAATATGTAGAATTGGATGGAAAGAAAAGAAAACAAATGATGAAGTTTTAAAACAACTGAAAATAAAAAGAGAACTACTAAACACAATTAGAACAAGACATGACATTTTTGGGGCATGTTAAAAGACACAACAGTCTAATAAAAGTAATCTTGGAAGGGAAAATACAAGGTAAAAGAGGCAGAGGCAGACCAAGACTAACATGGACCAGTAACATCAACAGATGGACAAGCCAATCTATGACAACCTGCACCATCAAAGCAAGAAACAGAGTGGAATGGCGATCCATGGAAGCCAACCTTCGTTGCGGAGACAGCACCCGATGATGATGATAATAGGACTGACTTAACATTGGAGTTGAAAATTTGTATTTAACCTAATTTCTTTGACTTCCATATGTTTCCCAGTGCAACAAAAGCTCTCTCTTGCTTTTGATATCCTTATTTTGGTATCATTTTTTTGTTCCTCCCTCTTTATCTATATTACTGCCATTTGACTGGTACTTTTTCAGAATTCTATGTTATATCTATGTTTTACATTTTTTGGGCACATCATGAGAAGAGGAAAGTTGGAATACTTGGTTACAACTGGCGAAATAAAAGGAAAGAGTGATCGCGGGCGACAAAGAGAGAAAATACTGGATAGCTTTGTGTCATGGCATGGAAAACAGTCAACAACAGAACTGATACGATGCACTGTAGATAGAAGATTGTGGAGGGACATGACCGCCTATGCCAACCAGTATGGTACATGATGATGATGTTATATCTTCTGATGTTAACTTCATTCAACTTTATTATAAATTCAGCATACATCATCATCACCAAAGGTCTGTAAAATATATGGTTCTATCTATCTATTGACCTTTCGAGCTGTAGCCGGCCCATAGGGCGTAGACTGAGATACTCCTTCTCTTATCTGAATTTTTGTTCTAGCAGTTTTCAATTCTTTTAAAGATATTTTATCAAATCTCGTGTGTCTCTGTTCTGTGCAAGCAGCTCTATCTCATTGAGGGAGCCGCTTCCTGCTGCTCTTGCGTCTCTCATCAATGTTCTTCTCAGTGTCTCTCTGGGTCTTCCTCTTTTTCTCTTACCTGTCGTTTTCCATATGAAGGCTTGCTTTCTTCTTCTACCTTTTAGCTCCCAGTGGAGCATAGGTCTTCAACAAACACTTTCCAAGTCGTTCTGTTTTTTGCCATTCTTTTAAGATCATTCCATGTCTTTCCCATCATCTTCATCTCTGCTTCTATCTGTCTTCTCCAAGAATTCCTTGGTCTTCCTCTTTGCCTTTTCCCCTGGGGATTCCAAAAAAGGGCCTGTTGTGTAATACTCTCAGTTGGCTTCCGCAGTGTGTGTCCTATCCAGCGCCATCGTCTTCGCTGTATCTCTTTATCCACTGGTATTTGACTGGTACATTTCCATAATTCTATGTTAGTGATTTTGTCCTGCCATTTCCATCCTTTTATTCTGTGTAAGCATCCATTAATGAAAGTCTGTATCTTCATGATTTTCAATTGTGTTGTTCTCCATGTTTCACGGTCATAACAGAATTATTTCATGACGAAAGGGATAAAAAGCCATTCATAAAATGTACATACAACTACAAAATCCTGAAATCTGAAGTAGAAAAAGCTTTAAAAACAATGAAAAAGGGAAAGGCAGCAGGACCTGACAATATACACTTAGAGATGATACAGGCTCTAGAATATTTTGGCATTGAAGTGATCACAGACATATGCAAAGACATATACCATACAGGATACATATCAAACGAACTAAAAACATCAACTTTCATTGCATTGCCTAAAAAGAATGGTACAGTAGAATGCAGTGTTCCTAGAACAATAAGCCTAATGGCCAGTAATTAATAACTACTAGCAGAAAATCCTAAAGACCTAAAATAATTGCTTAATGTGATAAACATAACAAGCAAAAAATATAGACTAGATATGAGCATCAAAAAGAGTAAAACTATGATCATAAACAAAGAAAATTCTCAAGACCTACAATTAAATATCACAGTTGAGGGAATACATCTGGAGACAGTCCAGAGCTACAACTACCAGGGACGTACTATAACCAATGATGGAAAATGTAAATTTGAAATAAACAAAAGAATAGGTATGGCAAAAAGTAATTTTAATGCCATGAAAAATATACTAACAACAAAACAAATAACAGCAGGGCTGAAACTAAGAATGGCAAAATGTTATATCTTCTCAATATTCCTGTATGGTGCAGAAACATGGACATTAGACAAGAAAACAGCACAGAAAATTGAAACCTTTGAAATGTGGATTTATAGTAGAATATGTAGAATTGGATGGAAAGAAAAGAAAACAAATGATGAAGTTTTAAAACAACTGAAAATAAAAAGAGAACTACTAAACACAATTAGAACAAGACATGACATTTTTGGGGCATGTTAAAAGACACAACAGTCTAATAAAAGTAATCTTGGAAGGGAAAATACAAGGTAAAAGAGGCAGAGGCAGACCAAGACTAACATGGACCAGTAACATCAACAGATGGACAAGCCAATCTATGACAACCTGCACCATCAAAGCAAGAAACAGAGTGGAATGGCGATCCATGGAAGCCAACCTTCGTTGCGGAGACAGCACCCGATGATGATGATAATAGGACTGACTTAACATTGGAGTTGAAAATTTATATTTAACCTAATTTCTTTGACTTCCATATGTTTCCCAGTGCAACAAAAGCTCTCTCTTGCTTTTGATATCCTTATTTTGGTATCATTTTTTTGTTCCTCCCTCTTTATCTATATTACTGCCATTTGACTGGTACTTTTTCAGAATTCTATGTTATATCTATGTTTTACATTTTTTGGGCACATCATGAGAAGAGGAAAGTTGGAATACTTGGTTACAACTGGCGAAATAAAAGGAAAGAGTGATCGCGGGCGACAAAGAGAGAAAATACTGGATAGCTTTGTGTCATGGCATGGAAAACAGTCAACAACAGAACTGATACGATGCACTGTAGATAGAAGATTGTGGAGGGACATGACCGCCTATGCCAACCAGTATGGTACATGATGATGATGTTATATCTTCTGATGTTAACTTCATTCAACTTTATTATAAATTCAGCATACATCATCATCACCAAAGGTCTGTAAAATATATGGTTCTATCTATCTATTGACCTTTCGAGCTGTAGCCGGCCCATAGGGCGTAGACTGAGATACTCCTTCTCTTATCTGAATTTTTGTTCTAGCAGTTTTCAATTCTTTTAAAGATATTTTATCAAATCTCGTGTGTCTCTGTTCTGTGCAAGCAGCTCTATCTCATTGAGGGAGCCGCTTCCTGCTGCTCTTGCGTCTCTCATCAATGTTCTTCTCAGTGTCTCTCTGGGTCTTCCTCTTTTTCTCTTACCTGTCGTTTTCCATATGAAGGCTTGCTTTCTTCTTCTACCTTTTAGCTCCCAGTGGAGCATAGGTCTTCAACAAACACTTTCCAAGTCGTTCTGTTTTTTGCCATTCTTTTAAGATCATTCCATGTCTTTCCCATCATCTTCATCTCTGCTTCTATCTGTCTTCTCCAAGAATTCCTTGGTCTTCCTCTTTGCCTTTTCCCCTGGGGATTCCAAAAAAGGGCCTGTTGTGTAATACTCTCAGTTGGCTTCCGCAGTGTGTGTCCTATCCAGCGCCATCGTCTTCGCTGTATCTCTTTATCCACTGGTATTTGACTGGTACATTTCCATAATTCTATGTTAGTGATTTTGTCCTGCCATTTCCATCCTTTTATTCTGTGTAAGCATCCATTAATGAAAGTCTGTATCTTCATGATTTTCAATTGTGTTGTTCTCCATGTTTCACGGTCATAACAGAATTATTTCATGACGAAAGGGATAAAAAGCCATTCATAAAATGTACATACAACTACAAAATCCTGAAATCTGAAGTAGAAAAAGCTTTAAAAACAATGAAAAAGGGAAAGGCAGCAGGACCTGACAATATACACTTAGAGATGATACAGGCTCTAGAATATTTTGGCATTGAAGTGATCACAGACATATGCAAAGACATATACCATACAGGATACATATCAAACGAACTAAAAACATCAACTTTCATTGCATTGCCTAAAAAGAATGGTACAGTAGAATGCAGTGTTCCTAGAACAATAAGCCTAATGGCCAGTAATTAATAACTACTAGCAGAAAATCCTAAAGACCTAAAATAATTGCTTAATGTGATAAACATAACAAGCAAAAAATATAGACTAGATATGAGCATCAAAAAGAGTAAAACTATGATCATAAACAAAGAAAATTCTCAAGACCTACAATTAAATATCACAGTTGAGGGAATACATCTGGAGACAGTCCAGAGCTACAACTACCAGGGACGTACTATAACCAATGATGGAAAATGTAAATTTGAAATAAACAAAAGAATAGGTATGGCAAAAAGTAATTTTAATGCCATGAAAAATATACTAACAACAAAACAAATAACAGCAGGGCTGAAACTAAGAATGGCAAAATGTTATATCTTCTCAATATTCCTGTATGGTGCAGAAACATGGACATTAGACAAGAAAACAGCACAGAAAATTGAAATCTTTGAAATGTGGATTTATAGTAGAATATGTAGAATTGGATGGAAAGAAAAGAAAACAAATGATGAAGTTTTAAAACAACTGAAAATAAAAAGAGAACTACTAAACACAATTAGAACAAGACATGACATTTTTGGGGCATGTTTAAAAGACACAACAGTCTAATAAAAGTAATCTTGGAAGGGAAAATACAAGGTAAAAGAGGCAGAGGCAGACCAAGACTAACATGGACCAGTAACATCAACAGATGGACAAGCCAATCTATGACAACCTGCACCATCAAAGCAAGAAACAGAGTGGAATGGCGATCCATGGAAGCCAACCTTCGTTGCGGAGACAGCACCCGATGATGATGATAATAGGACTGACTTAACATTGGAGTTGAAAATTTGTATTTAACCTAATTTCTTTGACTTCCATATGTTTCCCAGTGCAACAAAAGCTCTCTCTTGCTTTTGATATCCTTATTTTGGTATCATTTTTTTGTTCCTCCCTCTTTATCTATATTACTGCCATTTGACTGGTACTTTTTCAGAATTCTATGTTATATCTATGTTTTACATTTTTTGGGCACATCATGAGAAGAGGAAAGTTGGAATACTTGGTTACAACTGGCGAAATAAAAGGAAAGAGTGATCGCGGGCGACAAAGAGAGAAAATACTGGATAGCTTTGTGTCATGGCATGGAAAACAGTCAACAACAGAACTGATACGATGCACTGTAGATAGAAGATTGTGGAGGGACATGACCGCCTATGCCAACCAGTATGGTACATGATGATGATGTTATATCTTCTGATGTTAACTTCATTCAACTTTATTATAAATTCAGCATACATCATCATCACCAAAGGTCTGTAAAATATATGGTTCTATCTATCTATTGACCTTTCGAGCTGTAGCCGGCCCATAGGGCGTAGACTGAGATACTCCTTCTCTTATCTGAATTTTTGTTCTAGCAGTTTTCAATTCTTTTAAAGATATTTTATCAAATCTCGTGTGTCTCTGTTCTGTGCAAGCAGCTCTATCTCATTGAGGGAGCCGCTTCCTGCTGCTCTTGCGTCTCTCATCAATGTTCTTCTCAGTGTCTCTCTGGGTCTTCCTCTTTTTCTCTTACCTGTCGTTTTCCATATGAAGGCTTGCTTTCTTCTTCTACCTTTTAGCTCCCAGTGGAGCATAGGTCTTCAACAAACACTTTCAGCTCCCAGTGGAGCATAGGTCTTCAACAAACACTTTCCAAGTCGTTCTGTTTTTTGCCATTCTTTTAAGATCATTCCATGTCTTTCCCATCATCTTCATCTCTGCTTCTATCTGTCTTCTCCAAGAATTCCTTGGTCTTCCTCTTTGCCTTTTCCCCTGGGGATTCCAAAAAAGGGCCTGTTGTGTAATACTCTCAGTTGGCTTCCGCAGTGTGTGTCCTATCCAGCGCCATCGTCTTCGCTGTATCTCTTTATCCACTGGTATTTGACTGGTACATTTCCATAATTCTATGTTAGTGATTTTGTCCTGCCATTTCCATCCTTTTATTCTGTGTAAGCATCCATTAATGAAAGTCTGTATCTTCATGATTTTCAATTGTGTTGTTCTCCATGTTTCACGGTCATAACAGAATTATTTCATGACGAAAGGGATAAAAAGCCATTCATAAAATGTACATACAACTACAAAATCCTGAAATCTGAAGTAGAAAAAGCTTTAAAAACAATGAAAAAGGGAAAGGCAGCAGGACCTGACAATATACACTTAGAGATGATACAGGCTCTAGAATATTTTGGCATTGAAGTGATCACAGACATATGCAAAGACATATACCATACAGGATACATATCAAACGAACTAAAAACATCAACTTTCATTGCATTGCCTAAAAAGAATGGTACAGTAGAATGCAGTGTTCCTAGAACAATAAGCCTAATGGCCAGTAATTAATAACTACTAGCAGAAAATCCTAAAGACCTAAAATAATTGCTTAATGTGATAAACATAACAAGCAAAAAATATAGACTAGATATGAGCATCAAAAAGAGTAAAACTATGATCATAAACAAAGAAAATTCTCAAGACCTACAATTAAATATCACAGTTGAGGGAATACATCTGGAGACAGTCCAGAGCTACAACTACCAGGGACGTACTATAACCAATGATGGAAAATGTAAATTTGAAATAAACAAAAGAATAGGTATGGCAAAAAGTAATTTTAATGCCATGAAAAATATACTAACAACAAAACAAATAACAGCAGGGCTGAAACTAAGAATGGCAAAATGTTATATCTTCTCAATATTCCTGTATGGTGCAGAAACATGGACATTAGACAAGAAAACAGCACAGAAAATTGAAACCTTTGAAATGTGGATTTATAGTAGAATATGTAGAATTGGATGGAAAGAAAAGAAAACAAATGATGAAGTTTTAAAACAACTGAAAATAAAAAGAGAACTACTAAACACAATTAGAACAAGACATGACATTTTTGGGGCATGTTAAAAGACACAACAGTCTAATAAAAGTAATCTTGGAAGGGAAAATACAAGGTAAAAGAGGCAGAGGCAGACCAAGACTAACATGGACCAGTAACATCAACAGATGGACAAGCCAATCTATGACAACCTGCACCATCAAAGCAAGAAACAGAGTGGAATGGCGATCCATGGAAGCCAACCTTTGTTGCGGAGACAGCACCCGATGATGATGATAATAGGACTGACTTAACATTGGAGTTGAAAATTTGTATTTAACCTAATTTCTTTGACTTCCATATGTTTCCCAGTGCAACAAAAGCTCTCTCTTGCTTTTGATATCCTTATTTTGGTATCATTTTTTGTTCCTCCCTCTTTATCTATATTACTGCCATTTGACTGGTACTTTTTCAGAATTCTATGTTATATCTATGTTTTACATTTTTTGGGCACATCATGAGAAGAGGAAAGTTGGAATACTTGGTTACAACTGGCGAAATAAAAGGAAAGAGTGATCGCGGGCGACAAAGAGAGAAAATACTGGATAGCTTTGTGTCATGGCATGGAAAACAGTCAACAACAGAACTGATACGATGCACTGTAGATAGAAGATTGTGGAGGGACATGACCGCCTATGCCAACCAGTATGGTACATGATGATGATGTTATATCTTCTGATGTTAACTTCATTCAACTTTATTATAAATTCAGCATACATCATCATCACCAAAGGTCTGTAAAATATATGGTTCTATCTATCTATTGACCTTTCGAGCTGTAGCCGGCCCATAGGGCGTAGACTGAGATACTCCTTCTCTTATCTGAATTTTTGTTCTAGCAGTTTTCAATTCTTTTAAAGATATTTTATCAAATCTCGTGTGTCTCTGTTCTGTGCAAGCAGCTCTATCTCATTGAGGGAGCCGCTTCCTGCTGCTCTTGCGTCTCTCATCAATGTTCTTCTCAGTGTCTCTCTGGGTCTTCCTCTTTTCTCTTACCTGTCGTTTTCCATATGAAGGCTTGCTTTCTTCTTCTACCTTTTAGCTCCCAGTGGAGCATAGGTCTTCAACAAACACTTTCAGCTCCCAGTGGAGCATAGGTCTTCAACAAACACTTTCCAAGTCGTTCTGTTTTTTGCCATTCTTTTAAGATCATTCCATGTCTTTCCCATCATCTTCATCTCTGCTTCTATCTGTCTTCTCCAAGAATTCCTTGGTCTTCCTCTTTGCCTTTTCCCCTGGGGATTCCAAAAAAGGGCCTGTTGTGTAATACTCTCAGTTGGCTTCCGCAGTGTGTGTCCTATCCAGCGCCATCGTCTTCGCTGTATCTCTTTATCCACTGGTATTTGACTGGTACATTTCCATAATTCTATGTTAGTGATTTTGTCCTGCCATTTCCATCCTTTTATTCTGTGTAAGCATCCATTAATGAAAGTCTGTATCTTCATGATTTTCAATTGTGTTGTTCTCCATGTTTCACGGTCATAACAGAATTATTTCATGACGAAAGGGATAAAAAGCCATTCATAAAATGTACATACAACTACAAAATCCTGAAATCTGAAGTAGAAAAAGCTTTAAAAACAATGAAAAAGGGAAAGGCAGCAGGACCTGACAATATACACTTAGAGATGATACAGGCTCTAGAATATTTTGGCATTGAAGTGATCACAGACATATGCAAAGACATATACCATACAGGATACATATCAAACGAACTAAAAACATCAACTTTCATTGCATTGCCTAAAAAGAATGGTACAGTAGAATGCAGTGTTCCTAGAACAATAAGCCTAATGGCCAGTAATTAATAACTACTAGCAGAAAATCCTAAAGACCTAAAATAATTGCTTAATGTGATAAACATAACAAGCAAAAAATATAGACTAGATATGAGCATCAAAAAGAGTAAAACTATGATCATAAACAAAGAAAATTCTCAAGACCTACAATTAAATATCACAGTTGAGGGAATACATCTGGAGACAGTCCAGAGCTACAACTACCAGGGACGTACTATAACCAATGATGGAAAATGTAAATTTGAAATAAACAAAAGAATAGGTATGGCAAAAAGTAATTTTAATGCCATGAAAAATATACTAACAACAAAACAAATAACAGCAGGGCTGAAACTAAGAATGGCAAAATGTTATATCTTCTCAATATTCCTGTATGGTGCAGAAACATGGACATTAGACAAGAAAACAGCACAGAAAATTGAAACCTTTGAAATGTGGATTTATAGTAGAATATGTAGAATTGGATGGAAAGAAAAGAAAACAAATGATGAAGTTTTAAAACAACTGAAAATAAAAAGAGAACTACTAAACACAATTAGAACAAGACATGACATTTTTGGGGCATGTTAAAAGACACAACAGTCTAATAAAAGTAATCTTGGAAGGGAAAATACAAGGTAAAAGAGGCAGAGGCAGACCAAGACTAACATGGACCAGTAACATCAACAGATGGACAAGCCAATCTATGACAACCTGCACCATCAAAGCAAGAAACAGAGTGGAATGGCGATCCATGGAAGCCAACCTTTGTTGCGGAGACAGCACCCGATGATGATGATAATAGGACTGACTTAACATTGGAGTTGAAAATTTGTATTTAACCTAATTTCTTTGACTTCCATATGTTTCCCAGTGCAACAAAAGCTCTCTCTTGCTTTTGATATCCTTATTTTGGTATCATTTTTTGTTCCTCCCTCTTTATCTATATTACTGCCATTTGACTGGTACTTTTTCAGAATTCTATGTTATATCTATGTTTTACATTTTTTGGGCACATCATGAGAAGAGGAAAGTTGGAATACTTGGTTACAACTGGCGAAATAAAAGGAAAGAGTGATCGCGGGCGACAAAGAGAGAAAATACTGGATAGCTTTGTGTCATGGCATGGAAAACAGTCAACAACAGAACTGATACGATGCACTGTAGATAGAAGATTGTGGAGGGACATGACCGCCTATGCCAACCAGTATGGTACATGATGATGATGTTATATCTTCTGATGTTAACTTCATTCAACTTTATTATAAATTCAGCATACATCATCATCACCAAAGGTCTGTAAAATATATGGTTCTATCTATCTATTGACCTTTCGAGCTGTAGCCGGCCCATAGGGCGTAGACTGAGATACTCCTTCTCTTATCTGAATTTTTGTTCTAGCAGTTTTCAATTCTTTTAAAGATATTTTATCAAATCTCGTGTGTCTCTGTTCTGTGCAAGCAGCTCTATCTCATTGAGGGAGCCGCTTCCTGCTGCTCTTGCGTCTCTCATCAATGTTCTTCTCAGTGTCTCTCTGGGTCTTCCTCTTTTTCTCTTACCTGTCGTTTTCCATATGAAGGCTTGCTTTCTTCTTCTACCTTTTAGCTCCCAGTGGAGCATAGGTCTTCAACAAACACTTTCAGCTCCCAGTGGAGCATAGGTCTTCAACAAACACTTTCCAAGTCGTTCTGTTTTTTGCCATTCTTTTAAGATCATTCCATGTCTTTCCCATCATCTTCATCTCTGCTTCTATCTGTCTTCTCCAAGAATTCCTTGGTCTTCCTCTTTGCCTTTTCCCCTGGGGATTCCAAAAAAGGGCCTGTTGTGTAATACTCTCAGTTGGCTTCCGCAGTGTGTGTCCTATCCAGCGCCATCGTCTTCGCTGTATCTCTTTATCCACTGGTATTTGACTGGTACATTTCCATAATTCTATGTTAGTGATTTTGTCCTGCCATTTCCATCCTTTTATTCTGTGTAAGCATCCATTAATGAAAGTCTGTATCTTCATGATTTTCAATTGTGTTGTTCTCCATGTTTCACGGTCATAACAGAATTATTTCATGACGAAAGGGATAAAAAGCCATTCATAAAATGTACATACAACTACAAAATCCTGAAATCTGAAGTAGAAAAAGCTTTAAAAACAATGAAAAAGGGAAAGGCAGCAGGACCTGACAATATACACTTAGAGATGATACAGGCTCTAGAATATTTTGGCATTGAAGTGATCACAGACATATGCAAAGACATATACCATACAGGATACATATCAAACGAACTAAAAACATCAACTTTCATTGCATTGCCTAAAAAGAATGGTACAGTAGAATGCAGTGTTCCTAGAACAATAAGCCTAATGGCCAGTAATTAATAACTACTAGCAGAAAATCCTAAAGACCTAAAATAATTGCTTAATGTGATAAACATAACAAGCAAAAAATATAGACTAGATATGAGCATCAAAAAGAGTAAAACTATGATCATAAACAAAGAAAATTCTCAAGACCTACAATTAAATATCACAGTTGAGGGAATACATCTGGAGACAGTCCAGAGCTACAACTACCAGGGACGTACTATAACCAATGATGGAAAATGTAAATTTGAAATAAACAAAAGAATAGGTATGGCAAAAAGTAATTTTAATGCCATGAAAAATATACTAACAACAAAACAAATAACAGCAGGGCTGAAACTAAGAATGGCAAAATGTTATATCTTCTCAATATTCCTGTATGGTGCAGAAACATGGACATTAGACAAGAAAACAGCACAGAAAATTGAAACCTTTGAAATGTGGATTTATAGTAGAATATGTAGAATTGGATGGAAAGAAAAGAAAACAAATGATGAAGTTTTAAAACAACTGAAAATAAAAAGAGAACTACTAAACACAATTAGAACAAGACATGACATTTTTGGGGCATGTTAAAAGACACAACAGTCTAATAAAAGTAATCTTGGAAGGGAAAATACAAGGTAAAAGAGGCAGAGGCAGACCAAGACTAACATGGACCAGTAACATCAACAGATGGACAAGCCAATCTATGACAACCTGCACCATCAAAGCAAGAAACAGAGTGGAATGGCGATCCATGGAAGCCAACCTTCGTTGCGGAGACAGCACCCGATGATGATGATAATAGGACTGACTTAACATTGGAGTTGAAAATTTGTATTTAACCTAATTTCTTTGACTTCCATATGTTTCCCAGTGCAACAAAAGCTCTCTCTTGCTTTTGATATCCTTATTTTGGTATCATTTTTTTGTTCCTCCCTCTTTATCTATATTACTGCCATTTGACTGGTACTTTTTCAGAATTCTATGTTATATCTATGTTTTACATTTTTTGGGCACATCATGAGAAGAGGAAAGTTGGAATACTTGGTTACAACTGGCGAAATAAAAGGAAAGAGTGATCGCGGGCGACAAAGAGAGAAAATACTGGATAGCTTTGTGTCATGGCATGGAAAACAGTCAACAACAGAACTGATACGATGCACTGTAGATAGAAGATTGTGGAGGGACATGACCGCCTATGCCAACCAGTATGGTACATGATGATGATGTTATATCTTCTGATGTTAACTTCATTCAACTTTATTATAAATTCAGCATACATCATCATCACCAAAGGTCTGTAAAATATATGGTTCTATCTATCTATTGACCTTTCGAGCTGTAGCCGGCCCATAGGGCGTAGACTGAGATACTCCTTCTCTTATCTGAATTTTTGTTCTAGCAGTTTTAAATTCTTTTAAAGATACTTTATCAAATCTCGTGTGTCTCTGTTCTGTGCAAGCAGCTCTATCTCATTGAGGGAGCCGCTTCCTGCTGCTCTTGCGTCTCTCATCAATGTTCTTCTCAGTGTCTCTCTGGGTCTTCCTCTTTTTCTCTTACCTGTCGTTTTCCATATGAAGGCTTGCTTTCTTCTTCTACCTTTTAGCTCCCAGTGGAGCATAGGTCTTCAACAAACACTTTCAGCTCCCAGTGGAGCATAGGTCTTCAACAAACACTTTCCAAGTCGTTCTGTTTTTTGCCATTCTTTTAAGATCATTCCATGTCTTTCCCATCATCTTCATCTCTGCTTCTATCTGTCTTCTCCAAGAATTCCTTGGTCTTCCTCTTTGTCTTTTCCCCTGGGGATTCCAAAAAAGGGCCTGTTGTGTAATACTCTCAGTTGGCTTCCGCAGTGTGTCCTATCCAGCGCCATCGTCTTCGCTGTATCTCTTTATCCACTGGTATTTGACTGGTACATTTCCATAATTCTATGTTAGTGATTTTGTCCTGCCATTTCCATCCTTTTATTCTGTGTAAGCATCCATTAATGAAAGTCTGTATCTTCATGATTTTCAATTGTGTTGTTCTCCATGTTTCACGGTCATAACAGAATTATTTCATGACGAAAGGGATAAAAAGCCATTCATAAAATGTACATACAACTACAAAATCCTGAAATCTGAAGTAGAAAAAGCTTTAAAAACAATGAAAAAGGGAAAGGCAGCAGGACCTGACAATATACACTTAGAGATGATACAGGCTCTAGAATATTTTGGCATTGAAGTGATCACAGACATATGCAAAGACATATACCATACAGGATACATATCAAACGAACTAAAAACATCAACTTTCATTGCATTGCCTAAAAAGAATGGTACAGTAGAATGCAGTGTTCCTAGAACAATAAGCCTAATGGCCAGTAATTAATAACTACTAGCAGAAAATCCTAAAGACCTAAAATAATTGCTTAATGTGATAAACATAACAAGCAAAAAATATAGACTAGATATGAGCATCAAAAAGAGTAAAACTATGATCATAAACAAAGAAAATTCTCAAGACCTACAATTAAATATCACAGTTGAGGGAATACATCTGGAGACAGTCCAGAGCTACAACTACCAGGGACGTACTATAACCAATGATGGAAAATGTAAATTTGAAATAAACAAAAGAATAGGTATGGCAAAAAGTAATTTTAATGCCATGAAAAATATACTAACAACAAAACAAATAACAGCAGGGCTGAAACTAAGAATGGCAAAATGTTATATCTTCTCAATATTCCTGTATGGTGCAGAAACATGGACATTAGACAAGAAAACAGCACAGAAAATTGAAACCTTTGAAATGTGGATTTATAGTAGAATATGTAGAATTGGATGGAAAGAAAAGAAAACAAATGATGAAGTTTTAAAACAACTGAAAATAAAAAGAGAACTACTAAACACAATTAGAACAAGACATGACATTTTTGGGGCATGTTAAAAGACACAACAGTCTAATAAAAGTAATCTTGGAAGGGAAAATACAAGGTAAAAGAGGCAGAGGCAGACCAAGACTAACATGGACCAGTAACATCAACAGATGGACAAGCCAATCTATGACAACCTGCACCATCAAAGCAAGAAACAGAGTGGAATGGCGATCCATGGTAGCCAACCTTCGTTGCGGAGACAGCACCCGATGATGATGATAATAGGACTGACTTAACATTGGAGTTGAAAATTTGTATTTAACCTAATTTCTTTGACTTCCATATGTTTCCCAGTGCAACAAAAGCTCTCTCTTGCTTTTGATATCCTTATTTTGGTATCATTTTTTGTTCCTCCCTCTTTATCTATATTACTGCCATTTGACTGGTACTTTTTCAGAATTCTATGTTATATCTATGTTTTACATTTTTTGGGCACATCATGAGAAGAGGAAAGTTGGAATACTTGGTTACAACTGGCGAAATAAAAGGAAAGAGTGATCGCGGGCGACAAAGAGAGAAAATACTGGATAGCTTTGTGTCATGGCATGGAAAACAGTCAACAACAGAACTGATACGATGCACTGTAGATAGAAGATTGTGGAGGGACATGACCGCCTATGCCAACCAGTATGGTACATGATGATGATGTTATATCTTCTGATGTTAACTTCATTCAACTTTATTATAAATTCAGCATATATCATCATCACCAAAGGTCTGTAAAATATATGGTTCTATCTATCTATTGACCTTTCGAGCTGTAGCCGGCCCATAGGGCGTAGACTGAGATACTCCTTCTCTTATCTGAATTTTTGTTCTAGCAGTTTTCAATTCTTTTAAAGATATTTTATCAAATCTCGTGTGTCTCTGTTCTGTGCAAGCAGCTCTATCTCATTGAGGGAGCCGCTTCCTGCTGCTCTTGCGTCTCTCATCAATGTTCTTCTCAGTGTCTCTCTGGGTCTTCCTCTTTTTCTCTTACCTGTCGTTTTCCATATGAAGGCTTGCTTTCTTCTTCTACCTTTTAGCTCCCAGTGAAGCATAGGTCTTCAACAAACACTTTCAGCTCCCAGTGGAGCATAGGTCTTCAACAAACACTTTCAGCTCCCAGTGAAGCATAGGTCTTCAACAAACACTTTCAGCTCCCAGTGGAGCATAGGTCTTCAACAAACACTTTCAGCTCCCAGTGGAGCATAGGTCTTCAACAAACGCTTTCAGCTCCCAGTGGAGCATAGGTCTTCAACAAACACTTTCAGATCCCAGTGGAGCATAGGTCTTCAACAAACACTTTCCAAGTCGTTCTATTTTTTGCAATTCTTTTAAGATCATTCCATGTCTTCCCCATCATCTTCATCACTGCTTCGATCTGTCTTCTCCAAGAATTCCTTGGTCTTCCTCATTGTCTTTTCCCCTGGGGATTCCAAAAAAGGGCCTGTTGTGTAATACTCTCAGCTGGCTTCCGTAGTGTGTGTCCTATCCATCGCCATCGTCTTCGCTGTATCTCTTTATCCACTGGTATTTGACCGGTACATTTCCATAATTCCACGTTAGTGACCTTGTCCTGCCATTTCCATCCCTTTATTCTGCGTAAGCATCCATTAATGAAAGTCTGTACCTTCGTGATTGTCAATTTTGTTGTTCTCCATGTTTCACAGCCATATAATAGGACCGACTTAACATTTGAGCTGAACATTTTTATTTTTGTATTTAACCTAATTTCTTTGGATTTCCATATGTTTCCCAGTGCAATGAAAGCTCCTCTTGCTTTTGATATCCTTATTTTGGTATCATTTTCTGTTCCTCCCTCTTTATCTATATTACTGCCCAGATATATGTAAGATTATACGTCTAGTAGAGATATTTCTCCTAGTTTTATTTGGTTATTGCCAACTGTATTAATTCTCATAATGTTGGTCTTATCTCTATTAATCTTTAGTCCTAGCTGTTGTGATCTCTCATCTAATATACTCATTTTATCCTGCATCTGTTGATCGCTGTGTGATAGGAGAGCTATGTCATCAGCAAAGTCTAAATCATCAAGTTGTTTGGTCAGTGACCACTGGATCCCATTTCTGTTGTTTTGAGTTATTTTCATAATCCAATCTATGGCCAGTAGAAAGAGAAATGGAGACAGAAGGCACCCTTGCCTTACTCCTGTTCTTATTTCAAATGCTTCTGTAAGCTGTCCTTCATGCACCACACTTCATTTTGTTCCTTCATACATTGTTTTTATCAGGTTAATAAACTTTATGGGGATTCCATAATGACTCAGCAACTTCCAAAGCATTCTTCTGTCTAAACTATCAAATGCCTTTTCGTAATCTATGAATCCAATATAAAGTGGGGATTTTAGTTCTAGACTATATTCAACAGTTCTATCTCATTGAGGGAGCCGATTCCTGCTGCTCTTGACCCATTGATGAGAGAGGAAAGAGCAGCAGGAATCGGCTCCCTCAATGAGATAGAACTGCTTGCACAGAACAGAGACAGATGGCGAGATTTGATAAAATATCTTTAAAAGAAAACTGCTAGAACAAAAATTCATATAGGAGAAGGTGTATCTTGGTCTACGCCCTATGGGCCGGTTATGGCTCGAAAGGTCAATAGATAGATATTCAACTATTATACGTAGAGTAGTTATTTGATCAGCACATGATCTGTTCTTCCTAAAACCTGTTTGTTCATCTCTCAAGTGTTTCTCTATAGCCTTCTTTAGTCTCTCCAGAATGATTCTGCCTAATATTTTTCAGACATATCATTAATTGCCTGCCAATGTTAACTTGAAATCTTCAGACATATCATTAATTGCCTGCCAGTGTTAACTTGAAATTTTCAGACATATCATTAATTGCTCGCTAATGTTAACATGAAATCTTCAGACATATCATTAATTGCCTGCCAGTGTTAACTTGAAATTTTCAGACATATCATTAATTGCTCACTAACGTTAACATGAAATCTTCAGACATATCATTAATTGCTCACTAACGTTAACATGAAATCTTCAGACATATCATTAATTGCCCACCAATGTTGACATGAAATCTTCAGACATATCATTAATTGCCCACCAATGTTGCCATGAAATCTTCAGACATATTAAATGCCCACCAATGTTGCCATGAAATCTTCAGACATATTAAATGCCCACCAATGTTGCCATGAAATCTTCAGACATATCATTAATTGCCCACCAATGTTGACATGAAATCTTCAGACATATTAATTGCCCACCAATGTTGCCATGAAATCTTCAGACATATTAATTGCCCACCAATGTTGACATGAAATCTTCAGACATATTAATTGCCCACCAATGTTGACATGAAATCTTCAGACATATTAAATGCCCACCAATGTTGCCATGAAATCTTCAGACATATTAATTGCCCACCAATGTTGACATGAAATCTTCAGACATATTAATTGCCCACCAATGTTGCCATGAAATCTTCAGACATATTAAATGCCCACCAATGTTGCCATGAAATCTTCAGACATATCAAGCAAGTTATCATTTGCCCACATAAAATAATAAAGAGGAGTAATCATCAAAGTGAGCATAAGCAAGAATAAAGGGAGTGAGGCAGGGAGGGAGGGAGGAAGGAAGGCAGGAAGGAGGGAGGGAGGAAGGGAGGGAGGGAGGAAGGAAGGCAGGAAGGAGGGAGGGAGGGAGGGAAGGAAGGAAGGAAGGAAGGAAGGAAGGAAGGAAGGAAGGAGTAAGGAAGTAAGGAAGGAAGGAAGGAAGGAAGGAAGGAAGGAAGGAAGGAAGGAAGGAAGGAAGGAAGGAAGGAAGGAAGGAAGGAAGGAAGGAAGGAAGGAAGGAAGGAAGGAAGGAAGGAAGGAAGGAAGGAAGGAAGGAAGGAAGGAAGGCTATTATTTTCAGCCCTCTTGTTATTTGTATATTTTTATGGAACACAGCCCAAAGAAAAGATATACCTGTTTACTTTATGCACAACTTGTCTCCAATTTTATTTTTTTTTTAATTTATTGATTAGTTTCTCCTGCACTTACTGTTGTACTGAACTCCTTTGGCAAATCGCCGCTGCAGCTGTGCTCCCATGGTTTGCATCCCATGAGGAGGTGTCCCCGGAGACCTGGCATCATCTGAATTCTTGTTCAGCAAACGCTTGAATAACGACATGATTCGGGCACCTTCTCCTCAAATCTAGAACAAGGATGACTGGATTTACTTAGTGTCTGTCATTATTTCCTCTTCCTGTAATATATTTCATTTCACACGATAAAACGAGGACTAGGTGGTCTAGATGGGTAAGATATCAACCTCTGGACAGGAATGTTCCAGGTTCGATTCCCTAAAGGCAATGGACATTTTTTTCAAAAATCGAACCTGTGGTTTCATTGTGGCTTTCCTCCCCTTAAAGAACTTTTAGCAGGTTAAAGTTGAAAAGAGTAGACCAGGTTCGATTCCCCTAAAGGCAATGGACATTTTTTTTAAAAATCGAACCTGTGGTTTCATTGTGGCTTTCCTCCCCTTGAAGAACTTTTAGCAGGTTAAAGTTGAAAAGAGTAGACCAGGTTCGATTCCCCTAAAGGCAATGGACATTTTTTTCAAAAATCGAACCTGTGGTTTCATTGTGTCTTTCCCTCCCCTTAAAGAACTTTTAGCAGTTTAAAGTTGAAAAGAGTAGGCCACAAAATGGCCGCTATCTGAGCAAAAATTATTAAGCAAATCTATCCATGAAGAATGACAGGAAACAGCTTAAGGGACAGAGTAAGAAACACTGACCTGAGGAAAAAACTCAAAATTGAACCAGCCATCTAATAGATAAAGAAACAACAGATAAATTGGATCGGCCACATAACAAGACAAAAAGAACTAACAATGACTCAAAGAGTCATAAAAAAATGCTACGAAAACGCCAGATTAAGAGGAAGACCGAGAAAGAGATGGATAAAGGGAATACTAGAGTCACTAGGAGGGATGCCAACAGAAGAGCAGAGAATCGCAGATTATATCTCCCTCGATACCAACGACAATGGAGGAAGGATAGAAGATGAAGAATCTATACATCCATGCGGAAGGCAAATGTGTCGGGCCGAAAGGGGCATATACCATGGCTATGCCATAAACTAGCGGCACAAATCATACATGGCCACTTAACGAGTGAAGGCTAAGAAGAAGATGAAGATACTTTAAAATAATGTGCCATGATGGCTTAATCGAGCAAAGTTAAAAGCTGTCCACACAACAATCCCAGAAATCTCAGGAGAAAGAGAGAAAAACTGAGAGATTTGTTAAGTAGTAAAATAAAAATTAAAAAAAAGAAACCCAAGTGGCGTATAGGGAATATGGTGTTAGTGACCATAAATTTTACAGACTTTCGGCACATGATTTTTGGGGTAATATGGTCGGTATTACACCCGTGTCACTTTACTTTCCCAGAAAAAAATCTGGTACCCATTAAAGGAGGCTGGGTGAACCGGAAGCCGTTGGTTGGGATCGAACCCTACCTCTTGTCCTTTGTAGTCCAGTTCACTAACCACTGAGCTATCACGGCTCCCTTGATTTGTTAAGTAGTGTTTTTAAAATGTAGGTTACTATGTAAAAGTAAAGGTTCTCTCCTCTGCATTGTTAGGCGTATGGGAAATGTGGTGTTAGCGACCACAATTTTTCCATGGCACATTTTTTTATGGTGTGATCAGTATCACGCCAGGCCACGTTCACACCCTGGAAATATTTCTGGTACCCATTTTTAATAAAGGTTGGGTGAACCCTGGAAAGAGGAAGATCCAGGGAGACACTGAGAAGAACATTGATGAGAGAGGCAAGAGCAGCAAGATTCGGCTCCCTCAATGAGATAGAGCGGCTTGCACAAAACAGACTCAGATGGCGAGATTTGATAAAATATCTTTAAAAGAAAACTGCTAGAACAAAATTCAGATAGAAGTTGTATCTTGGTCTACGCACTATGGGCCGGCTACGGCTCGAAAGGTCAATAGATAGATAGATAGAACCCTGGAGTCCTGTCATGTGGAAAAAAAATAGTCCACCACCTCTAAGATTCGAAATCAGACCCTTCTGATCATGCAAGCACACTACCCACTCAGCCATCTAGGCTCCACTGTAAGTTACTACACAACCATTAATGATTAAATGCTACAGACTGACGAGCTTCACAAGTCTATCCTGAGGCCACTTCACCTATCTAATATAAACTTGTATGTTTTTACTTGTCAAACTATGAAGTGTATTCAAATGAAAACCGCCTCTCAAACTATGAAGTGTATTCAAATGAAATCCACCTGTCAAACTATGAAGTGTATTCAAATGAAAACCGCCTCTCAAACTATGAAGTGTATTCAAATGAAACCCACCTCTCAAACTGTGAAGTGTATTCAAATGAAACCCACCTGAGCTGCATGAAGGCATACATAGAAGGCAAGATGATGTCACATCTGACGTAATGACCACACACTAATGTGCAATCAGTCCTATTATATGGCTATGAAACATGGAGAACAACAAAATTGACAATCATGAAGGTACAGACTTTCATTAATGGATGCTTACGCAGAATAAAAGGATATAAATGACAGGACAAAATCACTAACATAGAATTATGAAATGTACCGGTCAAATACCAGTGGATAAAGAGATACAGCGAAGACGATGGCGCTGGATAGGACACACATTGCAGAAGCCAACTGAGAGTATTACACAACTGGACCTCTTTTGGAATCCCCAGGGAATAAACAAAGAGGAAGACCAAGTCTTGAAGAAGACAGATAGAAGCAGAGATGAAGATGATGGAGAAGACATGGAATGATCTTAAAAGAATGGCATGAAACAGAATTGCTTGGAAAGTGTTTGTTGAAGACCTATGCTCCACAGGGAGCTGAAAGTGTTTGTTGAAGACCTATGCTCCACAGGGAGATGAAAGGTAGAAGAAGAAGAATGAGCAATTGTGTATGTATTCATTCGGGATTTCATTGGTTTTTCAGCAGTCCACTGGATTTTGGCCGAGAATCAGTCTGAATTTTTTTACTACAAAGGTCTTCTATTGGTAGACTTTAAAGAACCTGATGTGAACACCTATGCCATACGCTACAAAGACATACTGGACTACATACACACAGCCATAGTATTTTGTTGTGTTCCTCCTTTGTAAAGTAGTATTTTGTTGTGTTCCTCCTTTGTAAAGTAGTATTTTGTTGTGTTCCTCCTTTGTAAAGTAGTATTTGTTGTGTTCCTCCTTTGTAAGGTAGTATTTTGTTGTGTTCCTCCTTTGTAAAGTAGTATTTTGTTGTGTTCCTCCTTTGTAAGGTAGTATTTTGTTGTGTTCCTCCTTTGTAAAGTAGTATTTTGTTGTGTTTCTCCTTTGTAAAGTAGTATTTTGTTGTGTTCCTCCTTTGTAAAGTAGTATTTTGTTGTGTTCTTCCTTTGTAAAGTAGTATTTTGTTGTGTTCCTCCTTTGTAAAGTAGTATTTTGTTGTGTTTCTCCTTTGTAAAGTAGTATTAAGTTGTGTTCCTTTTTTTGTAAAGTAGTATTTTGTTGTATTCCTTTTTTGTAAAGTAGTATTTTGTTGTGTTCCTGTTTTGTAAAGTAGTATTTTGTTGTGTTCCTGTTTTGTAAAGTAGTATTTTGTTGTGTTCCTGTTTTGTAAAGTAGTATTTTGTTGTGTTCCTGTTTTGTAAAGTAGTATTTTGTTGCATTTCTTTTTTGTGAAGCTGTCACCATACCTTGTATGAGTGCACATAACACCCCACCACTTACTCCTTGTTACCAGCTTTACAGCAGGTCAACAACTATTTGCCACTTCCCCTTCAAGAATAAAAACCTGGCATGCATTCTTGTGGTGTGATTCTGTTACACAACAATGCTAATCCACATATCGTGAACATTGTAAAGGAAGCGTTAGTGAGAAAATTATAGGAAGTTCTGCAATATCCAGCCTACAGCCCCGATCTGTCACCATGTGACTCTTATTTATTTGGACCCTTAAAGAATCTCTAAAGGGATGATTCAACTCTAACGGGGAAGTCATGGTCTCAGTGACAAAATAGTTCAATAAGCAATCAAAGTTATTTTTCTTGAATAGCAACTAATGTCTAACAAAGCAGTGGGACACATTTCTAAAGCAGTGGGACACATGTCTAAAGCAGTGGGACACATGTCTAAAGCAGTGGCACACATGTCTAAAGCAGTGAGATACATGTCTAAAGCAGTGGGACACATGTCTAAAGCAGTGGCACACATGTCTAAAGCAGTATGCACACATGTCTAAAGCAGTGGGACACATGTCTAAAGCAGTGGCACACATGTCTAAAGCAGTGGGACACATGTCTAAAGCAGTGGCACACATGTCTAAAGCAGTGGAACACATGTCTAAAGCAGTGGCACACATGTCTAAAGCAGTGGGACACATGTCTAAAGCAGTGGGACACATGTCTAAAGCAGTGGAACACATGTCTAAAGCAGTGGGACACATGTCTAAAGCAGTGGAACACATGTCTAAAGCAGTGGGACACATGTCTAAAGCAGTGGGATACAAGTCTAAAGCAGTGGGACACATGTCTAAAGCAGTGGGACACATGTCTAAAGCAGTGGCACACGTCAAAACTGAAGGACTCATGTTTAAATGTCTATGCGATTTTTTTCTAAAGAACCCTGGTGAGTACTTGCAACATAACAATTGCTTATTTAAATCTGATATGCCTCCTAATACACTTTACGTATGTTTATTAGTCATTAGTCGAAAGATCATCCTCCTTGCACAAGGGGCATACCCATAAGTGCTCCGATTTCCTTTCGAGTTAATTCACAAGTGTGTGACGGCTGATCGTGCCGGTTCGCAGTTGGTTAACCATACACCTCTGGCGTCCTGAAAAATGTTCGCTCTTAGCTGTGCCAAGCCTTACGCGACTATGCGTTAGTCTCGCCATTGCGTTTGAATCCTTGTCGTCTCGAGAGTCTGCTACTCTTCCCGCCTCGCGGATTGCGTGTAAAATGTCCGCGTTGTCCATGGCGTTGCCATCTGAAATTTTAGCCTTTTCAGCAAGCTTGTCAGCTCGTTCGTTCCCTTGCACTCCAGAGTGGCCAGGTACGTAGATGAAGACGATTTCTTTTAAAGTTGACAGCTGCAGGGACTTCAACCACTCTCTTCGCCTCCACCCAGCCTCAACCTTCTTAAGCATACTCATGGAGTCACTGAGAAAACATACTCCTGCGAAAGACTGTGTTTCGAGCCATGTCATTGCCTTAGTGACTGCTAAAACCTCCACTGTCATGCTGCTCGTTGTTTGCGAAAAAGCACCACTATCCTCATGCACCATTTGCCCTTTCACCTGCGCTGTATATGCCCATGAACATCGTTTATTTCGTACAACCGAACCATCTGTGTAGATAATAATATTGCCGGACGTTACGTTTTCTTTGATTAAGGCCTGAATCTTATCCTCTACGACCTTGGGATTCATCGTTCTACATTCTTTATTCAGTGTTATGCAGACTTTGATAGTAATTGTAGAAATGTCATTTGGCCATTGCCGCCATTCTTCACCACGCTGCAAGTCATTTAGCATGCACACCTTTTGAATGGATTTCTCTGCCCTGCCCATCCACGACTGGCCTCGCTCGAGTCTATCACCTTTTGGCGCTAGCGCTACAGAATTTAAAGGATGTCTTTCATCAGCAAGAATGTTCAGAAAAGCGCGTGCTCTACACAACTCGATTCTACTTTCTATGGTTGGAATGTCAAGTAGGTATCTTAACGCTCTGCATGACGTGTCTCTAGTGCAGCCAAGAATAATGCGCATAGCCTCGTTCTGAATTTTTTTGAGCCTCTCTAACTGAAGTTTGCTGAGAGTTTGAATCGCCAAAGCGTATTCCAGAACAGAAACAACCAGTCCCTGGTATAATGTATGCAGGTGCCGCTGTTCACTGCCTGCAGCGGCCATTACTTTCATAGCAGCAAGACCCTTTTTGCTTTCTCTATCACGTTATCAATGTGCTTTACGAAAGCAAGGCTTCGGTCTAAATGAATACCTAAATATTTCATTGTCATAGATCTTGGCAAAGTGTCTGAAAACATTTCTACAGATGGAGTATCAATATTAACGATGTTGTTATATAGTGAGAACCAAGTTACTTCAGCTTCAGTAACGTATGTTTATAATAAAGCCAATGAGACAGGTTTCATTGAACATACACATATATACATAGGACACTGCTAATATAATGTAAATTATGATTTTACATGAGTTATATGATTTATATGACCCCAAGAAAATAACTGACAGCTGTCGAAATGTGGTTTTACAGAAGAATGTTGAGAATACTCTGAATACCATGGATAGCTATGAAGAGTAATGAAAACGTTCTGAAAGATGCCAATGCAAGAAAGTGAGCTAATTTCCAATATTAGGAAGAAACAATCATCATTTTTTTTATCATATGAGATGGGAACAGCTGGAATATATTATATATATATATATTGTGATAATTTTTTTTTTTCAATTGAGGGCCAACGAGATAGATTATTGAGAGGTACACTGGTACATCAACATGGGAGCTAAGAGAAAAAAATAAAACACCAGACAATTCACTAATTCAGACAGCTTTTTTTAAAAGAAGATCAACAACGGCACTCAATGCTGAAGAAAATAATATAAACTAAATTGACAAATTAAATTTATTATTTTACTTTATTTTTTTTTTATTTCATGGTTTTGCTTCTCTTGGGCATTGATTGATAAATTGATGTTTGAACAAAATATTCTAAACTAACTAAATTTAGTAAATTGTAAAATTGACTTCCCTCCTAATAAAAATTTGGTATCGGATCGCTTGTTGTTTCACATTAAATTTCTTCAGCACCATAGTAAGTAAAATGTAATTAACAACTTATACCACGAAAGAATTGTGCTGTTAGGCAAAAAATGAAGAATCTCTGATAAAATAATGCCAAGAAATACATTCATTGTTGAATAATAATATAGTAACTTGTCTGCTGAAATGTTTACTGCGATCGTTCACCATCTTAAAATGACAACCGGAAGTATAATTTATTCATTATAGTCCTCGTCCATTCTAGTCCATTGGTATTCATCATCATCATCATCAGGGGTTAAGGCAAAGAAATGCAAATGAATGCATAAAAATGCGAAGCTGCAGTAAAGCTGAATATGAGGAAAAATTTAAAAATACAAAAAAATTGTATATTAGAAGCTTTACGTGATAAGTAGACGACACAGACTAAACGACGTTTCGGCCCAATAGGCTTTCAGCAGGAACAAACAAGAAAAAAACACACACAAAACTAATAACAAAACATTCAAAACAAAATATTCGAAATATGTTAAAAAATAAAATATCTATCCTGTGTGTATGAAAATTCACGACAGCCACACTTTTGTTACCATTTCCTTTTCATACACACAGGGTAGACATTTTTATTTTTTAACATATTTCGAATATTTTTGTTTTGAATGTTTTGTTATTAGTTTTGTGTGTGTTTTTTTCTTGTTTGTTCCTGCTGAAGGCCTATTGGGCCGAAACGTCGTTTAGTCTGTGTCGTCTACTTATCACGTAAAGCTTCTAACATACCATTTTTTTTATTTTTTATTTTTTCATCATCATCATCACCATCATCATCATCATTATCAGCAGCAGCATTGATTCCCGTCTCCGCTTGGAAGATTGGCTACCATGGAGTGCCTTTCCACTCTGTCTCTTGCTTTGATTGTGCAGTTTGTCTTAGGTTGACTTGTCCATCTTTTGATGTTACTCGTCCATGTTAATCTTATGTTTAGTAGTCTGCTGTGTTTTTTTTTTTTTTAACATGGCCCAAAAATCTCATTTATCTTGTTTGAATTGTGTTTAGTAGTTCTCTTTTCATATTTAGTTGTTTTAAGACTTCATCGTTTGTTTTCTTTTCTTTCCATCCAATTCTTCCTTCTTCTTCTTCTACCTTTTCAGCTCCCTGTGGAGTATAGGTCATCAACAAACACTTTCCAAGTTGTTCTGTTTCTTGCCATGCTTTTAAGATCATTCCATGTCTTCTCCATCATCTTCATCTCTGCTTCCATCTATTTCATCAATTCTTCTATAAATCCACATTTCAAAGGCTTCAATTTTGCTGTTCTGTTTTCTTGTCTAATGTCCATGTTTCTGCACCATACAGGAATGTTGAGAATATATAACATTTTGATATTCTTAATTTTAGCCCTAGTGTTATTTGTTTGGATTTTAATATATATTTCATGACATTAAAATTACTTTTGCCATTCCTATTCTTTTGTTTATTTCAGTTGTACATTTTCCATCACTGGTTATAGTATGTCCAAGGTAGTTGTAGTTCTGAACTGTCTCCAGGTCTATTCCTTCGGCTTTGATATCCACTTGTAGGTTTTGGGTGTTATCTTTGTTAATGAACATAGTTGTAGTCATCATAATTACCATCATTATTATCAGCATCATTAGCATCATTATCATCAACATTATCATCAACATTATCATCAGCATTATCATCAACATTATCATCATCATTATCTTCAACATTATCATCAACATTATCATCATCATTATCATCAACCTTAGCATCAACATTATCATCATCCTTGTCATCATCATTATCAGCATCATTATCATCAGCATTATTATCATCATTATCAGCATCATTATCATCAACATTATCATCAACATTATCATCAACATTATCATCAGGGTCGCATTAAGGTTTTAGCTAAATAGGTTACAGATTAGGAGTTGAACAATCCGAGGGGCCTCAAATTAACATTTTTTAAAGGGAAAAAAAGGGGCGGGGGGGGGAGGGTCAAAGTTTCATTTAAGTTAGCCAACAAGTCTAATGTCAAAGCCTTCATCAATTCTAATGTCAAAGCCTTCATCAATTCTAATGTCAAGGCCGTCATCAAGTCTAATGTCAAAGCCTTCATCAAGTCTAATGTCAAGGCCGTCATCAAGTCTAATGTCAAGGCCGTCATCAAGTCTAATGTCAAAGCCTTCATCAAGTCTAATGTCAAAGCCTTCATCAAGTCTAATGTCAAGGCCGTCATCAAGTCTAATGCCAAGGCCTTCATCAAGTCTAATGTCAAAGCCTTCATTAATTCTAATGTCAAGGCCGTCATCAAGTCTAATGTCAAAGCCTTCGTCAAGTCTAATGTCAAGGCCGTCATCAAGTCTAATGTCAAGGCCGTCATCAAGTCTAATGTCAAAGCCTTCATCAAGTCTAATGTCAAAGCCTTCATCAAGTCTAATGTCAAAGCCTTCATCAAGTCTAATGTCAAAGCCTTCATCAAGTCTAATGTCAAGGCCGTCATCAAGTCTAATGTCAAGGCCGTCATCAAGTCTAATGTCAAAGCCTTCATCAAGTCTAATGTCAAAGCCTTCATCAGGTCTAATGTCAAGGCCGTCATCAAGTCTAATGTCAAAGCCTTCATCAAGTCTAAAGTCAAGGCCGTCATCAAGTCTAATGTCAAGGCCGTCATCAGTCTAATGTCAAAGCCTTCATCAAGTCTAATGTCAAGGCCGTCATCAAGTCTAATGTCAAGGCCGTCATCAAGTCTAATGTCAAGGCCGTCATCAAGTCTAATGTCAAGGCCGTCATCAAGTCTAATGTCAAAGCCTTCATCAAGTCTAATGTCAAGGCCGTCATCAAGTCTAATGTCAAGGCCGTCATCAAGTCTAATGTCAAAGCCTTTATCAAGTCTAATGTCAAGGCCGTCATCAAGTCTAATGTCAAGGCCGTCATCAAGTCTAATGTCAAAGCCTTTATCAAGTCTAATGTCAAGGCCGTCATCAAGTCTAATGTCAAGGCCGTCATCAAGTCTAATGTCAAGGCCGTCATCAAGTCTAATGTCAAGGCCGTCATCAAGTCTAATGTCAAAGCCTTCATCAAGTCTAATGTCAAAGCCTTCATCAGGTCTAATGTCAAGGCCGTCATCAAGTCTAATGTCAAAGCCTTCATCAAGTCTAATGTCAAGGCCTTCATCAAGTCTAATGTCAAGGCCGTCATCAAGTCTAATGTCAAAGCCTTCATCAAGTCTAATGTCAAGGCCGTCATCAAGTCTAATGTCAAAGCCTTCATCAAGTCTAATGTCAAGGCCGTCATCAAGTCTAATGTCAAAGCCTTCATCAAGTCTAATGTCAAGGCCGTCATCAAGTCTAATGTCAAGGCCGTCATCAAGTCTAATGTCAAAGCCTTCATCAAGTCTAATGTCAAAGCCTTCATCAAGTCTAATGTCAAAGCCTTCATCAGGTCTAATGTCAAGGCCGTCATCAAGTCTAATGTCAAAGCCTTCATCAAGTCTAATGTCAAGGCCGTCATCAAGTCTAATGTCAAAGCCTTCATCAAGTCTAATGTCAAAGCCTTCATCAAGTCTAATGTCAAGGCCGTCATCAAGTCTAATGTCAAGGCCTTCATCAAGTCTAATGTCAAGGCCGTCATCAAGTCTAATGTCAAGGCCTTCATCAAGTCTAATGTCAAAGCCTTCATCAAGTCTAATGTCAAGGCCGTTATCAAGTCTAATGTCAAGGCCTTCATCAAGTCTAATGTCAAGGCCTGTGTATCATAATCACGTGTCAGTCCACATCGATGTTCGTCACCATGTACCAACATATCTCTTAGAGCCGCGATAGCTCAGTGGTTAGTGAACTGGACTACAAGGGCATGAGTTAGGGTTCAATCCTAACCGACGGCTTCCGGGTTCACCCAGCCTTAAATGGGTACCAGATTTTTTTTCTGGGACAGTAAAGCGGCACGGGCGTGATACCGTCCACATTACTCCAAAAAATCATGTTCTGAAGGTCTATAAAATTTATGGTCACTAACACTATATTCCCTATACGCCACTTGGCGTGACGGGGGCTCTTTACTTTACTTACTACCATATCTCTTACCAGAACTGTTCTGGGTGCAATGATGATGACCCGCAAATAACTCAATCTCTTACCTTGATGCCACTCGCTGTTATATGTTCCCCTTATCAATCTCTTGATATTGTCAGCCCACTTTAGACCTTAGTTGTTTAATCCTTGTTGTATGTTTGTTCCGTTTGAAGGTCTTTGCGCCGAAACGTAACTCTGATTTGTTATGTCCACTTGTTACGTGAAGCTTTAACACACCATTTTTTCTATACATATTTTTTTTTCATCTCTACTCAGTTTAGTCCTTGGGGGACTGACTGGTCTCGAGGCAAGACGCCGGCCTCGAGACAGAGAGGGTGTGGGTTCAAATCTCGGCTATCACCGGTTTGGATTTTAATTTACGATTTCTCTCTTCGGCAACCACCCCTGGTCTCAGCAGCGAGGCCCGGCTTGAAACGTCAATTACTCATCGACGGAAAAAAAATATGAGTTCCTCCGAAATCGGAATTATCTGCCTGTCGCGGCTCCCAGTGTCTCTCTAAGTCTTCCTCTATTTCTGTATCCTGGTGTTTCCCACAGAAGTCTGTTTTGGAATTCTTTAATGTCTCTTCTCATCACATGTCCATCTTCTCTTTCTAATTGTAGAGAAGATCGTTAGTTGCATACCTATTTCTCTTATCTCTATATTAGTTGTGGCAGCCGCGATAGCTCAGTGGTTAGTGAACTGGACTACAAAGGACAAGAGGTAGGGTTCTTTCCTTCCTCATTTGTCTTTCAGCGTCGAGTTAAGATATAATGTCGTTGTCATTTACTCTTCTGTTCGCCTCTGCTACTGTAACGTTTCCTAGTGTTTGTAATATTCTGTCAATCGATCTTATTCGTAGTCAACCCTTGGGTCTGCTGTTCTCGCAACGTTTATTGAAGGCTCGTTGTGTTGTGTTTTGATTTTTCTCTCCTTGCCGCGTGGTCAAACTATTTTATCTGTACGTGGCAGCCTCCGTCAGACATAGTTGACTATGGATTTTTGAGCGCCCCTAGAAATGTTATAAATAATTTGCGATATGCGGAAGACACAGTCTTAATAGCAAAGACAGAGAACGAACTACAAGAAATGATAGACATAATAGTAGAAGAAATCAACAAGAAAGGTCTCAGTCTGAATAGTAAGAAAACAGAAGTAATGGTTATATCGAAGAAACAATCATCACCATCATGCAGCATAAAAATAAACGAGACATCTGAAACAAGTACAACGTTTCAAATACTTGGGCACAATAATAACATCAGATGGGAGATGCACCACAGAAATAAAAAACAGAATAGCTCAGGCCAAAATAGCATTTCAGAAAATGAAAAATATCTTATGCAACAAATCTATGTCAATAAAAATGAGAAAGAGAGTTCATCGGTACTATATAGAACCAATTCTGACTTATGGAAGCGAATCATGGACAGTAGACAAACAAATGAAAGACGATTAGAGGCCATAGAGATGGGGTTTTCTCAGAAGAATGTTGAAAGTTCCCTGGACAGATAAAAAGACCAATGAGGAAGTTCTCAAAGAGGCCAACACAAAAAGGGAGCTCTTAAAAAACATCAGAAAGAAGCAATCAACATTTTTCGGGCACATCATGAGAAGAGGAAAGTTGGAATATTTGGTTACAACTGGCAAAATAAAAGGAAAGAGAGATCGCGGACGACAAAGAGAGAAAATACTGGATAGCTTGGTGGCATGGCATGGAAAACAGTCAACAACAGAACTCATACGAGGCACTGTAGATAGAAGATTGTGGAGGGACATGATCGCCTACGTCAACCGGCATGGTACATGATGATGATGATGAGAAATGTTATTTTTTTCTTTTCTTTTCTTTCGTCGTGTCTTCTCTTTCTCCGTGAATCTGTCTGCTTCTTCTTTGAGGTGAACCTTTAGAGTGTGTTTCCAGAGATTGCGGTCTGCAGCTATGTCTTCCCATGCTGCAGGGTTTATGTTCAGAGTCTTTCTGTCACGTTTACACACATCTACAAATCGAAGTTTTGGGCGCCCCCTAGTTCTTTTACCATCTGCTAGTTGTAGAGTATATATTTCGGTATGCGGCCATCTTTCATACGGTGTACAAGACCAAGCCAGCGTAACCTACGTTGTTTGAGCAGCGTGTAGATATTCGGTAGGCCTGTGCAAGTCATGACCTTCACGTTTGTCACTTTATCCTTCCAGGTGATACCAAGAATACGGCGTAGACATCGCATATCTGTTACATTTTATCTGTTACATTTTATCTGTTACATTTTATATATTCTATGGCGGGGATTATTTCTATAGTTTTATTCAGTTCTTCATTTCTAATTGTATCTCTCAGGCTGTTTCCACAGTTCCTCATTTAACCTCTCCTGCACATCTACCATCTTAGGTCTACAATGTTCCCAGATATTTACATTCATTGACCTGTTTTAATATTGTTCTACTTGTCTTTATTGTGCATTACGGTGATGTCTTTTACTTTGTTGTTACCATTACCTCTGTCTTTTTGCTATTAAAGCTAAGTCTTTTATTTTTGCTTTCTTTCACTATAATGTCCAACATTTCTTGTAACTCATTTTCACTCTTAGCGATTAAGACTGTATCATCAGCATACCTTAGATTATTTATATTATGACCTCCAATTATTATTCCAGGCATGTCACTTATGGGCCTTAAAATAGTCTCACTATACATATAAAATAAATATGGGGTTCAAATCCCGGCTGCACCGGTTGGGATCTATATTTATGGTTTCTCTCTGCAGCACCCACCCTGGTCTCAGCAGCGAGGCCCGGCTTGAAACGTCAATTACTCATGGACGGACAAAATCTGAGCACCCCCGAAGACAAAGTTATATGCCTGCGCGGCGAGGGAGCAATGTGCACACGGCTGCCAGGGAAAAACAGATTAACACGCAAAATTAAGTTCCTAATCTCTAGGGACTTCGTCAGAGGTAAAAGCAAAAAAAACAAAAAAAAAAAAAAAAAAAAAAAAAAAAAAATCCACAAACACCAAGCCGAACGCAAAAAAAAAAAAAAAAAATTAATTAATAAAAAATAAATCTGGTGACAGCCCACAACTTTGCCGAACACCGTGTTTTATTTTTTTTTTTAAACATTCCCTGTGATTTGCATTTATAATGGCCGCTGTTTGTTGCCAGTCATCATCATGTACCGTACCGGTTGGCGTTGGCGATCCTGTCCTTCCACAATCTTCTATCCACAGTGCATCGTATCAGTTCTGTTGTTGACTGTTTTCCATGCCATGACACCAAGCTATCTAGTATTTTCTCTCTTTGTCGTCCGCGAACTCTCTTTCCATTTATTTTGCCAGTTGTAACCAAGTATTCCAACTTTTAACTTCTCATGATGTGCCCACAAAATGTTGATTGCTTCTGTCTTTCTTAAGAGCTCCCTTTTTGTGTTAGCCTCTTTGAGAACTTTCTCATTGGCCTTTGTTGCCAGTACATATTCTTTATTATTTTTAGATCTGTGCTGTTTACGTTTATGCCTTATAAAATTTGTATGAATTCATTATCATCATCGTGTGCCTTCTCCGCAACGAAGGTTGGCTACCATGGATCGCCATTCTACTCTGTTTCTTGCTTTGATGGTGCAGGCTGACATAGATTGACTTGTCCATCTTTTGATGTTACTCGTCCATGTTAGTCTTGGTCTGCCTCTGCCTCTTTTACCTTGTATTTTTCCTTCCAATATTACTTTTAGTGGGCTGTTGTGTCTTTTAACATGCCCCAAAAATTTCATTTGTCTTGTCTTAGTTGTGTTTAGTAGTTCTCTTTTTATTTTCAGTTGTTTTAAAACTTCATCGTTTGTTATCTTTTGCTTCCATCCAATTCCACCTATTCTTCTATAAATCCACATTTCAAAGGCTTCAATTTTCTGTTCTGTTTTCTTGTCTAATGTCCATGTTTCTGCACCATACAGGAATATTGAGAAGACGTAACATATTGCCATTCTTAGTTTCAGCCCTGCTGATATTTGTTTTGTTGTTAGTATATTTTTCATGGCATTAAAATTACTTTTTGCCATACCTATTCTTTTGTATGAATTATCTTTGCTTTAATTGTCAAATGCTTTTGTATAAGCATTATGGCTCCTCTATGGCTTTTTCTGCTAAAGATCGTATAATGTTTATGGCATTGGTTGTACTTCTATCTATTCATGTATCTTTACGTTTACTTCAAAAACCAAATCTGTCTTTCCGATTCGGAAATTTATTTCTTCTTCCAGTGAAACGGGAGCCGCGATAGCTCAGTGGTTAGTGAACTGGACTACCACGGACAAGGGGTAGGGTTCGATCCCAACCGACGGCTTCCGGGTTCACCCAGCCTTAAATGGGTACCGGATTTTTTTCTGGGAAAGTAAAGCAGCACGGGCGTAATACTGACCACATTACCCCAAAAATAATGTGCTGAAGGTCTGTAAAATATAGGGTCACTAACACCATATTTCCCTATACGCCACTTGGCGTGACGGGGGTACTTTACTTTTATTTTTTTACTTCCAGTGAAACGCTAGTTGTTACAATAGAAACAACAAACGACTAAATAAAACAACTGGTCAACAACACAATCATCATCATCATCAAGTACCGGGCCTGCTGGCGTGGGTGATCATGTCTCTCCAAAACTGTCGATCTTGACATTTATTTATGATTTCTGTTGTTGACCTTCTGCCAAGCCATTCTCTTAAGCTGTCTGGTATTTTTTCTCTTTCCTCCCCTCTATCTTGGAATCCCTTTTTTTGAAATCCCCAGGGGAAAAGGCAAAGAGGAAGACCAAGAAATTCTTGGAGAAGACAGACAGAAGCAGAGATGAAGATGATGAGGAAGACATGGAATGATCTTAAAAGAAAGGCAACAAAAAAGAACGACTTGGAAATTGTTTGTCGAAGATCTATGCTCCACAGGGAGCTAAAAAAAAGGTAGAAGAAGAAAGAGGATTCCGTCTATCTCTTTGTCCCTCAATTTTCCAGTTATTACAATATATTTCAGTTGTTCTCTTCTCATTACATGGCCCAAAAAATGATGATTGTTTCTTCCTAATATTGGAAGTTAACAACTCAATGTGGTTCGGCCACATAACAAGACAAAAAGAACTAACAATGATTCAAAGAGCCTTAAATAAACGCTACGAAAACGCCAGACTAAGAGGAAGACCGAGAATAGATGGATAAAGGGAATACTAGAGTCACTAGGAGGAATAACATCAGAAGAGCAAAGAATCGCAGATTGTTTCTCCCCTCGACGCCAACGGCAGCAGAGGAAGGATAGAAGAATAAGAAGAACAACTCAATAAATAATACTAAAGCTGTATGAAAACATATTTTATTTACATTTTTTATTTGTTTCGAGTTGTTCATGGCATATTTTACCTCTGCCGTGTAGATAACCGCATTCCTGCTCGTCTGTTCAATAACTCCTATCTTGAGCTACATCTGTTACAATCGTATATCATGTGACAGATGGCAGCATTTCACAAATGTCGACGGACGCTTTCGTAAATATACGAAATTAAAACAGAATTTAAAACATTTAGCGCGTGATAAAGTCGCACATGTTTTTGATTATTGTTCTACACGTATCGTGACTGTGAATCATGGACAATAGGACTACAGATAAGAAAACCACTGGAGGCTTTAGAAATGTGGTTTTATAGAAGAATGTTAAGAACAACATGGACAGTTAAGAAAAGTAATGAAAACGTTCTGAAAGAGGCCAAACAAAGAGAGAGCTAATTTCCAATATTAGGAAGAAACAATCATCATTTTTTTGCCATGTAATGAGAAGAGAACACCTGGAATATATTGTAACAACTAGGAAAATTGAGGGACGAAGAGATAGAGGGAAGCAAAGAGAAAAGATACCATACAGCTTAAGAGAATGGCTTGGCAGAAGGTCAACAACAGAAATGACAAATAACTGTCTATATAGATTCAAAGTTATGGTGAATCATGATCACCTACGCCAACAGGCCCGGTACTTGATGATGATGATGATGATGATGATGATGATGATGATGATGATGATGATGATGATGATGATGATGATCATGATGATGATGATGATGCCTACTGGCATATGCGACCATGTCTCTCCGTTGTTTTTATTTTTATTTTTAGTCTTCTATTTACATCTACTTCTGTAATTATATATGGCCTTTGGCGTCTTGACAGACGGTTGGTAGGAAACAATCATGATAAGTCAGTAGTTTGGTAAAAATGTTAGTCTCTTATGCTGGATGCTGTTTTACTGACCAGCTGTCTCTTATGCTGGATGCTGTTTTACTGACCAGCTGTCTCTTATGCTGGATGCTGCTTTATTGACCAGCTGTCTCTTATGCTGGATGCTGCTTTACTGACCAGCTGTCTCTTATGCTGGATGCTGCTTTACTGACCAGCTGTCTCTTATGCTGGATGCTGTTTTACTGACCAGCTGTCTCTTATGCTGGATGCTGTTTTACTGACCAGCTGTCTCTTATGCTGGATGCTGCTTTACTGACCAGCTGTCTCTTATGCTGGATGCTGCTTTACTGACCAGCTGTCTCTTATGCTGGATGCTGTTTTACTGACCAGCTGTCTCTTATGCTGGATGCTGTTTTACTGACCAGCTGTCTCTTATGCTGGATGCTGCTTTACTGACCAGCTGTCTCTTATGCTGGATGCTGCTTTACTGACCAGCTTGTTGTAGCCGAATCTGTTAATATTGGACAGACATAATTCCTTATTCTTATTTTCCTGTATTCCTCTACTTCAGTATTCTTCTACTTCTGTATTTCTCTACTTCTGTATTTCTCTACTTCTGTATTTCTCTACTTCAGTATTTCTCTACTTCTGTATTCCTCTACTTCAGTATTCCTCTACTTCTGTATTCCTCTACTTCAGTATTCATCTACTTCAGTATTCCTCTACTTCAGTATTCCTCTACTTCTGTATTTCTCTACTTCTGTATTCCTCTACTTCAGTATTTCTCTATTTCTGTATTCCTCTACTTCTGTATTTCTCTACTTCTGTATTCCTCTACTTCTGTATTCCTCTACTTCAGTATTTCTCTACTTCTGTATTCCTCTACTTCTGTATTTCTCTACTTCTGTATTCCTCTACTTCAGTATTTCTCTACTTCTGTATTCCTCTACTTCAGTATGCCTCTACTTCAGTATTCCTCTACTTTTGTATTCCTCTACTTATGTATTCCTCTACTTCAGTATTTCTCTACTTGTGTATTCCTCTACTTCAGTATTCCTCTACTTCTGTATTCCTCTACTTCAGTATTCATCTACTTCAGTATTCCTCTACTTCAGTATTCCTCTACTTCTGTATTCCTCTACTTCTGTATTCCTCTACTTCAGTATTTCTCTACTTCTGTGTTCTACCACTTCAGTGTTCTACCACTTAAGTATTCCTCTACTTTAGTATTCCCCCACTTCAGTGTTCTGTCACTTATGTATTCCACTACTTCTGTATTATTATTATACTCCTGTATTCTTCTATTCATGTATTCTCCTACTTCTGTATTATTCTTCTACTTCTGTATTCTTCTATTCATGTATTCTCCTACTTCTGTATTATACTTCTGTGTCCCTTGACTTCTGTATTCTTCTACTTTTGTATTCTTCTTCTACTTTTTTATTCTTTTTCTACTTTTGTATTCTTCTTTACTTTTGTATTCGTCTTCTACTTTTGTATTCTATTTCTGTATACCTCTCCTCCACCATTCATCCACTTCTGTGTTCATCTACTCCACCATTCCTCCACTTCTGTGTTCATCTACTCCACCATTCCTCCACTTCTGTGTTCATCTATTCAACCATTCCTCCACTTCTGTGTTTATCTACTCCACCATTTCTCCACTTCTGTGTTCCTCTACTCCACCAATCCTCAACTTCTGTGTTCTACTGGATACAATTCTACGTCATCGTCAAACATATGTGAAAATTGCTTAGATACGCTGTGTTGTGGTCTACAACAAGATGATACGTTGTGTTGTGGTCTACAACAAGATGATACGCTGTGTTGTTGTCTACAACAAGATGATACGCTGTGTTGATGTCTACAACAAGATGATACCCTGTGTTGTTGTCTACAACAAGATGATACCCTGTGTTGTTGTCTACAACAAGATGATACGCTGGGTTGTGGTCTACAACAAGATGATACCCTGTGTTGTGGTCTACAACAAGATGATACATTGTGTTGTGGTCTACAACAAGATGATACGCTGGGTTGTGGTCTACAACAAGATGATACCCTGTGTTGTGGTCTACAACAAGATGATACCCTGTGTTGTGGTCTACAACAAGATGATACGCTGTGTTGATGTCTACAACAAGATGATACCCTGTGTTGTGGTCTACAACAAGATGATACCCTGTGTTGTTGTCTACAACAAGATGATACCCTGTGTTGTGGTCTACAACAAGATGATACGCTGGGTTGTGGTCTACAACAAGATGATACCCTGTGTTGTGGTCTACAACAAGATGATACGTTGTGTTGTGGTCCACAACAAGATGATACGTTGTTTTGTGGTCTATAAGATGATACGCTGTGTTGTGGTCTACAACAAGATGATACGCTGTGTTGTGGCCCACAACAAGATGATACGCTGTGTTGTGGTCTACATCAAGATGATACCCTGCGTTATGGTCTACAACAAGATGATACGCTGCGTTATGGTCTACAACAAGAAGATACGTTGTATTGTGGTCTACAACAAGATGATACGCTGCATTATGATCTACAACAAGATGATACGTTGTATTGTGGTCTACAACAAGATAATATGTTGTGTTGTGGTCTACAACAAGATGATACCCTGTGTTCTGGTCTACAACAAGATGATACCCTGTGTTGTGGTCTACAACAAGATGATACCCTGTGTTGTGGTCTACAACAAGATGATACGCTGTGTTGATGTCTACAACAAGATGATACCCTGTGTTGTGATCTACAACAAGATGATACCCTGTGTTGTTGTCTACAACAAGATGATACCCTGTGTTGTTGTCTACAACAAGATGATACGCTGGGTTGTGGTCTACAACAAGATGATACCCTGTGTTGTGGTCTACAACAAGATGATACATTGTGTTGTGGTCTACAACAAGATGATACGCTGGGTTGTGGTCTACAACAAGATGATACCCTGTGTTGTGGTCTACAACAAGATGATACGTTGTGTTGTGGTCCACAACAAGATGATACGTTGTTTTGTGGTCTATAAGATGATACGCTGTGTTGTGGTCTACAACAAGATGATACGCTGTGTTGTGGTCCACAACAAGATGAAACGCTGTGTTGTGGTCTACAACAAGATGATACCCTGCGTTATGGTCTACAACAAGATGATACGCTGCGTTATGGTCTACAACAAGATGATACGTTGTATTGTGGTCTACAACAAGATGATACGCTGCGTTATGATCTACAACAAGATGATACGTTGTATTGTGGTCTACAACAAGATAATATGTTGTGTTGTGGTCTACAACAAGATGACACCCTGTGTTGTGGTCTACAACAAGATGATACCCTGTGTTGTGGTCTACAACAAGATGATACCCTGTGTTGTGGTCTAAAACAAGATGATACGCTGTGTTGTGGTCTACAACAAGATGATACGTTGTGTTGTGGTCTAAAACAAGATGATACGCTGTGTTGTGGTCTACAACAAGATGATACGCTGTGTTGTGGTCTACAACAAGATGATACCCTGTGTTGTGGTCTACAACAAGATGATACGCTGGGTTGTGGTCTAAAACAAGATGATACGCTGTGTTGTGGTCTACAACAAGATGATACGTTGTGTTGTGGTCTAAAACAAGATGATACGCTGTGTTGTGGTCTACAACAAGATGATACGTTGTGTTGTGGTCTACAAAAAGATAATAAGTTGTGATGTGGTCTACCACAAGATGCTACCCTGTGTTGTGGTCTACAAAAAGATAACACGTTGTGTTGTGGTCTACAACAAGATGATACGTTGTGTTGTGGTCTACAACAAGATGATACGCTGTGTTGTGGTCTACAAAAAGATAACACGTTGTATTGTGGTCTACAACAAGATGATACGTTGTATTGTGGTCTACAAAAAGATAACACGTTGTTTTGTGGTCTACAACAAGATGATACGTTGTGTTGTGGTCTACAACTAGATGATACGTTGTGTTGTGGTCTACAACAAGATGATACGTTGTGTTGTGGTCTACAACAAGATGATACGTTGTGTTGTGGTCTACAACAAGATGATACCCTGTGTTGTGGTCTACAACAAAATGATACCCTGTGTTATGGTCTACAACAAGATGATACCCTGTGTTGTGGTCTACAACAAGATGATACCCTGTGTTGTGGTCTACAACAAGATGATACGCTGTGTTGTGGTCTACAACAAGATGATACCCTGTGTTGTGGTCTACAACAAGATGATACCCTGTGTTATGGTCTAAACAAGATGATACGCTGTGTTGATGTCTACAACAAGATGATACCCTGTGTTTTGGTCTACAACAAAATGATACCCTGTGTTGTCGTCTAAACAAGATGATACGCTGTGTTGTGGTCTACAACAAGATGATACCATGTGTTGATGTCTACAACAAGATGATACCCTGTGTTGTGGTCTTCAACAAGATGATACGCTGGGTTGTGGTCTACAACAAGATGATACCCTGTGTTGTGGTCTACAACAAGATGATACCCTGTGTTGTGGTCTACAACAAGATGATACCCTGTGTTGTGGTCTACAACAAGATGATACCCTGTGTTGTTGTCTACAACAATATGATACCCTGTGTTGTGGTCTACAACAAGATGATACCCTGTGTTGTTGTCTACAACAAGATGATACCCTGTGTTGTGGTCTACAACAAAATGATACGCTTCTGATCCTCTTCTTCTACCTTTCAGCTGCCAGTGGAGCATAGGTCTTCAACAAACACTTTCCAAGTCGTTCTGTTTTTGCCATTCTTTTAAGATCATTCCATGTCTTCCCCATCATCTTCATCTCTGCTTCTATCTGTCTTCTCCAAGAATTCCTTGGTCTTCCTCTTTGTATTTTCCCCTGGGGATTCCAAAAAAGGGCCTGTTGTGTAATACTCTCAGTTGGCTTCCAGAGTGTGTGTCCTATCCAGCGCCATCGTTTTCGCTGTATCTCTTTATCCACTGGTGTTTCACTGGTGCATTTCCATAATGGTCCACCACCATTATCATCCTCATCATCATTATCACCATCATCATCATCATCATCATCACCACCATCATCATCATCACCATCACCATCATCATCATTATCATCACCATCATCATCATCATCATCATCATCATCACCACCATAATCATCACTATCATCACCACCATCATCATCATCACCATCGTCATCATCATCATCATCACCATGATCATCATCATCACATCATTATATCATAATCATTACCATCATCATCATCATCACCACCATCATCACCATCATCATATCATCACCATCACATCATCATCGCCACCATCATTATCGTCATCATCATCATCATCACCATCACATCATCATCACCATCATCATATCATCATCATCATCATCATCACCACCATCACATCATAATCACCATCATCATATCATCATCATGATCATCATCACCATCACATCATCATCACCATCATCATATCATCATCATCATCACCACCATCACATCATCATATCATCGTCACCATCATCATCACCATCACATCATCATTACCATCATCATATCATCATCATCATCACCATCACATCATCATCGCCATCATCATTTTCGTCATCATCACCTTCATCATCACCATCATCGTCACCATCATCATAACCATCATCGTCACCATCATCATCATCATCATCATCATCACCATCATCTTCACCATCATCATCATCACCATCATCGTCACCATCATCATCAGCATCATCATCACCATCATCGTCACCATCATCATCATCATCATCATCATCATCACCATCATCTTCACCATCATCATCATCACCATCATCGTCACCATCATCATCAGCATCATCATCACCATCATCGTCACCATCATCATCAGCATCATCATGACCATCATCGTCACCATCATCGTCACCATCATCGTCACCATCATCAGCACCATCATCATAACCATCATCATCATTACCATCACATCATCATCGCCATCATCATTATCGTCATCATCACCATCATCAATACCATCATCATCACCATCATCGTCACCATTATCATCACCATCATCACCATCATCATCACCATCATCAATCACCATCATCATCACCATCATCGTCACCATCATCATCACCATCATCATCCCCATCATCGTCACCATCATCATCACCATCATCATCATCAGCATCACCATCATCATCACCATCATCATAACCATCAGCATCATCAGCATCCTCATCACCATCATCATCACCATCATCGTCACCATCATCATCACCATCATCATAACCATCAGCATCATCACCATCCTCATCACCATCAGTATCATCAGCATTATCATCACCATCAGTATCATCATCACCATCATCATCACCATCATCATAACCATCAGCATCATCACCATCATCATCACCATCAGTATCATCAGCATCATCATCACCATCATCATCACCATCAGTATCATCAGCATCATCATCACCATCAGCATCATCATCACCATCATCATCACCATCATCATAACCATCAGCATCATCACCATCATCATCACCATCAGTATCATCAGCATTATCATCACCATCAGTATCATCATCACCATCATCATCACCATCATCATAACCATCAGCATCATCACCATCATCATCACCATCAGTATCATCAGCATCATCATCACCATCATCATCACCATCAGTATCATCAGCATCATCATCATCACCATCAGCATCATCATCACCATCATCATCACCATCATCATAACCATCAGCATCATCACCATCATCATCACCATCAGTATCATCAGCATCATCATCACCATCAGCATCATCATCACCATCAGCATCATCATCACCATCAGCATCATCATCACCATCAGCATCATCATCACCATCATCATCACCATCATCATAACCATCAGCATCATCACCATCATCATCACTATCAGTATCATCAGCATCATCATCACCATCAGTATCATCAGCATCATCATCACCATCATCATCACCATCATCAGCATCATCATCACCATCATCATCAGCATCATCAGCATCATCAGTATCATCAGCATCATCATCACCATCAGCATCATCACCATCAACATCATCATCACCATCAGTATCATCAGCATCATCAGCATCATCAGCATCATCATCATCATCATCATCATCATCTATGGGGATGACATGGAATGATCTAAAAGAATGCCAAGAAACAAAATGATTTGGAAAGTGTTTGTTGAAGACCTTTGCTCCACAGGGAGCTGAAAAGGTAGAAGAAGATCATCATCATCAAATACCATGCCTGCAGGCGTAGGTGATCCTGTCTCTCCAAAACTTTTCATCTCGTCAGTTATTTATTATTTCTGTTATTGTCCTTCTGTCAAAGCCATTCTTTTAAGCTGTCTGGTATTTTTTCACTTTTCTTCCTTCTATCTCTTCGCCCCTCGATTTTCCAGGTTGTCACAATATACAATATGATCTTTATACTGAAGATCTTATGATGTATATGGCATTGTTCGTTCCTTTACCTCCAACAAAACCACACTGTTCATCGCCCATTTCTGCACTTATTTTGATTTTTAGTAATATCTTAATCACGTGACTCATAAGACTTATTTTGATTTTTAGTAATATCTTAATCACGTGACTCATAAGACTTATTTTGATTTTTAGTAATATCTTAATCACGTGACTCATAAGACTTATTTTGATTTATAGTAATATCTTAATCACGTGACTCATAAGACTTATTTTGATTTTTAGTAATATCTTAATCACGTGACTCATAAAACTTATTTTGATTTTTAGTAATATCTTAATCACGTGACTCATAAGACTTATTTTGATTTTTAGTAATATCTTAATCACGTGACTCATAAGACTTATTTTGATTTTAGTAATATCTTAATCACGTGACTCATAAGACTTATTTTGATTTTTAGTAATATCTTAATCACGTGACTCGTAAGACTTATTTTGATTTTTAGTAATATCTTAATCACGTGACTCATAAGACTTATTTTGATTTTTAGTAATATCTTAATCACGTGACTCATAAGACTTATTTTGATTTTAGTAATATCTTAATCACGTGACTCATAAGACTTATTTTGATTTTTAGTAATATCTTAATCACGTGACTCATAAGACTTATTTTGATTTTTAGTAATATCTTAATCACGTGACTCATAAGGCTTATTGTGCGATGATCATCGTATTCAATCGCTCCAGATTTCTTTGGTAGGGCTATGAATGTTGGCTTTTACTCCTGGTAGTATTCGGTCAAAAAAAACAGAACAGAGAATTGAAGCCTTTGAAATGTGGATATATAGAAGAATAGGTAGAACTGGATGGAAGGAAAAGAAAACAAACCACGAAGTCTTAAAACAACTAAAAATGAAAAGAGAACTACTAAACACAATTCAAACACGGCAAATGTTATTATTGGGCCATGTTAAAAGACGCAACAGCCTACGAAAGTAATCCTGGAGGGGAAAATACAAGGTAAAAGAGGCAGAGGCAGGCCAAGACTAACATGGACGAGCAACATCAAAAGTTGGACAAATCAGCCTATGACAACCTGCACCATCAAAGCAAGAGACAGAGCAGAATGAGACTTCATGGTAGCCAACCTTCGTTGCGGAGACAGCACTTGATGATGACGATTCGGTAGTCTAAGTGATCATTGATCTTGAACTTGGTAAAAGGTCGTCTAAGTGATCATTGATCTTGAACTTGGTAAAAGGTCGTCTAAGTGATCATTGATCTTGAACTTGGTAAAAGGTCGTCTAAGTGATCATTGATCTTGAACTTGGTAAAAGGTCGTCTAAGTGATCATTGATCTTGAAATTTGGTAAAAGGTCGTCTAAGTGATCATTGATCTTGAAATTTGGTAAAAGGTCGTCTAAGTGATCATTGATCTTGAAATTTGGTAAAAGGTCGTCTAAGGGATCATTGATCTTGAAATTTGGTAAAAGGTCGTCTAAGGGATCATTGATCTTGAAATTTGGTAAAAGGTCGTCTAAGGGATCATTGATCTTGAAATTTGGTAAAAGGTCGTCTAAGGGATCATTGATCTTGAACTTGGTAAAAGGTCGTCTAAGTGATCATTGATCTTGAACTTGGTAAAAGGTCGTCTAAGTGATCATTGATCTTGTACTTGGTAAAAGGTCGTCTAAGGGATCATTGATCTTGAAATTTGGTAAAAGGTCGTCTAAGTGATCATTGATCTTGAACTTGGTAAAAGGTCGTCTAAGTGATCATTGATCTTGAAATTTGGTAAAAGGTCGTCTAAGTGATCATTGATCTTGAAATTTGGTAAAAGGTCGTCTAAGTGATCATTGATCTTGAACTTGGTAAAAGGTCGTCTAAGTGATCATTGATCTTGAAATTTGGTAAAAGGTCGTCTAAGTGATCATTGATCTTGAAATTTGGTAAAAGGTCGTCTAAGTGATCATTGATCTTGAAATTTGGTAAAAGGTCGTCTAAGGGATCATTGATCTTGAACTTGGTAAAAGGTCGTCTAAGTGATCATTGATCTTGAACTTGGTAAAAGGTCGTCTAAGTGATCATTGATCTTGTACTTGGTAAAAGGTCGTCTAAGTGATCATTGATCTTGTATTTGGTAAAAGGTCGTCTAAGTGATCATTGATCTTGTACTTGGTAAAAGGTCGTCTAAGGGATCATTGATCTTGAAATTTGGTAAAAGGTCGTCTAAGTGATCATTGATCTTGAAATTTGGTAAAAGGTCGTCTAAGGGATCATTGATCTTGAACTTGGTAAAAGGTCGTCTAAGTGATCATTGATCTTGAACTTGGTAAAAGGTCGTCTAAGTGATCATTGATCTTGTACTTGGTAAAAGGTCGTCTAAGGGATCATTGATCTTGAAATTTGGTAAAAGGTCGTCTAAGGGATTATTGATCTTGAAATTTGGTAAAAGGTCGTCTAAGGGATCATTGATCTTGAAATTTGGTAAAAGGTCGTCTAAGGGATCATTTATCTTGAACTTGGTAAAAGGTCGTCTAAGGGATCATTTATCTTGAACTTGGTAAAAGGTCGTCTAAGGGATCATTGATCTTGAACTTGGTATAAGGTCGTCTAAGTGATTATTGATCTTGAACTTGGTAAAGGGTCGTCTAAGTGATCATTGATCTTGAACTTGGTAAAGGGTCGTCTAAGTGATCATTGATCTTGAACTTGGTAAAGGGTCGTCTAAGTGATCATTGATCTTGAACTTGGTAAAAGGTCGTCTAAGTGATCATTGATCTTGAACTTGGTAAAGGGTCGTCTAAGTGATCATTGATCTTGAACTTGGTAAAAGGTCGTCTAAGTGATCATTGATCTTGAACTTGGTAAAGGGTCGTCTAAGTGATCATTGATCTTGAACTTGGTAAAAGGTCGTCTAAGGGATCATTGATCTTGAACTTGGTAAAGGGTCGTCTAAGTGATCATTGATCTTGAACTTGGTAAAGGGTCGTCTAAGTGATCATTGATCTTGTACTTGGTAAAAGGTCGTCTAAGGGATCATTGATCTTGAACTTGGTAAAGGGTCGTTTAAGTGATCATTGATCTTGAACTTGGTAAAGGGTCGTCTAAGTGATCATTGATCTTGAACTTGGCAAAGGGTCGTCTAAGTGATCATTGATCTTGAACTTGGTAAAAGGTCGTCTAAGTGATCATTGATCTTGAACTTGGTAAAGGGTCGTCTAAGTGATCATTGATCTTGAACTTGGTAAAAGGTCGTCTAAGGGATCATTGATCTTGAACTTGGTAAAGGGTCGTCTAAGTGATCATTGATCTTGAACTTGGTAAAGGGTCGTCTAAGTGATCATTGATCTTGAACTTGGTAAAAGGTCGTCTAAGTGATCATTGATCTTGAACTTGGTAAAGGGTCGTCTAAGTGATCATTGATCTTGAACTTGGTAAAAGGTCGTCTAAGGGATCATTGATCTTGTACTTGGTAAAGGGTCGTCTAAGTGATCATTGATCTTGAACTTGGTAAAGGGTCGTCTAAGTGATCATTGATCTTGAACTTGGTAAAGGGTCGTCTAAGTGATCATTGATCTTGAACTTGGTAAAGGGTCGTCTAAGTGATCATTGATCTTGAACTTGAGGACCTGACTGGTTAGTTACGGTTGAACACGTGAATGTCTTTGGTAGGTGAGATTGAATCTTTAGATCTAATTGGTTGTTGAAGATGAGCTTGTTGAACTAATTGGTTGTTGAAGATGAGCTTGTTGAACTAATTGGTTGTTGAAGATGAGCTTGTTGAACTAATTGGTCGTTGAAGATGAGTTTGTTGAACTAATTGGTCGTTGAAGATGAGCTTGTTGAACTAATTGGTCGTTGAAGATGAGCTTGTTGACCTCATTGGTCGTTGAAGATGAGTTTGTTGACCTCATTGGTCGTTGAAGATGAGTTTGTTGACCTCATTGGTCGTTGAAGATGAGCTTGTTGACCTCATTGGTTGTTGAAGATGAGTTTGTTGACCTCATTGGTTGTTGAAGATGAGTTTGTTGACCTCATTGGTTGTTGAAGATGAGTTTGTTGACCTCATTTGTTGTTGAAGATGAGTTTGTTGACCTCATTGGTTGTTAAAGATGAGTTTGTTGACCTCATTGGTTGTTGAAGATGAGTTTGTTGACCTCATTGGTTGTTAAAGATGAGTTTGTTGACCTCATTGGTTGTTGAAGATGAGTTTGTTGACCTCATTGGTTGTTGAAGATGAGTTTGTTGACCTCATTGGTTGTTGAAGATGAGTTTGTTGACCTCATTGGTCGTTGAAGATGAGTTTGTTGACCTCATTGGTTGTTGAAGATGAGTTTGTTGACCTCATTGGTCGTTGAAGATGAGTTTGTTGACCTCATTGGTTGTTGAAGATGAGTTTGTTGACATCATTGGTCGTTGAAGATGAGTTTGTTGACCTCATTGGTTGTTGAAGATGAGTTTGTTGACCTCATTGGTTGTTGAAGATGAGTTTGTTGACCTCATTGGTCGTTGAAGATGAGTTTGTTGACCTCATTGGTTGTTGAAGATGAGTTTGTTGACCTCATTGGTTGTTGAAGATGAGTTTGTTGACCTCATTGGTCGTTGAAGATGAGTTTGTTGACCTCATTGGTCGTTGAAGATGAGTTTGTTGACTTCATTGGTTGTTGAAGATGAGTTTGCTTACCTCATTGGTTGTTGAAGATGAGTTATTTGACCTCATTGGTCGTTGAAGATGAGTTTGCTTACCTAATTGGTCGTTGAAGATGAGTTTGTTGACCTCATTGGTTGTTGAAGATGAGTTATTTGACCTCATTGGTCGTTGAAGATGAGTTTGTTGACCTCATTGGTTGTTGAAGATGAGTTTGCTTACCTAATTGGTCGTTGAAGATGAGTTTGCTTACCTAATTGGTCGTTGAAGATGAGTTTGCTTACCTAATTGGTCGTTGAAGATGAGTTTGCTTACCTAATTGGTTGTTGAAGATGAGTTTGTTGAACTAATTGGTCGTTGAAGATGAGTTTGTTGACCTCATTGGTCGTTGAAGATGAGTTTGTTGACCTCATTGGTTATTGAAGATGAGTTTGCTTACCTAATTGGTCGTTGAAGATGAGTTTGCTTACCTAATTGGTTGTTGAAGATGAGTTTGTTGAACTAATTGGTTGTTGAAGATGAGTTTGTTGACCTAATTGGTTGTTGAAGGTGAGTTTGTTGAACTAACTATTGGTTGTTGGAGGTCAACAGAAGAGAAAAAGATGGATTGATGGAATATTAGAAACATTAGGAAACATAACAGCAGGAGAAGCCAACAGAAGAATAAAAGACAAAAAACAATATCTCACCTCGACGCTGTAAGGTAAATGAGGAAAGAAAAAGAGGAGGAAATGTGTGGGTTATTTGGTCGATGAGAACAGGCGACTGAATATCGTGGGTTGTTTGGTCGATGAGAACATGCGACTGAATATCGTGGGTTATTTGGTCAATGAGAACAGGCGACTGAATATCGTGGGTTGTTTGGTTGATGAGAACAGGCGACTGAATATCGTGGGTTGTTTGGTTGATGAGAACAGGCGACTGAATATCGTGGGTTGTTTGGTCGAATAGAACAGGCAACTGAATATCGTGGGTTGTTTGGTCGATGAGAACAGGTGACTAAATATCGTGGGTTGTTTGGTCGATGAGAACAGGCGACTGAATATCTTGGGTTGTTTGGTCGATGAGAACAGGCGACTGAATATCTTGGGTTGTTTGGTCGATGAGAACAGGCGACCGAATATCGTGGGTTGTTTGGTCGATGAGAACAGGCGACTGCATATCGTGGGTTGTTTGGTCGATGAGAACAGGTGACTGAATATCGTGGGTTGTTTGGCTGATGAGAACAGGCGACTGAATATCTTGGGTTGTTTGGTCAATGAGAACAGGCGACTGAATACCGTGGATTGTTTGGTCGATGAGAACAGGCGACTGAATATCGTGGGTTGTTTGGTCGATGAGAACATGTGACTGAATATCGTGGGTTGTTTGGTCGATGAGAACAGGTGACTGAATATCGTGGGTTGTTTGGCTGATGAGAACAGGCGACTGAATATCTTGGGTTATTTGGTTGATGAGAACAGGCGACTGAATATCTTGGGTTGTTTGGTTGATGAGAACAGGCGACTGAATATCGTGGGTTGTTTGGTCGATGAGAACAGGCGACTGAATATTGTGGGTTGTTTGGCTGATGAGAACAGGCGACTGAATATCGTGGGTTGTTTGGTCGATGAGAACAGGCGACTGAATATCGTGGTGTTGTTTGGTCGATGAGAACAGGCGACTGAATATCTTGGGTTGTTTGGTCGATGAGAACAGGCGACTGAATATCTTGGGTTGTTTGGTCGATGAGAACAGGCGACTGAATATCTTGGGTTATTTGGTTGATGAGAACAGGCGACTGAATATCGTGGGTTGTTTGGCTGATGAGAACAGGCGACTGAATATCTTGGGTTATTTGGTTGATGAGAACAGGCGACTGAATATCTTGGGTTGTTTGGTTGATGAGAACAGGCGACTGAATATCGTGGGTTGTTTGGTCGATGAGAACAGGTGACTGAATATCGTGGGTTGTTTGGCTGATGAGAACAGGCGACTGAATATCGTGGGTTGTTATTAACTAACCTGTAAACTGGACTTCTTGTCAATATGGCGGATAGGAGGCCGGAGCCTTTGCGGCTCTGTCTGAAAAGTGTTCCTTGTTGCAGTTTCCTCATATTCCAAGTCTGGCTTGCTGCTGGAGCTACTGAGTTTAGATCTCTGTGCACACCGTGAGCTGTGTTTTTCATACGAATCGTGTTTTGATAGTATGATTACTTACATTTGTACTGGGAGCAAACAGCAATAATAAGATATAACAAGGAGAACACTACACCCATGGACATAAAAAGAGGAGTAAGACAAGGATGCATCCTATCACCAAGCTTGTTCAATCTATACACTGAGCAAATCTTTAAAAACATCTCAGAGATGCCAGGCCTAAACATTAATGGGAAGATGATCAATAACCTAAGATATGCTGATGATACTGTTCTACTAGCAGAAAATCCTAAGGACAAACAACAATTGCTTAATGTGATAAACATGACAAGCAAAAAATATGGACTAGAAATGAATATCAAAAAGACTAAAACTATGATCATAAACAAAGAAAATTCTCAAGACCTACAATTAAATATCAAAGTTGAGGGAATACATCTGGAGACAGTCCAGAGCTACAACTACCTGGCACATACTATAACCAATGATGGAAAATGCAAAACTGAAATAAACAAAAGAATAGGTATGGCAAAAAGTAATTTTAATGCCATGAAAAATATACTAACAACAAAACAAATATCAGCAGGGCTGAAACTAAGAATAGCAAAATGTCACGTCTTCTCAATATTCCTGTATGGTGCAGAAACATGGACATTAGATAAGAAAATAGAACAGAAAACTGAATCATTTGAAATGTGGATTTATAGAAGAATAGGTAGAATTGGATGGAAAGAAAAGAAAACAAACGATGAAGTTTTAAAACAACTAAAAATAACAAGAAAACTACTAAATACAATTAAGACAAGACAAATTAAATTGTTGGGGCATGTTAAAAGACACAACAGCCTAATAAAAGTAATAGTGGAAGGGAAATACAAGGTAAAAGAGGCAGATGCAGACCAAGACTAACATGGACGAGTAACATCAAAAGATGGACAAGTCAATCTATGACAACCTGCACCATCAAAGCAAGAAACAGAGTGGAATGGCGATCCATGGTAGCCAACCTTCGTTGCGGAGACGGCACTCGATGATGATGATGATGATGATGATGATGATGATTGCTTACAATGAATGATGCTATCGGATTGACGAATGACAGTTCGACTGCGTTCACTTTCGGTGCGGCTGCGCCTTATGTTTTTTGGCGTGTGCTGCAGCTCCTATGACGGGGACTGCTCCTGCCTTTCTTTGTTTGGATCCTTCAATGTGACGAGATGTTAATTCTGATGATTCCACTGGCATGGGCGGTTCAGCAATTATGGATTTTAATTCGTTTGCAGTGATACCGGTGCCTTCGACTAACTACAACTACAACCTGTGAACTTCAACAACAAAAAAACGCCGATCTGACTCCAGACACAGCTACCCCCCGTCCAAGACTCTCGCTCGAGCCTCGTTCTTGACAAAATCGAAGAAAAACTCTTAATTCCAGATCGCGAGAACTGCGCATGCGCCAGAAATGATATAAAAGTTGACATCGCTCTAGCATCTTCCATTTCGTTTAGATTCGTAACTTCCATCACAATATTTGATTCTAGAAGTTATTTTTATTTTACCTTTTCTCTTAGAATCGATATCTTTTAAAAGTAGTTTCTCCCACTTTTCATCGACATTATACCCATTAAAAGGAGCTGTTTGTTTTGTTTCCTTGCTGTTTGGAAGGAATTCTGTTTTTTTATTTTATTATAAAGTTGGTATTTCCAATCACGGGTCTAAGGTAGGTTTCGTGTCTTTTTTTTTTTTCTTTTTCTTCCTCTTTTAGTAATTGTATTTTATTTATTTATATTATTTTAATCATAAAAAAGAACTGGCTTATAAAACACCACTCTACAGATGTGGGAAGAGCACAGGACTTCGACAACCACAAATCCACGTCACTCCTTCGGATGAAAGAGATGGGGAGTTAAGTTAGTAGTAAAAGTAAAGTACACCCGCCACGCCAAGTGGCGTATAGGGAATAAGGTGTTAGTGACCATAAATTTTACAGAACTTCGGCACATGATTTTTTTCTGGTAATGTGGTCGGTATTACGCCCGTGCCACTTTACTTTCAAAGAAAAAAACCCGGTACCCATTGAACCGGAGGCCGTCGGTTGGGATCGAACCCTACCTCTTGTCCTTTGTAGTCCAGTTCACTAACAACCTGGAGTTAAGATAGGCACAGCCAGAAATGAGAAACTTAGTGGGTGTGTAAGAAGACTTATCAACCAACACAGAACTGGAGTCGTCAGTCGCTGGACACTGAGGGAATTGCTGAGGAGGGGATCTGAGCACCTATGGACATGTTCGGAGTGCAATGATGACGACCCACAAATAACTCAATAACTCAATAATGGATGCTTACGCAGAATAAAAGGATGGAAATGGCAGGACAAAATCACTAACATAGAATTATGGAAATGTACCAGTCAAATACCAGTGGATAAAGAGATACAGCGAAGATGATGGCGCTGGATAGGACACACACTGCGGAAGCCAACTGAGAGTATTACACAACAGGCCCTTTTTTGGAATCCCCAGGGGAAAAGACAAAGAGGAAGACCAAGGAATTCTTGGAGAAGACAGACAGAAGCAGAGATGAAGATGATGGGGAAGACATGGAAAGATCTTAAAAGAATGGCAAGAAACAGAACGGCTTGGAAAGTGTTTGTTGAAGCCCTACACAGGGAGCTGAAAGGTAGAAGAAGAAGAGGGGAGATAGCTAAAATATACTTGGAGAAAACAGGTGAAATCAGAAATGAAGGGGGTGCTGTGATAGGTAACGTTACGGCCTGGAAAGTGTTTTTTGAAGACCTCTGCTCCACGGGGAGATGAAAGATAGAAGAGTAAAATCAGCAAACAATGATTGCTCAAGAGGTGTAGACAAATAGTATGAATGTACGCGGTGATAACATGTAGATGATTGTGTTGGGTATGTTAGGTGAGCAGGAGATGTTCGGAAATAATCACAAGAACTATCGTACAGTAGGAACAGGATGGTTGTGCTCGGTATGTTAGGTGAGCATGAGAGGTACGGAAATAATCACAAGAACTATCGTACAGTAGGAACATTAAGGGAAGGTTGTTCTCTGTATGTTAGGTGAGCAGGAGAGGTACGGAAATAATCACAAGAACTATCGTACAGTAGGAACATTAAGGGAAGGTTGTGCTCGGTATGTTAGGTGAGCAGGAGAGGTACGGAAATAATCACATGAACTATTGTACAGTAGGAACATTAAGGAAGGTTGTTCTCTGTATGTTAGGTGAGCAGGAGAGGTACGGAAATAATCACAAGAACTATCGTACAGTAGGAACATTAAGGGAAGGTTGTGCTCGGTATGTTAGGTGAGCAGGAGAGGTTCGGAAATAATAACAAGAACTATTGTACAGTAGGAACATTAAGGGAAGGTTGTGCTCGGTATGTGAGGTGAGCAGGAGAGGTACAGAAATAATCACAAGAACTATTGTACAGTAGGAACATTAATGGAAGGTAGATGAGATTTTAGACCTTTATGAACCTGGTTCAGGACAGTTGGAGAGAGGTACATACTTTGAGCAAGATTTGGGACAGGCTGTGAATGATGAAGACAGAGAGGGAGAAGTTAAAGAGCTATGTTAATGCACGACGTCACACAGCGTATGGGTCTGAGACTTGTTTGTCGATCTTTGTCGTCACATAATGTATGGGTCAGAGACTTGTTTGTCGATCTTTGTCGTCACATAATGTATGGGTCAGAGACTTGTTTGTCGATCTTTGACGTCCCATAATTTATCAGTCAGAGATTATTTTGTCGATCTTTGACGTCACACAATGTATCAGTCAGAGATTATTTTGTCGATCTTTGACGTCACACAATGTATCAGTCAGAGATTATTTTGTCGATCTTTGACGTCACACAAATGTATCAGTCAGAGATTATTGTGTCCACATTTGGCCAAGAAATGAGGATGTAAGTAGGGCCTATGTTTATAAGTGATGACGCATTAGTGTCAACCATCACCTCCTCCCGGCAGCCGCGATAGCTCAGTGGTTAGTGAACTGGACTACAAAGGACAAGGGGTAGGGTTCGATCCCAACCGACAGCTTCCGGGTTTACCCAGCTTTAATGGGTACCGGATTTTTTTCTGGGAAAGTAAAGCGGCACGGGCGTAATACCGATCACATTACCCAAAAAATCATGTGCCGAAGGTCTGTAAAATTTATGGTCACTAACACCATATTCCCCTACGCCACTTGGCGTGACGGGGGTACTTTACTTTTACTTTTGTAGCCATGAAAAATGTCGTCCCTGAAATCTCTTCCGTACCATTGATAAAAAGTGTCCGTACTGAAAGTTGATATTGAAAACTGAATCTGAAACTTTCGTATTTCAAATGTAAAAAAAAAGTAAAGAGCCCCCGTCACACGAAGCGGTGTATAGTGAATATGGTGTTAGTGACCACACCCGTGCCGCTTTACTTTCTCAGAAAAAAATCCGGCACCCATTTAAGGCTGGATGAACCTGAAAGCCGTCAGTTGGAATCGAAGCCTACCTTTTGTCCTATGTAGTCCAGTTCGCTGACTACTGAGCTATCGCGGCTCCCTCCTTGGGCAAGGTGGAGTACCCGTTTAGCCCGCATATCAGGGTTACAACAGAGGTGAGATGCAGAATGGTTGAGGCAAAAACACCGTGCGTAACATAGAATTATGGAAATGTACCAGTTAAAAAATACCAGTGGATAAAGAGATACAGCGAAGACGATGGCGCTGGATAGGACACACTGAGGAAGCCAACTGAGAGTATTACACAACAGGTCCTTTTTCGAACCCCCAGGGGAAAAGACCAAGGAGTTCTTGGAGAAGACAGATAGAAACAGAGATGAAGATGATGGGGAAGACATGGAATGATCTTAAAAGAGTGGCAGAAAACAGAACGACCTGGAAAGTGTTTGTTGAAGACCTATGCTCCACTGGGAGTTGAAAGTGTTTGTTGAAGACCTATGCTCCACTGGGAGTTGAAAGTGTTTGTTGAAGACCTATGCTCCACTGGGAGTTGAAAGTGTTTGTTGAAGACCTATGCTCCACAGGAAGCTGAAAGTGTTTGTTGAAGACCTATGCTCCACAGGAAGCTGAAAGTGTTTGTTGAAGACCTATGCTCCACAGGGAGCTGAAAGTGTTTGTTGAAGACCTATGCTCCACAGGAAGCTGAAAGTGTTTGTTGAAGACCTATGCTCCACAGGGAGCTGAAAGTGTTTGTTGAAGACCTATGCTCCACAGGAAGCTGAAAGTGTTTGTTGAAGACCTATGCTCCACAGGAAGCTGAAAGTGTTTGTTGAAGACCTATGCTCCACAGGAAGCTGAAAGTGTTTGTTGAAGACCTATATGCTCCACAGGGAGCTGAAAGTGTTTGTTGAAGACCTATGCTCCACAGGAAGCTGAAAGTGTTTGTTGAAGACCTATGCTCCACAGGAAGCTGAAAGTGTTTGTTGAAGACCTATGCTCCACAGGGAGCTGAAAGTGTTTGTTGAAGACCTATGCTCCACAGGGAGCTGAAAGTGTTTGTTGAAGACCTATGCTCCACAGGGAGCTGAAAGTGTTTGTTGAAGACCTATGCTCCACAGGGAGCTGAAAGTGTTTGTTGAAGACCTATGCTCCACAGGGAGCTAAAAAGGTAGAAGAAGAATTACGCCCGTGCCGCTTTAATTTCCCAGAAAAAAAAATCCGGTACCCATTAAAGGCTGGGTGAACCGGAAGCCGTAGGTTGGGATCGAAACCTACCTCTTGTCCTTTGTAGTCCAGTTCACTACCCACTGAGCTATCGCGGCTCCCACACCACCATCATGCAACATAAAAATAAACGGGACAAATCTGAAACAAGTGTAACGTTTCAATTACGTGAGCACAACAATAACACCATATGGAAGATGCACCACAGAAATTAAAAGCAGAATAGCTCAGGCCATGATAGCTTGTAATGAAATGAAAAATGTCTTGTGCAACAAGTCTATGTCAATAGAAGTGAAATTGAGAGTTCATCTTCATTAATATTCAAGCTCATACAACTTGTCTGAGGATGTGAAAGGGAAATAAATCTGTTCGTGGCGATGTGTCAAAATGATGAAGAAATCTACTCCATTAAAATAATATTGTGTTATTTCCCATGAAGATTGTTCTTAATCTGGATATTTCTTCATGTCGACACCGGAAGATTTTCCAATAATTCGATAATTCATTTTCAAGAGATCAGAACGTTTCCTGTTCCGGTATTTTTGCGGGCGGTGATGGCTATCTTTAGCGCTGCACGAGAAAAATATTCTGTCTTGGCAAAATGAAACAGATTTAACCGTTTCAGCGATTTCAAAATCAAGAATCATGAATTTCCAATTTGAAATTTTTTTAAAATTATTGACAGATTTTTTGTTTTTCAATTTCTAAACGTTTATTCTGCGCAATGGAGACATATTCTGTACACTGTACAAGACTTCTTTATATGAAGAAAAATTAAAAAATAAAAATAAAAATTGTATGTAAGAAGCTTTACGTGATAAGTGGACGACACAGACTAAACGACGTTTCGGCCCAGTAGGCCTTCATCAGGAACAAACAAAAAAAAACACACACAAAACTAATAATGAAACAATGTGTGGGAGATTGTTTTTGTTTTGGTTGTTTCGTTATTAGTTTTGTGTGTGTGTGTTTTTTGTTTGTTCCTAATGAAGGCCTATTGGGCCGAAACGTCGTTTAGTCTGTGTCGTCCACTTATCACGTAAAGCTTCTTACATACCATTTTTTAATAATTTTTTTTATTTTTCACACATTCAGCTTTACTGCAGCTACTGCTAATTAGCTCTCTTTTTGCTTTGGTCTCTTTCAAAACGTTTTCATTATTCTTCTTAGCTGTCCGTGGTATTCTCAACATTCTTCTGCAAAACGACATTCCTACAGACTTGATCGTGAATCGTACTGAATATAGTCGACTGAGAAAAGCCTATTTTCCCATAAATACATCAGTACAGACAAAACTATATTGGCCACTGTAAGAATTAAAAATAAACAGTATATTTATACAGGAAACGACATTGCAGATATAGATAACATTTTGTTGTTGAGTTTTATTGCGGGTCATCATCATTGCACTCCGAACATGTCCATATGTGTTTAGATACCCTCCTCAGCAAGTCCTGCAGTGTGCAACTACTGACGACTCCAGTTCTGTGTTGGTTGATAAGTCTTCTTACACACCCACTAGACAAGGATGTATTTTGTCAGGACTCCTTTTATTTGTGTTTATGGAATGGATCATGCGAATGGTTGTTGGCCACAGACCAAGATGATTCTCGTGGGATTTCACCGGAAGTCTTGAATATACTAACTTAGAGGCTGATGTTGGATTGCTTGCCAATTGTCGCCAAGACTTGGTTGAGCAAACCAGATAGAGTAGATTAGTTTGTTAACTCAGTTTTAAAGATACTGACTTAGAGGCTGATGTTGGATTGCTTGCCAATTGTCGCCAAGACTTGGTTGAGTAAACCAGATAGAGTAGATTAGTTTGTTAACTCAGTTTTAAAGATACTGACTTTGAGGCTGATGTTTGGATTGCTTGCCAATTGTTGCCAAGACTTGGTTGAGCAAACCAGATAGAGTAGATTAGTTTGTTAACTCAGTTTTGAAGATACTGACTTAGAGGCTGATGTTGGATTGCTTGCCAATTGTCGCCAAGACTTGGTTGAGCAAACCAGATAGAGTAGATTAGTTTGTTAACTCAGTTTTAAAGATACTGACTTTGAGGCTGATGTTTGGATTGCTTGCCAATTGTTGCCAAGACTTGGTTGAGCAAACCAGATAGAGTAGATTAGTTTGTTAACTCAGTTTTGAAGATACTGACTTAGAGGCTGATGTTGGATTGCTTGCCAATTGTCGCCAAGACTTGGTTGAGCAAACCAGATAGAGTAGATTAGTTTGTTAACTCAGTTTTAAAGATACTGACTTTGAGGCTGATGTTTGGATTGCTTGCCAATTGTCGCCAAGACTTGGTTGAGCATACCAGATAGAGTAGATTAGTTTGTTAACTCAGTTTTAAAGATACTGACTTTGAGGCTGATGTTTGGATTGCTTGCCAATTGTCGCCAAGACTTGGTTGAGCATACCAGATAGAGTAGATTAGTTTGTTAACTCAGTTTTAAAGATACTGACTTAGAGGCTGATGTTGGATTGCTTGCCAATTGTCGCCAAGACTTGGTTGAGCAAACCAGATAGAGTAGATTAGTTTGTTAACTCAGTTTTAAAGATACTGACTTTGAGGCTGATGTTGGATTGCTTGCCAATTGTCGCCAAGACTTGGTTGAGCAAACCAGATAGTGTAGATTAGTTTGTTAACTCAGTTTTAAAGATACTGACTTAGAGGCTGATGTTGGATTGCTTGCCAATTGTCGCCAAGACTTGGTTGAGCAAACCAGATAGTGTAGATTAGTTTGTTAACTCAGTTTTAAAGATACTGACTTAGAGGCTGATGTTGGATTGCTTGCCAATTGTCGCCAAGACTTGGTTGAGCAAACCAGATAGAGTAGATTAGTTTTTTAACTCAGTTTTAAAGATACTGACTTTGAGGCTGATGTTTGGATTGCTTGCCAATTGTCGCCAAGACATGGTTGAGCAAACCAGATAGAGTAGATTAGTTTGTTAACTCAGTTTTAAAGATACTGACTTTGAGGCTGATGTTTGGATTGCCTGCCAATTGTCGCCAAGACTTGGTTGAGCAAACCAGATAGAGTAGATTAGTTTGTTAACTCAGTTTTGAAGATACTGACTTAGAGGCTGATGTTGAATTGCTTGCCAATTGTCGCCAAGACTTGGTTGAGCAAACCAGATAGAGTAGATTAGTTTGTTAACTCAGTTTTGAAGATACTGACTTAGAGGCTGATGTTGGATTGCTTGCCAATTGTCGCCAAGACTTGGTTGAGCAAACCAGATAGAGTAGATTAGTTTGTTAACTCAGTAGGACTGAAAATAAATGCAGAGAAAACAACAATTATAAGGATAAATGCCAAAATGATAGAGATAAATACATTCAAAGAATTTAGGCTAGGAGAAGGGATCTATCTTTTCGTTCGCCTGAAGAATTGTCTATTCACCCACGCCTGTATACTAAGTGATTCCATGAGCATAATAAGAAAAGTGGAGGCGGGCTTTTTACGTATTTTTGACTTATACAATGACTCCACCCGTTGCCTGCGTACAGAGCCCGCCTCCACTTATCTTATTATGCTCATCGAATCAGCATAGAGGCGTGGGTGTATAGACACTTCTTCAGGCGAACGAAAATATTCCCTTTTCCTAGCCTAAATTCTTTGAACGCAATTTTCTTTGTCATTTTGGCATTTATCCTCATAATTTTAGTTTTTTCTAAATAAATGTAGAACAGAATAGAATAGAATAGAATAGAATAGAATAGAATAGAATAGAATAGAATAGAATAGAATATTTAAAAAAAGTAAAGTACCCCCGTCACGCCAAGTGGCGTATAGGGAATATGGTGTTAGTGACCATACATTTTACAGACCTTCAGCACATGATTTTTGGGGTAATGTGGTCGGTATTACGCCCGTGCCGCTTCACTTTCCCAGAAAAAATCCGGTACCCATTTAAAGCTGGGTGAACCCGGAAGCCGTCGGTTGGGATCGAACCCTACCCTTGTCCTTTGTAGTCCAGTTCACTAACCACTGAGCTATCACGGCTCCCAGAATAGAATAGAATAAATCAAGAGAAAACTAAAATTATGTGGATAAATGCCAAAATGACCGAAAAAATTGCATTCAAAGAATTTAGGCTCGAATAAGGAATCTATCTTTTCGTTCGCCTGAAGAATTGTCTATACACCCACGCCTGTAAACTAAGTGATTCGATGAGCATGATAAGAAAAGTGGAGGCGGGCTCTGTACGCAGGCAATGGGTGGAGTCATTGGAGAAGTCAAAAATACGTAAGGCCAACTTTGTCGACGTCCCTGGACATGCGGAGTACGGGGAAATCAAACAGCGGACAGGTTGGCTAGCTGTGCTGTCATTGTTGATGGTCAACCAATGTGGGAAGAGCACAGGACTTTGACAACCATGAGTCCACGTCACTCCATCAGATGAAAGAGACGGCAGTTAAGATGAGCACAGCCAGAAACGAGAAACTTAGTGGGCGTGTAAGAAGACTAATCAATCAACACAGAACTGAAGTCGCAGGTCACTGGACACTGCGGGACTTGTTGATCAGGGGGATCTGAGCACCTAGACATGTTCAGAGTGCAATGATGATGACCCGCAAATAACTCAATAACTCAATCCTTGTCTAACTCCCGTTACGACTCTGAACCAAGCTGTCCATCGCGTCCCTACACAGGACAGTGTTGACTCTATTTCCAAGAAATTGTTCATGGGAAACACAATTTAGACACTAGCACACTTTGTAGGCCAAACTCGAAAACTAACGATGTTATTTTTTAAACACATTTAAAATTAATTAGCAAGACTCTTGTGGCCATCTCCAGTACCTGGACAAGCTGTATGGAGATGTGACCAGACTTGAGCTGACCAAAGTCTTCTTCGAACTTATTAATAGTTGACGTCTGGAGGTGTTGCCATCCCCGATGCATGGACAAGCTGTATGGAAATGTCACCAGCCTTGAGCTGACCAATACTTTATTCGAACATATTAACTCTTTCCGTACGTTTCGCCCCACAGTGCGTCACGCTCAATTTGATTAGTGTGAGCCGCCATCAAACCATATTCTTTTTACATGTCTTGTATCATCTTGGTATTGGTGAAATCTAATACCTTATACTGTTTTTTTTTTTAAATTCTTGCAGTGGCCAATATAGGGAAATCATTTTTCAATTTTCCCTCACAATTCAGCTTTGCTGCAGCTTCGCATTTTTATGCATTCATTTGCATTTTTTGCCTTAACCCCTTAAATCTAATACCTTGTTCAATTATGAAAAGTTTGTATATAATATGTTATATGTTTAATAAATATAAATATTTATATTTGGCGACTACGTGTTGTCGTTTTATAATTCGGCTCTTGTTTATATATTTAAATGATTTACGCGACAGTCTAGTTGTGAAACTATGTGTTGCTATTACATGTTTGATGTATATTTTACTTCTGACGGGTGGATGGACTGTGAACTTTATCGATATTTAAGTGGAATAAGATTTATTCTTCCTTTGTGTCGTGTGTTTGCGGTTCGATAGGCAAGCACATGGTTCGACAACAATGTCGGCGGTAGTCGGGTGTGTTCAACCCATATGTGAAAAGTCTGCGACGGTGGATGGGGCGGAAGAATTTGAAATAATCAACGGCCAAGAAATCGAAAACAGCAAAGTGTGTGCTACACATGAGGTATATTCAGAACACGAAAGACGAATATGGCAGACCACCGTGAAAGAGATTGGAGCCTCATCACGCAACAGTCCAAAGAAAGCCAGGGAGAGAAATTCTAACTACTGTTTTAGGCAGTCTTATAAAAGTAATATTAGAGGAGAAAATACAAGGTAAAAGAGGCAGAGGCAGACCAAGACTAACATAGACGAGTAACATCAAAAGATGGACAAGTCAGCCTATGACAATCTGCACCATCAAAGCAAGAGACAGAGTAGAATGGCGCTCCATGGTAGCCAACCTTCGATGCGGAGAAGGCACCCAATGATGATGATGTAGATTTATTCTTAAAAGCATGAAAAGTTGTGTCTCTTAAATCTCTTCTGTTGCATTGATAAAAAGCTTCCGTTCGGAAAGAGTTAATAGTTGACGTCTGGAGATGTGGACATCACCGATGCATGGACAAGCTGTATGGAGATGTCACCAACCTTAAGCTGACCAATTCTTTCCTCGAACTTATTAATAGTTGACGTCTGGAGATGTGGTCATCACCGATGCATGGACAAGCTGTATGGAGATGTCACTAACCTTAAGCTGACCAATTCTTTCTTCGAACTTATTAATTGTTGACGTCTAGGAGTGTAGGAAGCAGAATATATTAATTATCGGTACTAGAGAAAACGGAAACCAAATGTAATAAGAAGAGAGAGAACTATTATTGAAAGGATGACAATAAAGAAGAAGACGCAAACAGCATTGACAAAGAAGAAATTAAGTAGCAGTAGTTATTCTTCTGCTTCTTCTTCTCTTCTCTATTTGCCTTTCATTGCTCATAGTGAAATACAGTTTGCGGTCAAAATAATCGAGAATGTGGAAATATTGACTAACAGGAAGGGAACAACAATATACACGAATATGAGGAAGTACATTGAAAATAAAGAGAATAATGGAAGAAGAAAAGAAGAAAAAGAGGAGGAAAAGAAGAAGAAGAAGGAGGAGACGGAGAAGAAGAAGAAGAAGAAGAAGAAGAATAGGAAGAGGAAGAGGAAGAAGTAGAAGAAACAGTTGAAGAGAAAGAAAAAATAAAAGTACCCCCGTCACGCCAACTGGCGTGTAGGTAATATGGTGTTAGTGACCATAAATTTTACAGACCTTCAGCACGTGAATTTTGGGGTAATGTGGTCGGTATAACGCCCGTGCCGCTTTACTTTCCCAGAAAAAAATCCGGTACCCATTTAAGACTGGATGAACCCGGAAGCCTTCGGTTGGGATCGAACCCTACCCCTTGTCCTTTGTAGTCCAGTTCACTAACCACTGAATTATCACGGCTCAGGGAGATGAAGAAGAAGAAGGAAAAAGAAGAGTGCAGCCAAGACAAGATACTACTGCAAAGCAGTCGGAAAGTAAGAAGAAGTTGAAGTAGAGGAGAAAGGAGAAGAAGAGAAACTCCAGGACATTCTAAACCAATAAAACACACTGATGAAAGAGATCAAGACTTTTGATAACAAATTCCCCAAATGTCTGAAACAACCATTTGTGCACGGCTCACGATAATGATAGCCTGTCGTCGATCCCAGTTTGGCCCGTCCCTTGTAAAATCCTGTTTTTTGAAAAAATAGATTCAGAAGCAATAGCGACTATACAAGGTGGCTTCCGAGCCAGATTGGACTGAGGACTTGTCAGAAACCAAAACAGAATTTCTTCATTTTCTCGTCAGTATTGTGTTGTGTTCCTCCCTTGTGAAGTTGTCTTCATACCTTGAAGTGTTATACACTCCTCACCACTGGCCCCTTTATTCTTCTTCTGCCCATCATGGCTCATACAGAGTAGGATTCCGAACTTTCTTATGAAGGCAGCTGTCTGTTTAGGTGATTTGGAACAGAATTTTATACGTTGGTGAAAGATTAATCGATAAGGATTGGTCAAGAATTGTTGCCTTGGTTTCTTATAACGCTGTGTCGACCGTAATGGCAGTAATGTTTATTTTTTTTTTTTAAGTATGCCGTTATGTTATGACCGGAGACAAATTATAATCATCATCATCGTGTGCCTTCTCCGCAACGAAGGTTGGCTACCATGGATCGCCATTCTACTCTGTTTCTTGCTTTGATGGTGCAGGCTGACATAGATTGACTTGTCCATCTTTTGATGTTACTCGTCCATGTTAGTCTTGGTCTGCCTCTGCCTCTTTTATACCTCTTGTATTTTTCCTTCCAATATTAATTTCAGTAAATATCAAAATTTAATTTGTCTTGTCTTAATTGTATTTAGTAGTTCTCTTGTTATTTTTAGTTGTTTTAAAACTTCATCGTTTGTTTTCTTTTTTTTCCCATCCAATTCTACCTATTCTTCTATAAATCCACATTTCAAAGGCTTCAATTTTCTGTTCTGTTTTCTTGTCTAATGTCCATGTTTCTGCACCATACAAGAATATTGAGAAGACGTAACATTTTGCCATTCTTAGTTTCAGCCCTGCCGATATTTGTTTTGTTGTTAGTATATTTTTCATGGCATTAAAATTACTTTTTGCCATACCTATTCTTTTGTTTATTTCAGTTTTGCATTTTCCATCATTGGTTATAGTATGTCCCAGGTAGTTGTAGCTCTGGACTGTCTCCAGATGTATTCCCTCAACTGTCTCCAGATGTATTCCCTCAACTGTCTCCAGATGTATTCCCTCAACTGTCTCCAGATGTATTCCCTCAACTGTCTCCAGATGTATTCCCTCAACTGTCTCCAGATGTATTCCCTCAACTGTCTCCAGATGTATTCCCTCAACTGTCTCCAGATGTATTCCCTCAACTGTCTTCAGATGTATTCCCTCAACTGTCTCCAGATGTATTCCCTCAACTGTCTCCAGATGTATTCCCTCAACTGTCTCCAGATGTATTCCCTCAACTGTCTCCAGATGTATTCCCTCAACTGTCTCCAGATGTATTCCCTCAACTGTCTCCAGATGTATTCCCTCAACTGTCTCCAGATGTATTCCCTCAACTGTCTCCAGATGTATTCCCTCAACTGTCTCCAGATGTATTCCCTCAACTGTCTCCAGATGTATTCCCTCAACTGTCTTCAGATGTATTCCCTCAACTGTCTCCAGATGTATTCCCTCAACTGTCTCCAGATGTATTCCCTCAACTGTCTCCAGATGTATTCCCTCAACTGTCTCCAGATGTATTCCCTCAACTGTCTCCAGATGTATTCCCTCAACTGTCTCCAGATGTATTCCCTCAAATAATAATAAATGAATATTATTCTAGAGGGAAACTTCCGAGACGATAACCAGTGAATCAATTCAGAGGAAGAGGTATGTTTACAGCACTCGGACAAAAAATGACAAATAATCAACAACAGAAAAAAAAAAAAGAACAATATATGGACCGGAGCAGGATCTTTAAACGAAAGACTATAGCATAAGGTTTGATCCTGCTTCGGCCTACATATTGTTCTTTGTTTTTTTTTTCTGTTGTTGATTATTTGTCATTTTTTCCGAGTGCTGTAAATATACCGCTTCCTCTGAATTGATTCGTTGTATATCGTTATGTTCGTATATTGTTCGCTGTTAGAAGTAAAATCTATTACAGAAATGTAGTGACATCAAAACAAATAAGTTCTTATTCCTGTAGAACATGTTTTGTAGTCATACTGTCCTGTGTCAAGTGGCATAGGCTGGTTGTACCTATTTTGAATTTGGTGAACCTGTGATTCCTCATTCTATTGTGGCCAGTGCGTAGGTGAAGTATGATGACTTGATCCCTCCTTGATAGTTGGAAGTATCCGTCCCTCTCGTTATGCTTTAGGTGTTTTCGTTTCCATTTTTCATGGAACTGACCTTTGATGATGGATTTGGCTTCATCATAATTGACCGGATGATTCTCTTGTGATAATCCCCCTCCCTCTTTAGCTAATTTGTTTGCGAGTTCAAGAAGAGTAATGAAAACGTTTTGAAAGTGACCACATCACAAAGGAGAGCTAATTCACAAAAATTAAACAGAAACAATCACATTTTTGGCCGTGTAATGAGAAGGGAACAGCTGGAATATATTGTAAAAACTGGGAAAATAGAGGGACGAAGAGATAGAAAGGGAAGCAAAGAGAAAAGATACCAGACAGCTTAAGAGAATGGCTTGGCAGAAGGTTAGCAACAGAAATAATAAATAACTGTCGAGATAGAAAGTTATGGAGAGACATGATCACCTACGCCAGCAGGCCCGGTACTTGATGATGATGATGATGATGATGATGATGATGATGATGATGATGATGATGATGATGATGATGATGATGATGATGATGATGATGATGATGGCATTCACTCAACATTTCTTTATGGTGAAAAAACATTGGACATGAAATTTAAAAAAAAAAAAAAACAGTGCAGAAAATTGAAACTTTTGAAATGTGGATCAATAGGAAAATAGGGAAAATTTGGTGGAAGGAAAAGAAGATAAACAAGGAAGCTCTGAATCAGCTGAAAATGGAAAAAGAGAAATACTTAACACAATTCGGACAAGACAACTGAAATTTTTTGGATACGTGAAGAGACATAACACCCTTCTAAAAGTTAACTTGGAAGGGAAGATACAAGGTAGACGAGGCAGGACAGGCCAAGACTAAAGTTGAGATAACATTAAAAGGTGGACAGGTGACAACATGCTCTAATCAGAAAAGACACAGAGTAAAATGGTGCTCCATGGTAGCCAACCTTCGATGTGGAGACGGCACTCAGTGAATGTATGGTGCTCCATGGTAGCCAACCTTCGATATAGAGACGACACCCAATGAATGAATGGCGCTCTATGGTAGCCAACCTTTCATATGAAGACGGCACCCAATGAATGAATGGCGCTCTATGGTAGCCAACCTTTCATATGGAGACGGCACCCACTGAATGAATGGCGCTCCATGGTAGCCAACCTTCGATGTGGAGACGGCACCCACTGAATTAATGGCGCTCAATGGATAACGACTTTTAAAAAGAAGGCCCCGTATGCACTAGCGCACGTTAAAGAACTCTTGATAGGTTGCAGCCGAATATAACAGAACAAAAATAGCCGCTGCACGGGCAAACATTGATACAAACAAATCTCTCCATGCTGGTGACGGATATATCGGGTCTAAAGACGCAGATATCGTGGCATAGTTGTTAATTAACGACACAGCGCACTCACACCTAACTAACGGATGCACGCTAAGAAGAGATGAGCACGCAGTAAATCATTCTGTATCACGTGTGGTGGTCGTAGAAAGCCGTAAAGAGCATGTTAAATGTGATTAAACGTAGAATAACATCAAGAAAACGTATAAAAATAATATAGAATCAAATAAGGTTGCATATTTTTACATTTCCTTCATGAAATATGGAGATAAGATTGAAGAATAACAGAAGAATTTAAGGAACAGTATCAAATAATGCAAATTTGGTTTCCGATTAGATTTCCTGGAAAATCGTTTGTAAATTCAATTCCCCGAAATCACGTGATTTTATTTTCTTAATATTATAGAACATTTATCCTTGACCTTTTTATTCAACACGTTCGGCGTATTTTCAATATGACGTCAGTTCAATATGGGAGTAAATGCGAATTATTCTGTTTCTTTTTTTAATTCATTTTTTTTTTAAATTAACAGATGGAGAATATGAGAGGTTTATTTTATTTGTTCCGTTAGATTTTGAGAATTGATGTTTTGCATTGGGAATATTGGTTTTGAATTTAAAAGCACTCAGGATTACAGCACTTTGTTGATTAAAGTGCTGCACTGGCTTTTTTGAAGGGGACAGCCAGGGGCGGATTAATTCAGGAGAAGCATCTCTTGTTAGAAGATGAAGGATTTGATGTTTAAGGTTATCTTTCTGTGTCGACTTTCTGGGGCCGTTTTCTTGTTTTAAAAGAAAGTCGGTCTCATTGATACGATTCGTGTAACCAGGACAGTGATTGGACTGAATGATGTCAGTGACTCATAGCTGACCGATTCTGGAAGGATTAGACTCAACAGCAGAACTGTTGAGAGGATCATGAACACTTGTACACGAGGTATTATTCTTTCATTCCTTATTTGCCTTTCAGCGTCGAGGGGAGATATAATTGCGGTCTTTTGCTCTTAAGTTGACCTCTCCTGTTGTTATGTTTCCTAGTGTTTCTAATATTCCATCAATCCATCTTTTGCTCTTCTGTTGACCTCTCCTGCTGTTATGTTCCCTAGTGTTCCTAATATTCCATCAATCTATCTTTTGTTCTTCTGTTGGCCTCTCCTGCTGTTATGTTTCCTAGTGTTTCTAATATTCCATGAATCCATTTTTTGTTCTTCTGTTGGCCTCTCCTGCTGTTATGTTTCCTAGTGTTTCTAATATTCCATCAATCCATCTTTTGCTCTTCTGTTGATCTCTCCTGCTGTTATGTTTCCTAGTGTTTCTAATATTCCATCAATATCCATCTTTTGTTCTTCTGTTGATCTCTCCTGCTGTTATGTTTCCTAGTGTTTCTAATATTCCATCAATCCATCTTTTGCTCTTCTGTTGATCTCTCCTGCTGTTATGTTTCCTAGTGTTTCTAATACTCCATCAATATCCATCTTTTGTTCTTCTGTTGGCCTCTCCTGCTGTTATGTTTCTTAGTGTTTCTAATATTCCATGAATCCATCTTTTGTTCTTCTGTTGGCCTCTCCTTCTATTATGTTTCCTAGTGTTTCTAATATTCTATGAATCCATCTTTTGTTCTTCTGTTGGCCTCTCCTGCTGTTATGTTTCCTAGTGTTTCTAATATTCCATGAATCCATCTTTTGCTCTTCTGTTGGCCTCTCCTGCTGTTATGTTTCCTAGTGTTTCTAATATTCCATGAATCCATCTTTTACTCTTCTGTTGGCCTCTCCTGCTGTTATGTTTCCTAGTGTTTCTAATATTCCATCAATATCCATCGTTTGCTCTTAAGTTGACCTCTCCTGTTGTTATGTTTCCTAGTGTTTCTAATATTCCATCAATCCATCTTTTGCTCTTCTGTTGACCTCTCCTGCTGTTATGTTCCCTAGTGTTTCTAATATTCCATCAATCTATCTTTTGTTCTTCTGTTGGCCTCTCCTGCTGTTATGTTTCCTAGTGTTTCTAATATTCCATGAATCCATCTTTTGTTCTTCTGTTGGCCTCTCCTGCTGTTATGTTTCCTAGTGTTTCTAATATTCCATGAATCCATCTTTTGCTCTTCTGTTGGCCTCTCCTGCTGTTATGTTTCCTAGTGTTTCTAATATTCCATGAATCCATCTTTTACTCTTCTGTTGGCCTCTCCTGCTGTTATGTTTCCTAGTGTTTCTAATATTCCATCAATATCCATCGTTTGCTCTTCTGTTGACCTCTCCTGCTGTTATGTTTCCTAGTGTTTCTAATATTCCATCAATATCCATCTTTTACTCTTCTGTTGGCCTCTCCTGCTGTTATGTTTCCTCATCATCATATCATCGAGTGCCGTCTCCGCAACGAACGTTGGATACCTTGGAGCGCCATTCTGCTATGTCTTTTGCTTTGATGGTGCAGGTTGTCATAGGCTGATTTGTCCATCTTTTGATGTTACTCATCCATGTTAGTCTTGGTCTGCCTCTGCCTCTTTTACCTTGTATTTTCCCCTCCAGGATTACTTTTAGTACGCTGTTGTGTCTTTTAACATGGCCCAAAAATCGCATTTGTCTTGTTTGAATTGTGCTTAGTAGTTCTCTTTTTATTTTTAGTTGTTTTAAGACTTCGTCGTTTGTTTTCTTTTCCTTCCATCCAATTCTACATATTCTTCAATATATACACATTTCGAAGGCTTCAATTTTCTGTTCTGTTTTCTAGTCTAATGTCCACGTTTCTGAACCATACAGGAATATTGAGAAGATGTAACATTTTGCTATTATTAGTTTTAGTCCTGGTGTTATTTATTTTGATGTTAGTATGTTCTTCATGACATTAAAATTACTTTTTGCCATTCCTATTCTTTTGTTTATTTCAGTCGTACATTTTCCATCACTGGTTATAGTATGTCCAAGGTAGTTGTAGTTCTGAACTGTCTCATAGTTTTAGTCTTTTTGATATTCATATCTAGTCCATATTTTTTGCTTATCATGTTTATTTCATTAAGTAATTGTTGTAGATCTTTAGGATTTTCTGCTAGCAGTACAGTATCTTCAGCATATCTTAGGTTATTGATTATCTTTCCATTAATTTGTAGGCCTGACATCTCTATGATGTTTTTAAAAATTTGCTCAGTGTATAGATTGAACAAACTTGGTGGTAGGATGCATCCCTGTTGTACTCCTCTTTTTATATCAATGGGTGTAGAGTTCTCTTTATTATATTTTATTATTGCTGTTTGCTCCAAGTATAGATTGCATATTAGTCGTATGTCCATGTCATCTAGATGTATCTCTTTTAGACATTCTATAAGTTGTTTGTGGTGTACTCTATCAAAAGCTTTGGTGTAGTCTATGAAGCTGTCATATATTGGTTTATTTACTTCTGTGTACTTTCCGATTAATGCTCTCATGCAGAATATGGCTTCTTTTCTCCCGCTATTTTTCCTAAATCCAAATTGCTGCTCATCTAATTCAGTATTGATTTTATTCTGAATCCTTCCCTGTATAACTTTTAGCAAGATTTTTGTAACATGGCTCATTAGGCTTATTGTTCTAAAGTCACTGCATTCAACTGCACCATTCTTTTTAGGCAATGCAATGAAAGTTGATGTTTTTAGTTTATTTGGTTTGTATCCTGTATGGTATATGTCATTGCATATGTCTGTAATCACTTCAATGCCAAAATCTTCAAGTGCCTGTATCATCTCTATCTGTATGCTTTCAGGTCCTGCAGCTTTTCCCTTTTTCATTGTTTTTATAGCTTTTTCCACCTCAGATTTTAAGATTTTATAGCCTGATGTACATTTTATAGGGAATAATAGAACAAATAAGTATGTGTTAGCACTCGGAAAAATTAACAGACAAACAACAACAGAAAAAAACGAAGAACAATATATGGTCCGAAGTGGGATCGAACCCGTACTCCCTGGCACCGCGCCTTGCCACGAGAGGCCGAACGCTTGGCACACTGCCACTCAGCCAACTAAAAAATTGGCTATTGTAGTAGTGTCTTCCACGAAAGGCGCTCTCAATGACTATAGCATAGGGTAACGATCTCAGACCGGAAATAAATTGTATATTTGTACTTTTCTATTAATGCAAGTATCTCCCAGTAGGGCTGAATACTTGTGTTGTAGACAAACATTTATAGGACGAAACAGCACGGATAGTAGTTTCCAGTGGTTATATACTGGTAACAAATAATAATACATAAATATTATTATATGGGGAACTTCCGAGGCGATAATAGGGAATAATAGAACAAATAAGTATGTGTTAGCACTCGGAAAAATTAACAGACAAACAACAACAGAAAAAAACGAAGAACAATATATGGTCCGAAGTGGGATCGAACCCGTACTCCCTGGCACCGCGCCTTGCCACGAGAGGCCGAACGCTTGGCACACTGCCACTCAGCCAACTAAAAAATTGGCTATTGTAGTAGTGTCTTCCACGAAAGGCGCTCTCAATGACTATAGCATAGGGTAACGATCTCAGACCGGAAATAAATTGTATATTTGTACTTTCCTATTAATGCAAGTATCTCCCAGTAGGGCTGAATACTTGTGTTGTAGACAAACATTTATAGGACGAAACAGCACGGATAGTAGTTTCCAGTGGTTATATACTGGTAACAAATAATAATACATAAATATTATTATATGGGGAACTTCCGAGGCGATAATAGGGAATAATAGAACAAATAAGTATGTGTTAGCACTCGGAAAAATTAACAGACAAACAACAACAGAAAAAAACGAAGAACAATATATGGTCCGAAGTGGGATCGAACCCGTACTCCCTGGCACCGCGCCTTGCCACGAGAGGCCGAACGCTTGGCACACTGCCACTCAGCCAACTAAAAAATTGGCTATTGTAGTAGTGTCTTCCACGAAAGGCGCTCTCAATGACTATAGCATAGGGTAACGATCTCAGACGGAAATAAATTGTATATTTGTACTTTCCTATTAATGCAAGTATCTCCCAGTAGGGCTGAATACTTGTGTTGTAGACAAACATTTATAGGACGAAACAGCACGGATAGTAGTTTCCAGTGGTTATATACTGGTAACAAATAATAATACATAAATATTATTATATGGGGAACTTCCGAGGCGATAATAGGGAATAATAGAACAAATAAGTATGTGTTAGCACTCGGAAAAATTAACAGACAAACAACAACAGAAAAAAACGAAGAACAATGTATGGTCCGAAGTGGGATCGAACCCGTACTCCCTGGCACCGCGCCTTGCCACGAGAGGCCGAACGCTTGGCACACTGCCACTCAGCCAACTAAAAAATTGGCTATTGTAGTAGTGTCTTCCACGAAAGGCGCTCTCAATGACTATAGCATAGGGTAACGATCTCAGACCGGAAATAAATTGTATATTTGTACTTTTCTATTAATGCAAGTATCTCCCAGTTTTTTTCTGTTGTTGTTTGTCTGTTAATTTTTTTGTTTTTTTTCTGTTGTTGTTTGTCTGTTAATTTTTCCGAGTGCTAACACATACTTATTTGTTCTGTACATTTTATAACTGGTTTCTTGTCCCTTTGATCCTGAAATAGTTCTGTTATATATTCCTGCCATCTTATCTATAATATCTCGATTGTCTTTAGCATTTTTCTTTTTTGTCTGCAATGCATCCACCTTCTGTGGCGTTTTTATTTTTATTAGTCATTCTCTTTATTTCTGTGTGCATTCCTCTTAAGTCTTGTTTGCTTTCCATAGTTTCTATTTCTATACATTTTTGGCTGAGCCAGTCTTCTTTTGCCTTTTTGCACTTTTTGCGTACCTCATTATCTATTTTATTGTATTGGGCAGTGTTCTTCGCTTGTCTCCTTTCTTCCATTTTTCTAAGATTGTGTTAGTTATCCATTTTTTTTTCTAAGAGTGAGTGATTATGTTTCCTAGTGTTTTGGTTTTTTTTTTGTTTGTAAGAGTGAGTGAGTGATTATGTTTCCTAGTGTTTTGTTTTTTTTTTGTTTGTAAGAGTGAATGAGTGATTATGCTTCCTAGTGTTTGTTTTTTTTGTTTGTAAGAGTGAGTGAGTGAGTGATTATGTTTCCTAGTGTTTCTAATATTCCACCAATCCATCCTTTGCTCTTCTGTTCGCCTCTGTTGCTGTTATGTTTCCTAGTGTTTCTAATATTCTACCAATCCATCTTTTTCGTGATTGGCCTTTGAGTCTTTTTTTCTCGCAACGTTTATTAAAGGCTCGTTGTGTTGTATATTGGTCTTTCTGTCTTACTCCGTGGTTAATCCATTTTATCTTGCGTTTCTATGGCGGGGCTATTCCTAGCTTTTTTCTCAGTTCTTCATTTCAGATCTTATCAATGAGGCTGATGCTTATAAACGCAATGGCGAGACTAACGCATAGTCGCGTAAGGCTTGGCACAGCTAAGAGCGAACATTTTTCAGGACGCCAGAGGTGTATGGTTAACCAACTGCGAACCGGCACGATCAGCCGTCACACACTTGTGAATTTACTCGAAAGGAAATCGGAGCACTTATGGGTATGCCCCTTGTGCAAGGAGGATGATCTTTCGACTAATGACTAATGACTAATGAGGCTGTTTCCTGCTATTCGTCTAACACATTTCATCCCAGTAGAGGTTATTTTTCTTGTTTGATTTATATTCTTCTTGTTATAGTGCTGAAAACAATATAGAGACATGTATTGGGTGAGTGAGTGAGGGAGTGAGTGATTTAATGTTTGAGTGAGTAAGTGAATGTTTGAGTGAGTGATTGATTGAATGTTTGAGTGAATGAGTGATTGATTGAATGTTCGAGTGAGTGAGTGATAGATTGATTGAATGTTTGAGTGAATGAGTGATTGATTGAATGTTTGAGTGAGTGAGTGATTGAATGTTTGTGTGAATGAGTGATTGATTGAATGTTTGAGTGAGTGATCGATTGAATGTTTGAGTTAGTGAGTGATTGAATGAATGTTTGAGTGAGCGATTGTTTAAATGTTTGAGTGAGTGAGTGAGTGAGTCATCGAGTAAATGTTTGAGTGAATGAGTAATGAGTGATTGATTGAATGTTTGAGTGAGTGAGTGATCGATTGAATGTTTGAGTGAATGAGTGATTGATTGAATTTTTGAGTGAGTGATTGATTGAATGTTTGAGTGAATGAGTGATTGATTGAATGTTTGAGTGAGTGAGTGATTGATTGATTGAATGTTTGAGTGAATGAGTGATTGATTGAATGTTTGAGTTAATGATCGATTGAATGTTTGAATGAGTGAGTGAGTGATTGAATGTTTGAGTGGATGAGGGATCGATTGAATGTTTGAGTGAATGAGTGATTGACTGAATGTTTGAGTGAGTGAGTGAGTGATTGATTGAATGTTTGAGTGAATGAGTGATTGATTGAATGTCCGAGTGAGTGAGTGATTGATTGATTGAATGTTTGAGTGAATAAGTGATTGATTGAATGGTTGAGTGGGTGATTGATTGAATGTTTGTGTGAATGAGTGATTGATTGAATGTTTGAGTGAGTGATCGATTGAATGTTTGAGTTAGTGAGTGATTGAATGAATGTTTGAGTGAGTGATTGTTTAAATGTTTGAGTGAGTGAGTGAGTGAGTGAGTGAGTGAGTGAGTGAGTGAGTGAGTGAGTGAGTGAGTGAATGATCGATTAAATGTTTGAGGGAATGAGTAATGAGTGATTGATTGAATGTTTGAGTGAGTGAGTTATCGATTGAATGTTTGAGTGAATGAGTGATTGATTGAATGTTTGAGTGAGTGAATGATTGATTGAATGTTTGAGTGAATGAGTGATTGATTGAATGTTTGAGTAAATGAGTGATTGATTGAATGTCCGAGTGAGTGAGTGATTGATTGATTGAATGTTTGAATGAATGAGTGATTGATTGAATGTTTGAGTGAGTGAGTGAGTTATTGATTGAATGTTTGTGTGAATGAGTGATTGATTGAATGTTTTAGTGAGTGAGTGATCGATTGAATGTTTGAGTTAGTGAGTGATTGAATGAATGTTTGAGTGAGTGATTGTTTAAATGTTTGAGTGAGTTTGTGAGTGAGTGAGTGATCGATTAAATGTTTGAGTGAATGAGTAATGAGTGATTGATTGAATGCTTGAGTGAGTGAGCGATCGATTGAATGTTTGAGTTAGTGAGTGATTGAATGAATGTTTGAGTGAGTGATTGTTTAAATGTTTGAGTGAGTGAGTGAGTGAGTCATCGAGTAAATGTTTGAGTGAATGAGTAATGAGTGATTGATTGAATGTTTGAGTGAGTGAGTGATCGATTGAATGTTTGAGTGAATGAGTGATTGATTGAATGTTTGAGTTAATGATCGATTGAATGTTTGATTGAGTGAGTGATTGATTGAATGTTTGAGTGAGTGAGAGATGGATTGAATGTTTGAATGAATGAGTGATTGATTGAATGTTTGAGTGAGTGAGTGATTGATTGAATGTTTGAGTGAATGAGTGATTGATTGAATGTTTGAGTTAATGATCGATTGAATGTTTGATTGAGTGAGTGATTGATTGAATGTTTGAGTGAACGAGTGATCGATTGAATGTTTGAGGGAATGAGTGATTGATTGAATGTTTGAGTGAGTTTGTGAGTGAGTAAGTGATTGATTGAATGTTTGAGTTAATGATCAATTGAATGTTTGAGTGAGTGATTGATTTAATGTTTGAGTGAATGAGTGATCGATTGAATGTTTGAGTGAGTGAGTGATTGATTGAATGTTTGAGTGAGTGAGTGAGTGATTGATTGAATGTTTGAGTGAATGAGTGATTGATCGAATGTCCGATTGAGTGAGTGATTGATTGATTGAATGTTTGAATGAATGAGTGATTGATTGAATGTTTGAGTGAGTGAGTGAGTGAGTGATTGATTGAATGTTTGTGTGAATGAGTGATTGATTGAATGTTTTAGTGAGTGAGTGATCGATTGATTGTTTGAGTTAGTGAGTGATTGAATGAATGTTTGAGTGAGTGATTGTTTAAATGTTTGAGTGAGTTTGTGAGTGAGTGAGTGATCGATTAAATGTTTGAGTGAATGAGTAACGAGTGATTGATTGAATGCTTGAGTGAGTGAGCGATCGATTGAATGTTTGAGTGAATGAGTGATTGATTGAATGTTTGAGTGAGTGAGAGATGGATTGAATGTTTGAATGAATGAGTGATTGATTGAATGTTTGAGTGAGTGAGTGAGTGATTGAATGTTTGAGTGAATGAGTGATTGATTGAATGTTTGAGTTAATGATCGATTGAATGTTTGATTGAGTGAGTGATTGATTGAATGTTTGAGTGAACGAGTGATCGATTGAATGTTTGAGTGAGTGAGCGAGTGAGTGAGTGAGTGAATGTTTGAGTGAGTGAGTGAATGAATATTTTTGAAGAGCAAAAGAAGGATTGATGGAACATTAGAATGTTTGAGTGAGTGAATGAGTGAATGTTTGAGTGAGTGAGTGAGTGAGTGAATGAGTGAGTGAATCAGTGAATGAATGAATGTTTGAGTGAGTGGTTGATTGAGTGAATGTTTGAGTGAGTGAGAGAATGTTTGAGTGAGTGAGTGAATGTTTGAGTGAGTGAGTGAGTGAATGAATGAATGTTTGAGTGAGTGAGTGAATGATTGCGTGAATGAGTTAGTGAATGATGGAGTGATTGTTTGAGTGAGTGAATGAATTGAGTGAGTTATTGAGAGAGTGACTGAATGAGTGAAGGAGTGAGTGAGTTGAGTGAATGTGTGAATGAGTGATTTTTTGAGTGAGTGATTGAATGTTTGAGAGAATGATTGAATGTTTTAGTGAGTGAGTGAGTGAGTGAGTAAGTGAATGAGTAAGTGAATGTTTGAGTGAGTGAGTGAATGTTTGAGCAAGTGAGTGAATGAATTTTGGGGGGAGTTAGTAATTTCACTGAATAAGTCAAAGAGATTGTGGGTGAGTGAATGAGTTGAGTGAGTGAGTGAGTGAGGTGGGAGGGACAGATTTGAGTCAGGGAGTGAGGGAGTGAGTGAGTGAATGAATTGAGTGAGTTATTGAGAGAGTGAGTGAATGAGTGAAGGAGTGAGTGAGTGAGTGAATTGAGTGAATGTGTGAATGAGTGATTTTTTGAGTGAGTGATTGAATGTTTGAGAGAATGATTGAATGTTTTAGTGAGTGAGTGAGTGAGTAAGTGAATGAGTAAGTGAATGTTTGAGTGAGTGAGTGAATGTTTGAGCAAGTGAGTGAATGAATTTTGGGGGGAGTTAGTAATTTCACTGAATAAGTCAAAGAGATTGTGGGTGAGTGAATGAGTTGAGTGAGTGAGTGAGTGAGTGAGTGAGGTGGGAGGGACAGATTTGAGTCAGGGAGTGAGGGAGTGAGTGAGTGGGTGGGTGGTTGAGCGGGTGAGTGAGTGAATGAATGAATGTTTAAGTGAATGAGTGAGTGAATGAGTGAGTGAATGAATGTTTGAGTGAGTGATTGAGTGAATATTTGAGTGAGTGATTGAGTGAATGTTTGAGTGAGTGAGTGAGTGAGTGAATGTTTGAGTGAGTGAGTGAATGTTTGAGTAAATGTTTGAGTGAGTGAATGAATGAATGAATGTTTGAGTGAGTGAGTGAATGTTTGAGTGAGTGAATGATTGATTGAATGTTTGAATGACTGAGAGTTTGAATGTTTGTGTGAGTGAGTGAGTGAGTGAATGATTGCGTGAGTGAATGATTGAGTGATTGTTTGAGTGAGTGAATGAATTGAGTGAGTGAGTGAATGATTGAATTGAGTGAATGTGTGAATGAGTGATTCTTTGAGTGAGTGATTGAATGTTTGAGAGAACGAGTGAATGTTTTAGTGAGTGAGTGAGTGCGTAAGTAAGTGAATGAGTAAGTGAATGTTTGAATGAGTGAGTGAATGTTTGAGTAAGTGAATGAATGAATTTTGGGTGAGTTAGTAATTTCACTGAATGAGTGAAAGAGATTGTGAGTGAGTGAATGAGTTGAGTGAGTGAGTGAGTGAGTGAGTGAGTGAGTGAGTGAGGGACTGATTTAAGTGAGTGAGTGGGTGGGTGGGTGGGTGGGTGAGTGAGTGAGTGAGTGAGTGAGTGAGTGAGTGAGTGAGTGAGTGAGGGAGTGAGGGAGTGAGTGAGTGAGTGAGTGAGTGAGTGAGTGATTGAGTGAGTGAGTTTTGGGTGAGAAAGATTGTGGTGGGTAAGTGTGTTAATGAATGAGTGAGTAGTGAGTAAAAGAATTTGTGAGGTGAGTGGATGAGTGAGTGAGTGAGTTATGGCTAGGTGAATGTATGACTGAATGAGGGAGTGGATGAGTGAATAGAGTTTGTGAGTAAGTGATAGTTTGTGAGTGAGTGAGTGAGTGAGTGAGTGAGTGAGTGAGTGAGTGAGTGAGTGAGTGAGTGAATGAGTGAGTCAGTGAGTGAGTGAAAGTGTTTGTTTGTGAGTGACAGAGTTTGTTAGTGAGTGAATGATTGAGTGTGTAAGTGAGCGGTAGAGTTTATGAGTGAGTGATAGAGTTTGTGAGTGAGTGGTAGAGATTGTTTTGTGAGTGAGTGATGTAGTTTGTGAGTGAGTAAAAGAGTTTCTGAGTAAGCGAGAGAGTTGATAAGTTGAGTGAGAAAGTTTTTTGTCGTTGAGTGTGTTAATGAATGAGTGAGTGCGTTAAAGAATGTGCGAGTGAGTGAGTTTTGAGTGGGAGAGTATATGTCCAAATGAGGGATTAGATGAGTGAGTGAAAAACTTTGTGAATAAGCGAATAAGTGAATATGTTGAGTGAGAGAGTGAGTGAGTGGGTGAATGTTTGAGCGTGTGAGTCAGAGAGTGAGTGAGTGAGTGTATGTGTAAGTGAGTGAGTGAGTGTATGAGAAAAAGAGTGAGTGAGAGAGTGAGTGTATGTGTAAGTGAGTGAGTGAGTCAATGAGTGAGTCAGAGAGTGAGTTATTGAGCGAGTGAGTGCATGTGTAAGTGAGTGAGTGAATGTTTCAGTCAGTGAGTGAGTGAATGAACCTTTGAGTGAGTGAGTGAGTGAGTGAGTGAGTGAGTGAGTGAGTGAGTGAGTGAGTGAGTGAGTGAGTGAGTGAGTGAGTGAGTGATATATAAAATCGGTATTCTCTCTCTCTCTCTCTCTCTCTCTCTCTGTGTGTGTGTCTGCGATCAAGACTCAATCAGAGTAGGATTCCAGATTCTCTCATGAAGTCAGCTGTCTGTTTATGCGAATCGATTGCCCCATATAGTTTCTCTTCCAGGGAGGTGGGTGTGGACCACATTGCTCTTCTCAGGTCTGTGTACTGGGGGCAATCCTGTAGAACATGTTTTGTAGTCATATTGTCCAGTGTACAGTGGCATAAGCTGGTTGTACCTATTTTGAATTTGGTGAACATGTGATTTCTCATTCTATTGTGGCCAGTGCGTAGGCGAAGTATGATGACTTGATCCCTCCTTGATAGTCGGCGGTATCCGTCACTCTCGTTATGCTTTGGGTGTTCTCGTTTCCATTTTTCTTGGAACTGACCCTTGAGGGCGGATTTGGCTTCATCATAACTGAGTGGATGGTTCTCTTGTGGTAATCTCCCTCCCTCTTTAGCTAATTTGTCTGCGCGTTCGTTCCCGTGTATATTACAGTGTGATGGTATCCACTGAATGACTACTCTCTAGAAGTTATTGCATAGTTGGTCAAGTCATCTAGTTCATTGTTCTTAGGGCTTTTTTAGAGCTGATAGTACTGACAGTGCATCAGTCAGAATCACCAATTTCTTGTGCACGTTATTTTTGTGTTGGATAGCCAGTTTTGCTTCATCTCTGAGGGCCTCAGTTTCTGCTTTAAAGTTGTTTGAGAATTTCCCAGTAGCTATTGACTTGGTGATCTCTTCCTCGTTATTCAGCATTAAGAACACACCTTCCCCCTTCATTTCTGGTGGCATTCAGAGCCATCTGTGTATATGTGGGACCAAGAGACCTGTGGGTAGGTATCGTGTATGTGTTTTTCTGCTACGTTTTTTCTTTCTATGTCTGATTGCCTTTTTTCATGATGCTTATTATGTCTTCCTTAAGTTCTTGTATTTTGTGTTTCCCATGAGGAGACATATCAGATGGGCCCAAGGGTTTCGGTATTGTTTGGGAAAGTACTGAGTCTATTGTTTGGGACAGTACTGGGTCTCTAGTTGCCAGTTCATTGGAGAATGCAGCGAAGTTGCTCCTCATTAGTCGTACTATTCCGTAACCAGTTATTCTTTGCTGCATGGGGTGGCTAAGGAGCCTTCTATATTTCTCCGCTTGTTACAATACTTTAGTGACCCGTTTGTCATCTAAGGGTTGTAAACCTGTTACTGTTTCTGGAGTCTTGATAGGTGTAGATTTCATAGCACCAGTGCTGATACGGGCAGCTTGGTTCTGTGATCTGTTAATTTTGCTAAGGTGTGATTTGGAAGCCTTAGTCCAGGCTGTGACTCCATACTCTAGGACTATTACTCTTCCTACGTATGGTCGTTTAAAGATATTTCTGTCTGCTCCCCAGTCTGTTCCTGCCAATTTCTTCATAATATTTGTTCATTTTCTGGCTTTTTCCTTGCTCTATCTGATTTTTCTAAGTCATTCTGCGATTCATGGTGACGCCAAGATATGTTGGGTTTGGTCAATAGGGAGT